>CM051702.1:2349531-3049531 GCA_028022725.1 Lycodopsis pacificus
AAGAAGAATAAATCTCAGATATTCATTGATCCTATTGATCACACTCATCTTCTGTGTGTGAAGCTGACCGCTACACTTTGAGATTAAAAAATGTGTTGGTTAACATTTCCGTGTTTGCTTTCTTATAATGTGAATCTGCTCATCATTTATGTAATAACTAAGTATTCTTTAAAACTTAAAATATATTCAGGGTTTTGATTGAATGGTTTATTCAACTTCATTGGTTTCCCGTTGCTTTCAGAGTAAAATTCAAACTCCTCTTTGTTTTACCAAACACTGGCTGGTCCGACTCCTCAGTAAATCTCATACAAAGAGTTTATAACTTTTATTTTCGCTTTAACGTTTTCTTTAATAAACACATCGTATTTGTACAGTTTGCTTGTTTGTCTGTACGGATGTCTGTTTATTTGCTGCTATGTTTGTTTTTATGTAAAACACTCTTTGTGCACTGTATTTTGTATTTTACTTTATTTGATATCTTTCTGGACATTGTAATACGTTTCTCCTTTGCACTGTGTTGTTGTTGATTGTTAAATGTCTCTTGTATGTTCAACATACCATATGGCAACAAACGTTCTGATTCTGATTAACTGCTTGTGTAGCTGTGACGTGTTGCTTTATAAACACATTTGAATATTAAAGCTGTAATGTTGTTACTTTATTGTAATTCGGATGCTACTGACCGGATAGACCTCCCACATTGTCCCAGCTCAGTCTGGTCAGGAGGATGTTGTCCAGTCGAGCAGCTTTCAGTCTGTCGGAGGAAAACATGAAGCCGTTAATGCTCTCCAGACTACGATGATTTAAAACAAAACGCATGCATTGAACACATTGAACCAGCTCACTTGTGCTCCTGCATGAGCCTCTGTGTTCCTTCACCACAGTTGAACAGATATCTGCAGCAGAGAGGAGCGTTAGTCAGCACTTTATTTAACCTGCAACACTCTGTAGCGCGTGTGTTTTTGTCACATGTGACTTTAGGAGGCTTACACAGCCCAGGTTTCAAAGTAAAAGCATGGCCTACTGAAGACCCCTTTGTGTATAAGTTACCTGTTGTACTCGGAGAAGACGTAGAGCGACGCAGCATTGTCTCTGCTTCCAGCACCGACTACCTGCACGTACACCGTGGACGGTCCGTGAACGTCTCCTCGCTTGACCCGGTTCTCTTTGGTCTTCACCCGCCGCAGCGGCTCCTTGTGCTTCTTCAGACCCAACGGCTGCCTCCTCTCCGGGGCGTTGTTGTCATTGGTAGCCATTGTTCGGAACAACTGGAAAACAGTCCGTTGGCGAGGGAGATGACAGCTCGTGACAGCCGGAGGACCAGCAGAGAGAGCTCTGCCTTTAATAAACAGGAGTGTGAAGGACCTGAGCTTCAAACGGACCGTATTCATAATAAATACACTGCAATGATTCAAACAACCAGCGCCGACAGGTCAGTGAACACTCGTTTGTACATTTCCACGCTCTTTACATGAAGAATAAGTTAGCTAAAGGTAGCTGGGTGGAACATTCAGCAGGACTTTAGCGGTTGGTTCACACGTGTGACACTTCTTCCGGCATCTAATGATGACGTCGAGGAATCTTGACGCTCATTGGTCGGTGTAGTTATTATCCAGGTCTGTGGACCAATCACAGCGGCGTTTCAAGAGAAGGAGGCGGAGATAGCTCCAGTAAGTTACTGGTGCAGGTCACTGTATACCAAATTAGCTGATAAATATAATATATGTATATATTATATATGACGTTATATATACATGTGTTAATATTCATATTGTGTAATTTTGTATTTTGAAGCCTTCGCAACATTGTTTTTTTTTTACTTTTTATACCAATAAAGAACTGAATTGAGTAGAAATGTTCAACTACCATACAGTATTTTCCATTTGAAGCCATCACATGAAGGTTTCAACTATAACCTTTAGATTTGAAATATATCTAAAGGGAAACGATGCCAAATTTCAACATTCATACATGTTATTCTTATGGTCCAAGGCCCCAAACATAAACACGAACAAGTTCCTCCTGAATCCCAAAACGTTCTACTGCTCTGTAGATCATGAATTATTCATCATCAAAGACATTCACATTCGCAATACACAGATATAAAACCCCAATTACTTAAAGCTAGTGTGTATGATTTTGTGGCATCTAGTGGCAGACTGGAACCAACTGGAACTTCTCCCGTGTGCCAAGCATGTAGGACAGCTACGGTGGCCGGCGCTAAAACATGACCGGTCCTCTCTAGAGCAAGTGTTTTCTTCTATAATGTGTAGAAAGATGTCAGCGCAACACAGAGGACTCCATGAAGAGAACCCGCTCCCTCCGTAGATATGAAGAGCTCATTCTGAACTAACAAAACACACCGATTCTAATCTTATGAAACGTACTTATTATATTCCCTCGATGCTAATAGATCTCCTGAATCCTCCACACTGACCCTTTAAGTTCAACCCATCCAAAGAACAGAGACACACGTGTCCTTTCTCCTCCTTTATTCATACATCAGCATATAGTCCACTGTACAGCGAGGACTGGGCCGCAGGTCTAACATGATTCGGACCACCGACACTTTTTAAACTGCTTTATACCCAGAGAAGCAAAGTTCCATTAAGATACCAAACACGATGCTTTCAGTTACGCACATGGAAGAGGTGGGACAATTCACAAAGAGCATGATTCCAGTATGTTGAAGAAGTGATTCTTTCTTTTTTTTTGGTTCCATAAATACAAGTTTGACATCATTATTATTATTATTATTTTTTAAATCACTGTACTAACCACGGAGGCGTGTCCTCGTTAAGATGAGTCAAGACCATATGATTGATTCCGCTGCTACTATACTTACATGTGCGTCTGTGTGTGTGTGTGTGTGTGTGTGTGAGAGAGAGTGTGTGTGAGAGAGAGTGTGTGTGTGAGAGAGAGTGTGTGAGAGTGTGAACAAGAGAGAAACAGAAGTGTTGATATATTATACAGACATGACTGAAATGAACACCACTGTTGTTGCAAATGGTGAGTTCTTTTAGTGTTTGCTTTTTTACAATTCTCTTTTTAACACTGCAATAAGGGGACCAAGCAAATGTACACGAGGGTTTAGTTTTGTTCACTTTCTCGTCTTTGTCTTCTTTTTCTTTTGTTTAAGTGTGTTTTACTGTTGCAGACTTGGTGAATATATTTATTGGTGCGCTGCCATCAGTCCATGTACATCGGGGAGCTGGGAGACGTCGGCATCTGATCCATGAGCCGGCACACGTAGCTCGCCACGTCCACCGAGCGCTCCTCGTACATCTGGATGAACGGATCTTTCTGGAAGAGGAAAAAGTGGAGTTATGATACCAACACAAAAGAACAATGCAAGACTAAAAGAAGAGCTCTTGTGACTGGATCTAAAGGGTGTCTCCTCATGTTTCTGCGTCTCAGCGATGAACACTTTATTTAATTGCTTCAGTATCGAGCGAAAAACACTGCAGCTGCTCAACGTGCTGCAATGTAGTCAATCCTCACCGTCAATGTACGGACGATGAACGTGCTGGTGTTTTTATGCTGACGGACTCGGATTGATTTTTCTTTACCTTACGTTTGATCCGGTCCGAGTCTAACGGAGTCTCGCACGATGAGAAGTCGAAATATTCCCCGATTACATTGAAACTCTTTTAAATAACACCGTCACTCCTCTCACTTACGTTTCCACCGTTGTATAAAAGAACATCTTATTTCCCGTCGGGGCTCTTTCCATAATTCTGTCAGACACTTATAGGAACAACCTGAGCCCGTCAGCGGGCGTACGTATACGGCGAGGAGTTCATTCCTTTAATAATGGACGTGTTTCAAAAGACTTGGATACAAAAACACGAGGAAAATAGGGTTGAAAATGAGCGAAGTCGTCCATTAACTCGGGTTGAAACATCTTAAGCGGATACTTTACGAGTGTAAACAGAACTCACCAGTAGCTCTTTGTACTTTGGCCTTTTTGACTCGTCCTTTGTAAGGCTGCAGAGAGGATGGAAAATAAAACAAGCGTGAAGGAGGAGGAAGCTGCAGTTCAGTCATTTGTCCACCAGGGGGACCGCTGGAGTCTGCTCTCAAGGAAACAACTGGAAACAGGTTTTTGATTTCCTGACGCAAGAACATCATTGAAATGAATTTTTCAGGGCAATATGGCGGATTCATTTCCTCACCACACGTTGACAAAGGAGATGAATTTGGGAGAGAAGCGCCGCTCCTCCGAGTTGCTGAGCTGCGGCGGGTCTCCCCTCACCACCTGGGTCAGCTGGTCGAACACACTGTTCCACTTCGGGTAGGGGAACCTGCCGGTGGCCAGCTCGTACTGGAAGACACGGGACACCGGGATCAGGTACACCGCTGCGCTAACACCGCACACCAGGTGTGACGGGACAGAAGGACTCCGGCACCCTCTCCAAAATCTAATTCAAGCTCTTTTCAAAGTGCATTTTCAAGCTTTTCCAGCACCTAACAGCGGTGGTAAACAACCTGTTCATACACAGAACATACCGTACGTACGGTTCACTGATTATTTCACTCCTTCGTCACATTAAATCAGATGTTATTGAGCCGTAAACTACCAGAATGCTGCAGCGTCCTGCAGGAGGGTGAGACAATGAAATGAGTTCCATGTTTCAAAGTGTGTCACCTGTTTGTAAGCAGACCTGGCATCCCATAATAAGCAATAAAGAGCCAATAAAAAACAATCACTCGATCAATGTGCAGAAGGTCGACAGCCAATCAGCTCCTTCGGTCTTTCTTCAATTAAACCCAAAACAATCACTGGAGCTCCTGATCTCCTCAAAGAGTGTTTCACAGTAAAGTAAATAAAGATCACCGCCACTAACATCAGCAACAATTCACCAAAACATTAAACTCCCAGGAGAAAAGCAGACGTGCTATTTAATAAATGATGTGTATTCATCAAAGTATACATGATGGGTACAGAAATCATGGACTATGAACACAAATGTGAATCCTGAACGATGAGGGTGAAATGAAGACGTTAGTGTAACTCCTATGAACGTGTGAGAGTTCAGTGTTCGGACTCACCAGCGTGATTCCCAAACTCCAAACGTCGGAGCGGACGTCGTAGCCCTGCCGGGACGCGCTCGGGTCTATTCGCTCCGGCTGGAAAAAACAAACAGGAAACAGATTTCACATTAAAGTTTCAAAACAAAAGTAGACGGACAAATAAAATCCACGCTGGCGCGTTTGATATCGAGGACACATTCAGGTAAAGAAGAGCAGCGACGTGTTGGTGGAGCAGAAGAACTCTTTACATCAACAGGTTTACAGCGAGAACGTTATTACTGAAACATCAGAGACGAACGAGAACATTTCATCTATTCAGTCAAGTAATATGTTCATGAACATCAATAAATCACCCACAGTGGACAGTAAACAAAGTATTCTATACGCAGGCTGAATGAACAATGCATTCACTAATGACGTCACTGCAGCACAATAACAGGTCAGGATGCAGACACCAGTCCTGCATGAGGCTTCTTCTTCTTCTTGTCAGGAGAGTGAATGTTGTGTTCCGTCTGCTGTGAGTTCTGTGAACCACCAGATGTCACCGTGTGTGTTGAACTCCTTCCTCAGCGCTAAGAGACACGAAGAGTATCCACTGATATGTTCTAAAGGTTTGAAGGCCTGATTTATACATTTTATTAATAAAAACATGGAGAAATGGATTTTTGTAGGTGTGTTGACAGTATTCTCTGATTAATGGAGTGACACAAAGAGATATCCTGATTCTCCTTCTGCAGAAAACGTCAACAACATGAAACAGGAATGTTGAACCTGGTTTTATCCCTTTTGAAAGTAGCACATAATGAAGGTCAGTGATCAACTGGGGGACTTTCATGGGGAGTTAACTGTTGAATTCATCTGTAGTTTGTCGGCCTCACACTTGTACAGTATGAAGCGGATCATGAATAACTTTGAATAATGAGTTGTATGATGTGAAGTGTTGTTAAAGCCTGCGTGGGAAGCTCAAAATCATTTATTTTAGTTCCAGACTCCACTACAAGAAGGAAACAAGGTGTTCACAACCAAAACTGGGTCAAAACTAATCCGCCTCTGCAGAAACACCCCCCCCACCCCGAGAATACCGAGACAGCTCGTCACCTCTGGGCATGTTTTCACCTGCACCAAACCATCAGGTGAGCAGCGTGTTCCCTCACAGAGAAGAAAGAATGTCTCTCGCTGCCGTGAGGGGAGAACAGGAAGCTCCTCTCAGAGGCCTGATGTAGACGCTCATGTCACTCAGAGGAGAGGGACGGCCTGGGGGACGGCCTGGGGGACGGCCTGGGGGACGGCCTGGGGGACGGCCTGGGGGACGGCCTGGGGGACGGCCTGGGGGTATTTTCTGTCATTTAATAATGAATTGTTTCATCAAAATAGTGATTATAATCACTGGTTGAAGCCCTAAACAGCTGAACAACAACACAAAGATCCAAAGAGCACGTTGTCTGTATTTAAACTATGAGTGGGGCTGCAGCAGCTGTCCTGAGGTCAGTGTTTCTACGTCATTTAAAGCTGCTGTAACACCTGGACAGGAGCAAGAAACCAGAGCCCAGATTCCTGCCGTCATGAGTGTGAGTGTGAGTGTGCGCGCGTGCGTGTGTGCGTGCGAGGTGGCGTGCTGCTGGGTCGTGATAGATCCGAACCAAATTTAGAATGGAAACTGCTGTGGAGGAAGGAGGACGAAACCCCACGACAGAAAATAACCTGCAGTGATGACGACACGCTGAGATCACCTCTTTGAACGGCCAAACACTCAGTGCTCTTCAATTATGCACATACACAAATGCATTATGGGAAATGTAGGATTAACTGTTTTAGAGGTTGACACATATTAGGGACTAGAAGTCTGGATATTTCCATCTCTGCTGCTTACACTTTGGAAAAATAACAACACGCACACACGAGTCAGATGATTCATGTCCATATCCTGTTTCAGTGAATTATGGGATGTAAATACGGAGTGCAGCTGCAGAGTCTTTTACTTTGATCAAACCTCGACCAACGTCTGGAACCACAGACTGGATATGAGACGTGTTCATCGTGACGCCACCCGTTGGTTTGTGGACTGATGTTATGAAGCCTCGAGTTTGGCGATTTGGCCGTCGCCATCTTGGCTTTTTGTAACCGATAATGGAAGTGACCTTATCTGGACTGAGGAGTGACGTAGAGACTCCGTATACGTCTCTGGTAGAGACCTGTCAATCAGCGTGTAGCCCCGCCCTAAAGCATCCCCTGCTTTATGGTCTGTGTGACTCTAAATGGACCATCATGTACTAAATGAACATCATGCTGTATTGAAGAAGACTTGAAACTAGAGATTGAGACATAAACTCATGTTTACAATGTTTACTGAGGGAATAAATCAAGAGAGAAGTAGAGTCATTTTCTATAGACTTCTATACAACCAGAGGAGTCGCCCCCTGGTGGACACTAGAGAGAATGCAGCTTTAACACATGAAGCTTTGACTTCACTCAACAGAACCGGAGGTAGCCGCCTGGCTAGAAGCCGAGTGTTACTTACTGCCATGTACGGCCTGCAGCCTGCATCTCTGGTCTTGGCGATGGAGTCCACCAGCTGTCCGCTGATGCCGAAGTCACACAGCTTGATGTTGCCGTTCCTGTCCAGGAGGATGTTTGACGGCTTAATGTCTGACGGGAGAGAGTGAGGAGAAACAAGGGGGGGCGAGCGTGAAGAGAGACGCCTGATTGGTTGAACACAGTTCAGATACATGAGATCAGATCAGGCCTCACCTCTGTGGATTATTTTCAAGTTTTCTTTTAAGTGGTTAAGTGCCTTCACAGTCTGCGAAACACAAGAGAAGGTTGAGCAGCAGGAGTCGACATCAGGCTTCTTTATGTATTGTTTGAAGTGGGACACGAGAGACGTACCGCTAATGTTATTTTCCCTAATATTTCCTCTGGAATCACGTCGTCTAGTGAGCAATATACAAACTTGTAAAATTTGTCTAACGAGGTAGCCATAAGTTCCATACAAATCCAACAGTCGCCCTGAAACGATAGGAGAGTCAACAGACCGAACACTTATATAATAATGATGATGATGATGATGATGATGAGAATAACTGGTGATGTCACCTCTCTGAACAGAGCGCCGTAAAACTGCACGATGTACGGACAGTCGCTGCTCCTCATCACCACGTCCAGGTCCATCAGCAGCTGCTTCTGCTCCTTCTCGTCAACCGTGGACCGGATTCTCTGTAAAAAGATTAAAAAACAATCAAGACACTCGTAGTGGACGGGGAGAGTCTAAAGCAATTTGGGTTGAGAGTTATGAAAAAAAAAAAAAAAATCACCTTGACCGCCATGATCTGGTTACTGGGCTTGTGCACCATCTTGTTGACGGAGCCGTAGGCCCCTCGGCCGATCTCGCCCAGGTCCTTCAGGTCCTCGGCCGTGAAGTCCCAGTGCTGCTCCGGGGAGATCTTCAGCTTTCCCGACGACTCGATGCTGTGTGTCCTCATCCTCTCTCTGCCAGAATACAGAAGAAAATACACACACACACACACACACACACACACACACACACACACACACACACACACACACACACACACACACACACACACACACACACACACCTAAATGTAGGATTTATTCTGCAGGACTGAGACGTGACAGGAAGCTTTACTCACATGTGCGGGTTTTGAAAGGGCGGCCCGGCCGTGTTCAGTGTGAATCTAGTCGTGGGTTTGATCGGAGGGTTGGCGAAGTTCAGCTTCAGCGCTTTGCGTTTACCTGAGAACAAAGAACACGAAGCATCAACGTGATCCCAGAGGAAGCCGCTCGTGTGGAAGGATTGAGGACCAAGAGCAGAAAGCTGCTGCCCACGTGGACGGTGAGAGAGACGAGAACACAAACCGTGAAGTGAGAGAACAGAGGAGACGAGAACACGGATCCAGATTCACTCAAAGGCAGGGATGTCATGCTTTACGAACACACACACACACACACACACACAAGGGGGAAGAAGTGGCAACTTCTGCATCACCATATAAGGACGTGTTTACTCACCTATGAGCCTGGGATCAGTGTGGCGATATTCTTTATTTTCATTATTGTTAACAGTTCTCATAAAAAGACCAAAACCAACAGTGAGCGTATCTTATAATAGCTAAACAATAATATCATTTACATAAAGCCACTTACATTGACGGGACTGGGTGGGCGATCTTCTACCACAATATATTTCTATATTTCATAAGCTTTTTGAATACTTACGACTGTTAATCCGACTCTCTGATTTACAAAATGATGCCGAGAGTTAAAGACCTCCATCTCACTCTGGTGTCTCGTGTTCAGCAGCAGACAAACTCGTCCAGCTTTCAGTCAAATAAAAACACTTTCTTAATCCAGTATTTGATGCAGAAACACAAACGTAGCATGCTGCTAAAAACACCAACACACACACACAGACAGAATAAAGGGGAAAAGAAAACACTGACACACACGACATGCTTCTCAAGGCCAACTGCTTTGATGTCACCTCGCCGCTCCGCCCCCCGAAACACCAGAAGAAGAATGCGAGCGCTTGAACTCCCGCCGGCTCGAATGCAATACATCCCTCGCGAACGACAACATGTGCTCCTTGTCTTGACAAGCAAGAGCTGTGCTGAGGTGCACCCATGCCAACAACAGAGAGACACAAACCGGTTGAACACAAAGGTAAAGTGACAGCACCACAGGCACTGCTGCTGCTGGTTAGTTGCACACTGAAGAGCAGTCAGGTCGAGCTTCCATTGGAGCGTGATTGATAAAGGACGGCAGCGTTTCTTTAGTGGGAGAAGTCTTCCAGTCACACTGAGGAGGGACAGACGGTCAATGGAAGCTCTCAACTTTAGGCTTGTGCCGATGACAACGAATACAACTCACCTGTTATTGGCTTGAATCAGTAGAAATGAGGCTAAACTGCACTTTTAATGCTGCACATTAATTCTGCAGTTGATGGTTAACCCTTTGTTTTTGTTCAACTACTTTAAATCCTGAAATATGTGACAAGCTGCAGCCTTCCTCCCGTTATCTGAGCTACCAGCTAGCGGCACAAGCCTACGTGAACCCGTCTCGGGGTCTGGACTTGGATTAGTTGAGAACAGCAGGACAGACTCCCCCCAGAAACCAGACCGTCAGGCGGGAAACAAAGGGGTGAGAACTGTTGGTGCTGAAGCAGAGAGAGGTTCTTACTTGGGGGAGCTCCAGACAGGTTTATCTGAAAGCCTACAGAGGTGAGAAGACAGCGTTTATGTTTATTTCACATTTCACTTCTCCAGCTCGTTACGCGGGCTTCACAAGACCCTAATGTTACCGCCCCTCCTCCTACAAACCGGTCCAGGGTTCACACATGATCACAGAAATTGGCCTTTAGACGCATCAGCATGCAGGAAACAACTACGAGCACTGGATGAAGGACGAGCGTGACGGGAGAATGAAAGAGGAACAACCAGCGATGACTACAATAAAAGGCGAGTATGAATGGCCGTCACGAAAGACGGATTACAGTTTAATACACGTTTTCTCGGGACAGCTCACCATCATTCAGCATCATGTCAGCAGTTAGGAATCATTAGTTAGCAGCAGTAAGGTAGAAAACAAAAGGTGAGATCTGATCAGTGTGAAAGCACAGGTTCACACAACAGGGCTGATAATAGACAGCTGATCGATGAGGATTATGAACTCAAATCAATTAAAGCCTGGAGTATTCAGTAAAGTGGCATCTCCTCCTTAGCAGGGCCATCAAATCAACACGCATCTCTGTTATACGTCCAGTGATATGATTCATTAAACAAAGTGAACTCAGGAGATAAATCAACCAGAGTTCTAACTGTACAAACTGATTCACAATCACAGCTGCTGGTGTTACTGGTGTGTTCTACTGCGCAGCGAAGGAAGCGTGTAGCTACCTGTTTCACTCTGACATCTCCAGCAGGTGTTGGACTCTGGAAGTCAAAACGAGACACACACACACACACACACACACACACACACACACACACACACACACACACACACACACACACACACACACACACACACACACACACACACACACACACACACACACACACACACACTTGAGATGAACGTTTGCTTTGGATGCGATATGAATAAAAGAGATTATTTTATTGTGTTCACGAGACTTCAGAAGCACAGAGCAGCTTGGTGTTTCTCTGAACAGAGAAGAACCCCATCGATCCAAACAATCAATTTAATTTAGTCAAGCATACTGCCGACCTCATACACGATAACATAACTTGACATATTGTCTTAATAGTGAAGATATTTTGATAAATTCAGCACATTAAAAACCAACATAACTCTCGTTCCATTGTGTTGGTGTTCTGCAAATCACACACTGATTACATCTCTGTGGAGTTTGGCATCTTGACGGTTTCTATGATCATTAGACCACAAAACACTAAAAATCTGTGCAATATAAATACACATTATCCTGTGTGTGTATATATAATATTTCACTTATTTAATATTCTTTACGGTTTTATTGTTATTACTTATTTATAATACTTGTTTTGATACATGCACACTATGCTGCTGTAATCCTGTAAATGTCCTCACTGCGGGACTAATAAAGGATTATTTTATTGTATCTTATATTATTGCCCATTTGGCAACGACATTATCTCCATCTCATAACTAATAATAAAATAACTGAGTGACGTTTCTCTTGGGGGTAGAAACACTGAATATATGCATTTGATGTCCCAGTCCTGGGAGTAGCCTGAGCCTCCCACTCAATGCTAACAGTAACCTTCACTGCAGCAGACTGCGAGCTCGCAGCTAACACGCATTCGTATTCATATTTATATTTATTCATCGTGCATAACGTGCACTTCTCACCCTGCATGCTGCTCATCGTGGTGATGTGAGATCCTGCGTTGTTGCCGCTGCTGCTGCTGCTGCTGTGGCTGCTTGTTGTCGAGTTGTTCGGACAGGGAGTCGCCATTGTTGTGTGTTGTTTGAATTCCATCAGCAGCACCGGGGCTGCAATGCAGATACACGGAGGACAATTTTAAAATGTGGTGAAATTACACGATTTTTTTTTTTTTTTTTTTTTTAATGAAGTTCCGTGCAACGTTAGAAGCTGTTCATGTAGTAACGTTAACAAAAAACTACAAACATCCAGCTAGGCTAACGCTAACTAAGCTGGCTAGCGGTGCTTAGCCAAGAAGCTTTAAGAGCCGCAATCAGCTGACCAAGTGACACATGTCAACACCCACAGCGTCACGGAGCTAACAGGAAGCTAGCGGCGGTTAGCCGAGACGAAGCCGGATGTTACGTTATGTTTGTTTCAAAATAAAACGAGAAAAACGTGTACGTTAAGAAGCATTACGCTCATTTAGTTTTACTGAAATGAAACTGATTGAGAATTACAATTTGAGATAAAACAAAGGAATGTGTGTGCAGTAGTCTGGAGTGGGGCTGAAATTATCTGAAATTCCATACAAACATGCTATTTTTCAGAATTGTTTGCATATTTTCATTTTCTTTCTGTGTATACAATGGTAAACAAATGTAATTCACAGTTCACAACACTGCAGATATATAGATATTGCAATACTTTCATCGGTTGGCTCATCACCATTGTGTTACCCTATGGAAGCCCATTTCCACACCCCAAAAAAAATTAAATAATCCACCCCCTTTTTTTTGCTGGCGGAAAAAAAGGAAAAAAACTGATTCTTATTTTTTTTTTTATTTTTCCGCCAGCAAAAAAATAATAATTAGAATTCTTTTTTTTTTTTGCTGTCAGAAATGGGCTTCCATAATCCTCTTATTGGACAATGTAGTACATGATTATATTTTTTGTATTTATTGTGATTAAATAGATTTTTTTTTTTAATTTCTTGGGTGCCTTACACCTTATTTAAAATATATGTAACACTACAATTGTTTTTTGATTTATTTTCTTCTCTTTGTTGTTGTTTTCAGTGTGTGTTGTTGTTATTTTGTCCCTTTATGTGTGTGCGTGTGTGTGTGTGTGTGTGTGTGTGTGTGTGTGTGTGTGTGTGTTTAGCCTTTTGACTTTGTGATGTAATAATGAACTAAAACAATACAAATTAAAACACATTTATCTTTTTTAAGATTATATTTATTGTCCGATAACCATTTTTATAACAAGCCATAAACAAAACTTTAAACAAACTTTTATGATTTTACTTTGTAAAGAACTACCGGAAGTCACATCTCTGCCTCGTGGGTACCTTGACGTCACTGCGGAGAATGTGTGCTCATTTTGTTGAACGGGGTCAGCCGGGGCGAAAACCTCCCAAAATGTAATCCAACGTAGTTAAATATAAATAAACCTGACTGTTTGAGATATATTTTTCCACATTAGAATATAATTATGTTATAAAAACAGTAGCTATATTATCTGACTGTATCTCTGGTTGTAGTGCTGACGTGTTCTGACGACGTTTTATACAACCTCAAATCACACAAAAATACAAGAACATCCGCTTTAATTCATCGTCTGTGGGTTTATATCACGTCAAAAAGGGTGTTTGGTCTCGCGTGGAGATACAGACATTTACTAGGTTGTGAATTATTGTGACATTTTAGCTCAACATGCAGTAAATCGAAGTTAATATCAAACGAACGTCCCTCGCCGATTTATCACACTATAAACACGGAGGTCAGTGCGTTTGTTTTCTACATCTTGACGTCCCGCTGGCCCGGGCGGGGAGGTGAAAGGTCCAAAACAACAATGGGCGAAGTTTGTAAGTCGTGGCTTTCTGTCATTTGGCGAGTCTGCAACCTTTTAATGTCTTTATTCTTCGCTCTTGCAACTTATGTCCAGGTGAGCGTTTATCTTTATGATAAAAACGTCTTCATACATCCTCTAAAATCAAACTAAACTTTTTTACTTATTTAATATTCTTCACTGTTTTATTACTTATTTATAATACTTGCTTTGTACTATGTCTCTTGTTTGCACGATGCACTATGCTGCTGTATCTTATCTACTTCAGATCAATGATCCAGACGCAGGGGTGTGGATGGTGAGCTCAGTTATTCCACATATTGTACATTTTCTTTATGTCATTTCCGAATAACACAACGTTTCCGTTGCAGGTTGGTTACGGTGTCCCTGCAGTCTTGTGTGCATGTGTTGGCTTCACACCCCACGTGACAGGTAGACAGATAACTCTGGATCTGTATTTTATTAGAATTAAAACCTCATTAAATTACCTTGAATTCAGCTGCTTTCTGAGACTTTCCACTTTGCACATGTTCCTGTTTTCCTACACTTGAATGCATCTTATTTCCAGCTGTGATAGCGCCGCCACGTGGCTCTCTCGTGACGGTGCAGCTCAGTTCAGTACTAGAAGCTGCAGATGTGGTTCTTCGTTCATGTGTTGGTTTCCTCTCTGCAGAGACTTTGCCCTGTAGGCGCGTGGCTGATCTCCACGTGCTGATCTCCAGCGCTGTTGTTGCCATGTTGGGATGGAGACTCTTCAGAGAGAGAATCACTGAGATCCTCCAGCAGGAGGAGGGCAGGTAGACTCTTTACTTATAGGTGTGGAGTCTGCAGCTCCGTAGAGATCTGACAGCTAATTTTTACATTTTCTTTAAAGAGGCATTATTATGACAGGTAATTCCTACTTCTCACTCTCTGTAAGATGTTTTTGGAATGCCGTTACAAGGGGAATAGAAGGTATTATAGTTTATATTATTGTCTTTATTTGGTGTAATGCCTCCTGAAATAATGGATATTCGGGAACAGACTCTCAAAAAGTGGTTATAAGTAATTGGAGGAAAGTCTGAATATTTAAGAAGTAGTGGGGCAAATTAAAATCATGAAGATTATTAAAGTGCCAATGTTTGTGCAAAATAGAATGAAATCACAGCACATTAAATTAATGTGAACAGGTATGTGTGGACGGATGAATGTCTGTTATACTTATATATACATATGTATATATATATATCTCACTTTTACATGAACAGTCAAATCATGAATCACTATAAAATTATTTGAAAAACGAAAAAATAGCTAATTCAATTGTCAGCAGAATTGATTCAGGTAAAATAATAATGTGACATTAATATATTTTTTCCTCCTTTTTAGAGAATTTTCTGGTCTCATGTTGACGGCTGTTTGGCTTCTCCTGTGTCGTCACTCTGGAAGGTAAAATGACGACGTAACCAGATTGAATATCAAATCTTTTTGTAAATAAAGATGATCTAATGCACTTCTATGAAATGCTTTTGTTTTTATACCCAGTATGTGTTTTTTTTTTACTAATCTTTACTTCACTCTTCTCTGTCAGGGCTCCAGTCGGGATGCTCAGAGTCTCAACAGCTGTTTCCATCACAGTGTTCCCCTTTGTGGCCTGGCTTTACTACTACATCCATAAGGAGCTGAGATCAAACTGGCCTTCACATTGTCAAACTGCTATTTAGACATCTGCTTCTTCATTATTTTGGCAGATTAAATATTCCTTTTGTTACGTTCTTTGACTGACAATCCTGGACAAAGAATGCTGCTTAAGTAAAACCTTTTGTAATATCATTGAATACAAACAGCTAAATGGCGTCACCTAAAGAAGGATTCTTATTTTTTTTTTTCATCTACTGTTGTGTCTTTAAGTTCCATTTAATTTTGTTTCTTATTTAATTTTTATAATCTTTATATCAAAGTCTATTACATCCATTTAATTTTGTTTCTTATTTAATTTTTATAATCTTTATATCAAAGTCTATTACAACCATGATTTTTTTTGTTGGTCTTAAAGTCCAGACCTTAATCTTCTGTCAAATTAAGTGCAATATATAAATAATATAAAATATAAAAATCAAAGTGAATGATAAACATTTTTTTTCCACTTTACATGATTTTCCGCCCTCCAGGGGGCAGCAGAGAGCACTATGACTAACACGATAACAGAAGAAGATGTAAACACGTCATTTCCTGTCTTAAATAACGCTACCTGGACGCTGATCTGGGAGCAGCCTTTTCACTTTCGCATCAACCGTTCTTAACCTAACACGAATATGTAGAACTGACTCGAGAACAGCAGTTTGTACGCCGTGTCTCCTCTTCGCTTATCACGTTTTATAAACTTATCACCGCTTCCTCGTTGGAGCAGCGGTTGGTTCTGTCAAGGTCCAGACATGGCGCTGAGTGTTTTATATCACAGCCTGGGATGCCGGTTGTCTCACAGTAACGTTAAACTCCTACAAATAAGTACCCGGATACAAACGGTCAGGCTCGCGCACAGTGTCTTACGGAGAGAAACCGGACCGGAACACAAACTGTCACCAGTTCACTGCTGCCCGGTAGGTCAAAGCTGTCGGACGGTATCAGGTGTGACACCAGACTCTATTCAGAAATACAGCAAATAAACGTACGCATCACCTAAAACACGACTTCCGTTAGCAATAAAGAACACATTCGTGCAACACTAATTTCAGTTTAACTTGATATTAAAATCGAATTGCTCGTTTTAGTGCGTCACAGTGTATTTTTATTGTGAAACATTTGATAAAACCTTTCTTAAAGCTACCAAAATACTGCCGAAGAAGGTGTCAGGTTTGAATAAAACACTTATATTTTATTTTTTCTATTTTATTTAATTCATTTTGCGGTTTTGTTTATTTTTTCACAGTTTTGTCTTTTTTATGTATTATTTATTTTATTTAGTTCGTTTTTGTATCTGTGTATGATGTCAGTGTGTGTGGACGAATAAAATCTTCAATAATAAATAAAACGTTTAAAAATTTAGAGACGTCTCCAGTTACGTCTTCCCATCATGCAACACCACGTTACATTAGCACATATTTGAATGGAGTTTGGCACAACACCTGTATGTTTTTATAACCACTAAAGGCTGTATATTGCAGTGTAATGAGAGGTTTTTAACTCTAACCACATATCTTTTTCTCCTGCGTTTGCTCATTAACAGGTGAATGTGAGTCAGTGGTTCACCTGCAGAACAGCTCAACACCTGAGTCAACACTCCAGAACATTCTCCTCCATACCTCCACCGCCTTCATCAGGAGAGAAGAAGAAGAAGTCTGGGGTAAGATCAAGATTAAGACACAAACATTTATGTTAAAGTTCAAAACCTCAGTGTGACATGATTTCACTCAAATACAAGATGAATTAACTGACAAGTAATGGAAATAGAAAGTACTCATGTTCTTGCAAAGTATTGAGATTGAAGAAATAGTATTTAAAAATCAATTTATCGGATTCAGCATATTAATTAACACCATTTATCTCATATTTGATGAGTTTTTGAAACCTCTACATCATCAAAAAATATCAGTAATTACCTAAAAAATACTTGTGTTTCACCAGCGAGTTCTACAAAAAATACATTTTAATAATGTGTTTGCTTTTAATATCAAATACCCAGATTATGCTAATATATATATACAAAGTATTGTGTATAATTTGTATTCGCTTCTTACACACGTGATGTAAATTATTTGATGCATTTTGTGTTTATTGCCTTTGTGGGACAATACAGTTTAATTTATGTATTTATTATGATTTAATCAATTTATTCTTTTGCATTTTTACCACAAAGTAGTGACCGTATATCGGTGGAAAATAAACTTATTTCAAGAAACATATTTGGGACTTTATTGACTTTATGCATATGGGGAATGTTTATGAATATTATGATTCATTTCGGACAATTACATGAAAAACAGTCCGGTTTCTCCCTGAGGACAGAATATTCACAGTTTATTCTAACACATTAAATACGATCACTGTAATCTTTGTTTTAATAAAAACCTCCTGAGAGTTTGTTAGAGAAGAGAATCTCTGAACATGACCAGAGTTCAGCATGAATAAACGATTCCTCTGTGGTTCTATTCTGTCTCTTTAAAGCCGGTGACGTGGAAGTCTTTAGCTATAACATTTGCTATCGGAGGCACTCTGCTCGGAGGGATGAAATATTTAAAGAAGGAGAAGGAGGAACGTAAGTATTTTACTTCTTTAATGTGTAAAACGAGAGAATAAATGATAGTTTTTCATTAAAACTAATGTAATAGACGCTGTCTAATAACGAGCTCTGGTCTGAATCTTTCATCGTCCGTCGGCAGAGATTGAGAAGGAGCGGACCAAGTCGATCGGCCGGCCGGCGCTGGGCGGTCCGTTCTCGCTCATCGATCACAACAACAAACCCAGCAGGAGCGAGGACTTCCTGGGCCAGTGGGTGCTCATCTATTTTGGGTTCACTCACTGCCCCGACATCTGCCCGGACGAAATAGAGAAGATGATCGAAGTGGTGGATGAAATCGGTGATTAAAAACATCAGGACTCGTGATAAACGAGAGATTCAGCGTCGGGTTTCCTCCTCAAACGTCGTCTTCTTGTTTTGTTCCTCAGATAAAATAAAGTCTCTTCCAAACCTGACGCCGCTCCTCATCACCATCGATCCGGACAGAGACACGACGGAGGCCATGGCTGCTTATGTGAAAGGTACAGGAGATTTATAATTAAGCTGCAACAATTAATCGATTCGTCGTCAACTATTAAATTGATCCCCAACTATTTTGAGAAAAAATAATATATTTTTAAGGAAAAAACTTCTGAGACTTCAGCTTCTTAAATGTTAATATTTGACAGTACAATTAATTGTAGCAGTTTCCTTCTCCTGTGACCGTAAAGTGAATATTTGACATTAGAGGACGTCCTCTTGGCCTTTAGGAAACATTTTGCACCATTTTCTGACCAAAAAATGAATCGATTAATCAGAACAATCAATAGTTGTCATCCCTCATACATAATGCATGTTGTGTATATTTCAGATTTTTCCCCGAAGCTGATTGGCCTGACGGGGCCGACGCCTCAGATCGAGCAGGTCTCCAGAGCCTTCAGAGTTTACTACAGTCAGGGACCGAAGGACGAAGACAACGACTACATCGTGAGTGTAACCTGCTCCTTGTTCCTCAAACTCAACGTCGCAACAACGCTAACACGACGCACTCAACATTTGAATCCTCGCCTCTTTGCTGCCTGCAGGTGGATCACACCATCATCATGTACCTGGTGGGACCCGACGGAGAGTTTGCCGAGTATTTCGGACAAAACAAAAGAAGTGCGGAGATCAGCAGCTCGATAGCGTCGCACATGAGGAAGTACAAGAAGGAAAAGGGAGTGGCGGCCAATTAAAAGCCCTCTACGGACCGACGGGTTCAGTCACTACTGATGTGTGTTCATGGTGGACATGCTGTGGTACGAAGTGTCTGCAGTAACATTCCTTTTAAAGCAGGCGTGTGCAGCAGAAAACTGATGGCGTGAAAGGCAGCAACGAGTGCCTCCTGTTTGAAACCAATGTGCACAGATCATCTCCAATGAGATCAACAGCTCTCATTCCTGATGCACAGACTGAGGGAATAACCTGTGATTTGATTTTGTGATTAAATATACAAAATACAGCTACGCGTTGAATACTTTATTGTGTTTGATCGACAGTTACTTCCAAACGCTTTAGTGGTAAACTATGGATCAGGATGCACTGAAAGCCTTCAGTGTGTGGAGTTTAAACGTGTGTGACTGTGGAGACTCCCAGTGGGCGAAGCAGGAAACACAACAGCATCCTCAACAAGCTTTCATCCCGATTGTTAAATATTTCTAAAAATGTTTTCCATCCAAATAATTCAACTGCTGCTAAAATCTTATCTCCGGAGAGATGATAGTGACAGAAAGACTAAGTGTAGCAGAATAAGAGCTTTGAAGAGACATTTCTAAAGATAATGTTTGTTTGCTCTCATAAGTGAAATTGGGAAACGAGAAATTGGATTTCCAAGGGAATCTGTTTTTACAGAAACCTCACAGATAAGGAAAATTAAAATCCTTATTAAGGCAATCGATGCCCTAAAACACAGGACATGAGCATGATATGAAATGTGTTTAAACTGATATATCATGTAATACTGACATTTCCTTCAGTGTCAGTATTTAAGGGTTTATCAGTAGTTTCTCCGTCAATTAACGATCAAATATCCAAAACATTTAGATGGTAAGTGTTTGTACGTAGTGATGAGACGATGGAGGGTTTATGGTGGATAGATGGTGAAATAGTTGATGGTGAATTTACATTTATCGGGATGTTTTTTGGAAAAGTTGTCCAGCTCCCCGTCATGTAGAGAAAAAAACAACCTGGTTCAAGAATTGCAAAAAAACAGAAATGATCATTTTAAGAAAGAACGGATTCACACGATTATTTATTAAGGGTGACCTGATTATTTAAGATTTCCTTAATTATGTTTGGTTCACAAAAAAATATGTTTATCTGAGATGCAATGAACTAATTAGTTTCTTAATGTGAGGTAAAGTGATTCCAGTGTGTTTTAGGGCCATTTTAAGAGGATGACTGAAAACCCAGCGTGAGAGACTTCATCTGCTCTACACACATTCAGTTTGAGTCAGTTTAGAATCTCTTGTCTGGTCGAAGGGTTGAAGCCAGAAGCAGCCGGGTTTAGGAACAGACTGGTGTTGTGGTTCAATGAAATGTTTTATCTTTCTGTGAGGATTTGTGCATGAATCTCTCTCCGTCGGCCTGAATGTTTAATTCAAACCGCTGCTCTTTCAGCTCATCAGTGTTGAGAGGGAGACCGAGCTCACCCAGAGAGCAATTGCTTTCAGACGGAGGTCAACCTCTGATTGATGATCTCATTAAACTGTTTGCTGGAGGAGGCTGACGACTTCCACTTATAGTTTAATGAGGAAAAAATCTAAATCTAATATTCATATCTAAGAGCTGCGTTCAGAGCAGCATTGGATTTGTTGTGAGCCGAGCTTGCCAGCAGCCAGTATTGATTTATTAATATCGTTTGTGCCTGCTCACCTGTCGCTCTGCTGCTTTTAGAAACGGGATTAGAAACGTCAACACAGCCGTCGCTTCAGCTCTCAGCAGCTCGACACTTCTGTCTCTTCCGCTGTGCAGAGGACTGCGGGTCAGATTAGCCGGACGCAGCAGAACATCCTGGTATTTGTGGCATTCTGCATTTAACAAACTGTCTATTGGGACAAGCTACATAATCTGGATGTATTGAAACACAGCAACACAACACAGTTTTTGATTTAAAAACTGTGTTGCACGTCTTATAGCACTTGCTGTTGATTCAAAATGATGTATTACATACATTTATTGTACAATAGCTGCAAAAACAATGAATGGAAATATGTGCACACAGGTTTGAGACTGGAGTGTAGAGTCGGGGCTCAGCTCACCATGTGGTGGAATAAGACGAGAGAAAGCAGACAAAAACAATAGAAACAACAAAAGTACACAACGCAATGCCAAACGCTGCCTTTATGTTCATATGCAACTAATTATCAACAGGGAAATTAATTTACTGCCTGAATAGAGAAACAGGTGAAGACACGCAGCACAGAAAGCTTCTATTTCTGTTTTATTGTCAATAGAAACAACTCATACAAACCAACTCTCAGCCACAGCTGCTGCTGTCTTATTCATTGTATTACCAGTGAACATGATTATTCATTGTATTACCAGTGAACATGATTATTCATTGTATTACTAGTGAACATGATTATTCATTGTATTACCAGTGAACATGATTATTCATTGTATTACTAGTGAACATGATTATTCATTGTATTACTAGTGAACATGATTATTCATTGTATTACCAGTGAACATGATTATTCATTGTATTACTAGTGAACATGAGTATTCATTGTATTACCAGTGAACATGATTATTCATTGTATTACTAGTGAACATGATTATTCATTGTATTACTCGTGAACATGATTATTCATTGTATTACTAGTGAACATGATTATTCATTGTATTACCAGTGAACATGATTATTCATTGTATTACTCGTGAACATGATTATTCATTGTATTACTAGTGAACATGATTATTCATTGTATTACCAGTGAACATGATTATTCATTGTATTACCAGTGAACATGATTATTCATTGTATTACTCGTGAACATGATTATTCATTGTATTACTAGTGAACATGATTATTCATTGTATTACCAGTGAACATGAGTATTCATTGTATTACTAGTGAACATGATTATTCATTGTATTACTCGTGAACATGATTATTCATTGTATTACTAGTGAACATGATTATTCATTGTATTACCAGTGAACATGATTATTCATTGTATTACTAGTGAACATGATTATTCATTGTATTACCAGTGAACATGAGTATTCATTGTATTACTAGTGAACATGATTATTCATTGTATTACCAGTGAACATGATTATTCATTGTATTACCAGTGAACATGATTATTCATTGTATTACTAGTGAACATGATTATTCATTGTATTACCAGTGAACATGATTATTCATTGTATTACCAGTGAACATGATTATTCATTGTATTACTAGTGAACATGAGCTGCGACAGCAGGAAGTGAACTACAGATCGACAGGACGATCGATCTCAATCAGACGCCTCTCGGGAGATCAATCACGGCGGATGTCGTTCTCGCTTTCACTGTTTTTAGCGGTTTAGATTCACACGTGATCGGTGAAGAAGCCAGATTTAAACTCTGTGCATCTGTTTTGTGATTCAAAGTTTGTTTTTTCTTGCAGTGGTTTTACTTCCAGGCTGGTCCTCGTCTCCCCCGTTGACCCCCTAACCCGGTGCAGATGCGTCCGTCATCAGATCTATTCCCCCCCCGGGGTGAGGCGTCGACCTCTCTCCCCCACCAGCAGCTCATGATGGGATTTTCTCCCCCTTCCTCTTCCCTTTCTTGACCCCTGACCCCTGACCCCTTGACTTGACATCCCGCGGCCTCCTCGCGGCCCAACGGCCACGCAGACATTCGTTGTCGTGTCGGGACCGCGACTAAAAGGGTCGGCGGTCTGTAGTCTGTCTGCCCGCAGCCAATTATAATCGCAGCTGTCGCCAGACCTTCAAGCGACATTAAGAGGCTATTAAATCAGCACCAATTAGTCCGTCTGCGACGCACTGCCAGACAGATCGCACCGCTCGGTTCCCTCTGGACGCCTCATCGCTTCCTCTGACGAGGAGGAACTGGAAGAGTTGGTGTGCAAAAGTAAATAATTCTTGATTTCTTTCTGTTGAAAAAGTGCCTTTTTAATGCCATAAAGGGTGAATAACAGTGCATATGGATAAATCAGAATATAAAATGGTTTATTGCCGAGTCAATACACATACAAGGAATGTGGATCGGTGATTGGGGCATAGCAACAAACAGGGCAATAGTGTAAGACGGACAACAGTAAGATGTCAAATAACAAATAATAAGATGTTAAATAACTAACAAAGGAAGAGAGCAAGACGGTGCACATCTCTTTGATTTGAACGTCTCAGAGCGTGGAGGTTTTACGTGTTTCTGAGGAAGATGAATAAGATATAGTCGTTGGATTGAGGCTTGAGAGTAGCTCATTGCACTCGTCAAGAGAAGATTGAGGCTTTATATTATGGTATGTTGAGCAGTATTTCTAAGTTGGATGGAATAGTTTCTTTCAGAATTCTACGAACTTAAAGTTCAGAGCAAAAGACATAAGTATACATAAAAAAAAAATACATTGAGAAAAAGACCAAGACAACCGGACTTTTAGTTCATAAATTCCAAAAACAGTCAATACTACAGTTCCCATAATGCAACATGATGGAGTCCTTTGTTCGGGCCGATGTTTTCTGGATCAAAAATTACTCAAAAATGCTAAAGCTAATGCTAAGGTTGAAAGGAGTACCGTAATACAGTTTGCAATCTTGGTTCGGACTGCAAAGCCTCCATGTTGTTGATTCATCAATAAAGGCACAACGTGATTGGTTGATGCCTAAAAAAACAACCTTGTTCCCAAATAAATGTTTCTTTTTCGGCGCGAAATATTCAGATTCTGTTTGAAAGTTAAAAACAACAGTTTGTAAACATGTTTTGTTGTGCGAATGAATGAAAGGCCCCCGCTGTGCTAAGGCCTTCAGACTCTTTTTCGTCTTTAACTTCACGCCACTTTTATTACAACAATGTTCCCAAAGGTCCCAAAGCTTCCACCAATATGCAAACAATGACACGTCACAAATGAGAGGCTTCAAGCAGACTTTACAGACATTGAAGCTGAATATAAAACACTAAGTATGCATCAAAACCACGTTTAAAGACAAACACTGTGTGAAACATCTTTAACAGAGACAGGCCTCAGGTTTAAGTTGACAGTCGTGATAACGACGCTCCACTAACGCTCCACATAGAATCACTAAACACTCAAATAAACCGAATAAAGAAGCATTCTATAGCATCTGTGCAGTGTTGCTTCGACTGGTTCATCTGTCTGGAATGTGATAAATGTTGCCCGGCTGCCCTCAACACAAAACCCAAACAGTCCCGAGTGATCAGCCCGGCTCTCCAGACAGCCAGAGCCAGAATTTCAGCGATGGCCTCGCAGATCTAATCTTCCCTGATCCCAGAGAATGAGCCCCGCCGTGTCGGGACCGTAAGCCGCCCTAAAGCTGCCGTCCTTAGCATTCATTGCTTTTTAATGGACGCCGTGAAAGGGGTTACAATGGAAACCGTTTAAAAAGTGACACAATACAGCTAAACATAGACTGGTTCCAAATGCAAAATGGACATACTTGACTCTTTTTTTTTTTTTTTCAAAGGGTGGCGTTAGAAGCCAGATCTCCAAATATAGGAGAACAAGGCGCCGGGACGCCGGGACGCCGGGCCCGACCGTCGCTTATAAAAGCAGTTAAAGTCTTGTTGTGGTGAGGGTGAGAGCGGGAATCTTCGTCTTTCTCTGCAGCACTCTGGTAAGTACGACGCCACGGTGACAAACATCTGTTTAGCTTGAATTATTGTTGAGTGCATTGTTTGTTTTTTCACGCAGCCAGATAGAATGAGCGATGCCGAGATGGAGAGATTCGGGGTGGCCGCCCCGTACCTCCGCAAGTCAGAGCGGGAGAGGCTCGCGGCGCAGAACTCGCCGTTTGACGCCAAAACGGCCATCTTTGTGACCGACCCGAAGCACGAGTACGTGAAGGGGAAGATCAGGAACCAAGATGGCTCCAACGTCACCGTGGAGACTGAGGATGGGAAGGTGTGTCATCATTAACGTCTCGTGTTGTCTGTTCTTATCGTTCACTTCATTCACCGGACATTTGAATTCTCTCTCTTTCTTTTTAAGTCACATCTTAGTTTGGTTTTTATGTTGCACAATTTAAACAATAAATTAAACAAACATAGCAGAGATGAATAATATGACAGTGCAGGAAGAGGCAACAATCCACCTGGGCTTCTTTGAAGCCTCCATATATATAATATTAACATTTCACAATATTACAGAGAAGATAAAATTAATATGTCATTATTAGTTTTTACAAGATATGAAAACAATATCAATACATTCCAAACAACAAAATAAAAAGAAAATGTATTTGTGTCGAGTGTGTGCATGTTGTGTTCTCTATAATATTGTGACATTTTAATATTATTTAGTTGGAGGCCTTTAAATAAGCTCAGTGGGTTCTTCTGCCTCTTCCTGCACTGTGATATTATTTTTATGTATTCTTTAAAATCGTGCAAAATGAACTAAAACTAAAACTAGACTTCCCTCCTCAGCTGGTCACCGTCCACCTGGACGACATTCGCCCCATGAACCCTCCGAAGTTCGAGCAGCTGGAGGACATGGCGCTGCTGACACATCTGCACGAGCCGGCCGTGCTCTTCAACCTCAAGGAGCGCTACGCCGCCTGGATGATCTACGTAACTACAGCACCAAATCAAACATGGCGTCTCCAAACTAGTGGTGAGTCGTGGTTCTCTTCACCGTGGTGGTCTCTGTCCTCTTGTGGTGTGTTCGCAGACCTACTCTGGGCTCTTCTGCGTCACCGTGAACCCCTATAAGTGGCTCCCGGTCTACAACCCGGAGGTGGTGGCTGGGTACCGCGGCAAGAAACGCCAGGAGGCCCCCCCGCACATCTTCGCCATCTCTGACAGCGCCTACCAGTACATGCTGACAGGTCCAGTCCAACCATTAGTGCCAGAGTAACTGGTTCAGGGTTCTTCATGTGCACGTTGTGACACTGATAGAATATCATCAAACACGTCATCATAACCAGCGTTAATAAATGCTAAATATATAGTTAATCAAACTTTAGTTAACTTGAATTGGACTTTAACAATTCAAGTTTGATTGAAATTCTAAAAATAAATAATGAACGAACACATATTGACGCCCCAAATGCAGCAGAACTGCACCAGTATCAGCCAGTTTCTCTCCCTTTCACAGATCGAGAGAACCAGTCCATCCTGATCACGTGAGTTCCACTTTATCTGCCGTTGGACTTGAAGAACTAGAATATATTTTCCCATCGCTCACCTCGAGTTGTTCTTCCGTCAGCGGAGAATCTGGAGCCGGGAAGACGGTGAACACGAAGCGGGTCATCCAGTACTTTGCAACAATTGCATCAATCGGAGACTCGAGCAAGAAAGAGCAACTTCCCAGCAAGATGCAGGTTCGGAGCGCTTTTCTCACATTCTGAGGTTTATTGATCGTGTTGCCGGTTTTCACTCGTGGTTTGGGTTCACAGGGGACTCTGGAGGATCAAATCATCCAGGCCAACCCTCTGCTGGAGGCCTTCGGCAACGCCAAGACTGTGAGGAACGACAACTCCTCTCGATTTGTGAGTTCAGATCCGATTGTACGGAACCTCAGAATTATTATTATTTTTTCATTTTATTTTATTGTTGACCTGTTTTAAATGAGAAAATGAATCTATTATCACAGGAAAACAACTTATAATAATTTAAATATTATAATTAACTTGTGATCTCGAGATAAGAGGATTAGATCAAAGTAAAGATGGCAGTTCTCACCGGCGGTGGAAGAAGTACTCTTTTACTTCTTTTACCTGAAGTCTTTTACTTCAGTAAATGTAGTAATACCACAGCGTAGCGATACTCTGTTACAAGTACAGTTCATGCATTCAAAGAACCAAAAATAAAAACTCCTTATGCAGAATTGCTCATTTCAGACTTAAAATACATATATTTATTAGATAATATAATTAGAATATTATAATTCTTATAATAGTCATAATTTAGATTTTTTATTGACCTTATATACTGCTGGTAGCTTGTGAATGTCAGCGAGGGATCAATAAAGTAATGTTATTTATAATAATACACCAGTATTCATGTGTTGATTATCTTTTGTAATCTGAATCTGCAAACAAACTAAGTAAAGTTATTTGAATAAATATTCCAGACAAAGACTCATATGTGAAACTTAAACAGTAATTAAACTTTCTTTTTTAGGGAAAATTCATCCGCATCCACTTTGGAACAAAGGGGAAGTTGGCATCAGCTGATATTGAAACGTGTACGTTTGCTGACATCAGTGTCGTTGATATTCACTCCTACTTATATACATCATCCGCCATATTCACTACTACTTATATACATCATCCGCCATATTCACTACTACTTATATACATCATCCGCCATATTCACTACTACTTATATACATGATCCGCCATATTCACTACTATTTATATATATTATCTGCCATATTCACTGCTACTCATATACATGATCTGCCATATTCACTGCTACTTATATACATGATCTGCCAAAGTCACTACTACTTCTATATTATCTCCATTTGTACTTGTATTTATTTTCTTCAGACCTTCTGGAGAAGTCCAGAGTGACCTTCCAGCTGCTGGCAGAGAGGAGCTATCACATCTTCTATCAGATCTTGTCAAACAAGAAGCCTGATTTAATCGGTAAACATTTGTTCTTTTAACGGGTTGTGAATCTGATGCTGCGCCTCAGCGCCGTAGCGAGTAGAGAAATCAATACTTTCACTGTTTCCTTTCAGACATGATGCTGCTCACCACCAACCCGTACGACTACCCTTTCATCAGCCAGGGAGAGATCAGCGTGCTGAGCATCAACGACCCCGAGGAGCTGCTGGCCACCGATGTGAGTACACACATATGTACACACATATATATATATATATATATATATATATATATATATATATATATATATATATATATATATATATATATATATATATATATACACACATATGTACATATATGTATGTATATATTAAAACAAAGCATCTGCATGTATCTATATATGTATATGTACTGTATGTATCGATATATAATCTATTATTACGAAAATTTCATTATTTTTTATTTTATTTATTTATAGTTTTAATATATATATAATTATTCTTAGTTTTTTCAATATAACTTCAGGTGGAGGGAGGGTTTGTCGACACTATTAATACAGATAATGTAAAATAAAATGATAAGTTAATGCTAAGCTAAGAGGAAAAACGCTAATGAAGATGCTTCAACATGTTCCTCAGAGAGCCATCGACATCCTGGGCTTCAACACGGAGGAAAAGGTGGGCATCTACAAGCTGACTGGCGCTGTGATGCATTATGGGAACATGAAGTTCAAGCAGAAGCAGCGGGAGGAGCAGGCGGAGCCCGATGGCACCGAGGGTGAGACGTCTGAGCTGAAGTTAGGCGTCGCTAACGTTACACTCGTTTCAGCTGCTCCGCATCTCCACGTGTGTGTTTGTTTTTGTTCCACAGTGGCGGACAAAGTGGCCTACCTCATGGGTCTGAACTCGGCTGACCTGCTGAAGGCGCTCTGTTATCCCCGAGTGAAGGTCGGGAACGAGTACGTCACCAAAGGTCAGACTCCTCAGCAGGTACAGCTCCTACATCTGAACACGCGTGTTCAGCATGTTCAGTGAAAATGTTCAGCTGAGAACTGTTTGTTCTTTTTAGAGACACGAGGTTCTCACAGCACAGAGACGCTACAAACATGTGATGATCTTATAGAATGTGATGCATTGATGTAGAATAAACTAAACAGGATATAAAGGAGTTACAAACATGCAACATACACGTTTTACTTGTGTGGTATTAGTACTTTTACAGTAGTAACAGATGTGAATACTTCCTCCCTCGTTGATTGCAGGTGAACAACGCAATGGGCGCTCTGTCTAAGGCCGTGTATGAGAAGCTCTTCCTGTGGATGGTCACCAGGATCAACAAGCAGCTCGACACCAAACTCCCCAGACAGCATTTCATCGGCGTCCTGGACATCGCAGGGTTTGAGATTTTCGGGGTGAACGAAATGATAAAAAAAAAGTCATAAAACAAATCTATTTTTGAAAGAATCTCCGTGTTCATTATAATCCATGTTTGATCCAGATGAACAGCCTGGAGCAGCTGTGCATCAACTTCACCAACGAGAAGCTGCAACAGTTTTTCAACCACCACATGTTCGTGTTGGAGCAGGAGGAGTACAAGAAAGAGGGGATCGCGTGGGAGTTCATTGACTTCGGCATGGACCTGGCAGCCTGCATCGGGCTCATTGAAAAGGTGCATCGTCTTTTTACCAACGCAAATATTCAATCAAACGACAGACGCACGCGTCCCAACACTAATGGGCTTTACTGTCCTGCAGCCGATGGGCATTTTCTCCATCCTGGAAGAGGAGTGCATGTTTCCGAAGGCGACGGACGGCTCCTTCAAGAACAAGCTGTACGACCAGCACCTGGGGAAGAACAGCATCTTCCAGAAGCCCAAGCCCTCCAAAGCAAAGGCCGAAGCCCACTTCTCCCTCATGCACTACGCCGGCACCGTGGACTACAACCTCAGCGGCTGGCTGGAGAAGAACAAAGACCCGCTCAACGACACCGTGGTGCAGCTCTACCAGAGAGCCGCCCTGAAGCTGCTCTCGCAGCTCTTCGCCACTTATTCCACTTCCGACGGTCGGTTCACTGTTAATGACGCTTTATTACGATTAGAGTACACCGAGCTACACGGTTCATTAGACTGAGGAATGCTGGTTCTCTTGTGTTTCCGTAGATGCTGGTGGAAGTAAGAGAAGTGCCAAGAGAAAGGGCTCTTCTTTCCAGACGGTTTCTGCAGTTTTCAGGGTAAAAATAAATAAATTTGATCAAAGCTGAAGGAATTACTTTGATGGATTTCTGTGGTGTCAGTGGAATAAGTTACCAGATACATTCCTATGGGACAAGTACATTTCAATTTTGTATTCATTTATATTTTATGTAAAACAACAATAATCCTTTAATAAACCTTCAAATCCAAGCGGTACGTAAACAACAGAGAGGTCTGTTTGTATCGATTTCAATCTCTCGGATAAAGAGATCAGGATGGAGAAGAGCTGTTTTTATGTATATTTAACTACATAATCAATAGTAATGTGAGATAAGAGGAAGTGCCATTGAGCCCAGCAGGGAAAGTGGACACGGCAGGAGAAAAGCCGGAACATAGGAGACGATGATAACATTTCAATGTAATAGAATATAATACATATTTATAATTATGGACACACAATAATCCTTTAATAAAGCAGAAGACTAATTGCGTGTCTGGAGACTATAATCTGTTGATCTCCTGCAGGAGAACCTGAATAAGCTGATGGCCAACCTCCGGTCCACACATCCACACTTTGTAAGATGCATCATCCCAAATGAAACCAAGACGCCAGGTGAGAAGAAATGTTTTCACACTGAAGCTGAAGAAAGAAGATGTTTCCAGTCTTTATGCTACGCTAAGCTAACGAGCTGCTGGCTCCAGCTACATATTCCCCGTTACAGACACGAGAGAGGTTTGCAATGGCGACGACTCTCCAAGTGTTTCTGTGTAACGAACCATCTGGTGCGTCAGGTTAACACAACTCCACCAAGTGTCGTGAAAAACAATCCGAACTGAAAACATAAACCAGACAGAAGTTACTGTAACGTGTGTTGAACTGTTCCTTTAACCCAAACTGTGATCTCCTCGTAGGGTCCATGGATCACCATCTGGTCCTTCACCAGCTGCGCTGCAACGGCGTGCTGGAAGGAATCCGGATTTGCAGAAAGGGATTCCCCAGCAGGATCCTCTACGGAGATTTCAAGCAGAGGTCACACACACACACACACACACACACACACACACACACACACACACACACACACACACACACACACACACACACACACACACACACGAACAAACTCACCGGCGTTTGAACCCTCCACTCTCTCTGAGACAGATACAGGATTCTGAACGCCAGTGCGATCCCGGAGGGTCAGTTCATCGACAGCAAGAAGGCTTCAGAGAAGCTGCTCTCCTCCATCGACGTGGACCGCGCTCAGTATCGATCCGGATCCACGAAGGTATTTCATCACCAAACATGCGGCGCTGTTAGTTCCTGTTTACGTGAACGTTTTGTTACTTAGTATTCATTACAATCTTCCAGTCCAGCTGCTCACAGTAAAACTGCGACATTAAATATTTACAGTCATGGAATGTGAAAGAAATACTGAACTGAAGTACAATTCCAGATACTTCTACTTTACTTCAATATTTCTGTGTTGTGCTATTTTTTCACTTCTATTCTACAATTTACATTTATTTGACAACATGACTTACTTTTCAGATTCAGAGTATGAATACAAAACATGAATACCTAATTAACTATGATGTGTGATTATAGATTAACTTACACAGCAGTATGTCAAGTATATGAATTTTTACAATGTGGTATTACTACTTTTACTTCAAAGATCTGAGTACTTTTTCTGTTGAATTGTTCCGTTATCTGACACACAGATTGAATTAATAATAATAATAACATTTATTTGTACAGCATATTTCATACAAACTACGAAGCTCAAAGTGTTCCACTTTAAAAAAATGAATTAATTTCTTAATTAATTAACTCATCAGAGTCTAGCATCGTATCATCCTGACTTTGGTGGACTTTTTAAGACCCACTCATCCTGAATGATGTTAACTTATCTTCCATTTAATTCTCGTCTCTTCACAACATACAGGTGTTCTTCAAAGCCGGCCTGCTGGGTCTGCTGGAGGAGATGAGGGACGAACGTCTGGCTGTCCTGATCACTCGTATCCAGGCCGTTTCCAGAGGTTACGTCACCAGACAGCTGCTCAAGGAGATGATGAAGAAAAGGTCTGCTGACGAATCTGTTTCTGTCATATTCTGGTGACTTTCGTTAAATGAATACGTGAGAAATTCAGAGAATATGGGGAGTCTATTTCAAGCATCTCTATTATTACATAAGTCTTCATTATTTTGCTTGTTCGCTCCGTAGAGAATCCATTTTCATCGTCCAGTACAACATCCGATCCTTCATGAACGTGAAGAACTGGCCCTGGATGAGGCTCTACTTCAAGATCAAGCCTCTGCTGCGAAGTGCGGAGGCCGAGAAGGAGATGCAGAACATGAAAGAGGAGTTCTCGCGACTCAAAGAGGAGTTCGCAAAGTCGGAGGCCCGGAGGAAGGAGCTGGAGGAGAAGATGGTCACGATCGTCCAGGAGAAGAACGACCTTTACCTTCAAATCCAAGCGGTACGTAAACAACAGAGAGGTCTGTTTGTATCGATTTCAATCTCTCGGATAAAGAGATCAGGATGGAGAAGAGCTGTTTTATGTATATTTAACTACATAATCAATAGTAATGTGAGATAAGAGGAAGTGTCATTGATCCCTGCAGGGAAAGTGGACACGGCAGGAGCAAAGCCGGACCATAGGAGACAATGATAACACTTCAATGTAATAGAATATAATACATTTTTATAATTATGGAGACACACATGGGAATGAAACTTTTGACTCCAGGAGAGGGAGAACCTGTGCGATGCCGAGGAGAGGTGCGAAGGCCTCATAAAGAGCAAGATCCACCTGCAGGCCAAAGTCAAAGAGTTCTCCGAGAGGATGGAGGAAGAGGAGGAGATCAACGCCGACATCGCCGCGAAGAAGAGGAAGCTGGAGGACGAATGTTCGGAGCTGAAGAGGGACATCGACGACCTGGAACTCACCATCGCCAAAGTGGAGAAGGAGAAATACGCCACAGAAAACAAGGTGGAAGAAGTATTCAGCTCGTATTACCACACTGTGAAAGTAAAAAGATGGAGTGCAGCAGAAGTATAAAAGTACCTCAAAGTATCTTAACTTGTGTGGAATGATTTCTCTCCGTAGGTGAAGAACTTAGTAGAGGAGCTCACAACTCTGGAGGAACGACTGCTGAAGTCTACCAAGGAGATCAGAGCGTTGCACGAGGTGCACCAGCGGACGTTGGACGACCTGCAGGCCGAGGAGGACAAAGTGAACTCTCTGATGAAGACCAAAGTCAAGCTGGAGCAGCAGGCTGACGACGTAAGTCTGGACCACGAAATAGTTCTCTTTTGATTGGACCGTCGGGGTAATTTGCATGATGTTCCCTGGTGTTGGTTTCCCTGTTCTACTGGTTGACGTACTGGTTTTTGGACGCCTCTTGCAGCTGGAGGGCTCACTGGAGCAGGAGAAGAAGGTGAGCGCAGACCTGGAGAGATCCAGAAGGAGGCTGGAGGGGGATCTGAAGCTGTCGCAGGAAACCATCATGGACCTGGAGAACGAACGGCAGCAAATGGAGGAGAGACTGAAAAAGTGAGATGCCGTTTTAATGATTCATTACCGCATAATGTATATCCTAAAATGCATAACGGATACAATTAATAATTACCACTGAAGAGCTGAGTGTGTGAGGGTCATACGGTGGGCTTCTGTTGGACAGTTCGATGGGAAAATCAATCGTCAGCAAGAAATGTCGGACTCTACCTTTCAACGTCTTGGTGAAAACATTCAGAAAAACTTGCATTTTCAGCAGTTTAATTGTAAAGAAACATTAGTTTCATTAGCTGGTAGCTGTGTTTGGCTAACACATGTGGCTGGTGGATCCAGCTGTATGAGGGAGTAGCCGTGGACAGACAGACACACACATACGGAAACATGATCTCCTGGCAGTCATAGGAAACAGAGTACATGTTTTCTGTGCTTAAAATAATTGACTCTTTTCTAGAAAGGACTTTGAAACCAGCAGCCTGCAGTGCAAAACCGATGGCGAGCAAGTCCTCAACACTCAACTGCAGAAGAAGATCAAAGAGCTTCAGGTTAAACACAACACTGGACCGAATTCAACAGTTTCTTTATCGTCCTTTATCCACATTTTACACCAAGCGACTACGATCTCCCCCGTATAGGCTCGCGCTGAAGAGCTGGAGGAGGAGATCGAGGCCGAGCGCTCGGCTCGAGCCAAAGTGGAGACGCAGCGGAGCGACCTGTCCAGAGAGCTGGAGGAGATCAGCGAGCGGCTGGAGGAGGCCGGAGGAGCCGCCGCCGCTCAGGCCGAGGTGAACGAGAAGCGCGACGCCGACTTTCAGCGGCTGCGGCGAGACCTGGAGGAGTCCGCGCTGCAGCACGAGGCCGTCGCCGCGGCTCTGCGCAAGAAGCAGGCCGACGGCGTCGCCGAGCTCGGAGACCAGATAGACAACCTCCAGAGGGCCAAGCAGAAGCTGGAGAAGGAGAAGAGCGAGCTGAGGATGGAGGTCGACGACGTGGCGAGCAACACGGAGAGTGTCCTGAAGAGCAAGGTAGGAGACTCTGTGTTTATATCAATGATGCTTGGTGCTCAAACACAGTCAAAGGTAATGGGCAATGTCTGTTTTCTCGTGTTTTTAATTTTTAATGTGAAGATGTCGGCCATATCATCTCCCCAGAGAACTGTTTGTTTACATTCCTTATGATGCAAATTATCAAAATGTTTTGGTTTTGTTTGTCATGTGTTTGTTGTGTTACAGCTGAATGTCGTCGTGCTTCCCTGTGTTGCATCATGACAACAAATGATCCTTGAATCCTTGAATCTGATGCTCAATGTTTCAGGCTAACCTGGAGAAACTGTGCAGGAGCCTTGAAGACCAAATGAATGAATATAAAACCAAAGCCGATGAAGCTCAGAGGTCCCTCAGTGATGACACGACACTCCGTGCCCGTCAACAAACAGGAAGCGGTACGTTGATCAATGTGAACATGTTTAAAAAGAGCGATTTAAGATGGAAACACGAGTTAGTTTGTGCCATTTTTATTCATTTATTTATTTATTGTGTAGAAAAGTGAGAACAAAACAAGTGCACACAAGTACATGAACACATATACGACCCAAGAAATGATACAAAGTAAGACTAATTAATAAATAATCCAAAACAAAATCTCATCTTCCTTGTGAACAGCTGAGCTCACACGTCTGCTGGAGGAGAAGGAGGTCACGCTGTCCCAGCTCAGCAGAGTCAAATCTGTGGGGAGTCAACAAATCGAAGAGTTGAAGAGACTTCTGGACGAAGAAATGAAGGTCTGAAGGAAACGACTACGTCTGATGCTCAGTCTGTTCTGATTTACACCCTCACCGAGGAACTGAGCAGAGAAGAGCAGCTAGAAACCACGTCAAAGGAAACGTCGAGTATTAGATCGACAGAAAATTAATCTGCAAACTAGGGCTGCACAATTTGAATGATAATTGGGATCACCATTTTGGCTCCCCACAATTAAATGAACATGATTGAGTGCGATATTGACAGTTTGAAATGCAAATCAAGTGCTTCCCGGACTAACGGCCAGCCAGCAGGGGGCGATCCAGATGTTTTGGCTGTCATGCACGCTGCACGCTCACCCTGCAGAGGCAACACTTAAAAAAACTCTCCCAGATGGCTGCAGTGAAGAGGAGAAGCTTCCAGGAGGCTCTGTGGATACGGACATGTGCTACATTCCTGCTGAATCAAAATAAGACAACAATCAGAGTACAATCTAAATGTGTTGTCCCTAAAATCAATGAATAATCCTGACTTGATCTCTGTTGTGCCTGCAGTCTTCTTCTTCTTTGCTTTTATCGGCACGTACTAAAAACAAGGGCCTGAAGCCGGTGGATTCAGTGTTGCGTCACTAGCGTGCTCTCATGCTTACAAACCAAACAGGAACCTTGTATCTACATCCTTACATGCAGCTGCAGCAGTTGTCATTCAGGCAGTAAACCGATGTTGTGTATGTTCTCACTTCTCTAGGCAAGAAGCGCCCTGGCTCACGGTCTGCAGTCGTCTCGTCACGACTGCGAGCTGCTGAGGGAGCAGTACGAGGAGGAGCAGGAGGCCAAAGCCGAGCTGCACCGCTGTTTGTCCAAAGCCAACAGCGAGGCGGCTCAGTGGAGGACCAAATACGAGACGGACGCCATCCAACGCACCGAAGAGCTGGAGGAGGCGAAGTAAGAACTGTGCAGCGTGTTTTTGTCTTTGTCTACGGTGGTGTGTTCTTCCTCTTGAGCACGGCTTATGTTCGGTTCACAGGAAGAGGCTGGCCCAGCGGCTGCAGGACTCCGAGGAAAGGAAAGCGGCGGCGAACGTCAAATGTGCGTCTCTGGAGAGAACTAAGCAGAGGCTGCAGGCGGAGGTGGAGGATCTCATGGTCGAGGTGGAAAGGTCCAACGCGGCCAACGCCACCTTGGACAAGAGACAGAGGAGCTTTGATAAGGTCTGTTTTCTTTTCTTTATTAATCCTCTGCAGAAACATTTGCAGCCGCGTTGGCTACACACGCTGCTGTCCTCTGTTAGGTTCTGGCTGAATGGAAACAGAAACACGAGGAGAGTCAATCCGATCTGGAAGTTTCCCAGAGAGAGTCTCGAGCGCTCAGCACGGAACTCTTCAAGCTGAAGAACTCCTACGAGGAGGCTCTGGATCATCTGGAGACCATGAAGAGAGAGAATAAAAACCTTCAGCGTGAGCTGCAAACACATCGTCCATTTGCTGCTGATTGGTTTTTAAATTGAACCCTCGGAGGTCATGTTTTTTTCTTTACATTTTCAGAGGAGGTTACAGAAATCACAGAGCAAGCTAGGCAATCTGCTAAAACTCTCCACGAGCTGGAGAAAGCTGCGAAGCAAGCGGAGCAGGAGAAGAGAGAAACCCAGGCAGCTCTGGAGGAAGTAGAGGTTTGTGTTTTTGTCCTAATATGCCATGAAAGAATGTTTTTTTAAATTAAAGTGACCACAAACAAGTGTTGGTTTTCTCTCTGTAGTCGTCCCTGGAGCACCAGGAGGCCAGAATCCTGCACCTTCAGCTGGAGCTGAATCAGGTCACGTCCGAGGTCGACAGAAAGGTGTCGGAGAAAGACGAGGAAACCGACCAGCTCAGGAGGAACCAGCAGAGGACCGCGGACACGCTGCGGAGCACGCTGGACGCCGAGACGCGCGGCAGAAACGACGCCGTCCGGACGAAGAAGAAGATGGAGGGGGACCTGAACGAGATGGAGATCCAGCTGGGTCACGCCAGCCGCCAGGCGGCCGAGTCCACCAAGCAGCTGAGGAACCTGCAGCCTCAGTTGAAGGTTTGTTAACGCAGCCGCTCGTAGAACATGTTCACATGGAAACGCCAGCCCGATATATACTGTGTGTATATATGTATGTTTTGTCCCAGGAAGCCCAGGTCCATCTGGACGAGGCGCTCCACAGTCAGGAGGACTTCAAGGAACAGCTGGCGATCGCTGAGCGACGCCACAACCTGATGACGGCCGAGAACGAGGAGATCGGGGCGGCGCTGGAGCAGTCGGAGAGGAGTCGCAAGCTGGCCGAGCAGGAGCTGATCGACGTCAGCGGGAGGATTCAGCTGCTGCACTCCCAGGTGAGGAGAGGAGAGGAGAGGAGAGGAGAGGAGAGGAGAGGAGAGGAGAGGAGAGGAGAGGAGAGGAGAGGAGAGGAGAGGACAGGACAGGACAGGACAGGACAGGACAGGACAGGACAGGACATGCTGAAACAGGCCAGACAGGACGGGACACAAAAGTAAATATCATGGTGTGGACCGGTACAGTAATGCAGGATAGGAATCTAACTAAGTACATTTACTCAAGTACTGTACTTATTAGGTTTGTGAAACAGGAATGAGATACATGTACAAACTAAAAAATAATCTCAAAAGCTGATCATATCTAAGATACTACTGACTGTTTATTCAAATGTTTCTTGATGTATCTCAGTAAGAAAGCAAACATTTCTAGAATGAGATTCATTCTCGAGTTTAAACAGCAGCTGAGAGAACAGTCTCACCAGAGAGTTGAACTAAATTTACTGAATCTAAATGTTCTCCGATGAGCAGAACTCCAGCCTCCTGAACACGAAAAAGAAGATGGAGTCAGATTTAGCTCAGCTGCAGTCAGAGATGGAGGACTCGGTCCAGGAGGCGAGGACCGCCGATGAGAAGGCCAAAAAAGCCATCATGGATGTAAGTCTGCCCCCCCCCCCACACACACACACACACACACACTTTCATCCAATCCACTGCAGAGCGTCGACTAAACGAGGTCGTGCAGATTAAATCTCACAGCGAGCTGACGCTTGCACACAGGCCGCCATGATGGCCGAGGAGCTGAAGAAGGAGCAGGACACCAGCGCTCACCTGGAGAGGACGAAGAAGAACCTGGAGGTGACGGTGAAGGACCTGCAGCAGCGACTGGACGAGGCCGAGCAGCTGGCTCTGAAGGGGGGGAAGAAGCAGCTCCAGAAACTTGAACACAAGGTATGAATCCAGCCGTTAATCTGTGGAGAAGAAAACAGAATGATAAGTGATTTAAACTCTGTGTTTTTAAGGTGCGTGAGCTGGAAAATGAACTGGATTCGGAGCAGAAACGCAGCAGCGAGGCCATGAAGGGCGTACGCAAACATGAGAGGAAAATCAAAGAGCTCACTTATCAGGTAAGAGTTAGTCTCCTGTTATATAACCGAGAGCGTCACTAGATCAATATGCAAAATGTGACGCCTCGAATGTTTCAGGCAGAGGAGGGAAAGAAGAGCGCGGCGAGGCTTCAGGATCTGGTGAACAAACTGCAACTGAAAGTGAAAGCGTGTAAGCAGCAGTGTGAGGAGGCGGTGAGTAAAAAAGGAAATACATCAACACAGTGGGAAATATGAATGTGTGTCTTTTCTGATATTGTTTTTGTGTGACGCTTCAGGAGGAACAAACCAGCATCCATTCGGCTAAAGCTCGGAAGGTGCAGCACGGACTGGAGGCGGCCGAGGAGCGAGCCGACGCCGCCGAATCCCAGTTGAATAAGTTACGAGCAAAGAGCCGCGACGTTGTCGGCAAAGGGGAGTAGGAATATGTGAGAACCATGTCATGATCTATGGAAGTTAGAAAAGCTGTGTGACCCGCATGCTGCAGCTTCAATGGTTTATTTAGTCTAAAGGCCTTCACACACCGGGGCGTGTCTTTACATGATTCATTCTCACCTCAGTCAATTCTTTTGAATTGTTGGTTTTGTCATGAATACTTTAACACAGAACGTGAATATTACACGGCAAAAAGTCCCAAACGATGCAGATTTATGCATGAATATGATGGAAACTACGACAAAGAAAGAAAAGGAAACTTCTTCCAACTGCTGTGAAGCCGGTTGAAGGAGAATCTCAGAGTTTTTTAAGCAGCACATAATAGAAATGTTTATTTTTTAAGTCATATAATATAAATAATTTAGACGACCTGTCAGCATTGATAACAAGACGTTGTACCACACAAACGTATCTTTGTCCCACATTCGTTTTTTGTTGGGATCTGGTCACCCATTATATGAAATGTAGGATTCAGCGTTTTGGATGTTGAACTAACACTCTGCACATGTCGTCGTCTGCTTTGATGTTTACAATTACAACACATTTAATCTATAAAAGATACAAAAATGCACAGACAGCTAGCATTCTTTAAAAAAAAAAAAATCTTAAATTTTGCGTATTTGTTCCTTTTTAAATGTAAATAAATAACCCACCACTAGTCTTGTTTTGGTACCTGCAATAAAAACAGATCTCCAAAAGATGGAGACACTTCATCCACATTCATCATTATACCTGAAGCATTGTTTTGCCTCTTGAACCGATAAAAACAAAAGTTGTATTTGTTCATCCACATTTACATCCTGAATCGCCTTTTTTTCATCAACTAACAACAACAATTACAGCTTGATGTCTGATATGATTATATGCTAATAAAACATGTACCGGTAGTTGCTTTACACAAGTTATAAAATGTTTTGACATGCAGTAAGTTATAAGAATACAGATGCAACAGAGTCACAGTTGCTAAAATGGAGAAAAGGGAATGCATTAAACCAGCGTGCCAGTTTTAAAATGGACCGCGTCAAAATCTGCGTTTTCCCCGCTCCTGTCATCGGTGTGTGGTAATCAGCAGCAGCTGGTATGTTCATGACATTTGCACGGTTAGAGTTACGGCGGTGCATGTGTGACGTTCAGCTGAGGAGGCTTAGGAGAAGCTGAAGGTAACCTCCAAGAGAAGGGAATGTACAGAGAGGAGGTTCATGAGGAGCTGACAGGTTGTTCTTTGCAAAAACACACAGTCAGAACAGTCCACTAAGTGGAAATGAAGAAGACAAACACACAGTAAAACACTTAACAGGACACTAAAGGGAAATAATTCAGAAACATTAGGGAAAAAATAACAAAACTGCAACTATATGAAAGTTAATTTGCCATAGAAATACTAGAACACATTCGGAATGAGCTTGAACTGGAAAACAAGTAAAATCAAACAAACAAAAAATTCATTAATATTACTATTTATCTGCTGGTACTTCTTTCGATTTATTAGATCAGTATATTTAGTTTAATTGCATATAAAAGTCAACTTAATTACTAAGTTGTTGAATATAAAAAATATTATTTAAATTACGAGAAACAAGACAAAGTGTGTGCATTAGCTTTGGCTAACTCTTTCTCATAGTTGCTGCAGTTTGGTTTGTCTCTGATATCTAGTTCTAGATCATTTTTACTGTCTTTTTTGTTTTTTTAACTGCACAATTCTGTGGCAAATACATTTTTCTGTGTCAAACTGTTAGATTTTGGTCCAACTCCATTTTTACAAAATATGTAAACTACTGCATTTTGTCATTGTAGAGCCAAAACAAATGAGCTATAGCTTAATAATTTAGGCTAGTATATTTTAAGTATATTCATGCCACCATTCCTAGAGTATTCATGGTCTATTCCACATTGTTAACGTGTCACTTCCAATCATGTCTCTCCAAATGTGATCATTTTGAATTTTTCAAATAAAGGACTACATATATTTTAGATAAACCTTTTTAAAATGATATTGGATTTTGAGCTTTTGATTTTATGCTATATTTTCTTCTTGTTACAGAGCCTATACACTCGTACTTATTTCTGGATATTAAGAGATGATTTGATGCATTTTAAAGATAACAACCTGCTGTTCACACTTGCTCCCCCTAATACGAGGAGAGCTCGAGTTACAGACTGCGTATTCTAAATGGGGTAACAAAGCTGTCGTCATGTATTTCTACACATGCACCAGCTGAACGCCGTCATGTGTTAACTTGTAGACAAACCAGACGACGTCCCTCAAGGTGGCTTATCACTAACCTTGGCATGGAATATATATCATGATAAGTTGCAGACTAATGAGTTATGGTTTGAATAACAACAATGCCATTTTATTTTTAAAAAGTATCAGAGAAAAGTAATATATGTAGTAAATAAATGTATATGCCATTAGGTTTTAGTCCTTGTCCAAAACTATTAAAACTATTTCTCTAATATCAAGGGCAGTGTCTCTACACATTACTTTAAGTGGTGGTGTGCCACAGGGTTCGATTCTCGGCCCATTTCTGTTCCCTGTATACAAGTTACAACGAAGCCGTTTTATTCATCTTTTTGATGTTATCTAATCTTTATGTTAATGATGTGCCGCTATATCTCTTTAAGTGGCATAACCGTTTGAGACTTTTTAGAATTTTGAATTATTTGATACTAATTGAATTAAATTAACATCTGGGAGATTGTTTTGAACGAAACTGGCAGCTTTTGGTATCCAATTAAGACGATTTGTCAAGAATGGAATAAATGCAACAATTTAAAACAATTCCCCAATAAGAAATAATCTGATTTGTGTACTCCACAAAATGTTCATTTTCTCTTGATGTATTCCCAAAAATGTAATGTCGACATTGTAGCGACATCTGTCTGGAGTTTAATCCACTTAATCCAAGCAAGGTGCCTTGGAGGCGAACGAGCAGGTGATCCTGGAGTCCAGGATGAACATGAAGGTCATGAAGCATCATGGAGACACTGAGTTACAGATGGTTTATACCCATAAATACACACAATGACACGTTTCCATCTCTAAATCACCAGTACCACACTAAACACAGCAGCTCATTTTACATTAAACATGAGCTGTAGTCCCACTGAGCAGCTCAACTAACGTTAAGTAGCTACTGACAGTATGGAAGGCATGTAAAAATAGTGCTGGAGGATCATCGCCTGTCGTTTGAATGGAGTGACATTGCCAAGTTTGGTGTCCGGTTTGCTTCAGCAGGACATTCGTCTTGATAAAAGGAGCCTCAGCCTCCTGCTGGTGTTCACTTAGAGTCCGGCCGTTGGTGAGATCACGTTCCCCTCCGGCCTCTGTAACTTTGGTGGCTTTGATTCAGTTCTACTGGGGTGTGTAAACCCGGTAAGTAAGATTCTAATTACATTAAAAATCATTTTTAATTGTTTGATTAATTCGCAATTACTCACTTTCTTGCTTTCTTTTACTTTCAGATTTCATCATGAGCTCTGACGCCGAGATGGCCCAGTTTGGGCCAGCGTCCATCTTTCTCCGCAAACCTGAGAAGGAGAGAGTCGAGGCTCAGAACCGGCCGTTTGATGGCAGAACGGCCTGCTTTGTGCCCGATACCAAGGAGCTGTACATCAAAGCTGTCATCCAGAGCAACGATGGGGACCAAGTCACCGTGAAGACTGAAGCTGAGGAGGTAAATATGTCTGTATACAACTAAATTACTGCGCAAAAATGTGAATGAAAACAACAGAAATTACAGAAATAAACTAGAACCAGTTGCTGCTGGGAAGGTATGGAAAAAACACGATATCGCCTCAGCTGGTTTGGTGCTTTACATTTTATATTCTCGTTTGTTTTCATGTGCTACTTTTTCTTTCCTCGCTGATTGATCCTGAACATCCTATTTCCTCCAATCGATACCATTTCATCTTCTCTTCTCACTTTTCTTCCCCCAGACTGTAACAGTCAAGGAGAAAGATTGCCATCCCATGAATCCCCCAAAGTACGACAAGATCGAGGACATGGCCATGATGACGCACCTCAACGAGCCCTCTGTGCTGTTTAACCTCAAAGATCGTTATGCAGCGTGGATGATTTATGTACGTGATTAAGAGGGATGTTTTCCCCTCTCTGTGTGATTCTCACTCTCTTGCCTCACACACTGTATCTGCTCATCTGCAGACGTACTCTGGGCTCTTCTGTGTCACTGTAAACCCCTACAAGTGGCTGCCGGTCTACGACCAAAAGGTGGTGTCGGCCTACAGGGGGAAGAAGAGGATGGAGGCCCCTCCACATATTTTCTCCGTCTCTGATAATGCATATCAAAATATGCTTACAGGTGAAGAAGAGCGAGGTGGTTTTGAGCCTCTTTCAAATTACAGAGCCTTAAAACTCAAAACTGCCCTCGTTTAAACAAACATACAGACATATCGGTACTAAAGATACGATGCAAGTCTCGCACAACTGTGTTTAAACAATTGGTTGAACCGGCATTTCTACATTTATTTCACTGTGCTGCAGTGTTACTATGTGTTGGATTTGAAAAGCAAACATTTTAATTGTGTTTTAATCAAAATTCTGGGGCAAATAGTAAATGCAAATATTTTGGCATCAAAGTATCCATTAGTCTTTTGCACATTTTAGTCTTTTGAGTCACTCTTGTGACTTTAAACTGAGACAAAACATGACTGAAGCTTATCTTTCATCACCAACAGATGGTGAGAACCAGTCTGTCCTGATCACGTAAGTCGTGTTGCATACTTTTATTTTTTTAAACGTGTCGTATAATAGGTGTTCAGGTGTTTTTCTTCTGTGGTCTCAGTGGAGAATCTGGTGCGGGGAAGACTGTCAACACCAAGCGCGTCATCCAGTACTTTGCGACAGTCGCAGTGGCTGGTGGTGACAAGAAAGAGAACTTGCCTTGTAAAATACAGGTAATCCCTCAACGAGATATATACGCTCGATAAAAATAACACAAAACTACAATGAGATGGTGAGGAAGCTGGCTGTGTTCTGCAGGGAACGCTGGGAGATCAAATCATTTCAGCCAACCCTCTGCTGGAGGCTTTTGGGAACGCCAAGACTGTGAGGAACGACAACTCCTCTCGATTTGTGAGCGTGAGATTTAAAAATGGGATCAGTCAAACTGCTACGGCCTCTAATTCCCCAAATCTTTATAATGTTTTCTTGTGCACATTCACGGATGATTTTATATATTTCACAGGGTAAATTCATCAGGATTCACTTTGGATCCTCAGGAAAACTGGCTTCTGCTGATATCGAAACCTGTGAGTTTGTTTTTCCACATTAATAAAGCTGCTTATCTGCATACTTGACAACCGACAGTCATCATCGTATGCGTAATTCAATGCAGGTTTGCTGGAGAAGTCGAGAGTGACGTTCCAGTTGACTGAAGAGAGGAGCTACCACATCTTCTACCAGATCATGACCGGACACAAATCAGAGCTCATCGGTACGGTGAGGACGTCGCGTCCACAGCAGATGTTTTTGAGGGATAATTAAATGAAACACGTTTTTGTGTCTCTCCTCAGAAATGCTCCTCATATCAACAAACCCATATGACTTCCCCATGGTCAGTCAGGGGCAGGTCACCGTGGCCAGCATCGACGACAAAGAAGAGCTGATGGCCACCGATGTGAGCTCCCTGCTGTCCACCGCTGTAAGTGGCGTACACACTTTCATTGGCTTCAGCTGACTCTGGATGTTACCTTAACAGATGGCCACCGATGTCTTGGGCTTCACCAGTGAAGAGAAAATGGGCATCTACAAGCTGACTGGCGCCGTGTTGCATTATGGGAACATGAAGTTCAAGCAGAAGCAGCGGGAGGAGCAGGCGGAGCCCGATGGCACCGAGGGTGACGCTTCTCACTTCATGCCTTGCTGTGATCTGAGAAAGGAAAACGTGCAGACGGTGTTAACGGAAATGTTGTGTGTGTCTCTCAGCGGCGGACAAAGTGGCTTTCCTCATGGCTCTGAACTCTGCTGACTTGTTGAAAGCCCTCTGCTACCCCCGAGTGAAAGTGGGGAACGAATATGTCGCCAAGGGCCAGACTGTCCCCCAGGTACCGTGACCGCTCCAAGACTTAACCAGTGGTGATGCATGATGGGGTGTATTAATGTAAGAAGAGAATGCACATGGGCGGAGGCAAAGTGATGCTGACCTGAGATACGTTTAATATCGGGACACCTTGTCATGACTGCTTACAAAATTCATGCAAATATATCCCTGATGTTTGTGTCAGGTTGGCTTATCAAACGGAACAATTTCAGGATTTTCTCACGTCAGCTGGAAACATCTCATCAGTTGCCAGTTAAACCAGTGCGCCACATTATCCAAGGTGTTTTTATCAGCTAACCACATATCAACAAGCTGGTTTAAGATTGATGATGCTGATTCTTTTCAAGCAACTTTATAACATATAAAATCAGTTGGATTGACAAACTCGATGATGCACAGTTCAGTTGTAGGGCGAATGTCGCAGGCCAATGTTGGACATTATTTCCTTTCCTTTGGTCCAGTGTATCTTATAATGAGGATATAAGAAAGGAAGCATGGCAGCACCTTTCCTGAGCATTCAGAGAATTCATCCTGCTCGTGTCATGGCTGCCACTGAGTACTTCCTCAGGATAAAAGACTTTTAGACTTTAGGCGTAAACTCTTAAGATATGTCACTCGACACTGATCGGTTAGGGCAAAACCTAACAAAACACCTCAAATCATGTCCTGTTTGGAGAAGTTTAATAACTCTATTTTCATTGTTTTTTAAATCTACGGTTTGTCTTCCTGGTTCATGCTTCCTCTAATCTCCTGATCAGGTCACCAATGCAGTTGGTGCTCTGGCCAAGTCTGTCTATGAGAAGATGTTCTTATGGATGGTTATAAGGATCAATGAGATGCTGGACACCAAGCAGCCCCGGCACTTCTTCATCGGGGTGTTGGACATCGCTGGATTTGAAATATTTGATGTGAGTTTGGTCTGTTTCGTGTTCATTTTGGTCGGCCGATGTCGATGAATTCTCAGTGTTATGTTGACGTGTCATGAGTTGGTTCTTGTCTTCAGTACAACAGCCTGGAGCAGCTCTGCATCAACTTCACCAACGAGAAGCTGCAACAGTTCTTCAACCACCACATGTTCGTGTTGGAGCAGGAGGAGTACAAGAAAGAGGGGATCGACTGGGAGTTCATTGACTTCGGTCTGAATCTAGCAGCCTGCATCGAGCTCATTGAAAAGGTACGATTCATCTGCTGCACATCAGTTTATATATCTGATTTTAGACACCGTGTACAATGTATGTCTGTGATGCATTCAACAGCCAGTGGGCATCTTCTCCATCCTCGAAGAGGAGTGTATGGTTCCCAAGGCCTCAGACGCTTCTTTTAAGAACAAACTCTACGACCAGCATCTTGGAAAAAACAACACTTTCCAAAAGCCAAAGGTCATCAAAGGGAAACCCGAGGCTCACTTCACTCTGGTTCACTACGCCGGCACCGTGGACTACAACGTCACCGGCTGGCTGGAGAAGAACAAAGACCCTCTGAATGAGTCTGCGGTGCAGCTTTACCAGAAGTCATCGATGAAGCTGCTGTCTTACTTGTATGCTTCATTTTCCGGCGCTGAAGCAGGTACAACATTGGCAAAGCTTTGGAATAATTAACGTCGTCGGGAAGGATTCATCAAAAGATCCCTTTAACTCCCACCGGGCTTCATACGATGGCAAATACCAAATCGTTCTTCTGTGTGCTTTGTAGAGTCGGGCGGAGATGCTGGTGGCAAAGGAGCAAAGAAGAAGGGTGGCTCGTTTCAGCCGGTGTCTGCTGTTTTCAGGGTAAAGAAGTGATGATAATCTGTTTTAGATGTGACTTCTCCTGTCCTGCAAATATCTAACCACAATTGATCTCCTGCAGGAACATTTTGGAAAACTAATGACCAACTTGAGGAGCACCCATCCTCACTTCGTGCGTTGCCTGATCCCGAATGAGATTAAAGCACCAGGTACAAATTCACGAGAGAAACGTCAAATACAACAGCTCTCGTTGGTGCAGTTGAAGATGAAAGTTTGCTGTTTCCGATCCATTCTTTGTTGACCTCACCGTAGGTGTCATGGACAATCACTTGGTCATCCACCAGCTGCGCTGTAACGGTGTGCTGGAGGGCATCAGGATCTGCAGGAAGGGATTCCCCAGCAGGATTAATTATGCCGACTTCAAGAAGAGGTGGCCGTTGATTCCTAAGATCATTTAGACCAAGACATTCCAGTTTGCGATAATCTATTTTTATCCAAATCTGAACAGATACAAAATCCTGAATGCATTCATCGATGGGAAGAAAGCTTCTGAGAGGCTGCTGGGTTCCATTGACGTTGACCACACTCAGTACAGATTTGGGGCAACAAAGGTATGTGTCCAAATGCCTCATCGGTCGATCTTTATCCTTTACGAGCAACACATTGAGTCATTCCATGCAGCTTCACTACAGCTTATTGTTGCAGGTCTTCTTCAAAGCCGGCTTACTCGGCACTCTGGAGGAGCTGCGAGATGAAAAACTAGTTTCTCTCGTGACCCAGACTCAAGCATTGTGTCGTGGTTACCTCAAGAGAAAAGAAATCTCCAATTTAATTATTCAAAAGTAAGTTTGACACCAAGAATTCTCTTCTACCATGACTGAAAGTAAACCGATACCACTAAGAAGCTGGCTGTTTACCTCACAGAGACTACGTCTGGATTCTGCAGTGTAACCTGCGCTCCTTCATGAACGTGAAGCGCTGGCCGTGGATGAAGCTCTTCTTTAAAATGAAGCCTCTTCTAAAGAGCGCAGAGACCCAAAAGGAGATGGCAACCTTAAAAGTGGACTTTGTCAAATCTAAAGAGGATCTGGTGAAGTCGGAGTCCAAGAGGAAAGATCTTGAAGAGAAAATGGTTTCTGTTTTGCAGGAGAAAAATAACCTCCTTCTGCAAGTACAATCTGTGAGTGGCATCGCAAATGAAAACCATTGATCCCAATCATCCGAACGATCGTGCATCAGTGTTGTTCTCACTCTGTTTCACTTTCCTTCTCAGGACTCAGAACACCTTTGCGATGCAGAGGAGAGGTGTGAAGGCTTGATCAAGAGCAAAATCCAGCTGGAGGCCAAACTCAAAGAGGTGACGGAGAGACTGGAGGACGAGGAGGAAACGAACGCCGAGCTCACCGCCAAGAAGCGGAAGCTGGAGGACGAGTGCTCCGAACTCAAGAAAGACATCGACCACCTGGGGATCATTCTGGCTAAAGTGGAGAAGGAGAAACATGCCACGGAAAACACGGTGTGTGGTTTTACCTCCGTGTGCCTCCTTCTTAATGGAGCAACGTCACATTCCAATAGAATCCGGTTGTTGCATACTCGGCCAATGGCCAACAAACAAAAGACGGGTTTTTGGTGCAGACGGAGTCACCGTGTTGAAAAGCTTGTTGCACCTTGATTCTACGGCGACGATCCATAATGACGTGTTTATGATGCGCACTACCTTCTGCAGGTTAAGAACCTGATGGAGGAGCTGGCCGGTCAGGAGGAAAACATTGGCAAACTGACCAAAGAGAAGAGAGACCTCCAGGAAGCTCATCAACAGGCTCTGGATGGTCTTCAGGTCGAGGAAGACAAAGTCAACACTCTGACCAAAGCCAAGGCTAAGCTGGAACAACAAGTGGACGACGTGAGCGGCTGCAAACAAAAATACATTCAAACTCTGGTGTCACTCGACATCATAATTCAAACTCTGCTTTCAACTCTGCTTTGCTTTCAAGCTGGAGGGTTCGCTGGAGCAAGAAAAGAAGATCCGCATGGACCTGGAGAGAGCCAAGAGGAAGCTGGAGGGGGATCTGAAGCTCGCGCAGGAATCCCTGATGGACCGAGAAAACGACAAGCAACAGTCTGAGGAGAAGATTAAGAAGTGATTCCCGACGCACCGACCGCGTACAGCTTGTGTGAGGAGAACACATCTTGGGTTTGAACTGACATCTTGTGTCTTCTTGATCTCGCAGGAAAGAATTTGAAAACAACGAGCTGCTCGGCAAAATTGCAGACGAGCAAACGATTAATAACCAGCTTCAGAGGAAGATGAAGGAGCTCCATGTAATACAACTCACATTGAAGTTGTGCATTAAACACACTGATAACAACCCTCATGCTATTCATACTTTTTGTTTCAAGGCTCGTATTGAAGAGCTGGAGGAAGAGGTCGAGGCCGAACGAGCCGCCCGGGCGAAGATCGAGAAGCAGAGGTCCGACCTCTTCAGGGAGCTGGAGGAGATCAGCGAGCGGCTGGAGGAGGCCGGAGGAGCCACCTCGGTCCAGATCGAGATGAACAAGAAGCGCGAGGCCGAGTTCCTCAAGCTGCGGTGCGACCTGGAGGAGTCAGCGCTGCACCACGAGGCCACGACCGCCGCGCTGCGCAAGAAGCAGGCGGACAGCAGGGCCGAGCTGGGAGAGCAGATCGACCACCTCCAGAGAATCAGACAGAAACTGGAGAAGGAGAAGAGCGAGATGAGGATGGAGAGCGACGATTTGTCCCGTAATATGGAAACAATTGCGAAAACCAAGGTGAGATTTTTTTTATTTATCCGGAATATACCGTTAGCTCAATGACTACCGTGAAATACAAGACTTTGAAAAGACTTTTAACAGGGAAAGTACTTGAAGAATAACTTAGGCTGACATGAGGGAGTCCAGAACTGACTTACCTTCACACACCTTCAGGTGAACCTGGAGAAGTCGTGTTGCTCACTTGAAGACCAGCTGATGGAGCTGAAGACCAAGAGTGAGGAGAACACGCGGCAGATCTCTGATCTCACCAGTCAGACGGCTCGTCTTCAGACTGACAACGGTAACTGTGCTCCTCTTCTCGTTGGAGTTCATTGAGGGACAGAGTTTAGTGTGTTGGTTGTTTTACTCAAGTAAAAGTACAAATACCACACTTTAAAAAAATACTCTGTTACAAGTAGAAGTCCTGCATTGAAAAACCTAAAAGTAATTTGGAATATGTTCTTAAACATGTCATATTTTAAAAGCTCTTCAGATACATTTTGTGTAAAACATTTTACCTTGTAAAGTTATATGAACTCACGTTATCAGATAAATGCAGGAGAGTAGAAAGAGCCTCTGAGATAAAGCTTAAAGATGCATGAAATTGAAATGCTGAAGTACAAGTACTTCAAGTACTCTGTTATATTGCACCACTGTTTGTATTTGCTGGTCGTAGCTGAATATTCCCGACTGATTGAAGAGAGAGAGAGTCTCATCTCCCAGCTGACGAGAGGGAAACAGGGATTCACGACGCAGGTCGACCAGTTAAAGCGACTCGCCGAGGAGGAAACGAAGGTAACGGAAGATCTTTTGCAAACATCGTTCTGCTGTTTCTCGGCTCTTTTCCTCCTCATGAAGCTCCCGATCGGTTGTCTTTGCCCCCGACAGGCTAAGAGCGCCCTGGCTCACAGCTTACACTCGGCCCGCCACGACTGCGATCTCCTCCGGGAGCAGTACGAGGAGGAGCAGCAGGCCAAAGCTGAGCTGCAGCGCAGTTTGTCCAAAGCCAACACGGAGGCGGCTCAGTGGAGGAACAAATACGAGACGGACGCCATCCAACACACCGAAGAGCTGGAGGAGGCAAAGTGATCACTCAGATATTAAATCAATTAATAAACGATGAATTAATAAACGGCTTAACCAAAGGAAGAATGAATGGACTGAGACCCAAGAGGCGCCTCAGTAACATTTTAACAACAGTGGTTCAATGTTTGACAGGAAAAAGCTCGGTCAGCGCCTCCAAGAGGCCGAAGAACAAATCGAGGCGGTGAACTCAAAGTGCGCCTCGCTGGAGAAAACCAAACAGAGACTCCAGAGCGAGTCGGAGGACCTGATGCTGGACGTGGAGCGGTCCAACAGCGTAGCCGCCGCCCTCGAGAAGAAGCAGAGGACCTCTGACAGGGTATTTTATGTTTCCTGCTCACCACATCTCCTCATATCACAGCAGTAATCACGAGGAGCTCACGCTTCCCCCGTTATTCAGGTTCTAGCCGAGTGGAAGCAGAAGTACGAGGAGACTCAGGCGGAGCTTGAAAGCGCTCAGAAAGAGTCTCGATCTCTGAGCGCCGAGCTCTTCAGACTGAAGAACTCCTACGAGGAAGTGCTGGAGCACCTGGAGACGATGACGAGGGAAAATAAAAACCTGCAGCGTAAGTGGAGTCTCAACCAGATGAAACGTCGTGTTTGAGAGAAGCGTTTTATTAAAATCAGAGATTGTTTTTTTTTAAACGCAGAGGAGATCTCCGACCTGTCGGAACAACTCGGTGAAGGCGGGAAGACGATTCATGAGCTGGAGAAGTTCAAGAAGCAGGTGGCGACGGAAAAATACGACATGCAAACATCGCTGGAAGAATCGGAGGTACGAGTGATGACGAGCGTAGCCCTCACATGTCTTCGGCAGTGATGTAAGTAACAACCGGTGTTTGTTCTTTTTAAAAAGGCCGCCCTGGAACAAGAGGAGTCCAAGATCCTGCGCTCTGAGATGGAGCTGAACCAGGTGAAGGCCGAGGTGGACAGGAAAGTGTCGGAGAAGGACGAGGAGATGGACCAGCTGAAGAGGAACAGCCAGAGGGGGACGGAGTCCATGCAGGCCACCCTGGACGCAGGGGTCCGGAGCAGGACCGACGCGCTGAGGGTGAAGAAGAAGATGGAGGACGACCTGAACGAGATGGAGATCCAGCTGAGCCACGCCAACCGGCAGGCGGCCGAGTCCCAGAAACAGCTGAGGAACATCCAGGGGCAGCATAAGGTAAGATTATAAAACGTACATTGTGACATGTGGGTTCAAATGTAATCTTGGACATATTTTAGGTCATTTTAGTCGTGAAAATTAGTGCGAAATGGCGTCACATTTACCCAAAGTGACACCTTCACCATGTATGTTATAATTGCTAATACATCAACATTATTAAAAGGAAAATATTCACATTTGTGAAATATTGTTGCGTTATAAACCGTTATTTTCCTCTGAATTGTCGTGGAGTAAATACTACCTTAAAGCAGCAGTGCCTCCACGTTGTACTTGAATAAATAAACCTCGTTACTTTACTTTGAGGACGCTCAAATCCGCCTGGACGAGTCGGTCAGAGGGCAGGATGCCATGAAGGAGCAGGTCGGCACGATGGAGCGGCGGACGGCGTTGATGCAGGCCGAGATGGAGGAGCTCCGCGTCGTCGCGGGACAAACGGAGCGGAGCCGCAAAATATCTGAGCAGGAAGTGATCGATGCCAGCGAGCGCTCGGGAATTCTACACTCTCAGGTGGGCTGTTTAAGAACCGTCGGAACTTATCGAACTTGTTTTTGACCTGCAGAAGTCACACCTGCGTTATCTTTTTGGCAGAACACCAGTCTTCTGAACAGCAGAAAGAAGCTGGAGGCCGACGTCGCTCGTCTTTACTCTGACATCGAGGAAGCCGTTCAACGGGCCGGCAACGCCGAGGAGAAGGCCAAGAAAGCCATCAGTGACGTAAGGCTGCTTCACTTATTCTGCTCCGACGTGGTGAGATTTTATAAGTCTGTTTGTGACGCCTCCAGGCCGCCACGATGGCCGAGGAGCTGAGGAAGGAGCAGGACACCAGCGCTCACCTGGAGAGGACGAGGAAGAACCTGGAGGTGACGGTGAAGGACCTGCAGCAGCGACTGGACGAGGCCGAGGACGCGGCCATGAAGGGCGGCAAGAAGCAGCTTCAGAAGCTGGAGGCTCGGGTACGTTTACTGTTACATAGTCATAACAATAATATATAATCTGCACTAAAATAGACGTGACAGACAGTAAGGATCAGCAGTCCAACTGAAGCCCTGGAGGCCCACTGGGACATTAAAATGCTTCAGATCATGGAAAGGATCCTGACTTGTGTCCATCAGGTGCGAGAGCTGGAAAGCGAGCTGGAAGCGGAGCAGAAACGCTCGACGGAGGCCATCAAAGGAGTCCGCAAACACGAGAGGAGAGTCAAGGAGCTGAGCTACCAGGTAGAGATGCAACAGATCTGACTTTGTTGGTAATGTTTCAAGCCCGAACGAGCATTTCAGCGACATATTGTCGTTCAAAAGGATCGAATAACGAAAGACAGAATGCAGAAGTTTCTCTCGACTTGTTTCAGTCGGAGGAAGACGAGAAAAACAACATCCGGCTGCAGGATTTGGTCGACAAGCTCCAGAACAAGATGACGGCCTACAAACAACACGCAGAAGAAGCTGTGAGTCGATCTCCATCTGCAGACATCGTATTCAAGATTCAAGCCACTTGTACTTTACTTGAGTATTTACATTCTACTTTATACTTCTACCACCTCACCTCAAAGGTACATATTGTGCTTTTTACTGCATGTGTCTGACGGCTTTAGTCACTTCCTGTCCAGTGAAAACCACGTTTCTCCAGATGTGTTGGTGCTGAATGTTTGTGATGAACTGAAGGATGAAGCGTTTCCTTTACGTGTTGAGAGAATCCTCCTACTTCTTAAAAATAAACGAAATAAACTCTTTAAAAGAGCTCTTGGATCAGCTGGAACACTCTTTAGAGACACGAGGTTCTCACAGGACAGAGACGTCACAAACGTACGATGATCTTATAGAATGTGATGCATTGATGGAGATTAAAATGACTGACACTGACTCACTGACTGACACGTTAAACTCTCAGGAGGAGCAGTCCAACATGCAAATCGCCAGGTTGAGGAAGGCTCAGCAGGAGCTGGAGGAGGCCGAAGAGAGAGCCGACGTGGCCGAATCTCTGGCCAATAAGATGCGAGCAAAGAGCCGCGGAATAGGGCCGAAGGTACCGATTGTCTTTCATTTCATATGCACAGTAAATACACCGATATTTAGCTGTTATTACTGATGTGTGATTAGAACTCAGCGGTAGGAGAGAAGATAGAAAGCTAGTCATCGGGGGTTTTCTCCCATGAATCTACATTTTTGGCTTCTACAATTAAATCTGATGTTAGAAAATAAACTTCTTTATTTAATCATGAATTCATATTGTGTTAATAACTGTTTTTGCATCGTTTGCAGGCACAAGGACAGGGCGAGAAGATGAATGTTGGACTTTAACTCTCCAGCGGAGACAAATGTGCATGACAGAAATGTTTAGAACAAGTTATTTAAAAAGTAGTTTGAAGTTCATCATATTCATATCACAGCGTGTTTAATCGTGTCAACAAATCTTAAGAAAATGAATGTGCACTCCTCTTTCAAATAAGTAAACCTTTTTCATTCGTACGTACTCAATTTCATATAAATCCAGTAATGATGGCAACATCAGCTGTTGCTGCAATATTTGTCCACAAATAATTAAATTACATTAAATCCTCCGTAAAAATGAAATGATAATGTGATTTTTAATTAGTGTCGACTTGTTTTACGAGAGATGTAATTCTGTACATTCTGTTCGTTATGTAGTATGTTCGTTATTTATTATGATTCAGTGGCTGCAGGTTCATTTAAACACAGCTGGTTGCTGTAACTTGATTAAAAGAAACTGTTTGGAAATATGAAATAATAAAGCACAATGAAAAACATTAAAACATAAAAACATGTTGCATATTCCTACATTAGAATGTTTAATTAAATGATTAAGCATGTTAACCCATTACATCCTTTAATTATTCTGGTTAAATTAATCTTTGTTCAATCATTTCCTGTCTGGTCGGATTCACAAACGTCTCATTTTCCAAACCAAGTCAAAGTTCTTACGTTTCTTTCACTGTCGTCATTTAGTTTCTTGTTCATTGTTTTAGAAAAGTAATAAATGTTTGTAAAAGTAAAGTTATTTGTGCTGTTTTCACTCACTGAACAGGTGAATATCTGTACTTCCCTTCTATATACAGCAATACATACATAAAATCATGATAATAATAGTAATCACAATAACACACGCCTCTATCTGGATTAATACAAGAAATCAAGGAGTGGGATTTGTTTTTTACTTCATTGAAAGGCAACATACATCCACGAGCACAATGCAAACAGTTCCTGGAGCTCATCATTGTTCTGCATCGCTTCATATTTAAAGCCGCGATGTGTCGATTTAGGAAATGTTCTGCTTCGTCTCCCTCCAGTCAGACTTAAAAGACACTTTGGTGTGTTTCCAATCACTTCTTGTTTACAATTTGTGCATTAAAAAAATGCTTGGAAAAAGCATAACAATTTTTAAAATGTGTTCAATGCTCGTCTGAGGTGAAAGAGTTTGTGTATCTACAAAATACAAAGTGTAACATAAACGTCAACTCAAGTTTCAACTGAAGAGCTGAAAACGATGATCTTCCTCACATTCGTGCTCAGGAACACTACCGCTTCTGTCCACAGGGGGCGCCAGAATCAACACAACATTAAAGTTCCTAATAAAAACGAACTAAAAACGTGAAACGGCTCTCTTCAGAGCCAGTGTTTAGTTTGTCCCTTCTGAGCTACTGTAGAAACACGGCGGCCTCTGTGACGAGGACCTGCTCCCGATATTGTGTTAAGACCACAACTTCTGGACACAGGGAGAAATCGCCCCCCCCCCCCTTGCAGCCATGCTGTCTCAATCGCCTCCAAAACACAACAGCAGGTTAAAGTAAAAATCAAATGGATTTATTATCCAAGAAGCATAAAACCAGTTACAAACCGAATCACACAATCATTAACAAAACAAACCTATATATAAAATCAAATGTGAGATCCAATCCGAGCCACCCAGAAGGCTGGTCTGCCTCCTCGGTGGCCAGCAGAAGATCTGAAATCCCCCAAAGTTTCAAACCCTTTGTCCCCTCAAAGTTGCATTCCTCAGCTCATCGATCAGCTCACTGATTGGCTGAAGTCCAACAAGCCCCACCTGGGCCTATGCCCCATTGTCCTAAACTTCACACCTCTCCCTGCCACTTTCACACCACCCCCACTCCAGCACATTCCTCAAACCCCATCTCACAGACACTCAATGCATGAAATAAAACTTAAAACCCTCACAATTCCCCCTTTACTCACTCTTCAGAGTGAGTACATTAAACAGTTGTATCCATCAAGGCATCATCCACTCATAACTGGTTGCCCTGTATAGTCCTAAAACATTTAAAAGCATTTATAACAGTTCTCGTGAAGCATTACTAAAGTAAGTACAAGCTGTTGAGGGAAAAGGATTATTCTTTACACATAGGTGTCATCATGATGTGTAAGCAGAATAGGTGTTACAAATTACATGCTAAAAAACAGTAGACAACACATTGTGCCTCTAAGGTCACATAGTTCTGGGTGTTTCTTCGTCGTCCAAGGGTGGGGAATTTGCTTTTCACTCATGTAAGTGTGTATCACTGTCAAAAAGTTCAGTTGAGTCTGTGAGTGCAGTGACTGTTCAGGTAGCTCGTTCTCGTGTGGGTGGTGAAGAGAACTGTCCATGACACCGCTCAGCTTGCCAGTGCCTTTGTCCTTTCCGGTTGGGGGTTGTGGAGTGGTTTGGGGGAAGGGGGGTTAATGCAGCTGCTGTCTCAGTGGGTGTAACCAGCTCTGCTGCCAGGATCATCGGTGTTTTTGAAGTCAGTGAATTGAGTCTGACTTGCTGCCAGTCAGACATGTCCTTTCACACCATTCCTGGTCCTCGTACCAGAACACATGTGCAATCTCCACCTTTTACAACTCAGATTGTGTGGGAGACAGAGAAACAGAGACAGCAGTATTTTTTGTCCAACAAACTCTCATTATACATTCCACTTCTCTCTCTTCTCTAAGCACACTCCAAGTTGATCACATAGGCAAAAACTGCCTTTTTCAAGGAACCCCAATTTAGTAAACAATTAAGAACATTCATTAAAACATTAAAAAACAGTGTAAGACAGTTTCATCAATACAGTTTCATCAATACAGTTTTATCACATTGCGGATCCCAGATCCGACCTCCCAGAGGTTTTTGGACGCGGGACTCTAACCCGGTCACGGATCCCAGATCCGACCTCCCAGAGGTTTTTGTTTCTTCTGGTTTAACAGGCTATTTAGCTTTATCAGACCCGAAGATATTTCTCCAGTCCGCCCGACTCCACCAAATGCCTGTTATCATATTACCCACTCATTACCTATATTACCCACCCCAGATTATGTTCCCCTGAACTCAGTTAATTATAGCGCTTCTTAGTAGTCAGTCTGTCGCCGCAGAGCTCGACTCTAGAACGCAACCAGTTCTGTTAGCTTCTAAGCTCGTATCAATTTATTCCCTCCCGTTAAGAGTCGGTTCGCCAGATCCAAACCTGCCAAACAGGACCCAGGGGGACCGTCGCCTTTACCCTACGTACCCTGCCACCAGATTCAGTCCGCCTAGTTTACCGGACCCTCGGAGCTCCTAGCTCTTGAGCGCTTAGCTCTCTAAACCTTCTTAGCACGTAGCTCTGTAGCTAGTGTCTTTCTCTGTGCCCAGATGCGGCCTTCAGGGTCTATGCGGTCCGTGAACACTTTCGGCTAAGATTACCAAAACAGATTTTTATTAAAACGGCTCTGCTCACCTTTTATTCGTGTACACTCCGAAAGTACCCGCAGTCCCACATCCCCGTCTTAGAGTTCGCCAAGTCCCATCTGGGGTGCCAAATTTGTTAAGACCACAACTTCTGGACACAGGGAGAAATCGCCCCCCCCCCCTTGCAGCCATGCTGTCTCAATCGCCTCCAAAACACAACAGCAGGTTAAAGTAAAAATCAAATGGATTTATTATCCAAGAAGCATAAAACCAGTTACAAACCGAATCACACAATCATTAACAAAACAAACCTATATATAAAATCAAATGTGAGATCCAATCCGAGCCACCCAGAAGGCTGGTCTGCCTCCTCGGTGGCCAGCAGAAGATCTGAAATCCCCCAAAGTTTCAAACCCTTTGTCCCCTCAAAGTTGCATTCCTCAGCTCATCGATCAGCTCACTGATTGGCTGAAGTCCAACAAGCCCCACCTGGGCCTATGCCCCATTGTCCTAAACTTCACACCTCTCCCTGCCACTTTCACACCACCCCCACTCCAGCACATTCCTCAAACCCCATCTCACAGACACTCAATGCATGAAATAAAACTTAAAACCCTCACAATTGCGGCCTCGTTCTAAGCCTGAAAGTGAAAGATCTGCGCTGACTCACCTCGTCCACCTGCTGCTCTCGTTTGGCTTTAGCTTCGGTCCGAGTGTTGATTGTGTCCTCTGACTGCAGCTCGTCCAGCGTTTGCTGATGAGCCTCCTGCAGCTCCCGCTTCTCTTTCGACAGCTTGGTGATGTTTTCATCTTGACTCATTGTTTCCTCCGTCAGGTTTGTCACCTGAAGACATTGTCGACACGCTGACGTGGCAAATTCCTCTTTAAACATGACGATGTTGCAGAAATGCACACGAACGTTACCTTGTTGTCTACGGCGTGCTTCTCCTTCTCCACTTTGGCTAGCGTGAGCTCCAAGTCGTCGATGTCCCTCTTCAGCTCGGAGCACTCGTCCTCCAGCTCAGCGTTCACCTCCTCCTCGTCCTCCAGTCTCTCCGTCACCTCCTTCAGCTTGGCCTCCAGCTGGATCTTGCTTTTGATGAGGCCTTCGCACCTCTCCTCTGCATCCAGGAGGTTGTCTGCCTCCTGATATCAGCCACCAATATTAAGAGCTAAACACTCACGACAATCATAATAATCATGCCGTCAATGTGGTCGAACTTACCGACTGGACTTGCAGGAGGAGGTCGTTCTTCTCCTGAACGACGGAGACCATTCTCTCCTCTAGTTCCCTCCGCCGGTGTTCAGATTTCAAGAAATCTTCTTTGAGTTTTGTGAAATCCACCTTTATCTGGACCACTTCCCTCTCAGCTTCAGCGCTCTTCAGCCGAGGTTTGAGCTTGAAATACAGCTTCATCCACGGCCAACGCTTCACATTCATGAAGGAGCGGACGTTGTACTGGATGCTGTGGATTGCATCACCTCAGGTTTTCCTTCTCGAAGATGTTTGTAAAAATCATGAAACACAAGAAACACGTAAAACCTTTCACACCACATTGAACTTGAACACGGTTTTATTTTGTGATAGCTCGTTAAAGGTTACAGGAAAGGAGACGAGGATGCTGGGAAGTCCAGAGTCGGTGAGTCATGCAATTCATGTGAAGCGGTAAATAAAAAGTGGATGACGCCTCAGGGAACAACTCGTTTATTATTAAAAACAAGACTAAGAGTCTGCCGCCATGCTGGCGGCTCTATACGGCTGCATTTACTCATGTGGGGCCCTGAGCTACATGCTAACATGCTGATGCTAATCAGGGGTGACAAGGTGCTCCAGGGAGGTGGACCAACAGGAAGTCAGCAGCACACTGGTTCCCTCCACAGAAACTACAGAACATGCAGGTATGTGGTCACAAACCAACGTATCTTAATAATTAAGATACTTTGACCTGATTATGGCCAAACATCAATGTGATCCTGCTGTTGAGATATTTTACTCAAAGACCCCACATGTTAACCCGGTGGTGGCGTCAGAGGATCACTAAAATCAGTGGGATCCATCCTCTGGGGACCATGAATGTGTGTAAAAAATGACATGACTATCCGTCCAATGGATGTTGAGATATTTCCGTCTGGACGTCCTCAGACTCATGCTGCTGAAACAGTAAAGAAAAAGCTAATTTGCTTAAATCTGAATATACAGCAAGGTTATGAGTCATAGATCAGCGGGAGGTCATTAGGTGCAACACAAAGACGCGAACAATGCGTTTTGTGTTTGACGTGAGGTTGTTTTTACTGCATCAGCCGGTGCTGCAGATGCTGAACGCTGTACATTCTCCCATTGACGGTGCATCGAACGCACAACGTGTAAGGATGCTTGAGGCTGATATATTAGAATAGCAATTATTATTTTAATACACTGCAGCACTGCTGTTGTATTTCAACACCCTCAAGGGGCTTCAGCAGGAAAATAGAGCAGGAGGAATTCAAGCCGGTGAAATAAACATCTGAATCATAATGAAGTCATCTCCGAGTTAAGAACAGCTCGAGATAAACTCAATCTCGTGTGCGGCTGTGTCCCTCGCCTCCTTTTAGTCCTTTGAAGTTAGAAATCATTCATTTTAGATCTCGTCTTGTTTTTGTTATTTGTTGTTTTGCTTTCCAGTGAGACATCCGACTGCTTTTGATCCAAAATGAAAAAAAAGGACAGTGTGACAGAAATAACCTCGTTTTCTTCTTCGTGCAGCGGTGACAGAACGAGGAGGAAATATCAGAGAAGCACAAAGACGATGTTTTCATTAATGTATTAAACAATGAGACGAAGAGGCGAGAGATAAACTGCGTAAACAAGAAATGATTTATTATTTATAGCCTCAACTCTCTGTTGTGAAGACTAATCGTTTGCAGATTATTCATTTAATGATGAATTCATTATCTGTGCACTGATTCTTAAGGCTCCCAAAATAATCACAGTTAGTCTAATAAATACATTAATAAACTGATGAATCGTTTAGATGCTCTAAATATGTTTTGAGTTATGATTTTAGGAGCGTAAAAATATATCTTCGCTATATCAAAGTCAGGGGCAAATTGCCTTAAATCATAGCTGTTGTGCACGTCTGCACATTGTAAAGTGACCTGTAACACTCGGATCACACATACGGGCCCCCGAGGGCCCCCGAGGGCCCGGCAGTGGAGTCACAAGTGGCTTCGTTCTCCTGAGAGGGAGAGACAGACCTCATCTGTTTGAACTGGGGACCACCAGACTGTCCCTCGCTTTATTCAGAGTCCATTAGATTGAGCAGAACAGAAAGGTCCTTGTGTCCCGTCTCACAGTGTCCTCTTTGTGTGTGAGACACAGAGTGAGGACCGCCGGACATTTCTGCTCAACAAAGACTCGTAGAAAATGTCTTCATCTCTCTCTGCCACAACTTCCTTAACAAGCGGAAAAAGAGTTTGAAAGATGTTCAGTGTGTCTCCGTTCCCTGCAGGCTTCGGCTCATAATGGACAGAAATGACGTCTAATAATCTTCTCTGTCTCTTCGTTCATGTTTCCAGTGATTTGACTGATGCAGTCCTGCAGCACAGCAGCGTAGCAGCATGGTAAGAACGGCTTTTAACTGCTATTTAATCATCACATCAAACAAATACAGACACACGTCTGCCAGACGAAGCTTCTATTCTAATGTCAGACGTTGTTAGTTTGCTTATTCGCCAGCATTTACAGCAGACATGTCGATGATGTAAAGGATGTTGACGGTCGGCTTCATGTAACGCGTTTACAGCAGAGAACACATTGCTGCAGTTATTACTGAACAACACGTTCTGCTTCCAGCTTCATTCATCATTGAAGATCTGAACTCTTCTTCTCTGGTGCAGAAATAGAGTGAGTGAGTCATATGAATCTCTAAAACAGTAAATAAACTATTCAGATATGCAGTGGTGGTATCGACACTGTGAAGTGACTCCACTACCAGTAAGACTCCTGCATTCAAAACATTACTGAATACCTCATACCTGATGTTTCTGGATTAATATTCCTGCTGCATTAATGAGTATGTTGCATTGTAACTCCTTTATATCCTGTTGGCTGGTTCATTCTACATCAATGCATCCGATTCTATAAGATCATCATGTTTGAAGCGTCTGTCCTGTGAGAACCTCGTGTCTCTGAAAAGAACAAACAGCCTGTTCTCTTCTCTGTGACGATGCATTTAACAGACGCTTCTTAAACAGTTTATCTAGTTTATGTTTAAGAAGTACGAGGATTTCTTCAACACATGAAGGAAACACTTCATCCTTCAGTTCATCACAAACATTCAAAACATAGTACTTTACCTCTCAGATGTTGTATAAAGTAGCATAACAGTGAAATACTCCAGTAAAGTACAAGTAGCTCAAAATAATAGCTCAAAGTACTTCTATGGAAGGGAGTACATCAACGTTATATATGTTAGCAATGTTAGCATGCCGTCGTTAGCATGTGGCCCACAGTGTCGCTGTGCATGAGTCGCCTCACAGAGCTGCTCGCGTGGCCGGAGTCTCTTGTGTCCGTTTTCCCTAAAATGCAGCATCTTCTTCTTACAGTTAGCGTGAAGATGCTCACAGCTTCAGTGTCTCCTCTCGCTCCTCCAGCCTCAGAGAGAAGAAAGGCCTCGTGGCCGCTTCAGGCCCTCTGCTTTATTTATGCTTACATCGGCATCCTGTGTGGGGTGACTGTACATTCCTCTATAAGCCTTCCCCTCGGTTTCTTCCTTTAATATTTCATATAATTATGTTTGTTATAATTGCTGCTGTTTGAACTCTCAGCAGCTGCCTCCAGACACATAATTAAATCGTGAAAATGTCCGTTTAGCTTTTTTTTTCGTATCTAAAATTACACACTGAAGCTTTTCCTCTTTTGATCATTTAAGATTGCATACAGTTCATATTCATGAATATATTTATGATAAGGGAACACTTTGCTTTGCGTTAGACGCCCCGTTTCTTACTTATCTGTAAGTGATATGTTCTGGTCCATGTCATTGTGTTTTCTTCTCCAGTACAAAGACAACATTTATTATTATTATAGTATAAAATGTACCTCTGTGAACCGTTATTAATAATAATAATAATAATAAATACATTTTCTATAGCGCTTTTCAAGATACCCAAAGACGCTTTACAGGGCTGAGACATTTGGACAAACAAACAAACAAACAAACAAACAAAAAAAACAGAAAAGAAAAAAAAAGAAAATGAATTTATATTAATATATTAATCATATAATAATTACACAACTCTCTGGATTAGGTGAACCGCTGCACAGCGATGTAAAGGCAGCTCTTCTCTTTCACCAGCGTGAGGAGGTTGAGGTTGATTGATCTCATGTTCCAGGTAGAAACAGGATCTCAGGGATTTCTCCCTTTTCCCCGTCGGACCCCGTGAAGCAGCGAGAGGCCTCCTCCCTCCGGACAGCCTGTCCGCTGAGTGTCCTCCTGTGCAGGGAGGAGAGAGCTAACGCGAGTGGAGAGCCGGCTCTGGTTTCAGGGTTACGCTAAGAGCAGCACCCCGGAGGATCGTGGGGATCTTGGCAGTATCTTCCAGATCTGTGTGCTCAGATACCATTCAGCTGCACTTCTTCTCCTCGGGAGCCAGAGGACGTGTGAAAACTGCCGATAAGAGTTTATCTTCAAACCTTCTATTCAGTCGCAGTGTGGGAACCAGGGTTGTGCTTGCAAGTGGAAAAAAAGTGGCATGGTTGTTATTTTATTGCAATTAAGCCGACTACAAATGATATTCAGACACAACTCTTCTGCTTTAGTTCTTTAGTTTTGTGTCCAACAGAATTCTATGGAAACAGGAAGTAGTTTGACATTCGCGGTGTCGTGGATGAGAGGTGAGGAGGTCGGCGCTTCATGCAGCCGTGTGGGTTACTGCTGTGCGTTGATTTTATTTTGAATCATTTGACGATGACTGCACTCTTTCATAGACTGTCCAAGTAGTTTTAGTTGTCTTAAAGTAACTATAAACAGAAGACAGCTGTATTCCAACATGACCCGAAGTAGTTTCTGCTTGATGACGCTGCTGCACGTACAGCCACACTTCCAATCCAACCCTTCCAGCTGTTTCCAAACGTAGCACAGCGAGCCTCAGTCAGTGTTCCCATCCTTCACCAGCTCACTGATGAGCGTTGGTAACCTTTGCCACGGCCGAGTGTTTCCAGTCGAGCACAGATGGACCTCCCCTTTTGAATTGTTTAATGTTCAGTATGTCAGGAACTATTGCGATGAATGGCCATCAGACGTTTACAAAGCCCTCTGTAGTCACAGTGAGAGCAGCTGTGATTACTACAGTCGTGCTGCTGAGATCAGCATTTGACTGAGTGTTGTATGACGAACATTGAGGCGTTTTTAAGGGAATTACAAACGACCTATTCTGTCACCTAGTTATGACGACTTGTCAACTGTTAACATGAACGTTCTGCTGTCTGATAAGAGGAACACAATCCTGCCGAGCATCTTCCTGAAGCAGCACTTGAAGGTTAATTCTTCACTGTAGGTGGTGCATCTGTTTCCCCTGTCGTGGGGCGGATCACAGAACATACTGACAGTACATGGGTCAGTGTTGTCTGTCAGGAGAGGATGCCACTCATCTTCTCTGGGCAGCAGCAGAACTACTGCAGCACAACACAGCTGCAGCGCTCTGCTGCTCTCACTGCAAAACTTAAATCGGGAGCAGAGACAGAAAAGAGTTGAATCGGCTTCATCCAGCGACACGACTCCTTTATCATCCCGCTGATGACCTCCTCATTCATACACGTCCGCACACCTTCCCCTCAGATGTGTGATTGCAGCGCAGCGGCCTGACGTTCAGCAGACAGATGTGAGCCACGCACACATCTGCCTGCACACATCTGCCTTCATGCACCGCTGCGTCTGGGAACGAACAGCCAGCCACCGCTGCAGATGGAAACGCCGCTTTCTTCCTCCTGCAGCGCACTGCAGTCGTTTCTGGCCCGTGTTCAGTGTGTGCAGCTCCTGGGGGCTGCTGATAAGGTGGAGCCGTAGCATTTATCATTATTTATCCATTTCGCGGATCATATTTCACCGTATGAATAGCCCCATTATTGAGAGGACTGCTGAAATGCAAAATGGGGGTTTGATGATAATAACGGCCATTATTGCAGAGGCTGTTGTGATTTACATGACCTACTATATATGCAAGCTGCAGCTGCACATACATGCAGCAGCAGCATCACATGATAGGCGTCGTTACGCAACGTTCTTACTTACTCGAGATGAATTAAAGCATCTGATCTCACGAGAGACGCTCAGCTGATGTTTCCTCCTTCACAATCACAGTATATATACATATATATATATATACATATAAGTACTTTCACTTATGTATCATACGCTGCATAGAGCTGCTGCTGGGATGCTGCTGGGATGCTCCATCATATTCCATATGTCTGTGCAGTTAAAGTGCGTCAGTGGTATTAAGTCGTAACATTTAAAGTGTTTGTTTACGACAGAAGCCGGCGGCTGTGAGCTGCGGTGCAGCCACAGAGGAGGCCGACAGCCGGCCTCTTCCTCCAGGGTGGAGGAGCTACACGTCACCCGAGGGACTGAGATACTACGTCAACAGCTGCAGCAAAGGTGAGAGAAGACGTGAAGCGCCCTCGCTGCATCAGTACAGCGTTCTTACCAGCAGGGCTTTGGTTTCGCTGCAGGCAAAGACGGTTGAGAGTGTTTTCATGTATTCTTCTGGCTCCGTCATCTGAATAATAGAGCTGCTAGAGTTGCACTGATGGAGCCTTTACGACTCATTATATTGGGTTTAAGTAAAGTGATTTTCACCTGAATTTAACATCAACACGTGTTCAAAATGTGCTTCTTTTTTTCTGCTGCAAATTAAGTGAAAAGAAACATCGGAAGAAAAAGAAAGTGTTTGTGTCGTAAATATCACTTTTATAATTATAACTTCATTCTGTCGTCCGCTGTACTGAAATATCACAACACTTATTGAAAGAATTCTCATGAAACTTTGCACCGACATTCATGATCCCCAGAGGATTAACACTACTGACTTTGGTGATCCTCTAACCTTTCCTCTCGCGCCACCTTGAGGTTCACATGTCTGATATAAGTGAAATGTCTAAACCACTGTTGGATGGATTGTCATGAATTTTGCTCCACTGTTACATTCATGTTCCCCTGAGGATGAACCAAAATAACTTTTCATCGAGCGCCACCATTTGGTTCGTCCAATACTTTGATTTATGACCAAATATTTGCAAATCTAATAACATTGATGTGATCTGCCCATTTTAAAATCTTTAAAACGTTTTAACTCTCCTGCAGACGTACAGAGAGCTGCTCTCAAACTGGCTCATCACTGTTGTATTATACTTTTTAAATAGTTCGATGTTTCAAGTAAAGATATTAAAATAAGGTTTCGCCTGTAAAACAAAACGGTGGGAGGTGAACATGTGACTCTCAGAGTTTTGAATCACTGCTTAATTGAGTTTTTTGTCCTTTTGAGACACATCTGTAGTGAAAACTTGCGTCCACCGGACACAGCGGTCATGTATTTCTATTGATTGGCCCTGTGACTGTCATCACCTCCTCTTGTGTTTTAGTTTGCTCATGGTGTCATCCAGCGCTCTCTGTGAACTGCGAGGACTCATTATCATTCCTCCATCGTCGTGTCTCAGCGCTCCATTCATGTGGACACAGGCTGCAGATTGGATCCACTTTAATCTGATTATCTTAAACGTGTCGCACAGCCAACCTCAGCAGTGAGGTCTGTGCGCCGAGGGTCCGTGCACCGAGGGTCTGTGCGCCGAGGGTCCGTGCACCGAGGGTCTGTGCGCCGAGGGTCTGTGGACCGAGGGTCTGTGCGCCGAGGGTCTGTGCGCCGAGGGTCCGTGCACCGAGGGTCTGTGCGCCGAGGGTCTGTGGACCGAGGGTCTGTGCGCCGAGGGTCTGTGGACCGAGGGTCTGTGCACCGAGGGACGTTTGTCTTCTGCTCTAATACTTAGACTCCTAAAGTAGAGTCTGAAGAGGTGTATTAATACAGAGGCTGGAAGGCACAAACATCTGCTCGTGTGTGTGTGTGTGTGTGTGTGTGTGTGTGTGTGTGTGTGTGTGTGTGTGTGTGTGTGTGTGTGTGTGTGTGTGTGTGTGTTTTACACTTGATTTGGGAATAAATCCACTGGGGATAAAACAGACTCCCACGGGACTGACGAAAGGCGGCATCAACAACATCTCTGGCAGTGAATCCACTTTGGCTCACTGCACACACACACACACACACACACACACACACACACACACACACACACACTGAGCAGGACAAAAAACAAAACACCCAAAAGCTATTTTTACATTCAGCAGCCATATGCTGCAACAGTCACTTTTTATTTTGTTACAGTTTGTTGTTGTTTTGTGTCTGAACGTGGAACTTCAAAAGCTGCGTGTGCGTGTGTGTGTGTGTGTGTGTGTGTGTGTGTGTGTGTGCGTGCGTGTGTGTGTGTGTGCGTGTGTGATGCCAACAGTGTTTATTAGAAAGCTGTTGTTTTCGTCATTTAATGGAGGAAGTGCTCGATATTGAGGATCAGTTGAAATCCTTCCACTTAATCCCTTTGTGGCTGCGAACATGACGGTGGGATTTGGAGCGATCAGGAATAGAAATTGCAAAGGAGGAACTGAGGCTTAAAACATGTGCTCGTGTATGAAGACATTTGATATCATTTGGAAGCAATAAGTAGCCGTTAATATGATAGAAACAACAAACTATTTACAAGAAGACTTTATGAAAGATAAGCCTTTATTGAGAAGTGTTTAAAACAAATACAAGAAGTCAAAATAGAGCAAATAAAGATTTAAAGAAGAATTACAAATCAGAAGTGGCAGCGGTGTGATGCGAGTAGTGGATCAACATGTTGATCCTCAGTGTTTGTCTGTGTTTGCCACGATTCTTGACTTTCATCTTTCCATCCATCACACATTTGGACATTTGTGCTTTGAGTTTGCACTTGAGGAACCGCAGAGCGACAGCGTGAAGGACGTCCTGCTCCACTAAGTGGAATGATTCCTGATTACTTCGTGTGATCGACGACTGAAATACAGGCGGCGAGCTGGAAATCATGCAGGAGGGTCTACATACATGAACAACAAGCTTTTTAGGAAATAAAGTTTCCTGTGACTTCACCCGAAGTGCTGTCACAACAAGGTTAAAGGTTTTTATTTCTGCTGAATGATATTTGAGAGTTTAAGGGACATAGAATGTGTGCAGAACCTCTCAGTTGATTTTGACATCATTTGTGTGCAAAGATGACATTTCGACCTGAAGTTTGAGCAGGAAAACGTCTCGCAGAGCGTCCAAAATGGAGAAGGTCTATCCCCTGAGGAGCATGAATGTGCACATTTCTTTTTTGTTGTTTACATTCATTCAAACAAGCACGGGTCATACATACTTTCCCATTGACCCCAAATTAACTCAGAACATTTCTCAAAAACAGGAAAGTTAGTGCATCTCTACATCAAACTGCTGCCTGTAGTCCAAAGTGTAGATGAAGGCTTTGCAGAGAAACGTCAGCGTGCAGGAGGAGCTGACGATGTGTGAACGTGCGGCACATTTCCTTTTCCAGCTGTCTTCCTCGCTGTCGTTTGTCTCGTTCCAGAAACAACATGGCGGCGTCCGTCCTCGTCAGCCGAGGCCCCACAGAGACCGCTGGCACGACAGAGCGCCTCACCGTACGGTAAAACTGAGCTTCATCTCCTCAGCCACACACTTTCCTTCTGAAACTGATTCCTAACGTGTAGAAAACAAAACAGCAGCACAAGAAGCAGCGTGAGGTGGGAGGGTTTCAGCCGGTATAGTGACAACGATAGAGAGCATTTAGAGCCACAGCTCATCACGTTTCAACAGATTAAGCCTTTTGGCGTCAGCAGGAGTAAATCTGCTTATTATCCTAAAACCAGATTCCTTCAGCTGAGCAGTTCAACTGACACAATACAAGAATCTCCAAGAGACTTGAGACACATTTCCCCTCAAGGTTTTTTAGTTTTTTCAACAAAACCTTTGACAAATCCCCTGTAATTCATTCCTCTGCATCATCACGAGTCTCCCTGCTGGATGGGAATCCTACATCTTCTTAATGACTGGCTTATTACGTCTCATCGCTGGCAGCGTCCTCGCTAACGACGCCTCAGCAGAGAGCAGATGGTTTTCTTCTTTCTGCTGGCACGCGGCCGAAACACACTCAGAGGGAAAAACGAGTCGGCGGCAGAGGAGTTTTGTCAGCTTTTAACCAGGCAAGTGTGATCCTCCTCCTCAGAGAGAGAGAGCGAGAGAGAGAGAGGGAGAGAGAGAGAGAGAGAGAGAGGGAGAGAGAGAGAGAGAGAGAGAGGAGGCGGCCCGGTTCATCTGGTCCGACCGGCGTCCACAGCCGTGTCGTGTGGCCTCGGGGGTCTCACTGTGCCGGGCTCAGGTGTTTACCGTCAGCTGGAGGTGGGACGGTTTGATGTGCGACGAGCAGACAGCTCATGATTCACATTAAGGGCCTAAAGGATGAAACCAGGGACGTCTCCTCAGAGCTGCGACCCCCTCGGGACCCGCCTCATTAATGATGTCATTCAATATGTGGTGATATGGATCTGGGAAGAGATATCGTACTCTGCAAACTGGAAAATTGGCCTTAAAATGTAACAAAAGCTGCATGACAGCCTTCATTTTCGTGTGAGGGAGTCTGAACCACAGCGAGTCACCAAAATGAGGATGTCACATCGTTGACCTGTTCTCCCCTCCCGCTCATTTCTGTGAAGTTATCGAACTAAAGTGAAGACTCTGTCAGGTTCGTCACTCATGTGTGTTTATCATCTGCTTTGTCTGCAGCCAACGGTCAGCACACTGAGGCCGCTGATGTTGCTCTGAGGAGACCCACCGGGACCAAACAGGTGAGCCTGAAGAGACGAGTCAGCATTAAGGACCTTCTGCTCTGTTTGCACACAAAGAGGTCCAGACTGTCCTCATCCGTCCACCTCAACCTCCTCCTTCTGGGGACCGTAGCGTCCCCTCACTTCCTCTTTTCCTCTCGCCGTAGTGACTTCAGGCTTTGATGTCTTGCTGAAACTATAATGACGATTTGAAGATTGACAGAAAATGATTCAACAGCAACTTTGATAATATATTGACGTTGCGTACCAAGTACAAACGCTGGACGTTTTCGGTTTCTAGCTTCTCACATCTGAAGAAATATCTGTTTTTAAATGGTAGTAATCTGAATATCTTTGGGATATGAAGTGTCGGTCAGACAAAAACAACTTGAAGACGTCGCCTCGGTATTTTGTGACAGCTGAAGCAGATTTCGTCCAAATGGAATCCGCACTTTCTCTGTAAACAACGCTTTCTGTTCACAATCTGGAACCAGTTCTTCCTCGATAACAAGCTGCTCTGTCCGCTGAAAGCAGGGCCGCTCCCGCCGCTCTGATGGACCGGGGCCAACGCCGCGTACATGCCAGCCCACGTGACTGACTCCGAGTCGGATGAGGGCATGCCGAGCCCTGATCACACAGGAGAGTGTAGATGGACGGACACGCGGTGCCATAGTTGAGATTTGGATTCCACTTGTCAGAGTTTGTCAGTTTTTAGAAAGGGAGCCAGCCGAGGCGGTGGCGGCTCACACTGGGAGTGCTGGGATCGCGCCTGGATCACCAAAAACCCGGAGCGGGACTGTGGTGGCCGGAGCCGCCCAACCGCCATGTTCTGTGCGGCGAAGGTGAGAACGTGGGGCTTTGTTGTTCAGGCTGTGACGGTGTCGTGAGGAGGTGTGAGGGCTGCAGCTCGTGTTTGAATCCTCGGATGAAGCTCCGTCGTACGACAGAGATGCAGCACAGACACTTACTGTCAACGCGAGCGCCGCGCCGCGCGCATTTAGAGACACAACGCCGTGCGACACACTTTTATAACCCCTTTGATCGAACACATAATCAGAGAGGCTTCGTCTCATTGGCTGCCTGTCCTCCCTCCTCTCTCTCCCTCCTCTCTCCCTCCTCTCTCTCCCTCCTCTCTCCCTCCTCTCTCTCCCTCCTCTCTCTCCCAATCGTAATGAGTCTTTTTAAAGATAATCATTCAACCATTTCCATCAGACCAACCCCCATCACAAACACCTCCACCACCACTGCTGCTGCTCCTCCTCCCTCCTCCCTCCTCCCACACTCTCTGCCTCTCTCTGGGGACGGAGGTGTGGCAGGGATCATGTAAATAAACCCCCCTCCTCCTCCTCCTCCTCCTCCTCCTCCTCTTACTATCTCTTTCTGCTTTCTTTCTATCCTCCCCCCTCATCCTCGCCTTTACGCTCCAGCTTCTCCATCCATGAGCTGGCTCAGTGTTCTCGCTCTCTCTCTCTCTCTCCCTCTCTCTCTCTCTTTGCATGGACATCTTTGGGTGAGGGGTGGAGGTGAGAGTCCCTCGCGGGCAGCATCCATCTCCTCGCAGCCTTCAACCTTAAGACTCGTGTGACAGCAGCTTAACCGGAGGCTAGACTTCGTCACGCTCGCGCCGCCGCCACAGATTCCCCCTCCTCCCCCTCCTCCCCCCTAACACTACCTTCCCCAACGCTTCACATCTCCCTCCCCTCTCCCCCCCCCCCCTCTCTCTTTGCAACACGACTCCTCTCCACTCGCTCTGTAGCTTGTGAGACTGGAGGCAGCCTCGGTGCGTAGAGCGAGAGAGAGAGAGAGAGAGCGAGAGCGAGAGAGAGCGAGAGAGAGAGAGAGAGCGAGGCTTTCCCAGAATAGAGCATCAGGAGGAGGTGAGAGGGACGATGATGGAAGCCAGCTTTGACACTGAGGAGAGTTTTGACGATCCCTCCTGTCTCACCCCGCAGCACCCCGGCTCCGTATCGCCGGCCAGGAGGCAGATCAAGGAGGTCAAGGAGACCAAGACCACGGTGAGTACCCAGCAGCTCCAACTTCCTCCTCCTCTTCATCTTCTTCTCCTTCTCCATCCTCTTGAGTCGCCTCATGGGGCAGAAAGAAGTTCATCTTGTTTTACTATCATCTGTTGACATCGTCCTCAAGCCCAAAGCATAATGCATTGTGGGATCTCGTTGGAGTATCGTGGGTTTCCCCTGCATATTGGATTCCACATTAATCTGAATGAAGAAGCTGTCCGGGAGACGTCTGACTGTCTGTCTGTCTGACTGACTGTCTGACTGTCTGACTGACTGTCTGTCTGACTGTCTGTCTGACTGACTGACTGTCTGACTGTCTGACTGACTGACTGTCTGTCTGTCTGACTGACTGTCTGTCTGACTGTCTGTCTGACTGACTGACTGACTGACTGACTGACTGTCTGACTGACTGTCTGACTGTCTGTCTGTCTGACTGACTGTCTGTCTGACTGTCTGTCTGTCTGTCTGACTGTCTGTCTGACTGACTGACTGTCTGACTGACTGTCTGACTGACTGTCTGTCTGACTGTCTGTCTGACTGACTGACTGTCTGACTGACTGACTGTCTGTCTGACTGTCTGACTGACTGACTGACTGTCTGACTGACTGACCTGATCCATAATATTGATCTGATCAGAGAGGCATTAGCGCTCCGCTCTCGAGACACTGAAATGTGTTTCTTTCTTTTCTCTCTGCCAGATTTTCACCAGATTTTGAATGTAAAGTGAAAAGCAGCGGATGAGGAGACGGCTGTTGGTCTTTGTTGCTCTGTGTGATTGTGTAGTGCAGGTCACACGGCAGCATTATGAGGAGCCCCCCCCCCCCCCCCCCCCCCCTCTTTGATGACAGTAGTATTTGAGCAGCAGGTCCTTCAGCCGGTGATGAGGCTCATTACAGAACGCTGAGGTCGATCACATGTCAAAGTGTGTTTGTCTTAAGATGCCCAGACAGAAGCTGTGGTTATGTAACCTGGTGTAACGATGACTGTGGGAGTGGGGGGGGGGGGGGGGGGGCCGTGTGGTGGTGGTGAGACACACAAAGCTGGTTTTGTGTCTCACAGGCTCTGGTTTTGTGCTCGCTGACCTGCTGTAGCCGCGGGAGCCGTCAGGCTATTGTGAAGGAAAATAAATAATAAAAACCAACAACGCAGCAGACCTGTGAGACGCAGCAAGTCCAGTTGCCATGGTGACAAAAGCAATAGCACTGATTAATGGGTGTTGAAATGGAAAACAGGGGGGGGGGGGGGGCACTGAAGACGTACGGTCTGACGTACGGCTTCTCTTTCAAAGCTTTCACCGCTCTCAGGAGTCTGTGTTTCACTCTTTGCTTGTCAGAAACTCAATTAGTTCCCAAATAAACAGCGGACTGCAGAGAAGAAGTGTGGATTCATGATGAACGTCTCTCATGTCCAGTGAACAGCAGCCGTGCGTGAATATTAAACACGTCTGCTGCAACAGAGTCAGGAGGCGATGGCGGTGGCCGGATGACGTCAGTCCACAAACGGTGTCTTTCTTTGTGTTCGTCTCCGGTGAACCTCGCGTTACACAACCCCATCCACGGTTGTCATGGAGACGCACACATCCGTGACCGTCGTTGGTAAAATGAACGGACCCTCGCAGGACGCCGAGGCTCCGACGCATCACAGAGGAGACACCGCTGCTGCAGCCGCGTTCTCACCTTCAGCGAGTGACCAATCAGAGCGGACGCTTCCTCAGGGTCCTGACGCTGATTAAACGTTCACGCGCGGGTCGACTTGTTGATATGAAGCATATGTTTAGACACTCGGAGGGGGGGGGGGGGGGGGGGGCAGCAGCTCGTTAAACAGAGTCTCATTGGCGGGACTCTGATATTGTTTTGTTATGTGAATGTGTGTGTGTGTGTGTGTGTGTGTGTGTGTGTGTGTGTGTGTGTGTGTGTGTGTGTGTGTGTGTGTGTGTGTGTGTGTGTGTGTGTGTGTGTGTGTGGAGATCGGTGGGGGGGGGTCTGTTACAGCAAATGCAAATGTAATTTGTCGCGTAGCAACAGCAGCAGAGCATCCTATAGTCACATTCACTGAAACCTTCTGCTGAGAGAGAGAGGAAGTGTTTCAGCTCATCTTTGTACCTCTCTCTGTCTCTCTCTGTCTCTCTCTCTCTCTCTCTCTCTCTCTGTCTCTGTCTCTGTCTCTCTCTGTCTCTCTCTCTCTCGCTCCCTCTCTCTCTCTCTCTCTCTCTCTGTCTCTCTCTCTCTCTCTCGCTCCCTCTCTCTCTCTCTCTCTCTCTCTCTCTGTCTCTCTCTCTCTCTCTCTCGCTGTCTCTCTCTCTCTCTCTCCCTCTGAAGCCGTTTCCTCTTCTATTGTGTTCGGCAGAGCAAAAATGAATAAATTAGTAAAAACATAAAAATGTGCAATGAAACAGCCATTGCCTGGAGCCTGGATATACTCCCCCCCCCCCCCCCCCCCCCCCCATGAGAGGGAACGTGAGAGTGAGTGAGGACAAGATGTGCCGATCCACTCTGCACTCCTCTTGTTTTGTGTTAAACTGCAACATTGACCACGTTATTCTGCTTTTGACCTTTATTCCAAAAAAAAAGAGAAAATTCCTCCTCGAAACACATGCGTTTCTAAATGTACACATTCACCGGGAAAGAACAGGAAACTAACCGCGACCTGAAGACAAACAACGTGAGCCGTTCATTCTCGTTTCATATGCAGTATGTGCAAAGACACCGAAATATTGATCTGCTGAAGCAGCTCGGGCGATTCTGTCTCTGAGACCATCCTATGAAGTTGACCTGTTTCACAAGTTGTCATGTTTGTTTGTTGCTTCGTCAACGGTTTGCGTGCACGTCATCTCATCATTTGCCGTTATTTGATTATAATCACCGCGCATCCCGAACTCCCTGAGCTGTTTACATGGCTAACGGAATTGATTATTCCGCTAATATTTCCGTTTACATGCAGCCGATCATACTGCGGATGACGTACGTCAGACCCCGCAGCTCCGCCCTTTAAATACCTTCAATCTCACTTCTGTTATGATGTGTAACAGCAGGCGTGTTTGTACTTCCGACCAGAAACGTGGGCTTTTCCTTTGGGCATGCTTTTCTCCTCCAACGTTGTAAACGGTTGGCTATTTGTTTTGTTTGTTCGACCCACAGAGCTGGTGGTAAACAGGAAGGAGGCCTTGTGTAGAAACCCAGATACAGGAACGCTCCTCAAGCCTGAATAACATCGGCATATCTCGTACGTCTTCATCAGGAATGCTCCACTGGGAGTAAGGCCCAACTGACTGAGCTATATGTTGTTTACTGACCATATCAAATCCAGAATCCTGTCCTTTCAGGAGTAACATTCGTGTGCATGTGAAGTCCTTCAGTGATGACGTGCTGCAGCAGTACACGTCTGAACGCCGGCCTTCAGACCCCTCAGAAGCATTTATCTCCTGCTGTGTAATGAAGGTAATCTATATCAATATTTGATTCCCTCACTAAGCGGCTATGAAGGAGAAGGAGTAACTTCAGATGAACGGTCTCATTTGGTGCTGGATGTGAGAGGCAGATGAACAACAGCGGTGATCGATGTGGAGCCGGCGTAATGAAAGTCTGCTGCCCGACAATCAGCAGCATCTCTGAGGCAGAGCATGAAGAAAGTGACGGGTCGACACACGGAGCACATCACCCTGTTGGTCCTCTTCAGGTTGTGACGTGTTGCTGTGAGTTAATGCGTCTCTTGTTTATGCACGTTTCAGCTGCTTCCTGTCGTATCGCTGTGTGTCAGTGTTTCCTCTGGATCCCTGCTGACGACACGACGGAGAGCGAGCGTCGCTCATCTGTTTCTGAAGAGTTGTTCAGATCAAGTGCTGCAGAGAATGAAGAGGTCAATGTCGAGCGTTTTATTGGATGTTCAGCTTCTTTTTTTACAAGCTCAATATGAGTGATGTGTGAAGCTGCAGAGCAGCGGCCGAGTTATCACCACGAGGCCGCTGCAGAGAAGAGAACGTCAGAGACGATGAATCTGTCATGTGGTTCATGTGTAGTTACCTGAGTTCTGTTTCTGTCTAATTCAAATCAATATTTTTGTATTAGCAATGAAATAAAAGTTGCATTTCCGACTCCAAATGAAAGACAATGTTACTTCTTCTCTGTTGGATAAAAACAGGCAACGTTAGCCATGTTAACTTTATAAAGCCATCGTAGTGCAGTCACTGTAAGTGGCTATAATCAATATATTTACAATAGAATATGTAAGTGGCGATGAGACGATGTGAAAGGAGTCGCTAGTGATGAACCAGAGAATGATGCGCTGAGTCTTTAGCTCCCTTCGGCTTCACGGAGCTTTGTAGTGAGTCTCCGGACCACAGCGTCTCTGCTCTGGATGCTTTTACAGTGAAAAGCAGCTGAACTCTGCTCAGCAGCAGACAGCAGACAGACACAGTTAGAGAGCAGCTGGTGAACATTGTGGAGCATTTAGCAGCTAAACAGACGGGAGGTGGTGGAGACCAAACATAGAGCTGAAAGAGAGAGAATATTTCCGTATATGAGCCTTTCCACACATGCAGCACACACCTGGAGACGCTCTCACCTGCTGGAAACTCTGTCTGGTTTCAGCAGCGGGTGACGTTTGGGTCGAGCGTGCAGGAGGCGGGACATGACGCGGATTACGCAGCGCCCACATTAACTGTTCGTCATTTGGTCATGAACATCAGTTTCTTGCACGAGAATTTGTCTGACGAATTTTCCCAACATTTTACCAAAATAAAAACCAGAATCTCTCCGTCTCTTGCGTCTCGCTTCCCATCAGTCTTCTCTGTAAAGCCTCACACGAACATGAACTGACACCATGTTCTTCAGACGTCTGACCTTTGTGCTTTGTTGGGAAGTGGACATAATGCAGCCGTTCTTTTTGCTCCAGCTGCTGAGCGCTGCGTGTTTCCCCCTCAGTCTGTGAGACGGCAGCACAGCGCTGAGCTCACGCAGCACACACTGTGAGTCAGTGTGTGCAGCAGCAGCAGCAGCAGCAGCAGCTGACATGGCACAGAGGGCTTCTTGCGGTGCCAATGAGGGAGGGCTCGCAGATGGTGAGCGTTACATAATTGCAGCCCTGAGAGTAACTGAAGACGCTGTGGACCGTGGAGTCTGTGTTCAGGCCGAGTGTTCTCAAGTGTGTGAAGTTGTTCATTCGTAGTAATAAAGGTCTCTCTGTGTTGTGGAGAGGACGGAGTCGTCTCTCTCGCCCCCTGAAGGCTCGCGGGTCACCGTCTGCATCGTGTGTTTACTCGCCGGACCCTTTTCCTCTCGTGTGCGTGATCCAAACGCAGTGGTGGAAGAAGTACTGCATACCTTGATGTATAAGTACTACATGTGTTTCTCATCTCTCTTCTTTGCTCATTGTTGTTTAATAACTTTTAAACTATTTGAAATGGTTGTTATCGTTGTTTTTATGCCACTTCTATCGTGTAAAGCACTTTGTACCTTTGTTTTGAAAAGTGCTATAGAAATAAAGTTTATTGTGATTATCACCAGTACAAGTCTGAGACCTGATGATGAAACCAAACCTTTAACACGCTGCATCTCACATCTGTGCTTTTTATAACTACATATCTGTCAGATAAATGTAGTGGAATGAAAAGTATGAATTGTAGTGGAGTAGAAGTACAACATAGCAGAAAATGGAAATACTCGAGTAAAGTACAAGTACCTGAAGATTGTACTTAAATGAAAGTTTCTTTCCACCGCAGTCCAGATGAAACACATCTCTGCTGCCTCACTCTTAAAGTTGAGATGACGTTTAAAAAGCCGCTTAAAACCTTTTCGATGACGTCCTCGTCATATTGTGCACTTATTTAACAATTTATGACCAAAAACACATTTTTATTTTTATTTTTTATTTATCAACATCCAATAATCTTTTCTTCCTGTAGAAAGAATACATGTAGTGCTCATGTAAGCTAGTACCAATCAGAAAGAGTCCGAATATGGATGTGAAATGCAGTGTGCTCACGATGCTCTAACTTCTGTTCCACTGCGACTTCAAAGACGTCGTTCCAACTCCTCGTGTCTTCTTCTCTGTCACAGATCTCTCGTTTTCTTTCACTTCTCGGTTCGTCATCCTCGTTTTATTCTTCTTCTTCTTCTGTGTTTGTCTTCAGATCAACTGTGTGACCTTCCCTCTGCCTGGAGAAGGTCCGGAGCAGCAGCTGCTGAAGCCCAACGAATGGAGCTACTGCGACTACTTCTGGGTGAGTCCAGCTGCAGGAACTACAGCGGGACGGTACAGTTAAACAACAGCACAGAAGGATTCAAATGAAATCTAGCGGTGGTGGAAGAAGTATCCAGATCTTTTAAAGTAGAAGTAGTAATACCACAGTGGAAAAATACTCTGATACAATTTAAAGTCCTGCATTCAAAATCTTACTTCAGTAAACTTAAAGTAAAAAGGTATTTACATCAAATTATATTTAAAGTACTCAATTAAAAGTACTCATGCAGAATACCAGAATAATCTAAAGTATGTTGTTGTATTGTTTTAATGTGTTCATCTCTTTAATAATGCAGCTGGTAGAGGTGGAGCTAATATTAATAACTTTACATACAGCCGGGTAACTGAATCTATAATAATATATCATCATTTATTCGTTTATTTATATTTTGTAACAATAAAGTGAATCTTTAAAGTAACTAAAGCTCGTCAGAGTCAAAAGGAAAATATTCCTCTGAGTTGCAGCGGAGTAGAAGTATAAAGTAGCATGAATAGAAATACCCAAAGATAAATCTCAGGGATCATTATCAAAAATGTTTATTATGTTAAAAAACGATACATATGGATTTTGCTATTAGGCACAAAAACGTGGTGTCGCTGCGTGCACGGTGATTGTGTTTGGTCCTTCGACCCAAAAGCTGCAGAAGCTTCCTGTCAGCACGTTTTGTTGATGGCCGCTGTTTAAAGTGCAGTTGAAAGCGTCTCACGCTGACGTTAGATTACGTGAATAGAACAGAACAGAAAACAAATGGATTTAACATGAAGGCACAATCGACCGGCCTCTCTGCAAACAGACAGCATCCTGCTGCAAATGTCATCTTCAGTCTCCGGACGTTTGCATCCTGAATTAGATTTGAGTTGTAAAAGCCTTCAGCTGCAGCGGTGAGTGAAACCAGAGCCCCCCCCCCCACCACCCCCCCCCCCCCCCCCCCCCGTGTCCTCCTCTGCTGCTGCTGCCGTGTCCTGATGTTCTGTAACGACCTGCTGTGTGGAATCAAATCTGGCTCCTCTTGACCCACATCAGTCCTGTCACAAAGCGCTGCACATCCACCCCACAGTGCGTCACACACACACACGCACACACACGCACACGCACACGCACACACACACACGCACACACACACACACACACACACGCATGTCCTCCTTGACATGTAAGTGTGAGTCACACATTCAGAGCTCTTTCTCACAAACACACAGCAAAGAGGCGTTTCTGCACGCTGTGTGGTTTGTTTATCGGCTGAGGGATGCTCTCCTCTTGCTCATCGTCTTCCTCCTCTTCCTCCTCTTCCTCCGCAGACCGACAAGAAGGACCCCCAGGGGACCGCCTCGGTGGCGGGGTTCGAGGTCCCCCTGCAGAAGCAGCTGAAGGGCAAACAGATGCAGAAGGAGATGTCGGAGTTCATCCACGAGAGGTAACGCAGACCGACCACAACCGACGGCCGCTTCAGTCTGAACGAACTGACGAAGACGAGGAGCGACCTTTGTTGTTCCATGAAACGAGCTCGGCTAAGATAAACATGTTTGAAGTCGTGAGATCAGTAATCAGGTCAGCGACCTCATTTCATGCAGAATAAGTCTGTTTACGTTTTATCTTTCTCTTGAAAACACGAAAAACCTTGAACACATAGTGTGTGTGTGTGTGTGTGTGTGTGTCGAAGCCTGAACATCATCTTCCTGTTAAAATGTCCAGTTCTTCCAGTTCTGGTAAACATTCATCACAGCTACGTCGTCGATCAGGGTCCGAGGATCAATGAACGCTCGTTGTTAGTGCGAGAATACGAGTTACTTTGCAGGTTCAGACTTTGCATACATTATGTATATAATGTTTATAGATTTAATTACTCGACACCGTACAGAGTAGGTCAGTGATGCAGGGCTTCAGTTTCTCCACCACTTCATATTACATTTGATACACATGAACACAAAACAGAACATGTCTACTGTTTATGAGCATCACATTTTAATCAGAAAGGTGATGTTTGATAACTGTATGAAAGCCGTACACAAAGTTCTGTCTTTTTCAAACGTATTTTGAAGAGATTATTAAGACACAACAACACCAAACCCCTTTTGATTCATTTACTCATTTACCTTTTTATTTCCTATTCCTTATTATTGTAACTATTCGTTTTTTAAATGTATTATATCATGTACACACATGAACAACATCTCAAGGCTGTTTGTGAGAAGTCCTCTGAAGGGAGGCAGAAAGAGCACATCTTTGTATCCTTTGTATGAATGATGAGTTGATAGCGGCTCCGTGGGATCAGAGCTTCTGTCTCTCGGCTGTGATCGATGATTGAGCTCAGTGATTAAAGCTCCAGATCTCCGCGGAGCACACAGGAAGCGCACTGATTGTTTTGGCTCCCACTGAATCTGCAACAGGATGTCAATAAACGACATGAATAATTAGGAGTTGAGTGGAAACGTTCACATCCGATCCCACGTCTCTCTGTATGGCATCAGCTCCGCCTGCTTCCACCGGAGCTCTTTTCACTGCGGTGGGAAGTTAACGAGGAGGCCGAACCCCTCAGAGAGGTTCCTATTCAGCGCTGACCTTTCCGTGTTGCTGAGAATCTGAAACATTAAGCCGAGGAATGGGCCTCGCGCCCTGCAGGTGACAGGTTTACTCAGGTGTGGATGGTGCAGGAAGTGAATGTCACACAAAGGAGGAAGAGGATTATTGATGTTCAGGGTCCACGGCTGGATTCCAGCCTTTAAAGAGAATTGTGGTGGAAGCTTCAGTCTGCAGTGCATCTCTGAGATGATCCGTGTCGGAGGTGCAACACATCATAAAGCTCACAGAGATCCCCGATCACGCTTCCCTGCGGCTGATATTAATTCCCCATCAGTGATGGTCCACGTTGGCAGACACAGATCCCTTTGTGGTCTTTGTTTGATTACAGCAGCTGGTCTGCAAGGATCCAGACGAGGTTTCACCGTCACAAAAATCATTTCAACGCTCAGCAGTAAATGTAAACCATCAGAAACTCTAAATATTATACTTTTACTTTGTCACAGACATCTAGAGTGTAAACTGTGAAGGATTGTGTTCTTAGTGCTGAAACAGTTCTTGTCATTAGCAGTTTGAATGACGTTCAGAGCTTCGTGTAAACAGCTCATAATGTGTCTTTAATGTGAAAACATCTCCTTCAAACTACTGGATTCATTCAAGTTTCTCACGAACACTGAACTTTAGGAGATTACATGTGAACACATCATTATAATTATACTCATGTTCACTGACCAGAGCCTGAAGGCATCATAATGTAACTCTATGGACCTCGTTATCAGAGAGCATTGAAGCCGATCTCCTCATCGCATCTTCCTCCTGAATATTGTCGGATAACGACCGTCAGTAAATCTTCACTTCACACTGTGACGGTGACCGTTAAACTGTGTGATTAGCGTCTCCTCGCTGAAGCGGTCTCTGCCCTGCCCTTGAGCCAGGCAGCTCAGGTTTTCACATCTCTGTCTTTTGTGTTTTTCAGGATAAAGATTGAAGAAGAATATGCCAAGAACCTCTCCAAGCTGTCTCTGAGCCCGCTGGCAGCGCAGGAGGAGGGGTGAGTGCAGTGAACAGCAGCTCTGAGAGCCGACAGCACGTCGGTTTACTGAACAACTGGCTCTGAGAACAGCGGCTTACACCCACGCACCTCCATGTTACTATCGTCAAACAGCGCATGTGTTTTCATGTTTGTCAGCAATATAACACCACAATCTTTGAGCAGATCTCAAAATCGGCACAGAAAAGAGGCTTGGCTCAAGAAACTGTGTGTTTTGGTCGCTCTCCAGCTCCGGAGATTCCTCGATTGCAGAACATTTTTGTTTTGGCAATAAAAATGAAACTAATGGAGACACGAACCCAGGACTGTCCTCCACCAGAGACTTCTTATTTGTTGATAAATCAGCTTGTTTTTTAAGAGTTTGTCCACAAAGAGTCACACAAAAGCGCCACTTTAGATCTTGTGCTCATCCATGTGAGTCATCCAGCGTGAAAAAAAGCATAAAAATGAATAATCCATGGAATAGATCTTACTCGACTCGGCCCAGAACGACAGATTAGTCACTTGATGATTGAGAGGAGGGAGGCCCTTCACAAACCAAGGTCCAGATCAGAAATGTTCGGGGTCAGACGGTCGGAAAGGTTGTGAACAACCTTCCAACCAACAGGTTCATCACATTTATCTGGCAGTGGATTACAACCAGGCTGTGCGTCGTAAACAGCCTGGCTTTTCAAAATAAAGCGCCTTTAATCCGGCACAAATGTCCGCCTGTCTGGTCTGACTGCTCGTGAATGTTTACGATGGTATTTGTGGTAATCTAGATTACAAGTAAAAGTCATTTGCAGCAAAATGTGCTTTAAGTATCAGAAGTAAAAGTACTCAAAACGGCATCATTCAGAGTCTCTATTTTGATCTATTATTGTTTATATTTATTATCATTTTATAAGTGTGGTTTGCTGATATATTAACGTGGAGCAACTTTTTATTAATGCTGTCACTCTTTATAGATTGTTGGATATTATATTCAGTAAAAATGGGTCTTACTTTGTAAATTTATGTGTTTTTATGTGTAGAATATTAAACTGTACTATAACTAGTAAAAAGTACAATGAAATGTAGTGAAGTAAAAGTATAAAGTATCATAAAGTAGGAATACTCAAATATAGTGCAAGTACTTACTGAAGTGCAGTACTTTAGTAGATGTTCAGTAGATGAACAGGTTCCATTTAAAAGCCTTGTTCATGACTAGAACAGCCACCGAGTCGTGTTCCTGTTTTCTCTTTTAGTTCAAATGTAAACGACATTAATTAAAGTTTCCAGGATTTATTTGACGTCAGTGTTTCCTCAGGACCCTCGGAGACGCCTGGACTCAGCTGAAGAAGAGTCTTCACGACGAGGCCGAAGTTCACCTGAAGTTCTCCAACAAGGTAACTGATGAGGACTCTGATGGTTTACTGTGGAGCGCTGAACACCTTTCATTCATGGATCGATTGGATGAGCATTAGTAGTTTCGGTGTTTGGTGGTAAACTGAACGTCTTCGTGGTTTCTGCTCGATGGTCAGAAAAGGCAAGAATTGATGTGTTATGACGGCCTTTTCCCACTTTTTGCAGCATTTCTTAGAGAAAATGATCCATCGATTTGTAAAGACTTTAGGTGTGAAAATGCCTGAAGTTAACGTTTCTTTAGCTTCCTCTAAATCACGAACACTTTACCAGTGTGTGGACGTCTTTAGTGTGCATCTCTCTGCACCTTCAGGTCAAGCCTTTAATGTTTCCAATCATCTGAAGTAATGGATACTTGATCCGACGGCGTCCTGAGGCGACGGGGCTTGTTTACCTCGACCGAAAGAAGGTGACCCGTGTGCGGTCCGATTACCGGCTGCAGCCTCAATAACGCAGCGGCGGCGGCGGCGGCGGCCTCGGAGCTCCTCCGTGGCCCTCTGTTGTCTGATTAATGAGCTCCGTGTTGTGACGAGGCCCCGCAGCCTCCTCCGTGCTCCACCGCCTCGCTATGAGACGCGTGAGGGGAAGGGAACGCGTTGGCCTGCAGAAGCTCCGGCTCATTTTCTAATAAGCTTCATCTACCTACCGGTATATCGTCCAGCTTTGGCATTTGGACGAGATTAGCATTCTGCGTGGAGAGCCCACACTGCTGACTGCAGCTTATTGAAGAGACCTTGTGGGAGTGTTTGGTGGGAGAAAATGAAACCGAGACTTAAAATGCAATCGTGTCCCTTCATGGTGATGGATGTGACTCTGTAGAACAGGAAACGGGCTTTATTAAGCAAAAAGCCCTGAGAAGTGATGCTTGACTTGGGTTTTAACCCTCGGCTGTATGGTGGACGTGGACGTGGACGTCGTCACCCACTGGTTTGTGGACTGACGTTTTGAAGCCTTGACTTTGGCTTTTTATAGGTATACGTCTCTGGTAGAAGCCTGTCAATCACTGTGTAGCCCCGCCCTAAAGCATCCCCTGCTTTATGGTCTGTGTGACTCTAAATGGACCATCATGTACTAAATGAACATCATGCTGTATTGAAGAAGACTTGAAACTAGAGATTGAGACATAAACTCATGTTTACAATGTTTACTGAGGGAATAAATCAAGAGAGAAGGAGAGTCATTTTCTATAGACTTCTATACAACCAGAGGAGTCGCCCCCTGGTGGACACTAGAGAGAATGCAGGTGTTTTATTCACATGACACAACAAGAATTATTAAATTAACAGCTGAGCGACTTGTCTTCACAGCTCCACACTGAGGTAGAGAAACCTCTGCTGACGTTCCGGGCAGACCACTTCAAGAAGGACCTGAAGAAGTACGACCATCACATCGCCGACCTCAGGAAGCAGCTGGCCAGCCGCTACGCCAGCGTGGAGAAGGTACCGAGTCCGGCGTGCCGATACGGCGTCATTCCTACGTTTCCCTCCAAATAGTGACGGACTAGTTTCACAAGAAAACACACGTCAGTGTTTGTCTACATCTCAAAGTTACATCAGAGCTTCAGTAACTCCTACGCTGGGAAGATATTGGTATTTTGTTACAGCCGCCCACCTGTTCACATCAGATCATGAATGAATTCCCTCTGCACACACACACACACACTCTCACACACACACACACTCACACACACACACACACACACACACACACACACACACACACTCACACTTTCTGGGTGTTTTCTGCGTGTTGCGATGGGCAGCATTATTTCAGCCGAGAGTCAAAACAGCTTTATGATATTCAGGCTTTATTTTTTGAATGTATGGTGATTCTGTTTACTTATTCTATTTAGTTCTTGTATAAAAAAGTACATATTCTTTCATTCCATCACTGAGGTTTATCTCTGCTATAAAACGCGTCTCTGCTCTGCTGCTTCAGTGACCTGATCAGTGGGTTGTAGTTCGACTCCGTCCCACATCTTTTGGTTCCGTTGTTGCCTCTTGAAACAAAGAGACTTTCTTCGCATCGCTGTTACTGTAAGTTTACCTTCCAAACTCGATCCGTGATCCTTCGATCCTTCGGAGAAGTGCCGCGGTAAAATAGATAAACAAGAGGAAACGCTCAATGAAGTGGAATAAGAACAGATTAAAGGATGAGCGCGGCATGAGGAGGCTGTGATGATTCCTGTAATCGATGTAGAGGTTCAGTGAATCTGAGGATTATGCTGAATGACTCATTGTGTCTGCGTTCACACGTCCCGCTGAAAATATGTGTCTGTGTGTGTGTGTGTGTGTGTGTGTGTGTGTGTGTGTGTGTGTGTGTGTGTGTGTGTGTGTGTGTGTGTGTGTACAGTCCCGTAAGGCCCTGGCGGACCGGCAGAAAGATCTGGAGGTGAAGACGCAGCAGCTGGAGATCAAGCTGAGCAACAAGACGGAGGAGGACATCAAGAAGGCCCGGCGGAAATCCACACAAGCAGGTCAGAGGTCACAGAGTCGGAGCTTTGAATGAGAGCCGGTCATCAAATAACTGCACTGAGACACGTGGAACACTTCAGGTTTAAACTGAATCGAGGAAACAGATATTTAAACATCTGCCAACTTGTGTTTTTAAAACCTTGAGTTTTAGTTTAAAGCTGGAGATTTTCCATGTGTCGTTGTGTTTTTAAAGGTGAAACGTGTGAATCACAGTTAAAAGAAACCGTTAAATGTTCACAATCTGAATTTGAATGCCTCTCCGTGTCTTTTAGTCTGTTTTTTTTGCAAAAATGTGTGAGTCGTGATTAACGCCGCCGCCTCCAGGCCGGTCACAATGTCATCACCAGGAAGTGATTTTACCTTCACGGAGTGAATACTGATGAGCTTCAGTCACGTTTTCAGATTCACTGTCTGACTCTTCTTCATGTGTTAGGATGTAGACAGCTTTATTAGAGTGAAGAAGATTTCATTTAGATTTGGAAGAGAGACATGATAGACGTGAATGACGAACTCAGATACTTTACTGAAGAGAAAAATATATTATTCAAAGCAAATGTGAGCAGATCGGGTTTTCAGTGTGGATTTAAAAACAGTAGTTGTTCAACCAAATTTGAGATCTGTTTGATTTTTGTCCCAGAAATGTGCTGCGTTTGTAAAACATTCCCAAGATATTAGAATAGAACTCATCCAACAGTCTTTATAGATTGATGAATGCTGTAAAACAGCCATAATAACAGATTCATGGCCACATGAACTCAGGATCTGTGAATGGTGGGTAGTGAGCGCCCTCTGCTGGAGCTTAAAGGTTTTGCTCTAAACCACTAATAACAGACATGCAGAGCTGAACAGAGATGATTGAAAACCTTTGGAGAACTAAAGGAGTAACCGTGTCGATGCTGACCTCTGACCTCTGACCTCCCTCTGTGTCCTGCAGGAGACGACCTGATGCGCTGCGTGGATCTGTACAACCAGACGCAGTGCAAGTGGTTTGAAGAGATGGTCACCACCAGCATGGTAGGGGAGGGTTAATGCTCACCGTCTGAAATGACACAGACACCTTATTTCTGTTTCTGTCAGAAGAACAATGTCAATGTTTCTATCTGTCGATGTTTAAAGGTGAAAGTTGGTTGATTTAGCTGTTTAGTATTATTAGTACAAGTACAGCAGTCGGGTCGAAGTTCATCTCCATTAAACGAGATTTAAGGGTTCAACAGGTTTCTCCTTTTGTCTTCAGGAGCTGGAGAAACTGGAGGTTGAACGGATCGAGTGGATTCAGCAGCATTTACGTCAGTACACGACTCTGAGACACGAGACGGACATGTTCAATCAGAGCGTGAGTTCGAGCTCCTTCCTGTGTTCAAACGATTCTGAAGCTGTAACTATGTCCGAGCGTCCAGTCTGAAAACAGGCTTTTAAACATTCTGGATTCATGTTTTCATGTTTCTCCTCGGACATTGAGTGAAACTGTCTCTGGCATGAGTCTCACGGTGCGAGCGTATAGAAGCTTTGACACATGGAGCCCTGCTGTCGTGTTTCTTCCGTCAAACTCGCTCGCTGTCATTCTGTGAGACGCTCGTTGAGGAGGTGGAGAGAAACCTGCTGTGAATCTACCGAGACGTAGACAAACTCCTCAGGGGGGCAGAAACACGAGAGATCAACCGGAAGATGATCTGTGGGCAGAACGTACAATTAAAGTTACACATCTCTTATAAAACGACAGTAACGGACAACAGCCACCTGTATTTAACCTTTATAATACATTTAAAGACCTTCCTTTTCTAACAGTGATTTAGTAAATGCATCTCATTTGTTTAATTTGTACATAAGAACAAGTTAACTGATGTGCAACGGCAGCGTGCTACGGTTGTACGGACCCGTTAAAAATCCCTAAATTACGATGTAATTGTTGATGTGTGTGTGTGTGTGTGTGTGTGTGTGTGTGTGTGTGTGTGTGTGTGTGTGTGTGTGTGTGTGTGTGTGTGTGTGTGTGTGTAGATGGTGGAGCCGGTGGACCAGCTGCTGCAGAACGTGGATCCAGCCAAAGACAGGGAGCTGTGGGTGAAGGAGAACAACACCGGCGACGTCCGACCCGTGGACATGGACATATAGGACGCCCTGACCTGGGATCAGCCGTTCTGTCTTCAGTATTACAACACATACACACAGTCACAGCCGATAGCACTGATCCAGGGACAGTGCATGTCCAGACCACCGAGGTCTGCTCATCCTCTCTCCGGCTGCAACAACAGCAGGAAAGATCGACAGTCAGGAAACGTGATGACGGATCAAAGTACCAGCATGTTCCTCCTCAATTTAAACCCTTGCATAATCAACATTAGCTTATTGAATGCCATTTAACGTATTCTGCTGTTTACCTGTTGTAAAGTTGACACTATTAGAACAATTACATGTATTTTGAATCGTTTAGTTTAGCTTCAATCTACACTTTTCCCAGTTCGAGTGAGCCAAACAAAAAAACCACAAAAAAAAGTCTAATTATTGATATTACCTTTATTTTAGATACGGACATTGAGATCTTAGACTGAATATGATATATTTTCATATTTTGCCGGATCATTTTTGGTGGAAATGCATGTTTTGAATATCTTGCTTTTTCTGTTTACGGAGAGCTGCACAGTTTGTGGAATCGCGATGTTGTTTTTGGTAAAGGTGAAGTTACACAAGGTATCCTGGCAGACAGAATAGAAGTGACAGAATTTAGGAGCTTTTCTCTCTTTCACACACACACACACACACACACACACACACACACACACACACAACACCTGTACAGCAGTAATAGCCGGTAACCTCAGTTGTTTAAAAAATAACAAAACACACATACAGTGCTTTTTTTTGGAATGTGATTTTGATTGTGGTGGTGGATCAGATTTAGGCCCAGGGTCTATTTTGGATCAGTCCGGAGGAAAAAGGTGGTCCAAGCTACACTGAAACACCTTTTAGTGCCTAACGGTCGTATACCTGGAATGTCCTTGACATACTCTACTGCATCAGTGTACAGTTGTACAGGCTAGACGTATGTTGCTGTCGGATGTTCTAACATCGACGAGGTGTTTGTACCGTACGACGTTGTTTGTTAAATGTACAGAGAATGACTTTGCTTGAAAGCGGAAAAATTCAGCAAATGTAAAAAAAACACTCGCAGACCAGAACGTTATTGATCTGAAGCTCATCCCAGATGCCCAAATGAAAAACGCATTTATATCAGAGACTGCATGAACAGTGTGTGTTTACATGTGTGTTTGTCTTTTGTCCTTTACATCTGTGGTCGATTATTACCTTTCTGTGGGCCGTCTCTTTACAAGCTCTCAAAAGCACGAAGCCGATCAGATGAAGATTAAAGTCGTAATCCAGCTGCTGAGCACAAGAAAATAATTGCTATTAAAAAATTAAATATATATATATATATGCTCACCTGCCTTATCACCAACATTCATAATGCGTAGAGTGCTTTACATTATTTTTGTGTTAAATGAAAATGCGCAGGTTTAAATAGCATATCTGTCGTAGAGGTTTTATCAGTGTGTGTCAATGTTGTGCACTAAATGTAACAAAGTTATTACATTCCAGCTAAATGTCTCAACGGTTTCACGATGACGTAACGGTCGAGTTTACTGCCCCCCCCCCCCCCCCCCCTTCCCGTGATTAACGTTTTCATAACGTGCATTCAAATCCGATGTTCCCGATGTTTTACGAATGTTTGATCACAGGTGAACTCTGTCCAGACGGTGTGCTGTGGAATGCAGTGTCCAAAATAAATCTCCTCTCTGAAACGATTGAACATCACGGAGTGTCGTTATGTAACTGTGTTGGGAGGCAGGAAGCAGTTTGTAGTTCAATCAGCTGAAACCTTTGATCTTTGGGTTTCCAAACGCTACTGGACCCAGTCCAGTACAGATTGGAAGGACCAGTGGGACAGGTGGTCACTGGTCTGGGGTGTATTGACCCGAAGCCGAAGAGGATGCAAAGCCAATCTTCCTCTCAGCTTTCTGATGAAGCAGCTTGACCTTCTGTGCTCTTCTTTATTTTAATTATTTTGACTCAACTATTTAACTGTATTGCAAAGAGAAATTACAATACCATCTCTTTATTTCTGCCCCAAATAATTTACATTTAATCCCGATAACAGTCGGTTTTCCAAATGTTTCAATGAGGACACATTCAACACGTTCATAGGCCTCAAAGGAAACACACAAAGCATTAGGATACGAGACAGGTACCCTTTAAGACATTTCTCATACATATATCTAGTATTCTATTCATATATTACACTACTTTTACAAAACGCTACAATATCAAAGTAAGAACAGGAGTTATCGTCCATCTGGTAGAAGGCCAGTGTTTTCACTGTTGTCTTTACATATTCTATGATTTAAAACAGTCTTTCGCAGTGACACATACATTATAATTTGAATACTTGTAGCTTGCCTAACAATATGTATAACTGAAGGATTCTTCAGTGTGCCAGGCCCACTTTATCTTCACCACACACTTAAAGTAAAGGAGTGTGTTCGTCTCAGTTGACCTTCAGCTCTTAAGAGGATCGGCTGATTCAGGCGGATTGTTAACCTGAGCCTAATTCCTCTCATAAGGAGCTCTCGTCCACACTTTCTCGCTCTCAACCTAATGAATCGATTCCAAGTGTGACCAAACGCTGCCGGTACGCTGCCAGACATGAGAGAGTAAAGTGGCTGTCAAGGAAAGGCTGGCAAGCAAACATAAGGGGGGGGGGGGGGGGGGGGGGGGTGGCGGACAAGAGGGAAAGAGCAGTAAGAAACAGGATTATATACAGATATAACAGATATATACAGAAGTTGTAAATTGTGTATTTTTTTTATACTGATTATTAAATATTTTCACTGTCCTTACATAAAAAAACAATCTAAAGGGTGAAGGGAAATCACAATGTTTACACACAAAATATGGTCTTTGTTTCTTCTTCAGCTTCTTCTCTCCATTTGAGCTAATAAGCTAAAACATTTATGTTTAATTCAACACAAAAATGTGAATGAAAGTAGCTAAAATAAAACCACATGAATTCTAGAGGCAGCACATATTTCAGTTACTGCTACCCTGCTAGCTAGGCTAGTTAGCGTTTAGCCCGAGTCGTTTATCTGGTGATCATTTTTTCCCTATTTTTTACAGATTTAGCTGTTGTCTGATTTATGTGGTTTAACAAATACAGTACTAAGATGTCATAGCGCCAAAATCTTTTTTCAACCAGGAAATAGGGGTAAATTAGCTTTGACTAAGGCTAGTTGGTAAGCTAGCCGCAACTAGCTAATGACCTTTGTGCTGGTTAGTCAATGAGCTTACGTACTTCTATTGAGCCAATCGCAGGGCCAAACACACAAGGATATATTAGATTGTTTCCTCCTCAGCTTTTTTGTCCATTTGAGCTATGAATTCATGTTTAATTAAAGACAAAATGTGTTATTTTAAAGTATCTTAGCCACATGAAATCACACAAATTTCCCTTGAGATGGCAGTTACGGCTACACTGCTAATTAGCGTTTAGCTGGACCAGCTTATCTGTAATTTTTTCTCCATTATAAGATTTAGCCATTGTCTAATTTATTTGGAATAATACACTCAGTTACTAAGATGTTATAGCAAACGGGCTAGATTAGAAGGCTAGCAGATAGCCGTAACTAGCAGGAGTGCAGTCGTTGAAGTTTATTTATGCCTTTAATGCCGATTAAAGCAATCAAACATTGACCTAAAAAACATTGAGATACTACATCCTAAAGGGCACAGACACAAATACTCTCTGGGTACGAAGACAAACATGCAGCACTGTCTACCTGGTTGTTAGACCAAAAAAATACAATAAAAAAAGAGTGAAACATGGTTGAAGAGGACAAACAGCACGAACTTGAGAATTTAAACAGAAAACCAAAAGTCTTAAAATCACAAGAAGGGGCTTTTTCCACATGTTATTGCTTCTTCTCTTTCAGTTTGTCTTTAATTTGCTGAGGTTCATCATATTGTATCAACCGCAGGATGTCATTGTTGTCCATCACACCCTGAATGAATTCTCCCTCTGAGACTTTATCTAGGAAAGGATAAAAATACAAATAAACAGCACAAGTAGAACAGCATCAAACACGTGGGTGAGGCTTTAACTCAGCTGTTTAAAAGGGAGTTAATAATTAATTATGAGTTACCGTTTTCCTTCTTCCCGAAGAATTCCCAGACTTTCTCCGCCCTCTTCTCCGGCGTGTTTTCATCCTCGGGGAGGTTCTTCTGGTCGTCATTAGGAATCATGTTGAATATCGACTGAGTGAGAGTAATTTTTAAACATGTTTTTAAAGTACATGCATAGTTTCATCATTAAATACACACAAAATAATTTCAATAATCCGCGTATTATGCAATGGATTCAGTTGGTGCCTGAAAAAATCTGAAAATGAATCAACCAACCATTTACTGGTTCGAGCTTCTGAGATATGACAACTTGCTGCTTTTCTTTGCTTTGTATAAGTGTATATTTATTATTTTGGGCAGTTTGTCTGTCTAAAAGAGCAATTTAAAACGGGGAAATTATAATGGCAGTTTACTCCACCAGGATTTATTCATCAATGACTCATTAATCACTTACTTAAAATCCCTCTAGTTTCCATTGCAGAGACTTTTCAGGGAATAAAGGTGTAAAGAGCGAGCATAAGGTGAAGAAAATGTATAAATAAATCTAAATTCTGGAACAATATACCATCTTGTTTTCAACGTTTAACCATGTGAAAGGCTTTTGGAAAGAGGCTGAATGGAAGTCTTACTGTAGGGATAAAGGATAATATCAAATACTTCAGCTTGTGAGTAGCAACTGCTGTTTTCTCCGCCATCATGATGAAAAAAAAAGGTATAAGTACCCGAACAATCTCCAGTATTTCATTTTTGCTGATGGTTCCGTTCCCGTCCACGTCGTACAGGGCAAAGGCCCACTCCAGCTTCTGCAGAGTCTTCCCCCCGGATGTGAGGTGCAGAGCGACGATGTACTCCTTGAAGTCCAAAGTGCCGTCCGCGTTGGTGTCGAAACTCCTGAACACGTGCCGCGCGTAATCTGTGGGGTCCGCGTTGGGGAAGAAGCTGGCGTAGATGCCCTCAAACTGCTGCTTGCTGATCTTCCCGCTGGGACACTCCTTCAGGAAGGACTGGTACCAGGTGCAGAGCTCGGACTCTGAGTATTTCGTGTTGGACTTCAGCTCCTCCAGGAGCTCCTTCGACAAAGCGCTGCTCTTCGTATTCCCCATCCTGCAGACTTCTTCTTCTTCTCTGTCCTCCTGTGTTCGGGGTTTTAAAAACCTCGCCGGCGCTCGTTGGAGTTCACTCTGCCTCGTATATCACCCTGGCTGGCCCTCAAGGTGCCAAATGAGATTATGGTCATCACCACCTAAATCCAGACAGCTGTCTTGGAAGATTAAGGGGATAAACCGCGTCACACCACTATGACACCTTTTTTTTGAAGACAGTTAAATACTGGAGGTATAAGCAGAGGATTAAATGCAACGGCTAACACTTGGTCAACATCTGGGGACCCCAAACGCCCTTTTTGCCGTGTTATTGCTTGAACGACAATCCCATCTGCCATCCCTGGGCTTAATAACTCTCTGTGATATTGAATTACATCAGGCCACATGATTGGTAACAGAAGTATCAAGCTATCAAGAGTATCCAGGTGGTAATACGATGAATAATGTTCGGTTTTAAGGGTTATTTTTGAATCCACATGAACTGAAAAGCACTTTTAAAAGGAAAAAACAATTGCTTGATTGAAGATGATCACAGTCACAGCAACTGTTTTTATTTGCACCGTACTGTAAATAAAAGTTGTTTGACAAGTCAACAATTTGGCTATTTTCTGAATCTAAAGGGAGTTCCCCAAGGATCTATTCGGGTCCTGTCCTGTTTACGTTACACATAAAGTTGCATTGTAACACACTCAGTTACTGGTAGCGGCCGTCTCTACGCCGATGACACGATCGTTTATTGTGATGCTCAAACTAGAAACCTAGCTATTGATAGCTACTGCAGCTTCCTTTTAACAATCTCCAACAGAGCACTGACATTTTAAACTTTCAGCTCCTAAGTAGCGCAACTGGATTGATGATGAGCTTTTTTACTCTTATTGCGATTACGTATGTTAGTTGGAAGTAATTTCTTTCATCACTGCGATCTACTACGGTAATGTTTTATTGGTCATTTTTTATTTGTCTATATGTATGTATATATATATATATATAATATTAAACCCAGGTCTTTATCTAGATCCGTCAGACAGACAGTGAATCCAGGTTTTGAATCCAGTGACATTAGATAGCAGTGACGTGACACAGCAGTGACATTAGATAGCAGTGACATGGCAGTGACATTAGATAGCAGTGACACAGCAGTGACATTAGATAGCAGTGACATTAGATAGCAGTGACACAGCAGTGACATTAGATAGCAGTGACATGGCAGTGACATTAGATAGCAGTGACACAGCAGTGACATTAGATAGCAGTGACATTAGATAGCAGTGACACAGCAGTGACATTAGATAGCAGTGACACAGCAGTGACATTAGATAGCAGTGACACGGCAGTGACATTAGATAGCAGTGACATTAGATAGCAGTGACACAGCAGTGACATTAGATAGCAGTGACACAGCAGTGACATTAGATAGCAGTGACATTAGATAGCAGTGACACAGCAGTGACATTAGATAGCAGTGACATTAGATAGCAGTGACACAGCAATGGCATTGGATAGCAGTGACACAGCAGTGGCATTGGATAGCAGTGACACAGCAGTGACATTAGATAGCAGTGACACAGCAGGGATTCACAAGGGAATCAAAAAAGGGATTCAAACGAGGCCCGGTTGAAGGCTGGGGGTTGTGGTGAATCTCTTCTGGTGGTGGGCTGCTCCTCCACAATAAATGGGATCAGATTATCTGTGTCTCCAGTGTAATAGTCTCAGGCCAGATTACAAGTCCATCTGCTGCAGTGGTGCCGAAACCACAGCGAGTGAAGGCAATTAATGAATTGGGATGAGTGGACTGTGCTGTGTAAGTGTTGAGTGAATGGATATTGTTCTTTTTTTGTCTATGTTTGAAGCATCTATCTGAAATATCTCCCTGTTGCCGAATCAGATTATAAAAAACCCCAAATCAGTCTTTGGTCTTTCATCATATCATCATGTACTTTTGCCCAGTCACATAACATTTAGGTTTTGTTATTAAAATGCACAGAATATGGAGCATCTCTGTGTCAGGGGAAAGGCTCACATCTGTTGGTCGTAAACTCTAACATTACGGCTTTTACTCAGAACGAGTTCCCCCCCGGCAGGTACTTATTATGTAAGAAAGGGAGGAGTCTCGGAAATATTCACTGAACAACAGGCTTACTACTTCATCAAGTGTAATGCTGGACTTATTCTTCCCGTGTTTACATGTTTATTACACGGAAGACTAATGTTCAGAATAATCTCTTTGTGTTTAGGGGAATTACTCGGTGAGATGCTGGCTACGAATCAAAGTACTGACCGAAAGTTTAAAGATGAATTTACCTGAGAATAAATCAACATTTATGGATGCAAATACTTTTCTTGCAGCGAGTCTAAAAGCTTTTCTGTATGTTCACACACATCAGACCTTCGTGCATATTTCTGAATAGTGGGAGCTATTTTCAACACATACAGATACACAACAAGAAAAAAACAATACAAACATAACTGATGAGCGAAGCCGATACGTAAAACTTGCATTTTCTCTACTGACCATCAGGGGGCGACTCCTCCGGTTGCAAAAAATAAGTCTACTCGTAAGGAAGCAGTAAACATTGTGAAACATAAGTTCATGGTCTCAATTTCTAGTTTCAAGTCTTCTTCAATACAGCATGATGTTCATTTAGTAAACTATGGTCCATTTAGACGGCACCACGTCGCTCCTCCGCAGTCTAAATATGGTAACTTCCGTTCATCCGTTGCATAAAAAACAAGATGGCCTCCGATTCTGCCGAGTGAAGCCAATGCGGAAGTGTCCTGAAACTTGCATTCTCTCTACTGACCACCAGGGGGCGACTCCTCTGGTTGTATAGAAGTCTATGAGAAAATGACTCTACTTCTCTCTTGATTTATTCCCTCAGTAAACATTGTAAACATGAGTTTATGTCTCAATCTCTAGTTTCAAGTCTTCTTCAATACAGCATGATGTTCATTTAGTACATGATGGTCCATTTAGAGTCACACAGACCATAAAGCAGGGGATGCTTTAGGGCGGGGCTACACGGTGATTGACAGGTCTCTACCAGAGACGTATACGGCGTCTCTACGTCACTCCTCCGTATTTCAAAGATGGTAACGTTCGTTCACTGGTTGCCAAAAAAACAACATGGCGACAGCCGTAATCCAAGATGGCGAATACGAAATCGCCAAACTCGAGGCTTCAAAACATCAGTTCACAAACCAATGAGTGACGTCACGACGACTACGTCCACTTCTTGGATACAGTCTGTGGCTCAAACCAAAGGGGACACGACACGTTTGTTACTGAAAGTCTGAGCTGCAGAATCTCATGAACACGTTTAATGTTGAGATGGAAAATCATGGAGAGGAAAAAACTAAATGAATCACAGCAAAGACAGGCAGATGTTTGGTTTTTTTGCAAACATCTGTCCTTCCCTTACTTTCTGGAAAAAATTTGTCTTTGTTTGCGCGGCGTAGCCCACATCAGCGGGCTTTTTCGTCATGAGCAGATTTGTCCTGCATGCACCCACATTATGGATGCATTTTCATGTGCGACTGTACACATTATGTCACGGCTCACCGGCTGGGAAACAGGCACTCGATCTTACGTCTGCGGCTGCTTTGAGACTGACATTAAAGGCAGGAAAAATCTGGGAAATGTAAACTTGGTCCTGGATTATAATCTAAGCTCATAGTAATCTTTTTTTTATTTATTTTTTTATTGAAATCTGGAACATAATTTGCCATTTGTAATGGATAATAATGCAGGAAAAGATTTGTAGAAGGGGAGGAGCGAGGATGGGGCTGGACGAGCAGCGAAGAGCGAAAGAGTTCAAATGAAGCCGAGAAAAGCAAAGAGTGCCATGGGCTTCTATTGTTTCTGTGGAAGTGGAGAGAATAATGAATCCCTTCAATCAAGGCGGTAGCACATCATTAGAGCCGGCGTAGGGATGCGCAGAATTCTCACCCAAGGAGCCCCAACGAGATTATGAAGGTTTGACACATCTGCTGGGAGGCGAAACACGGCGGCTACATATCGAAAGCCGGGATTAGTTGCCTTTTCATTTCGCCTCCTCGGGCCTGGCCTCGACCATGAGGCTAGAGCGCGGGCGGCGGGCTTCTCTGGCGCTCACCCTCAACTTTGTGGCGTTTGCGTTTGCCTTATCGGCGGTGACCACCAGCTACTGGTGCGAGGGGACCAGGAAGGTGCCCAAACCGTTCTGCACGGGCCCGCCTCTGAAGGTGAAGCAGTGGTTCTGCATCCGCTTCAACAGCTCCAACATCAACGACAGCCGGCTGGTGCAGTACATCTTCGAGAGCGGAGAGGAGAAGTTTCTCCTGAGGAAGTTCCACGCGGGAATATTTTTCTCCTGCGAGCAGGCCGCCGACATGAACGGTGAGTCTGACCAAAGACCCCTCAGGTTCAGCGAGAGGCGTTCAAAGACAGGAAGTGATGTCAGAGGTCGAGAGATTAGTCGACCTGCAGGTTAATGAGAGTAATTACAGAGTCCGTCTAGTCATTGGTGAATACACTGAATATGTTTTATTCACTTTATTTATGTACCTCGAAAGGCCTTTTATGTGTATTTTAAATCAACAAAATATGAAGTATTCGCCCCAAATATAGTTGACATACAAAAAATATAGTTATAGTACTAAAGTACTAATTTTGCAGAATGACTAATTTCAAAATAATATATATTATTATAGTTAATGAATTAGTGAAGCATTAATGTTGAAGCTGGTAAAGGTGGAGCTAATTTACCTTCTGTATGTACTGCTGGGTAGGTTAATCCATAATTACACATCATAGTTTGTTAGTTTATCGTATAACTCAACCACCATGTACAGGTAGCGATACTGTCAAATAAAAACTTTGTTTCACACATTAGTTTGTTCTTGATGACTTTAAATGTTCATGATTAAAGAAGCGACAACCTGTTTTTGGAAAATACATCATAAGTTATCGTTCATTAAGAGTTTAACACTCAGAAACTTGAATCAAACGTTGCTTCGTCCTGATTGGTTGAAAACAGCTGATGTGCCTGTAAACATTTCACTGAACAATGCCGGAAACTAAAAGTAAAAACTCCACGAAGTCTGTGTAATTCTGAGCACTCTGTAGGTGAACGTGTCCACATTGTCTCAGGAAGTGGGATTAACGTCAGTATGCAGAAAACAATGCAGCCACCTTTCTCAGCACTCTGAGTATTTGTAAGATTCTGTTTTCTCAACATTACCGGCAGAGCTCCTGTGAGTCACAACCGGATTAAAACCATTTCTCTTCGCGTTGCATGCAAGCCGTCCCATCTGTTTTCATAAACTCTAATAATAGTACGGAGTATACAATACGTTTTAGGAATCGCATGCAATTTAAACACAAATGTTTGATGTGCCGACTACCACGTTTCTCAGGAAGGCAAATTGAAAACTAACTAAGAGTATAATTTGGTGGTTTAATAAATTCTTGGAATTGGAAACATTATTGGAATTATGCAGAATATATTAAGCTTTAAACTCGATTTGCCTTGAAAAGCAGATTTAGTTAGTACAATAGAGTATTAAGGCCGCTGTTAAAAGAAAAGAAAAAAATTATATTTCCAGAAAAAAGTCATAATGTTTCCTGAAAAAGAAGTCAGAATGAAGTGAGTTAATTTGAGAGATCATTCTCAGGTTCATTTGATTACAAAAACATTTTCTGACCACACAACAGATACAGTTACTATTCTTACCATTAAAAGTCCTGTTTTGATCTGTAAAACTACATCAATTTGTACACTTTTAATTAATTTCAAGGAAAGTCCTTTTAATCATCAAATTACAATGACTCTTATCACTTCATTCTACAACAATTACATAAATTTTACTGTATTTTTTCCTTTGATCACAGGATTTCACTGCCGAGACTTCTCAGAGATCGCACCAGAACAAGAACGAGGTAAAATGCTGGAAGTTTGATATTTTTAACAATGACTTTATGTTTCGTTTGAAGGTTTTGAGAGCGGGACAATTGAGCGATGCATTCCTGAACACGGCTAACATTATTGATGTTTCAGTACAAACATGGCGACCTACATTTCGTAAGTGTTAACCGTCAAAATAGACGAGATTACAAATATTGGGACCATTTCCAATATATGATGATATGAAAGTTAAATCGACGTCTACATACTTCTGCGGTTGAATCATCATAATAAAAGATTACTGCAACTATTACAATTCCCATGATGCATTTCCACAAGAAACATCCAATCAGTGAGCTTTGAAGTGTTTTGTCAGCATAGAAGCGTCTTGAATTTGCTGACACGCTGATTTATGGCCTATCGTACGATGTGATACGATACTGTATGATTTAGGATTTAGATGGATGGATGGACGGACGGACGGACGGACGATGGAAGGACAGAAAGACAGATGATGGATGGACGAAGTAGGATGGACGATGGACGGACGGACAAATGAATGGGAGATAGATGGATAGATGATGGATGATGGATGGACGGATTGATGATGGATGGTTGGAGAGATGGATGGACGGACGGACGGATGGATGAGCAGATGGATTATGATGGATGGATGGAGAGATGGACGGATGAGCGGATGGATGGAGTATGATGGATGGATGGACAGATGGATGAGCGGATGGATGATGATGGATGTATGGACAGATGGATGATAATGGATGGACGGACAGACAGAAAGATGATGGGCGATGGATGATGATGGAGGGATGGACAGACGGACGGATGATGGATGGACGGAAGGACAGCTGATGGGTGACGAATGATGATGATGATGATGGATGGATGGACAAGTTTTAACATAAGAGTAAAAGAGTCTACAAGTGTGCAAATTGCAAATGACTAAACGAATGTAATTAGCAGATGTTTTGCCCTGTGCCAGATGTTAAAGTAAATGTATTTGTACGTCCAGTTAGTGAGTCAGCATCATCTAGTCTAGAAAATAATCATATAACATACAATAACAACAACATGAACCTGAAAGAACACCTTCACACTGTGAGATCTCAGCTTTACAAGCACGATATGAATAAATAGCATCAGCAGCAGCTGCTGCCCTGATTTTATTCATCCATCTGGTCCCAGACGACCAGATTCAGATCTCCAGACCTAAAAGGAGCAGACCTGTTGTCCCCACATGGCCTCAGTGGGATTATTCATCAGTGACAGGGTATTATGAGGAAAACAAGACTCAATTCTGCCCCCCCCCCCCCATTTGTTTTGTGTTCACAGGGGTTTTGTGGTTGTGTATCGTGGCTGAGAGTCTGTACCTCACCCTGCTCTTCACAGGCGGGGCTCTGATGACCCTGGAGCAGTGTCCCTGCTTCAGCATCATGAACAAGCTGAAGCTCAGTGCCTTCGCTGCCGTGTGCACCGCCCTCTCAGGTAACGCTGCTGTTTGCTTTGCAGTCTATCCGAGTGAGTTCCGGTTCTGCCGAGTGAAGCCGATGCGGAAGTGTCTTACAACCTGCATTCTCTCTAGTGTCCACCAGGGGGCGACTCCTCTTTGTATAGAAGTCTATGAGACTTACAAGATTAATAATACCGATAAATACATTATTAGTTGGAGATTAATTTAATAGTATAGTATATATTTATCATATATGTATATACACATATATGATATATATATATATATATATATATTAAACAATACATATTAATAAATATATATTTATATATATATATATATTTATAGAGAGAGAGAGAGAGAGAGAGAGAGAAGCTGCACAGTTGTTCACAAATACATAAATAAATCTGCCACATTAAAGTGTGTTAAAAACCGCACCGTCCGCTCACTACCGCGGAGGATTTGCTGGTTTGTGGACTAATCGGATTGGAGCCGGGGCAGCGGTTTTGGGCTGTGCCAAGACCTGCCCAGAGGAGCTCCCTCTACCCCCCCCCCACCCCCCTCCATCCATCCCCCTGACTCCCATCCCCCTCCGTTGTTACGAGTTAATCCCAAGAAAAGCAGCTGTGGAGAGGCAGGCTGCTGGATGAGAGAGGATCCAGGATATAACAGAGATAACAGAGAGGCCAGTTCACCTCAACCAGAGTCCGTCTGAAGAACAACACAACTGTCACTAAATATATGTTCCTTAAATCTCTCTTTACATTTTCTTTGCAACAACCATTTGGTACATATCGACACTGTATAAAAGTCATAATTTGCATGCATTCTCTCAAGTGTCCACCAGGGGGCGACTCCTCTGGTTGTATAGAAGTCGATAGAAAATGACTCTACTTCTCTCTTGATTTATTCCCTCAGTAAACATTGTAAACATGAGTTTATGTCTCAATCTCTAGTTTCAAGTCTTCTTCAATACAGCATGATGTTCATTTAGTACATGATGGTCCATTTAGAGTCACACAGACCATAAAGCAGGGGATGCTTTAGGGCGGGGCTACACGGTGATTGACGCTGCCGCTACCAGAGACGAATACGGCGTCTCTCAACAAGCCGCGTAGAACATGTTTTTATTTAGTCTGTGTCGTCTACTACGCTGCTGGTAAAATTATTTCAGTGACAAATTAAGTGTTTCCTGTCATGCATTGTGTTTAGCTTCGCTCTCCATCCTTTTTTCGACCTGTCTTACTTTGTAGTTTGACTTTTCATGCCTGTAATGTTGAGTCTTGGCGATCAGGAAGACTGAAAACTGTGTAATTCATGAATCAATATTCTGTTCAATCCACTCATTACTAAAGTAATAAGTCATATAATACTTCATCTTACTCACTGATCTGCTCTTGTCCTCTCAGGCCTTTGTGGGATGGTGGCCCACATGATGTTCACCACCATATTCCAGCTGGCTGTCGCTATGGGACCAGAAGACTGGAGGCCCAAGACCTGGGACTACAGCTGGTCTTATGTGTAAGCTCTTTTTAACGCCACTGGAAAATGTGTAGATATGTATTTAAAAGTTTGGATCAGCTGTTGTAATCCGTTCTGTACATGGTTTCATCCAGCGTTTCGTAACAATGCAGACGAAAAATAAAGCGGCGTAATTCATAGTTATCCCGCGTAATCATGAACGAGGAAGTTTAGAGGCCGCTAAAGCACACAAAGGCGGTGGATGGAAGGTGGATGAGTCCAACAAACTGCACACTTTTAGTCAGGAGATCGCAGTTTGTTCCCGAAACGAGAAGTCAACGTTGATTTATGTGTCAAGTAACTTGAGTAGTTCGGTAACAGCACTTCCGTATTCATTTGAACCCAAACGTCAATCTTTTCCTCAACCAAACTAAGTAGTTTTGTTGCCTCAACCTGACTGAGTTATTTCCTGTGAAGAAGGAAGTTTATTTTGAAAAGCCTGTATGGATGTAACGAGTGTAAATTGGCTCGTGTTGCTTAAGAGAAATCTTAATAGGCATAAAAACAGTATAATTCAGACATTAAACGTTTTATTGACATCTGACTGGACACGGTCACGCTTTGGTGGCAGGAGATTCATAGCTTTTGAACGGTGGTGTATAGTCTCGGTGTGGGTTCTGACTTGGTTGTTCTTACGTGTCCTGTTTTTGGAACCTCTCCTCAGCTTAGCGTGGGGCTCTTTTGGTACCTGCATGGGCTCTGCGGTGACGGCGCTCAACAGGTACACGAAGACCATCGTGGAGTTCAAATACAAGCGGCGGAACATCGCGAAGAGCCTGATGATCGAGCAGAAGATGCTGCAGCAGGACCTCCCCGACCAGATGTGGGACATGTACCTCACCGCTGTTCCCGCCGGCGCCGAGGCTCCGCTAGAGCTGCCGGTCAACGGCCACAAACCCTCCACAGGAACAACCTATGTGGTGGAGATGGACGGTGAACCGGAACCACAAGGAGAGGTGTATTGTTGAAAATGAAGACCCACTGGAACAGTTTTCAGGCTGATTTCCTGGACCCAGATTGGGATTTAAATTTCTATTACAGGAGACATATTTGTTTGTTGCCACGGATTCTCTTTATTTCCGGAAATAATGTAACATGGTCGGCTTTGACACAACATGTATTTCATCAAATCTTTCCGTGTGATATTGTTTGTGGGAGGAAGCGGGCTGCAATTTCCACGTCTTCGCACTAATCTGAGGAAAGCTGCAGCATGTGCAGGCTGCTGCAGCTCCTTTGTGTGTCGTGTTGGGATGTTTCCACTTCAAAGACCCGTCGCTGTTTTGGCCTTTTTCTCAACTCAAGTTGCATGAAAATGTTGCTCTTGTGTTGCTCTCTGGGACGACGTTTGGTCACCTGCTCATTAAGACGAACAATGGCCCTCAGTAGGAACATTGCTGTACTTTAAAGGGACGACTGAGCATCGGCACAAAGGCCCAAACGGACTGTAAACGGCTGTTGATGAAAAGTCAAACGACTCCATACACTCTGTAGACACAACTACAGAGACACAAACTGACCACAAAGAGACACAAAATCACTGCAAGGCGTAAAACTCAATGACAAAAACACACAAAATGCCGACAGGGACCCAAAAAGAAGACCACGAGAAGATGCAAACGCCCGCAAAGGCACTCAAAATGACTACAGACAAGGAAAATCACCACAGACACACAAAATACCACCAACAGACGCAACACAACCACAAAATTACACAAAATTACCACAAAAACACACTGAAAACTACACAAAGACAGAAACAACACCACCACGAATAAACACGGAATGATTACAAGGCGTGAAACACAAAAACACACAAAATGCCCACAGAGACCCCAGAAGACGACCATAGGAAGATGCAAAACACCAACAAAGAGACGCAAAAAGACCAGACACACGCAATACCACAGACGCAACACAACCACAAAAACACTGAAAAATACGACAAAATGAACACAAAACTACCACATGATGTAAAACACAATGACAACAACACACACAATGACCACAAAGACCCAAAAGACGACCACAAAAAGATGCAAAACACCAACATAGGCACACAAACACCCCAAAGGATACAACATGACCATAAAGACACCGCTATACCTTTGATATGTAACAAAACGCCTGCATGTGGTTGGTTTTTAAACATTAATTCATCGTTCGGCCACGCTTTAGTTCTGTCATCGACTGTTTCAAAGAAAGCAGGAGTTTACTTTTACTTCTCCAAACATCGACTCGACCAGCAAGAGGAGTGAAGGAGGAGCGAGGCTGACGTCTGTTGGACTGAAACTACAAACAACCAGAAGGATTGTTTGTATTCACAGCGCAGGAATCATTTCTGCTTCGTTTGATCTCATAGTTTACTCGTCATTCAATGAAACATGAATACTTTTCAACTGAGGAACAAAAACTGAAATAAAACCTTGATGACGAGTGACGTAGTGTTGAATGTGTTGCTGAGCGTTTGTTCTTCCTGCTGCTGCAAGTCATCTCGTAACAATAATTTAATAACAATAACTTATTAGGTGATATATATATATATATATATATATATATATATATATATATATATATATATCACAAAGTAAACCCACTCATCCCTCCTGATATCAATATACTCAGAGAAGACATTTTCAAAAATTAGCATTTTAATTGTCAACAAATACATCTCACAAAGACTTGTAGTGTTTCTTCAAGTATGCAGACATGATCAATAATCAAACATTATGTCTTGATAAACATGTGAATAATTAATAAATATTCATATCTTATTAGAAAATATAAACAGAGTGATTACAGACAAGCATCTTCAAACCCAGAATTCATTTCAGGGAGATTTTCCGTAACTTTATTCATAATTACGATGGATTAAATGTATGTCTCTGTTCTGAATTATATGTGCCATAACTTTAATGGGGTTTAGTCAAACATCTCTACGATATAAATATGATATGACTTATTGATCCATTGACACACGAGGTTGTTGTTGATTTGAGGTAGAATCTCATCTGTTCTTCAGTCAAGCGATGACACGTTGTTCATAACGCTGTCGCGGGTTTTCCTCGATGTATTTCTTTATATACCAACAGGAGACATGAGCCTTGAGGTTTTCCTCAACCAGGAAGTCCATGGCAGCCTGTAAGAGGAGCATTTCATACATGAAGAAGAAGAAGCGGTTCAACGCCGGCTGACGCGTCGCGAGTTTAACTTACCCGAGACAGAAGAGCAGCAACGCCGTGGCCCCTGAAGGTCCCCGGTACAAAGGTTGACATGAGATCCACCTCCTTCTCCCCGGTGAACCTGTAGAGCAGCACAGCACAGTCTGTGGCGAGAGGAAGAGGAGGAAGAGGAAGACTATTTTAAATGACTGGGATCCAAATAACAACAACGGAGCTCATTAGGGAATGACAGACAACAAGGGGCCCAGGATGAGCTAATTAAACAACAGTTTACTTTGAATTATACAAGTATTTATTGCTTTAACTCGTGTTTTCTTATGAGGGAGCAGTTGTCACATGTTTTGATTCATTGTCATGGGGGTGAGGGACATCAGGTGGACGCTATGGCCCTTTTTACAGATATTTTGAACAATACCAAGGTCCCTCCGGAAATACCTGTATTTAAGTGGCCCCCACGTGTCTGTTACTACAGTGCTGCTGTGGCCAACTAGCCACAAATGTACTGAAATGTGTGACTTTTGCTTGTAATATGTACGCCGAACGGTTTGGCGGATAGTAACAAATTGTATTAAGCACAAGTCATTCATATCGTTTGAGCAGCGTGTGCACAGGCCGAAGTCAAATTAAATCTTACGAAGTTTCGCTCAGAGTTCTCGACGTACAAAAACGAGGCTGTAAATATTTGAACAAAATCTAAATATACGTCCGTAACAGACTTGTTCATTTCGGCAGGCCGCATGTGGACCCCGGGCTCTCCTTCGGGATCTCCCCCGTTGCCGGTGCGCCCAGCCCGGCTCCCTCTGCTTACCAGCCCCGCTGTCCGGAGAGACGGTGAAGCGCCGGTTCTGTCGGTCGTGTTCCACCGTTAATCTGCCGCCGGAGCTCAACGCACTGAAGCCGGCAGGATGAGGCTTCAGTCGGAGAGTCAGCGCAGTGAGTCTGGAGAATACTTTAAAGGCCATTTATACATGAAAAATATACGTAATACTAGTACAGTGGAAGGTAGTAGTAGTTGTACAGAGTGACCACCAGGGGGCGCCTTCGCTCCCAAGACAATGATTAACTTCTTTATCACCTTTTGTTTTACCTCTACAGTAAAACGAGTTTAATTATTTTAAAATGTGATTAAATGACAAGACATTTTAGAAATTAGGTGCGTATTGTTTTTATATGTTTTCACAATTTATTCCACTATAACTTAATTTACAGTTCTGTGATTTCTGAATGATTTCCTAAGAAATCTTCTAGAAGATCTACAGCATTTGGTAATTTAAGAGAAAACACAAAAGATATTAATAATAATTACCCTTCTATCTGTTTACAGGCAATCCTACAATTCAACAGATATGGAGAGTAACAATAAATTAATATTTACTTAAATTTAATTGAGCTTTTCTTTAAAAAAAACTATTTAATTAGTGTCAAATTAAATGTTTATTTCCAGAAAATCTAAGTGGAAATCATCAACTTTAAAGTGTTTTTATTTTAGCACGTGTGTTCCTGGTGCCAGCAATACACTGTTGGAAAATTTGAATTGACTTAAATTAATAATAAAATGCATTAAAAGAAAATAACTTTTAAATGATTAGAGCTTTCACATAAATACTTTTTATTTCTCTTGTAAAGCCACAAACACAAGAACAAATACAACATTTTCTTTTTAATGACTATTTTTTATGTCAATGCTGCACCTTAGTGATCATTTTCTGCATGTTTACATGCAAAATATACAGAAAACTGAACAATCAAAGCATCAATTAATATATGAATTATCCTTTGGATGTAGTTTGCATCCCAAATGCTGTGTGGACATTATTTTTAAATGATAAATGTAAATTAAAGACCATCTTGGCCATATGGCTTAAACATCTTGAATAGTGCAAACAGCAGATTATTGATCATGTTTTAGATTGGCTGCTTGGGTGAAAGGGTGAAAGATCATGAAACACATCCTCAGTGATCACACTACATGTTCTCAGCGGCTGCAGCGCTCTTCACTCCTGCAGCCATCACAGCGAAGAGCGCGTCGGGGAAGAAGCATCTGGTGAAGAGCGCCACCTTCGGCAGCGAGGGAGCGATCAGCACCTCTTTCCTCTTGCTGCTCAACGTCTTCACGATCTCAGTCGCTGCCTCGTCCGGAGAAACGCCGAGAGGTTTCTTTGTGTACAACACTGCGAAGATCAGAGAGACGACGTAGTACAGTTTGTATTCATTAAAGGTCTCCTCAAACAGTCAAACTACTAGTAGACTTAACCAAAGTTCACCTTTTATAAATCTTTATTCAAGTGGAAGTTTGAGGTACTCGCACTTGTATATTTCCATGTAATGCTACTTTATACTTCCACATTTCAGAGGTAAATATTTCACTCTTTACTAGTCTATATTTATTACAACAGCTACTTTGAAGATCAATATTTTATACATAAACATGATCAGGTTTTTGAAATATGCAGTTGTATTTATGTTAAGACAAAAATGTATCAATACTAATAATCCAATAATTTATACATATATGATAAATATGACACTTTGATCGGGGCCATTTTGCAAAGTGAGTACTTTAAATTTTTGATACCTGAAGTACATTTTGCTGGAGGTAATTGTGTACTTTTACTTTTTATAATTTAACTTGTAGTGGAGTATTTTTTATATTGTGGTATTTACTTTTACTCAAGTAAATTATCTAAATACTTCCAGAGTTTTCTGTCTGTAGCTCAAATAAAGGTAAAATGCCGTTTAAAAAAAGAAAATAACTTACTAAAAATTATATCTATATTTCCTTTTTGTAATAACCATTTTATTTCCTTTTAGTGTGTTTTGTCCTGGTAAAAATATACGATAAACTCAATTTAGTCTTAATCCGATAATAGCAGATTAAAAATCAATTATTGCAGTTTAAGAACATGATCCATACACACATGATAGCAACTAAAATATTAGAGGAAATACAAATCCTCTGGGAGCCTAAAATATCCACAGAATTGGAATCAAATCAAAAGTGTTGCTCAGGGGAAAATGTTGACAATGTTCAGAATCAGAATCATCCTCTGGGGACCAAGAATATACGGCAGTAAAAAATACGACGTTTGGTTGAACTTCATCCTCTGACTTCACTCACATGACCAGATGGATTTGGAGGCTTCTGAGTCGGACGAGGCCGAGCGACTGATGAAGGTGTGGTTGATGGTGCTGACGGAGATGCCGAACTCTTCCACTTCAGCTCTCAGGCAGTCGAAGAAGGCCTGGACCGCATGTTTAGAGGCTGCGTCTGGAATAATACACAAAGTAAAAACATAGTATCTTTACACTACATCCATGTACATGTACATCGTACATCGTACATGTACATGTACATCGTACATGTACATGTACATCGTACATCGTACATGTACATCGTACATCGTACATGTAGTTCTGGGTTATTTAGCCTGTTCGTAGTGTAGCATCCAACCACATAGCAGCTTTTAGCCATTTTTATTTTAGTGACAAGGAGGCACTTTCACAGTCAATGGCGAGCGATGAATTGTTGTACCCTCCGGTGTGGGCGGGACTTAAATGTGCTCAGTCTCTAGCTTAGTTTAGCGTGCTAGCATGCTAATATTTGCTAATTAGCACGAAAGTACAGCTGAGGCTGATGGGAATGTCTGGAGTTTTACAGCGTTGGACACATTGACCTGATGATGGCGCTAGATGAAAAGTCAGAGGCTCACCAAAGTTATTACAATTCATCCTCTGGGGAACATGAATGCGTGCATCGAATTTCCAATAGATCCAAAAAGTTGTCACGCAGAACCACAAATGTAACTTCATGATGAGTTCTACGGGAAACATCTGGGGACCATTAATGTTTGGGCAAAGTTTAACGGTAATCCCTCTAATATTTCTTGAGAATAAGTACAATTGCACCCCAAAATAAGAAGTACAATTGTATTTCCCTTCATACAACTCACATGAAGTGCGAAAAGGCACAGCTATTTTCCCCTGGATGCTGTTGACCAGGAGCAGGTGACCGGTTCTCCTGGAGATCATTGAGGGCAGCAAACCTGAAACAGAAATGTTTCAACACACCGCAGAGCAGCAACAAACGTTATCGTACTTCTACGGACCGACGTGTGTCTCCATCGTCTACCTTTGGCCAGCGTGGCCGGTCCAAAGTAGTTGTTGTCCATCAGTAACTTGTCCATCTCCAGAGACACGCTCTGTGCCGGAGCTTTGATCTTCATGCTGCTGTTGAAGATGACGACGTCCAGGCAGCCGTAACACTCCAGGATCTCAGAGATCACGTCGGGCATGCTGTCCATGTCGCCGAAATCCAGCAGCACCAGTTTAGAGGGAAACATCTGAGGAACGGGGATTAGAAGTACATTCACTCAAAGATAGTTTAATACTCGATCCATTGTAAGCTGCTTTATACTTCCACTTGTAACGTAGTATTTTAGTGATGAGCCGCTCTCTGTTTCCTGTTTCAGAGCTGGTGTTCTTACCAGAGTTGGGTCCGAGGCGTTCGCCAAATCATCGGCAAGTTCTTCAAGCTCCTCCCAACTCTTCCCACAGAGGATGAGCCTCGCTCCTCCTCGGTGAAACACACCTGCACATTCTGCATTCAAAACATAAAGTTCACTGTGAAATCAAATGGTGACCAGAATCCTAGCAGAGCAAATACTTTGCAGAGCAGTTTGTTATTTGGTGAAGTTACTACGAGGAACTTGTTCTGTGTTGGTTCTGTTGGTCCCTGTGGACTAAAGCTGTATAGTAGTGTTTCTGAGCTCCAGAGTCTCTTTAGAAAACCGCTCATTTTACTGCAGCAGGGTCTGACAGTCTGCTCCTCTCAGTCCTGGTTCTGGTTCTCCCGTGCCTCCCGTCCAGCAATAGGTCCTGGGTCTCCAGCAGCGTGGGGTCGGTGTTGGCCCCCAGAGAGGAGGAGACGCTGCTGCTGCTGCCGGGAGCTGAGCTCTCCTCTTCCCTCCGGAGCTCCGACTGCAGGTCCAAGGCTGCAGGTGAAGCCGGATCTGGGTCCGTCCACGGTGGACCGGTCTCTGCTGGAGGATCTGGGTCTGACCACGGTGGACCGGTCTATGCTAGAGGATCTGGGTCTGTCCACGGTGGACCGGTCTCTGCTGGAGGATCTGGGTCAGTCCACGGTGGACCGGTCTCTGCTGGAGTCTGAGCTGAAGGAGGTTCTGGTGAACCTGCATGAGTTCATCTGGTTTCACCAGAATCCGACCCGGTGGCCTCGATGACGAGCATCAAGAATAACTCTATAGAAACAGACCATCTTCTCTCTGATGGTCTCTGTACTGATGGAGGTCTGATGGAGGATCAGGACTACACTGAGACTGGTTCAGAACCAGTTAAAAGTTCCTCACAGTAACTTTAAAGCATTGTTACCTTTTCCAAGCCCGGATAAAGCGTCGGTTACAACCACCACTTTATTGCGTACTGACGTTGCGGACAGCAGACCCATGATGAAGCTATAGAGGTAGAAGAATCCAGCTGTGAGCACGATCACACATGGAACCAGGAGAACAGTGGTGGTCCAAACTGAGCCCATCTCCTGCAGGATATCCTGGAAAAGGTTTTAATTTTATATTCAATATGCAGAATTGACACAAAACAAAAGTATGGATATATCTTTGTAAGTACTGGCAGGAACTATTAAATTAATAGTTTGACATTCTGAGACGCTTATTCACTTTCTGATGGAGATTTAAATACAAGATTTCAACCAGCAAACGGTTAGCTTAGCTTAGCATAAGGCCTGAAAACAGGGAGGAATTATGCAAAACTCACCGTAAAAACGTTGTAACACTTTGGTTTCTGTACGAAATAAACAAACAAGATGCTACATATTAATAGTGAGCTATGAGCCAGGCTAGCTGTTTCCCACTATTTCCAATCTTTGTGCTAAGCTACGCTAAGTAGCTGACTGAAGCTTCATATTCATCATACATTACATTGGTGCCAATCTTCTCATCTAAATCTCAGGAAGAAAGTGAATAAGTGTTTAACGTTAGCTGATACGTTTTGTTGTTTGTTCTTAAAGTATGTTTGATGCTTTAAACATACTTTTTAGATGAAAAATTATTTTTCTGAAGATGCAGATGAGATGGGATGAGATGTCCATTTCAGATCTAGTGAACATGAGAAAAGGAGCGTTTCGTACCCAAAAGCTCTCCGGCTCCGTAACATTGGACTCCATCTCACCTGCTTCAACCATTTTTTAATCTAACTACTTTTACAACTCTGAAATACAAACAGAGAAGACATCTTTTCAAACATGTTCTTACATCGGCCATCCAAACAAAGAATCAATTATAAAAACCGCATCATCAATGAGATTTGTGCAATTGCATATACTGTACATATATATAGAGTTTAGTGCTGCATGAGGAAAAATCACGTTCACTAATCAGGAAACTGTAAATACTATTAATTTAATCCTAATTTTGAATTATCAAATCCAGCCTTTTAACTTTTTAAACAATAATTTAAACCTACTTGTATTCTTCCAGATTTTAGTTTAAATTTTATGAATCGTGTATGTGAGAATATCTTAAACATGGATTATTGAACAGCGCCAACCGGGAACAGGACCTGAAACACTACCAGGGTCTCGCTCAATCAATCAATTAATCAATTACTCAGAAATGCAAAATCACTACAAAGAGACAGAAAACCACCACGAAAGAGACGCAAAATGTCACAATATGACCACAAAAGATGAAAAACAAATGGCCAAAAATAGACACTAAATGAACACAAAAAGATGCAAATCAAACACAACCACAACCACAGCGACGCAGAAAGACCACAAAGAGACACAAAATGACCACAAGAGACACGGAACAACTACAAAAATACACAAAACAACCACAAAAAGACCAGGAGACACGAACCAACGAGATGCAAAACAAACAAAGAGTCATAAAACAACTTCAAAGAGACTCAAAACAACTAGACTCGAGGACTGTTGATCCCATGTAAGATGTCTTATGTCTGTGTCCTCTGGCTCCTTGTCTCCTAATCCGTCCATGACCTCATAGAGTTATCTTTCACTTTAAGCGTAATCTGTTAGAAACCTCTTGAAAAGGCCCCTTTCTGTTGTCAGATTATAAAGACAGGCACTTACATGTTCCAGATTTGTCCAACAGGGAATTTGAAGATAACCTTTGGGTTTAGGTTTACCATGCCAAGCACCGGCTGTTTGTCTAAATATACACATGCCCTAGAAATAGATACTGTACCTCTCACAAAGACTCAATGCCACAGAGAACCAGCCACATTATTCCTCAACAGAGTCGAGAGATACACGAACACAATCAAAAACTGAACAGCAACAAAAATAAAGAAATGGACACTTTTTTTATTCCAAGCAGCAGCTGATGTTTAAAATAAAAGTTTGCTGACAAAGCGTCTTGGCACTTTGCACGAGTGAGTTAACGAGAGCCGGTCACGTCTAACTGACCTCGATCCAGCAAGAAATGAATTAGCAGCCAACACTTACTGCTTCTGAGGCCTCTGCAGGTGTTCTGGGGTTTTTATTCGCCTCCCGAGGAGCTGCTCGCCTCAGCAGCTCATTCACATTCACAGAGCTCTTCTGACATGACGGGCTGCAGCGCTGCCAGAGCAATACTCTTTTGAGCTCTTTTAATAGCAGCACAGCTGAGTCAGTTATTTTCAACATATGTTGTCGACATGTTTATGTTTAGAGTGACAGGGGAGAAGAGGGGGGGGGGGGGGCTGGGTGAGAGAGGCTTCTTTCAGGTGACATTTCTGATGTCCTGTACAAAGATTAATTACACATAAACACATAGAGTTATAAAGAGCAAAACAGAATTAAGAGACAAAAAAGGAAATGTCATGCATTTTAAAACACTATGTATTGAGCAGCCAGACGGAGAGCTGTGGTGTTGAGGTCTTCATGGTGTTAGAGACTGAAGTCAAGTTTATTTATTTAGCAGGTTTAATACAGTAGAGTAGAGCCAGTGAGCTTCAAAATAAAAAGCAAAAAAAAGGCAAAAATCATACATAACAAAACAAGTAAAATACAAACATATAAAATAAGAAAGTATTACAATAAAACAATTGGAAAAAATAAAGACAAAATAAAGGAATAATAAAGAATTAAAACAGTATAAAAATAAAATCAATAAAAACTATTCTAAAGTTTTACCCCTTTAAATGAACAAATGTCCTTAAAAATAAAAGATTGCATCATTAAAAGTGGTTGCACTATATTTTATTTATATTTTCCCTTTGGCTACATCTTACATGCACATATAAAGTATGTAGTCCATTTTTAAATGTGTTGTACGCAGGTGGTGGAAGAAGTACTCGGATCCTAATGTTTGTTTTAACAATATTCTATTAAAAGCAAAAGTCCTGTACTCAATATAGTAAAAGTACTGAATTACCATAATAATAAAGTATCAAAAGTAAGAGTAAGCTTTTTGCATGACGGCGTTATCTCACAGGATTGTTATTAACATGTAGCTTTTTTATATTGTTGCTAATTTGAAGTTCGGTTCTGGGTCGTGTCATCTGCAGAACTATTATCTATTCTTTTTATATCTATATCTATTTTTTATGTTTATTCTTAATCTGTAAATATACTTAAACGATATAATAAACGATCAGATAAATGCAGTGGAATGAACAAAGTGAAAACCTGTGTAAATGCACTTAGTTACATTTCACCATAAGTAATATATATATATGGTATGTACATATATTTATTTTTTTTGCCACATGTATGAACATCGTGTGTTTGTATACACGATCCTTAAATCATAGACCTCTTTTTACTGATTCCTTTATTTATTTCACTATGTGTAAATAAAGGTGAAACATTTTCTTAAACTAAAACCCCCGGTACGTCTGGATGCTTTTATTCTGACGGTTTTAACCGGATGTTGTGCATCTATTGCCTCTGTCTTTGCTGGACTCCGGGGAGATTTCAGTGTCTTCTGCTGCACTGACACTCGGCGGACTGGTTGTGTGATCGTCCTCCTCGGACACACAGACCTGCTGCATCTTCAGACACACAAACAAACAGAAACAATGTCGGATTTCGAGGAATTTGAGAAACAGCTGAGCGAGAATCGACAGGGTGAGTGTTAACTGTGCCCCCAATTTGGTCTTCAAGCTAGCGACATTGGTTACGCAATACGATTATTTTTTGAATGAATAACTCCACCTGACAGCACAACTTTAGCGCGTACTTTTTCCCACAACGTGACTCAGCTAGTTCGTGTTAGCATAATTATGAATTATTAATATTTAAATATGAATGATGCCGGTAACGTCATCCCACAGCCGTTGGTGAACCTGACGTAGTCTGGGTACCGGTGAGAGAACACCATCGAAGTTACCTTCCGGCTCTCTCGTGCGCGAGACAGCCGGATGCAAAACTCAATTCAAATATTTTACCTTTTTTAATTGTTATCCTCTCTTGTAAAGGTACATGTGAGCAGAAGTGACTCAATATGGGATTTTCTGAATCGTTATGATGTACTTTTCAATTTGGCATCAATTGTTAAGTGTTGCAACACATTATTAATCGGATTAAACAATTCATTTATGTGCTTTTTTGTGGTTTTAGTCACCTGACAACAGAAACAAAGCAATAATAAATAAATTATAAAATAAATAAGGAGCTCATGTACAGTAAGATGAAGAAGTAACATAAAACACCAATCATTTTCCCAGACACAAAGAAATAAAGTATAAAAATATATAATAATACATCTAAAACTTGAGTTTAAATCAGTGTGGAGCTGCCCGATGGATCCGATCTGAGCAGAAATGAAAATGAAAAGTACCTCTATTGATTTGTTGAAAGTTCTTAAGTCGTGTTCTACCTGACGTTCTCCTTTTGCCAAGAAGAACGACCACATTAATCTGTCAGATTCCTCAAAGAAATACGACGCGGTGGTCTGTGGACTCCTCAGAGGAGCTGGAGGGAATCAGAGTTATTAATAACGAGAGGAGACGTTGTGTTTTATGGTGGAACTTTATTTCACCTTGTGTGGTCATTGTTTTTAAGAAAGATGTATTTAACTGCACTTAGTCCCATGCAATAAGTTCAGGTACAGTATTTAAAGTCAGGTCATCCCAGTAATTATAAGAATGAATGAGGCACATTAAAATAATATTAACAAGGTAATAATGCAGAAATAATTTGTATAATAATCTTAATTACCTGTAAAGAGTGAGTAATGCAGTAATACTACATACTAGGGCTGCTTCTAACGGTGGCTTTTCATCTTCGTTCAGTCTGCACATTATGTTATGGATCAAATCAAAATCAAAAAATAAAATGTCAGAGAAAAATGAAAAATACTTTTTATAGACCAACGACTAATTGTCCAAAACTCCAACGATACTATCACGTAAAAGATGTTCTCAGATCCCTCACTGAAGTATTAGTATATTTATAGCAGCAAAATGTACTTAAAGTATCCAAAGTAAAAGTACTGAGAATGAAAAATGCCCCCTTTCACAGTGTTTAATTATGGAGCCTTCAAGGTCCCAAATCGAATATATATTTTTTAAACTGTACGAGCACAAGATAATAATAACATGGGCATGAGAAATACATTTTTAGTTATTACTCCATTTTGTTAGTTTTGTTGTGGGACAGATTACAACTTTGTCATTCTCATTGTCGACATCATGTAACCTCCATTGTTATTTATAAATGTGGAGTATTTAATAACAGACACAAATAGTAATCACTGCTTGTTGCTGCACAGAGAGAGAAAGAGAAAGACACAAAAAGAGGAGTCGCAGTGGATCTCCCGCCCGAGGCGACAAACATCGCAGCTGGAGCAAAGACAGAGGGAGCCGAGAGAAGAGGAGCCGCAGCCGAGAGAAGAGGAGCCGCAGCCGAGAGAAGAGGAGCCGAGAGATGAGGAGCCGGAGCCGAGAAAAGAGGAGCCGGAGCCGAGAGAAGAGGAGCCGAGAGATGAGGAGCCGGAGCCGAGAGAAGAGGAGCCGGAGCCGAGAGAAGAGGAGCCGGAGCCGAGAGATGAGGAGCCGGAGCCGAGACCGGAAGAGCCGGGAGATGAGGAGCCGGAGCCGAGAGAAGAGGAGCCGGAGCCGAGACCGGAAGAGCCGGGACCGCCGGAGCTCCTCCAGGGACCACAAGAAGCACAGGTCAGTGGGGGAAAGTCTGCAGGTATTTGTAGTACAATATACAGTTTTAATACTTTAACTACATTTTCCTGCTTATACGTTTATACAGAATATGTTTATAGTGTGGTATTAGTACTTTTACTTCAGTAAAGAATCAGAATACTTCCTCCTCCACTATGTAAATATCATAGCTCCTGATGCAAATGTAAGTTCTCTTTTAGCTGTTTTTGGTCTCCACCACCAGGGAAATATTTGTCTCTTTCGCTACTTAAAGCTACTTAATGCTACTTAATGCTCCACTACGTTCACCAGCTCGTCTCTAACTGTGTCTGTCTGATGTTTTCTGCTGAGCAGCGAGTGTACAGCGAGCTTTTTTTAGAGAACTGATGGCATTTAAGTGTCACTGTTAATACAGCGCTTGAGCTTTTATTTTGTAATTCCTCTGCTTCCAGCCACTCTCCGAGGCGAACAAGGAAGAAAAGGACCTGCAAGTATTGGGATGTGTCTCCTCCTGGCTTTGAACACATCACACCAATGCAATATAAAGCTATGCAAGGTACTTGTCGTGTTCTCCTTTTGCTCGTTTTAGAACAGAGAAAAGGCGTAACTTGTGTCTTCAGAACTTCCCTGAAAATAATATTGTTTTAACCATCCGAGTAAAAGTAGAGATTTAAAGATTTTTAAATGGAGACCGGCAAGTCTTTCAAGAAAAGAAATGTGCAGCATTGTTTGCAGAAGGTAACAGTGTTGTAGTTGAAGTTCCTGAGGTTCCTCACGTTCCTCACGTTCCTCACGTTCTTCTCTGTCCTCCAGCCGCCGGCCAGATACCAACGATAGCTCTGCTGGCGACGTGCACCCCCACCGGAGTGGCTGCAGCTCCAGCACAAGCGCCCGGAGTTGGCAGTCAGATGACGAGACAAGCCAGGCGCCTCTACGTTGGAAACATTCCCTTTGGAGTAACTGAGGTGAAGCCGCTCTCGTTGCCCTTCTCTCAGACTTCCTGCTCGTTCTGTGGTATTCATGCCAAACACTGATATGTTCGTGTTGTTTCCAGCCATGCTGTTTGTTGTCTGCCTCCTCAGGAGTCCATGGCCGAGTTCTTCAACGCTCAGATGAGGCTCGCAGGCCTCTCACAAGCCCCGAGCAACCCTGTGCTCGCTGTGCAGATCAACCAGGAGAAAAACTTTGCTTTCTTAGAGGTGCGTGTTGTGATGTAGCGTTCACACGTTCACAAAGTCTTCTATTTAAAGCGAGACTTTTTTACGCTCCTCTTTTTGAAGATAATATAAAATATATATATAACGAAGCAGACGTTTCAATATCAGAACACTTTCCTCTCCAGTTCCGGTCCGTAGACGAGACGACGCAGGCGATGGCCTTTGATGGGATCATATTTCAGGGTCAGTCACTGAAGATCAGACGGCCTCACGACTATCGGCCTTTACCCGGCATCTCAGAGCAGCCCGCCTTCCACGTTCCAGGTGTGTCCCTGACTCGTATGCAGCGATGACGTCTTCTGTTACGCCACAAACTAAACGTTTGTCTCGTTGTCTTGTTGTCTGTAGGCGTCGTCTCCACGGTCGTTCCCGACTCCCCCCACAAACTGTTCATAGGAGGCCTGCCCAACTACCTGAACGATGACCAGGTATTTAACCGAAAGACAGACTGAACAGGTGCACTCATGTTTCCTCTTTTGTTTTCTCTCACCTGCTGAGGTTTGTTGTCGCATTTTAAACATCCACAAAATATGTTTTCCGTTTCTTTATGTCATGAAAGAACTGTGTTGTTGCAGAGAGAAAACAGAAATAGAGATAAGAGTCAGAAACAACGTGACCCCGCAGCAGAAACACAAAGCTAAAAACAAATAGGTTCATTATTCACAATGGGCAACTTCTCCAGATTATTCTTTTTTATTTATTTTGCTAAAACCATATGATATCAAACAAACATGAATCATATCATGTCATTAATGATATAAAAAGGCTTTTTGTGAAGTAAACTGCTTATACCTTTCTCATGCTAAGCATACTGATTAAAGAAAGGTAAGACACGTCCAGTATATTTACACAAGAGGCTGATAAACAGACATGTTTTATATCTGTGTGTGTTTAGACTCCTGATTCATTTGAGTCCATATTGTCAAAGAAAAAGTCCACTTTAAGAAAACAGGATCTTTTATTTTGAAATAGAGAGGCTGTCATACAATCACCCTCCCAAATATCGATATCAGTATTTGCCTCAAAAATGCAAATGTAGTCAGGTTATACCTGCAGTCCAACTTTGCACCTGCTGTTAACTGAGACAATACGTTTAGGTGGCTGTAGAAAGGCATTATGGGTAAAATCAAGCAGGTTCAGGGAAAGTGGGAACACCCACAAAAGTCACAAAGAAGTGCATTGAACGTTGTGAATGAATCATAACTAGAAGTTTAAATATGCGGTTGGACTTTTTCTTTGAGAATATCAAAAGTTACTTAAATATTTGCTCACAAAAAGGCTCCACTCCACTGACTCTAAGACTCCATCTTTGCTCTCAGGTGAGAAGATGGTGAAAACTCTCTCTGTTACAGTTTAACTCCTTCTGCCTCATTTAGTCGAGCGAGCTCACGGAGCACATGAGGTCTGATGTATACGACGGCGTTTTAGGGCTGTTGTAGGTTAAAAATATACATATATACATATTTACAGGGCCGGGGGGGGGGGGGGGGGGGTAATATTCAGAGGAAAAACTTGGATATTCTCTGAGATTTAACTGGTAAATGTAGACAAAAATCACAAATTTATGAGAAAACAAACGTGAATATTCTGAGATTATAAAGCTGTAAATGTGCAAAACAAAGTGAATTTGCGACTTTAATCTCAGTGAATATCCATGTTTTTTATTATTAATTTACTACTTTAATCTTGGAAATTTTGAAAGTGCTTTCCTGGGAATATTAACCATCTCCTCCGCCTCTGTGATCAACTGTATTTTCACCGACAATAGCCCTAACAGGCCGTCGTAGATGTATATTACTCACTGACTTCTTTTATTTTTTCACTTCTTGCAGTCACTTGCCACTGCGTTGATACTCACAGCTCTTTCATTTTTTGTTCCCCCACTTTGTCCCCAGCTAGGGGCCTGTAAGATCGTTAAGTCTGCGCTCATAATTTGTTCAGTAGTACTCATCTACTGCTGCCATGCCAACATGTAACACAAGGCAAGTAAGACATTCTGGTCCTCACACGGATTCACTCCCAGCCGGCAGGCTCTTCTCTGTCTCCCATCATGCTTTTGGAGCGCGTTTAGGACTCGGGGATTTTAGGGGTCAAGGCCTGAAGGATGAAGAGTTGAGGATGTTGTTGTTGTTGTTGGTGGTGGTTTTGTGGTGGTGGTGGGGGGGGGGGGGATAATGTAAAGGTAAGAAAACATATTGTGCAACTGTTATTAACTGTAATTTGCCTATATAGCTGGCAAAATACAATACAAGTTCAAATCTAAACATTTTATCGCTCAGCTTGTTCTAAAAAAAGAAGAAAAAAAGTTCCAACTTTGAAAGTGAGATTATATATACTATATATTAATAATTATGTTATTTTGCTCAGATCCACGTCATCAGCTCTTCACTAAAGACACGAGCATCATCTCTTCTTCCTTCTATTTATAGCAATGCACAAATCTGTAAAAATACAAAATGTTCAAACGACCAAAGCCAATTCTCTTTAACGGCACACATTTTGTCTCCAGCAATGATTTCATGGGATAGACTTTGTGATTGATTGGTTCACTCTGTAGGTTTCTCTGCGTGTCCGCTGTGGATTTCCCGCCTCATATCTTCTCTCCTTGACTCTTCTTCGCAGGTGAAGGAGCTCTTGACTTCGTTCGGGCCTCTCAAAGCGTTCAACCTCGTGAAGGACAGTGCCACGTCGCTGTCGAAGGGTTACGCCTTTTGCGAATACGTCGACGTCAGCGCCACCGATCAGGTAACGGTGCGACGAGCTGCTGAGGTGAATGGCCGCGCTGTTTGAGATGTTCACTGTGAGGGCTGCGTGTTTTCCTCCGTCAGGCAGTCGTCGGACTCAACGGGATGCAGCTGGGCGACAAAAAGCTGATCGTCCAGAGGGCCAGCGTGGGAGCTAAGAACGCTAATCCTGTGAGTCCTTTTACCTTTTTCAATTCAATTAGAGAAGCAACAGGTGTGACAGTGAGCCAGCCAACTGGGAAATTACATCCTGAGAGTTCCTTGGGTTCCTCCACAAAACCCGCAGGGGGGGGCAGGAAGCAGCAGGCTTCATGGGAAATATATTTGTCATGAAAGTCAGGATCTTATTTGCAGAAACGGAGTCCGAGCTGATGAGTACGACTCTTCCTCCGACCCCCAGATCATAGAGACCCCGGTGACGCTGCAGGTCCCCGGGCTTCAGAGGCTGCAGAACTCCGGCATCCCCACGGAGGTGCTGTGCCTCCTCAACATGGTGATGTCCGAGGAGCTGGTGGACGACGAGGACTACGAGGAGATCCTGGAAGACATCCGCGAGGAGTGCAGCAAGTACGGCAGCGTCCGCTCCATCGAGATCCCCCGACCCGTCGACGGAGTGGAAGTCCCCGGCTGTGGAAAGGTACGAGTTTACATTAGCCGCTCTCGTCACAACTGCATTTCCAAGATTTTCTATGGGAAACATTCAGGACACATAAGAAGCTCCTGAATGAGTCACAGATCTGAGATCCTCGTCTCCAGACCGTTCAGGACCTGACAGACTGTTTTTTTCTCTCCAGATCTTTGTGGAGTACGTTTCTGCTGCCGACTGTCACAAAGCCATGCAAGCGCTCACTGGCCGCAAGTTTGCCAACAGAGTGGTGGTCACCAAATACTACGACCCGGACATGTATCACAGACACGACTTTTGAAAGCACAGACGAAGTCCTTGCTTTCTGTGAGACTCGGTTTCTTTACTCCTCTGAATGTCGCCAACGCGTCAAGGAAAAGACTTGTTTCATTCCGTCTTCTACTTCACAAACTGCACTGCAGTGTGTGTGTGTTTCTTCACTTAACTCCCAGCTTTAGCTTTAACAGCCGCACAGTGAACATTCTGACTTTAAATATGACTGAGGTATCCATTCGATTTGTAGTAGAATGAATGTGACATGTACCTTCACTAATACTGCCTGATGATGCCAGAGTAGCTGGTCAAATGTTGAGATTAAACTGAGCACAAACGTTTATTTCTCTGTTTTAGATTCGAGAAGCCATCGTCAATGTTTATTGTGGGGCTATGAGAGTGAAAAAGTTTTTATTTATTTATTTTTCCAAAGTAATATTTTCTTCTATGTGTCACATATTAATGTTCCTTAACCATATGAATAATGCTACTACATGCACTGCTTACATACACCAAATGTCGATGTTGTTTTTGTCAGAACGGCCTCAAAGGTAATTTTGTAAATATGAAATATCAAAGTAATAATCTGGAAGACACAATGGTGGTCGAGCCTATGGTACGCTGATGAAAGCCTTTGTATTTGCAGTATTACGAACTGGGAAAAATCTTAAAGAACTTAAAGAATTTAAGTGTAAAGAAATGTAAGCTACATGTTAGCATGTCTGACTAAGTAGCTTACTAGCTACAGTAGCTAACTGAGGAGGTCAAGGAGCATATTGCTCCTTGAAAGTTTTATTCTTTGTGTGATTTGTCGGAGAAAACATTAAATTAAAGCATTACTTTATTACGAAATAGTGCGGACACAAATAAGCAAACACATCTGAGAAAATATGCATTAGAAGTCACCTGGTTTGCATATGCAGCAAACTGTCCTGTTTTAAATCGTATGTTAGTGTAATAAGTGGAACATATCAACTGATAATAAACAGCCACTGTATTTCATACGTTTTTGGATGGCCAACAATTTGAAAAACCTTTTTAGTTTGAACAATCCTTGCCACTGCCATTGCCTTGAATAAATGCTCTCATGTCAGTCTGTCTGTGTGGAATACATTTATCTGTGACATTTGTTCAGTTACGTGATGATACAGATATTAAAAAATTATTTATTTTAGTTTTGTGTCGTTTGTCTTTATGTGTTGTGTTTAGATACGAGTGTTCATCGCCCTCCAGTGGCCACAGTGAGAAACTGCAACACTATTTAACCCATGGTTAACACAGTGTTAATATTAGTTTAATCATTTTATATATGTATGTAGGAACATTATTTCTGTCATGAAATTGAAGTTGTGTGAAAAACAACAACAGGAACATCAGTGTTTGTAATAATCATGCTTTGGTAAAAAAATAAAAAGCAGTTTAACCCATTTGTGGAAATGTTCTCTTGAATTCAGTAAGCACAAATTAGAAGATATTTTTAAAATTGGTGAAACTGTGGCTGAGAAAGTGAGAATCATACTATATTAAGTATTTAAGCACATGGGACTGATTCAAATAAGCAGTAAAATGTCGTTTTTAAAAAATATACATATTTTCAGTATATATTTTCCATATGAATAAAAGTCGCACAGAACTATTTTAAGTCACGAGAAGCCATTCTCCATTTCAATATGTATTTGAGAATTATCTAACAAAAAACTAGTTGAATAGAAGCAAAATACATACTTCCTGAAAGTGTATTGCAATCCATTGAAACGAATGGAGAATGTTTTCACCTGCAGCATGATTTACAGTAGTTCTGTCCAACTTTTATTTATGCGGAATATACAGAATCTGTAGTAGCCTCTTGCATCTGTGTACTGGAAATAATGAAAAAAAACTACCTAAAAAATTAAAAGTTGTACTGTTAGATATGTTCCTTAAGTATATACATATGACATTGTAAGAATTTAGACCAATCAGAATCAATGTTGTGGCATGTTTACTTATCATACTAAATGTAGTCTTTGGGCACAAATGGGTTAAATTACAATTTTCTGGCGTGGAGATCAAATGTCAAGTTAGACGTAATATAATCCCTTCACTTCCGGTTATTACTTTCAAAATAAATAGTAAATACAAACCAATCTAGAGATGACTGTTTCAAACGTCTCCAAAATAGTTATCAAGCAAAACTTCCTTAAAGAAAACTAAATAAGACATCAGTAGACCTCAGTATTCATTTCGATGGACTTGATGGTGATTGTTTTGTCATGTTATTGTTATTGCACATGCAGGTAAACGCTGAGTGGTTTGATTCACTGAATATATAGTTTTAAGCTATTTCATCTTCAAAAATCAAATCAAATAAATCTTCTTTGAGCTGATTATCTTTGTCAAACAATACATTTAATTTACAGCTGAATGTAACATGAGCGTTTTTATTTTTTATTATTCTATTTACTACTGTACTATTTTAATTGTATACTTTTCACCTCATGCTACATTTTTTATTCCATACCATATTATACTGTACTATATCGTGCTACATTACGCAAATAGTTATTATATTATGTACCGCATCATATCAAACACTTTACTTATATATATGATTCTGGTGTATGTTGTCATTGTAGATGGTATATTCATTTTACATACAATAAGATAAGATAATCCTTTATTTGTCCCACATGGGGAAATGTACAGGATTACAGCAGCATAGTGGAGTGAGTATATATATATATATATATATATATATATATATATAGTGGATAGTGCAAACAAGAGACATAGTAAAAACAAGATCAAAACAAGTATTATAAATAAGTAATAAAACAGTAAATAATATTAAAAAAGTAAAAAATCCACAATAACTAAAATGTTATACATACAAACAGATATATAATATTTCACAAAAGACAGAATTGCAATATAAGTACTGTTCTTTCTTGTGTATGTAGAACAATATACTTGCCTTGTAATTTTGAGTTTTTTTGGGGCAATTCTATTCCTATTTGTTATTTAAAATATGTTTATTGTTGTTCTACTATGTCTGTCCTGCACTTCCCCTCTGGATCAAGCTGGATCTTACCTTACTTTGTTTTAACATATTGTTGATATAAATGGTTACTTGCTATCCATACTTTATTCTTTTTTTAAAGAAAGAACTATGTAAATCAGTTGCTGGTTTTATTTTGTAGGTTGTGACCGGATGTTGCTTGGGGGGGGGTTACCTTGTCACGTGACGTGTCCATGACGACAGAGAGTCAACAGCTCCCTCTGTGAGTATTTGACAGATGTTCGTTGAGGATCAACCGCTCCATCCAAAGTACCGGAGGAGGGAGAGCGGCGCCGTGTGCAAAACATGTCGGGAGAAAAGGCGACGAGTCCGTGCAGCAAATTCCAGGCGAACATATTTAATAAAAGCAAATGTCAAAACTGCTTCAAGTCCCGCGAGCTGCATCTGTTGACCGACCATGGCATGGAGCAGGTAACGTTAAAACTACTCTTTTTATTTTTATTTTTTTATTATTAACGTGACGGTTAGTGCATTAGTTAAAGAGTAACGGAACGTTACCTGATAATTATGCATTCAAGAATAGAAGTTGTGAGACTTGTGTTTACGTCCAGAAGACATGTTTTATGGTAACTCATGTTCGACGTACGTGACGTCATTAGTCTGCTCCTTCTTGTGATCAGCATTAGTTATCTTTAAATAACGTTACATTACCGTTTTATATAGTTACTGTGGCAGTTTGATAGTTAAACTCAAAGAGTAAAGTAGTTTTACCCTAAAAATATTAATTAATTAATTCAACTATTAACTCGTTTTTCCAGTCCAGAGAACTACTGTGAGTCACTGATATTTGACTTATTTGTTCACTCCTTTCTGTTATTTGCTTCATCAAATGACCGTATTTTAGCTAGTTGTCAGTTAAAGTTAAACTTCACTTTTATTCAGAAAATTAATACATTTAAAGAGTACTTTAGTCATTAAAAAATTAACTCCTAAAAATGTTTTCAGCCTTCCTTTCAAGTCTGAAAACATACAAATATAAACGTAAACACTTTACAGAATAGTCTGTACCTGCTACTGTGTGTTCTCTTAGGATCTGTTAGTTTAAAGGCGTGAACATTTAGGGACTGTACACAAATTATTCGCAGTTTTTAAACCTCAAATTTATATTTTGATAAATAGATATAAAGAACATTTAAAAAAAAAAACACAAAACAAAATGAAATAGTCGCAAATAAAGGAACCAACATACTGTCTCTGTTTCAGGGATTTTTTTCCCCCCATCACTCTAAAATGTTATTTTCTTCTGCATCGTTGCAAAGATCTAAACTGAAATGTGTCATAAAAGTTAAAGCTTTTGTTATGTTTGCTGTAAATTTATAAATTGGTAAATTATTATTGAATGAATCAGAGAAAACCTGCAACATTTTTACTACATATATGACAAACAGTTCATTAACTATCAAACTATCTCTCAGTTATTGCTGAAACATCTCAGCAGAAGATATATTTATTTACTTTGCACTCTGTTCGCTGCCTTTGAAGACGTTCCTGCAGGTCTGTCATGTGGAGGTGATGGAAGAAGACTTCATGCCTCACATTGTTAAAATATGTTATTTCTCTCGGTCCACCTCGCTGCTTTCACAGTTCCCTGTAATTTCAGCGCCTGTTGCTCAACCTGCAAACTCTACACATGACGTGACTCAAGTCAAAGCTGTGGTGGAGCATCTTTGGACTGCTGCTAACATGTTTTGAAGTACATACTGTGTAAACAATACTTGCTAATTACTTCCCTTTCCTCCACTTTCTAGGCCAAACCGCTGTATGGAGGCTGGCTGTGTTTGGCTCCTGAGGGGACAGACTTTGACAACCCGATGCAGAAGTCGAGGGTAGGACACGATGAGCTGAAACACATTTGTTTTTAGTTCTTTATCGTGACTTTTTCCTCAAGTACAAATGGTGATTTTGTTTGTCGTGTCTCAACGTCAGAAATGGCAGCGGCGCTTCTTCATCCTCTATGAAGACGGCAGCCTCAGCTTCGCCCTGGATGAACTGGTAAGAAGCAAAAACAAAACGCATAAGGTCGCAGTGTACAGTCAATCCTGCTCTGTATCTGCATTTACAGTATGTCGGGATCAAGCATCTTTAGGCCAGATGTCGTGTGCACAACCACAGCAGATGATTTGGGCTTAGCTCGTCCTCTAATGCACACATCCCCCTCTCTCTCTCTCTCTCGCTCTCTCTCTCTGTGATCCCCTCAAATCTCTTTCATTGCACACTCAACACCACAAACTGCTCTCTGTTTTACTGTCACTCATCTGGGGATCAGTCCCCTCAGTAAGCCAGATCTTGTAACTAGCTCGGCAGAGTAATTGAGGCGCTCTGATTCCCCCTTCCAGCCGAGCACTCTGCCACAGGGCACGGTGAACCTCAATCTGTGCTCGGACGTCGCGGATGCAGAGCCCAAGACGGGCCAGAGAAACGCGCTCTGCATCGTCACGCCGGAGCAGGAAATCTTCATCCGTGGGGACAATAAAGAGATCATCAATGGGTCGGTATACAAAAGTGCAGAGAAATCACAGGAAGCAGCATGTAACAAGGTTTCTCTGTAACCGATGTCTTTGTTTTACCAGGTGGACCGAACAGCTCGCCGTCTATCTGCGGACTAACCGGCAGACTCAGAAGAAAAAACGCAAAGTGGAACCTGTTGCCACCCAGGTAGCAAAGCAAATGTCCATCCAATTGCCATTGCCGTACAATTCAATATAGATATTCATGGTCCTCAGACGATACATCATGTTGTTTTTGGCGACCCGCTAACCTTTCGTCTTGGATGATCAAAGTTTTTGCATTTCATGCTGAGGGGAACATGGATACTTCACCCAAAACCACCAATGTCAACCTCCTGGTAACGGGAAAGTACAAGTCAGAGGATCACCGTTCAGTATGATTCATCCTCTGGGCACCATGAATGAACCAAATAACATTGCTATCCATCAAGTCGTCGTTGAGATATTTCAGTCTGGACCAGAGTGGTGGACCAACCATTGCCGTCCTTAAAGCTGTTAGCAAGGCAAGAAATATGAAACTCTATTGAGCAGAGTTTCATGTTCTCCAGAGGATGAACCCTTTTCCATTTTGGCTTTTTTCTCTGTTGCTTCCAACAAGCTTTCGTTTAAATGTGTGGAATTGTGCTTTTCTGTGCTTTTATATTTGTAAATTTAATTACGACAACAACTAAAGATTCTTTTTTTTGCGTATTAATCTGCTGAACAATTTTAATTGTTTAGTATAATAATGTCAGATCACAGCATCAAATTGCTTGTTTTCAATCCTAAACCTTAAATATAAAGCAGCAAATCCTCACAATCAAGGAGCTGGAAGAGGAGAATATGTGGCTGTAACTTTTAACTGGAACAATTAATCTCACATTAATCTAAACATTATCAAATAGTTATCAACGAATAGATTAATTGATGAATCATTTCGGCTCTAAACTGAATCATTTTTGGTTTTGGACTGTTGGTTCTATAAACATCATCTTGGGCTTTGGGGAATTGAGATGAGACATGAATAAGAAAACATGTCGTTGAATGTTTTTGTTTGTTTAAACATTAGGATCCCAGTCCAGCAAAAATGGCTGCAACCGATCCCAGTTTTCCGTCCTCTGAGAACGCTGCAGAGTCCGGCTGCGGTCGGTGGAAGGAAGACCCTCAGCAGGGCAGTGGACCGGGTGAAACCCTCATGTATAATATCCCAGACCCAGATCCCCGGGGCCCGGAGAAGACCCCTGCAGGTGCAGCAGAAGCAAAACACACACACACACACACACACACACACACATACCCAGGCTTTTATGTCCGTTGGCCAATCACAGCCACTTCCTGTCCTCTCTCTCTCTGTCCTAACGTCCTGCAGATGTTCTCACACTTCCAGCTTTGTTGTTTATACATTTCATTTAACCCTCGTTTAACCAGGCATGTTGACCCAGCACTGACTTGTAATCATGGGAACAGGCTAGAGGAGCTGAAGCAGGAAGTTACATGAACAGACAGAGATGTGCAGGAAAAACGTCTGTTTTCAAGCTTCCGGCATCATAAAAGCCAAACATGATTCATAAAAGAGCTCTTAAACGCGTCCTAATTAGCACAGGACAGGTATTCTCTCCTTAGTGGAGCTTTGTGCTGCCACAAAGTGGACAGCAGCACCCATCTGGCATCAGACTTACTGCCGGGTCTGGACAGGTCCTGTAATAAAGGTCTGGATTAACTCCTGCTGACTACAGGCTGCTTCATTAGAGCGATGGAGGCTGTGCATGAGGGAGGTCGTCTAGTGAAAGATGCTCAGTCAGGGTTCCCTCCTGTCATCGGATTCCTGTGTTTTCCGGTGTTTTCGTCACAGCTGCAGATCAGGCTACACTATTTGTTGAATTTTATTCTAGTCGTGGCTGCGAAGGACTGTTTCCAAGTCCCCAACAACTCCAGAACCAAAATGTATTTAAAAAAGATAATTTCCAACATTCACAACATGTTTTTATCTCACAAAATATTCTGCTTTAATCCATATTTTGTTGGCGTTTATTCTTTAAAAATACTTTTAAAATAATATTTTCACACACCGAAAAAGATACGAACTCATTTAATTTGATGAATTACTTTCTTCAAATTGAGGATTTTGTTCGAGGATTTTTTAGGTTTTGTTTACGGTGATGTCGCCATAAGTAAAGACAACACACGTTCAAAGCTACATTCAAAAACCTCAATAGAAGCTTTGAACGTAGAAAAATGACATTTAGTTGAGAATGTTGTGTTTTATTCTTGTCATCAATTATTTGTGGTTCTGTCACAATAACCATGAATATTAAAACACTTCAAACCTCTTAGTATTTTATCCATAAAAACAGATTGAGATGCTTCGTTTAACTTTAAGGTAATTTCCTAATCTTGAGAAAAATACAGTTTATCATGAAGTATAATGTTAAGAGGGGATCTCTGGAGGTTTTTAGCCACAGGACTCGGTGTGAACCCTGACGTAGTGTTGTGTGATTAAGTAAAGAATGATTTCATCCAGCTCGTTGGCTGCTGGCTCTTTAAAGCCGGTCAGTGTGGAATTAAACCAAACTATGTTCCTGCTCTCGGTATGTTCAACAGTCTGAAACCCTTTTGTGGTGTTTTCTATATCCAGGCAACACATCGAGCTACCTGAGGCCTGTCTCCTTGGATTTGGTGACCAGTGGAAACACCGACCCCGCCAGTAGAAACCAGCCGGCTGAGTCCAACAACATCCAAACATCAGCAAACAACAAGAACCAGAGCCAGGACAAAAGGTCAGAAACGTACTGGAAGTAGATTTCCAGCCATTTTGGATGAATAGCGTTGATATATGTTGTGTTTGTCGGCCGTGTGGTGTTTATTTTCTTGTGTATTCTGTTGGTAACAGCCATTGAAAGTGCCTTGGCGGAGGGAAAGGGGGTAAATGTGCAAGCAATTAGCACAAAGGACATCCAATGCCTCTCTGCTTCCCCCCAGTATGAAGCCGAACAGCCATCACACACCGCTAAACACCAGATCAAAGGCTCACGCTCTACCCCTCCATTAGAGATCTGACTGCTGCTTTTTTAAATTTAGCTTAAAGAATCCCTCCCAGTTTGAGTCCCAGCAGCATGTGAACCGGTCACGTGAGGAGCGCACATCTCATTTCTTCACTCGCTGCCTTTTTGGGAAACAAAAACACAAAATACTTAGTGGCCCCCAAATAAGGTCAGAAATTCCAAAACGCTGGTGTAATTGGATATCTGAGCCATTGTTTCTCAGGACCTTCACACTGACTGTCTGCCCGGCTGTCAGAGGAAGTCGACTTCAGCTGGAAGCTCAGAGTCAGAGCAAGAAGCTGTGTGGACCCACCAGAGGCAGAGCGTGAACCATGAGGCTCAGGAAACGTTACTACAGTTATAATCATATATATATATATATATCTATATATATATATATATATATATATATATATATATATATATATTATGTACTGAAGAGTTACACAGAGTTATTCATGTGATGTTTCAGGTTTTTACAGACGCGTTTACGTGTTAAGTACACAACACGCGCTAACAAGAACGAGGTTTAAGGGACAACTGTTGCTATTAAATGTGGTTCATAACTCTAACCCTCAGGATGATTTGTAATAACTTTAGTCTCTTCCTCATCAGGTCAACATCTTAGTTTGTTTAATGTGTTTGATTTATGACCGAATTCTTGAAAACATTTTTTTCTCGTTTTTTGTTGTTAATTAGCTAATGTTAGCATGCTAACGCACTGCACAGAGATGATGAACAACATTATATCCGCTGAACATCATTATGTTAGCATGTTAGCATTGTTGGCATGCTGACGTTAGCATTTTGCTCTCTTGTTTTCACTATTAGTTAATCTACTCATTACTGGCAAATACCAATCAATAAGTTATCAGTGCACAAATTGATATCTTAAAAATCATTTATTTTGTCAGACTAGTAGTGTAAAAATAACCCAAATGGTAATTTTAGATCTTTATCCAAGAAAGCCATTTTGTAAATCCTCACATATAATGCTATAATCATATGTTTAGCTATTTTTATTTGATTAACAATTAACGATACGATTAAGATGATCAGAATTAGCCAATGGATTGATGTTGATGGAATTAAAAACGGCCCACAAAACTAAACTTTACTGCAAATACTGAAATCAAAACAAACTCAACTAAACTGAAAATACCAACTCAAAGCAAACAAATCAACATGTTAACAAAACCCTTTAAATCTGGAGAATGTAAATGTTTCTGTCGTCCTTGAGATCAACTTCCCAACAGCGCACATTGATTGATGCTAAACCCAACTTTTAAATGACAGCAGTGCTTTTCTTACCTTGACAGTTGTGTATACATTATATCAGGTTTCTTTGCGGTATTCGGTCAGTCTAATTCCTTCTCTACTTCGACACAAAACACCTCTGTCACCAGTGGAAGGATGTCGGCTCTTATTTAGTCTTTTGATAGCAACAATAACAGTGGGAGATCTGGTGTCTTTGGGGCCCTTTTCTTCTGCACAGGTGCTGTTAGGAGTCTGTTATTAAGCTGTCATCCTCAGTGTTCAAGTGAAGGGGAATTATGTCAGAACCCACTTCTGTGTTAGCGAGGTCAAGGAAGCCACACATACAGTTTTTCACTCATTAGCTGTTCATCTTTTCCAGCAATGGCACATGTCACACAGAGAGGCTTCTGGGATCGGAGGCCACCGACAAAGAGCAGGAAGAAGGAACAGCTGTTTCCAGGATGGGCAGGAGTGAAGCTCGCACCAGCAAGCGAGAGGTAACCACACCAAGTACACGTTTAGTACTACAGTATACCTTCGACAGTACACAGGTCAAACTATCCCTCTTCTCTAAGTTACTGGGAGTCGGCCAGTTCTTCCTCATGGATCCTGAGGTCAAGTAGGAAGTTGTCACAGTTGTTTTCATGTATATTTTTCATATAATCCAAAATGATTTTAAATTTAGCTTAAAGACTCACTACAACCTCAAATCCTGCTAGAACCCTCCCTGTCTGCATAATTAATAGATGTAGCAGTGGAGTGGTGGGTGATGACTGTGGCCTCGTGGTTTCATGTGGGGGTTTAGAGGACACAGAAGACACGGACCTTCGTTCAGTAATAATGTAAGTATGGTAATCGGTCCAACACATGAGCCAGTGCAGCACCAGCAATGAACGTTTTTAAAAATCGTGTAAACAGACGCTCAAAAAAATGGAATAAAACATGAATAAAGCAACAGTGAAGTCCAGAAGTTAACTCATTCATAAGCACACACCCACTGAGGCAAAGAGCAAGTGGGAACCGCTGCTCAGCGAGCTAACCCTGCAGTACAAAGGCTAACCCAGTAAAGTTAACACAATGACTAACCCGGTCGCACAAAGGCTAACCCGGTCGCACAAAGGCTAACCCGGTCGCACAAAGGCTAGGCTAACCCGGTCGCACAAAGGCTAACCCGGTAGCACAAAGGCTAACCCGGTAGCACAAAGGCTAACCCGGTCGCACAAAGGCTAACCATGTCGCACAACGGCTAACCCAGTAGCACAAAGGCTAACCCATGAGGCCAAAGAGCGATAGCTAATTTGAACTGAAATTGCATAATGTACTTTCATGACGGCATTTTAATGGTGTTTCTGTGATTGTGGCGTGTAACAGAGTTGTTAATATATTCTTCATGTTACGTATTTCTAAAAAAGCTAAGAGAGTTTGTGGAACGTAGCGGAGTAGCCGTTCTCCCAGCTGGAGATGTGTGGGAGCGTCTCAGGTCGTCTTACATCACTTCAGTGTTTCTATTGAGGCTGCGAATGCAAACAGACAAAAAAGCCTGAAAGGTTTGTAGTTCTCGAGGGAAGTCGCCACAACAGTTTGGTCCAAAAACACCTTTTGTGAGTTTACAGCATAAAAAAAATAATTTCGTGGTTTCACTTAGAGGCCCATAAAAGATCTCCTTCTCCTCCTTTTGGATTAAAAATCACCAAATTTGGACACACATGGTTTTGATTGGACGGCATCAATATGTAATCCCTCCAACGTGTTCTGGGTCCGTCACGGGGTCTCCTCCCAAAATACCTTCAAGGTTAGTCACCGAGGAGGCGTGTTTTGTCCAACAACATACAATGAATACTTTCAAATCACCAAAGCTACACAATTGTATAATTTCTGCAGGTTTCTGCACGTTGCGTACATTTTTGTCATCGCTGTGAAAAACACAGATGAACGTCATGCAGTCTGTTTGCAGGTAGAAGAGTTAGAGTGGATGAGGTCGTTGTGTTTGAGGCGTACCTGACGTCAATTTATTATTTCAACCACGTGAGAGAAGCGTAAATATCCCTTTAGCAGTGACTATTATTACGGTGGTAAATAGTGTGTTCGTAGCATATCGCAGGAACATGAATAATAGCATTTTTAGGGCCACATCAGCAAACGATTAAAAAAAACCCATTTCCTGACTGTGGTCGTTCGCTTCCATTTGCCATAAAACGGAATTGCTGATTAATCTCAAGTTCGGTTTGTCTTGATCAAGACCAGTCAGTCCCTGTTCTGTTCCCAGCTGTACTCAGCCTGCATTAGGCTGAGCTGAGGGCTGGGCCGGTTGGAACATGATTCACACAACAACCAGGTGTTACTCAGAGAACATCGTCACAACGACGAGAGCTCTGACCTGATCAAACACTCGGCTGGACGAAGTGGATCTGTGTTTGCGTCAGTCGTCGACCGACGCGTGTTAAACGTCCAGTCGTCTGTTTTTGTAACAACTCGTCTCACGTTGAAAAGAAGAAGGTGACGAGAGTTTGCCACGAGACGCGTGGACGAGTCGATCCTGCCGTGTCAAGGCTTGTGTGTTTCCTCCGAGTGTGTGTGTGTGTGTGTGTGTGTGTGAGGGGCTGCATGTGTCAGCAGGTGGGAGAGAGGCGGTGATTCACTCCGAGCTGCATTTTGCTTGCGAACAGAACTGGTTTTGATGCCCCGAAGCTGGTCAGCACGCCTGCTTTGTGTGTTTTGTCATCTGAGACACGGCGTTCCTCTCAGACTTTATCCCGGATTCCTCAGATATAAAACATGACTCGGTGTAATGTTGGGAACTCTCAACAAGTCTTTACGAGAATCTAAAATAACTCACATGACGGTCTGTATTCACTGAACCTGATGAACTCGCACAGAGTCGTGCCTCCTTCTCCAAGTGCACATCTGTTTGTGAATGATAGTCACTGTGTGCTGTCGGACTAGACCCTAGTGATTAAGGAGGTGAGGAGACGTTAACGGGTGCCTGACAGTGTTAACGCAAACACAAACATGAAGTGTAAACATAACCTGGTTTAACTGGTAAACTTCAGTAAGTCAGGCTTATCTTCAGGAAACTCTGTATAAGAAGCAAGACCTTTGATCTCATTCACATTCTTCTTTTTGCACCATAACTTACATATTACATTAATATTGCACATAATTATTTTTCAATTCAATTTGTCATTTTGTCACAAAACAGGACGTTTCCTGACACAGGACCTAAATAAGTAATCAAAAAACAATAATTACATCAAAGTTAATGAAGAAACATTTACAAAAGGAGCGTTTACTGCAGAGCAAGGTCAGTTACAGATGAAGATATTTCACATATTTATATGTACTTGTACACGTAAATATTTAGTTTTCCTTTTATGTCTTCTGTTCATAGAGTTTCTGTGTGTAATATGGAGTCGGGTGCAGCTGCATTTCATTGTGTAATCCTGTATTGTACAATGAAAATCCAGCTGAAGCTTGAACCTTGATTCGTGGGTTAATCGCTGTCTTTGGGCTTAACTCAGTTTCATTTAGAGAAGAAAATCACTCCGTGAACCAACGAACAGAGTCGTGTGTCAGCAGAGATCTCAGACTCTCAGAAGTAGAGATGAACTCAAGTCAGCTGTTTGTTATGTGAACTTTCTTTATATAATTAGTGCTGCAAATCAAAGATGCATGAGATTACTATGAAACAACTTGAATAAGTGAAATTAAGTAAATAATGAGCTTTTTCTCCCGATAAGTTCTCTCTTAGTTGAACTGTTACTTGGTTTTTATAAGTGACATTACAGCGTCCATATGGTGCAAATAAAGCATAAATAAATAGATTTCTTGGTTTATGGTTCTTTAATTTGATGTGGTGACATTTAAAGAGAGAACAAATGTTTCTCACGACGAGGCTGCAGCATCAAGTCGAAGCTGTTTGTCAGCTTTATTTTAAATGCAGCGATTTTAAACACACAAACAATATGTTGACTTTTAGATTGAAAAAGATAAGACTTCAGATTTAAATCATGCAATTAAGTGTCAACCACTGACGGAAAGAGTTTTTTAAACCTCGTTTATGAAACAGAATTTCCAGAAAATCAGCCTGACTTACTTAAACAGGTCCTGTTTAACTGGTAATCTTGCTTTATGAAACATTTAACGTGACGCACCAGATGGTTTGTCTCACAGAACCATCTAAGAAGTCATCGTTGGAAACTGCCTGGAAAAGGGCCGGCACTCTGAAGAAATACTAGGCGTGTGATTGGTTCAACCGCCTGTCAATCAAACTCTTATCGAAGCCAGCTGGGAGAAGAGTGAAAGCATGTTTTCCATCGTTCTTTGAAATACTCTCCAGCTCTGATATAACTGATGCTAATGCAGCACCGCCGCTAACCTCTTCAGGAGACGCCGTTTATGTTTTGAACAGTCAGTCGTCTCTGCGTCTCGTCTCACACACCTGAACCATCCCAGTAGCTTCCCGTGACCTCTCACTCTGTGGTTTGTACATAAACACGTTCCCAGAAGCCTGACTCGGCGGATTTACCCACAATGCTCATGTGATTTCGTGATGTTGTGAGAATCCAGCTGCCGTGCGAGGTATTAAAACATGTTTGTGATACCAGGAGGATCAGCGCTGTTAGAGGAGCTAAGCTGAAAGTTCTCCTGGGCTTTGATTTCATGTTTCAGTCTCCATCTTATGTCTTTAAATATGCAGCTTAGTCTTAACGCGTCTGTTTTCTTCACGTGCTTGATGTTTATTAAGTGTTTGAAAGAAATTCAATGAAATAAACCAGACGTGACTCTTTTATGAAACAGTGAGAGGTTTACGTTTCTCTTTTTGATGTAGAAAACGGTCCATTTATTTTGACCCAGATGGTCACCACTGAGGCAGCGGTTAATCTTTGATTAAACAGAGGAGCTCATTCCAGAGGATTTGCCCTTTAAATACACTCGGCAGCACATTTTATCCCATGTGAGGATTTATGTGTCTTTGGGAGCGTTTGTTTTGGTAGCCAGGAGAAGGTCAAAAGAGCCGGTCCGGAGTTCATTCAGGTCTCAGAGCCCAGATTCACAAGACAGCCTCCCCCTCCTCCCCCTCCGGCTTTGAGAGGCTTCTTCACCAAACAGAGGACAGGCTCTGTCTGCAGCGGTCAGCGATTGTTTGAGAAGAAGAAGAAGAAGAAGAAGAAAGAGATCGGTGCAGCCCGGAGCGCCGTGTTCCTCCGTGTGTTGGATAGTTTTCAATGTCAATGCCAGGAAAAGAAAAACACAAAGAATGTTCTGTCGCGTTCAAAGTGGTCATTTCCCCCGTTGAATCGAGTATAAGAGGGAAGAATGGATCCTTTCAAGTAAACAAAAGAAACAAAAACGTACCGTTGTTTTATTTAATGCTGTAATTCAGACTTGAAAGAGATACGTGAAACATGAAGCTGCACGCAGGGATCTCGACTCGTAGCATCATTCTCAACACAAAAAGCCTCAAAGTTTCAGGGATAAACAACCTTTTCATGCATTCCACTCAGCCGAATGCAGTCATCCGTGAGCAGCCGGGTGTCGACGTGAGTAAGAGTTTAACAGGCAGTGTAGAAAAGCCTGTTGGGCTCCCCGCGGTGCTCTGCAGCCGGGCCTAATCCTTACAGCTGACGTCTCTGCCAAGGATCCAGACTATCGGTTACTCTGCTTGATGGAATGCAGGCCGCACACACACACACACACACACACTGATTCAGAAAACACCTCACGTCTTCAGATAAAAAACTAACTTTGGAGTTGTTATCATTTGATTTATTTTTGTTTTTGCCTCCCACAGAAGCTCCAGTCGTGTGGAGACACAGCCCAGCTCAGCGCCCCCCCGCCCCAGAGAAGAGCCAAGTCTCTGGACCGCAGGACGTCCGACACCGTCATGACGGTGAGACACCGAACAGAACCAGCTTTTTCACTCGTGATTCGTTCTTCAACAAACTTCAAACTAATTATTTGTGGCTGCATCAAAGGAGTGGAGCGGTGAGACTACGTCTCAGATATAAAACATGGCTGCCCCGATAGCGACACCTAGCGGCCGTGCAGCTCATTACACGGCCAATAGTTCAGAGAAGAGACCAAGGCTGTGGTGGAGGAAGTATTCACATCCTGTTACTTCAGTGGAAGTGATAATACCACACTGTGAAAACACAAATACAAGTATTAACATGTAGTTAACATGATGAAACTGTCTGTTCTATTATTATGTATTCTATCATTAGATTATTATTACTGATGAACGATTATTTTCATTATTAATTAATCTGCTGATTATTTTCTCCACTAATCGATTGATTGATTGATTTATAGAAATAGTGAATATAGTAACTGTGAGAAATATTTAGTTTGGTAAAAAGTACCGAGGTGATGTAGAAGTATAAGAGAGCAAAGAATACTTGAGTACAAGTACCTTAAACTTGTGCTGAAGTGAAGTACTTTTCCCCCACTGCTTGCAAACATGAAAAGATAAAAAGTTTCACATATTCAAAACTTAAAACTTGAAGTTAAAATATGAATATGAACTACAATTACAAACAAATTATTAAAGGTACATTCCTCGTTATGAACGTAACCTTGCATCACTTATATCGCATTTATTTCCCAATAAACAAAGTTCACAATGAACCACTTAAATACAAAGTAAGCAAACCTGTGAGCTGCTGCACTGACACACACGTCTGATTATTGCTGTAAACAGTAAACGTGTTAACTTTGTGTTTTCTTTACAGCCAGATTTATTAAACTTCAAAAAAGGCTGGATGGTGAAGTTGGATGAAAATGAGCAGGTAAACATTTGAAGTGTCCGAAGCTAAACTTAACTTCTTGGTTTGAATGATTTGTAAACATCTTGTTTGTGTTTCGGTTCTAGTGGAAGAAATATTGGTTTGTGCTGTCGATGGACAGCCTGAGGTGCTACAAGGACTCCGTGGCTGAGGAGGTATTTTAATATTTGTTCTTTTATATAGAATACAAATAAGAAGTGTCTGCTTTATAATTCTCAAACGACGTTTTCTCTCTTTTTTTCAGGCTTCAGACCTGGACGGAGAAATCGACCTGACGAAGTGTTACAGTGTGTCTGAGTACCAGGTGCAGAGGAACTACGGCTTTCAGATCTATGTAAGGACACAGTTCCTGCTCGAAACATGCACGTGTGTTTCTTCTGCATCAACATTGAAGGAAAGGAAATGTTTGTTTTAGACCCCAAATGGCGTCTTCACGTTGTCAGCGATGACTTCGGGGATACGGAGGAACTGGATCCAGGCTCTGATGAAGAGCGTCCGTCCAGCTGGAGCCCCGGATGTGGCCAGGTGCATTGAAACACTCTTTTATTGTTATAAAGACATGTAACACCCTGAAGCAGTCACAGTGTAGCCTTCCATATCAGTTTAATTAAACCTAAAGACATTTAATCGTTTTTATTATAAATGGAAAAAGAAATTTGCCAATCGGGGAAGAAGTTCTGAGATCTGAAAGTATAGATGAAAGTACCAACACATCAATGTAGAAATACTTCATTCAGATTCTTACTGAAATATAAGTACTCAAGTATTATCAGATACATTTACTTAAAGTATTAAAGTAAAAGTAAACATCTTGAAATAACTTGTTTTGTCTGACCAGTAGTCCAAATCCCAAAGATGTTTAATTTACTCTGATACAGTGAAAAGTAGAAAATCCTCACATTTGTAACAGTTACTTGATTATAAAAATGAATTTCTCGACATTTCCATGTTTTCCTGTTCCCCATCGAAACATACCTCCGTGTTTTGTGCAGTTTACCCGGCTACCACGTCTCCTGCAGCCCCACCGAAGCGCTCCCCAAACCAGATGTGACTCAGGACTCCGCTGACGTCTCCACAGAGAGAGACCCTCGCCCCAAACACAGGAGCGTGATGGAGAGACGGCGGGAGGGACGCTACAAAACCTTCGACTGGGCCGAGTTCAGGCCGCAGAGCAAACGCACTCTGGATCCTCAGAGGACCAGAGCTCTGTGCTCGCTGGAGTTCGGGGAGCTGGAGAGGAGGAAGAGGAGGGAGGAGAGGAGGAGGAGGTACGAGAGCATGCTGGGCTTCCCTCTGGGTTGGGAGGCGATCGGAGGGACAGCAGCAGACGGCGGCGTCAGAGCGCTGAGTCCCAAATCTCAGCAGAAAGTGGAAGAAGAGATCGAAGAGTGCTGGAAGCTGGTGGAGAAGACGGTGTTCAGACTGGAGAGGAACGTCCCGCTGATCACCGACGACAGAGACTCTGTGGAGGCCGAGAGGCTGCTGGACGGCTACAGGAAGGGGGTGAGTGCCTCATAACAACACAGATAACAGATAATTATCCTGTTGCTACAGAAACGTGAGCAGCTTTTTATACAAACTGGTTTTCTGTTGAAGGTGGAGGATCTGAAGGCTCAGCTGGTGGAGTCGGAGCGTCACAGACTGGATCTGGAGGCTCAGCTGAGTACAGCGGGATTTCATACGCTGCAGGTTCGCCGCATGTTGCACCTCAGCTGCTCTCTTTCTTCTCAGTGTTTGATACCCGTGTGCTCGCTAATGCTTCTTTATGTCTCCGTTTCTCTGTTGTCTTTCTCAGCCGGACCCTCCTCTGACTCCCGAAGCTGATTTTTGCCCATCGGACACAAATGAGAAGCCGCTGAACGGCAGCACGCAGACCCTGAAGGACGCGTGCAAAGAAAGCAGAGAGAACCTGATCAACATGCAGGAGCAGCTCAGCTTCGAGTCGCCTTCGTTAACGCCTGAGACGCCCAGCGTCTGGCTGCAGGACGCGGAGGGCAACTTCCAGCAACTGGGTGATTTGCTTCCTGAGACAGAAGACGCACCTTTATTATTATCACCTGCATCAGAGAAACAACTCTTATTCTCTCAGAGCGACGAGCAAACAGTCAACCACCAGAATCAGCTGGACAGAGGCGACCGTGAGCAAGTTCCCGGCTCGGAAACACAAACGCATAACGGTGAATTTAGTTCATTAATTCTGGAGACGCCTTCAGAGGGAGACGACGACTCGCTGGACTGCTGCGTGGAGCTACATTCACCTCCAGACCAGGCGACGGTGAGGAGGCTCTCCCAAGAGGTGGAGCTGCTCGCCAGCCAGAACGAGGCTCTCAACCAACGCAACCAGGAGATGCTGAACCAGCTGACGGAGGCCGACCGCGAGATAGAGAGACTGAAAGCGGAGCTCAGCAGCAGGTACACCGAACCCCATCACCTCCCTGAAGTTGAACAGCTGGGACAAACCAGGCTGGAAGATCTGGAGAGCGAGCTGAGCTCCAGAGACCGGCAGCTCCTGGAGGCCCAAACCGTGATCGCCTCCCTGGAGGAGAATCTGAGGGAGATGGAGGCGCTGCTGCAGCTGAACGTCCCGAAAGAAACAGAAGAAACGGGACAGGAGAATAAAGGATACCTGCTCCGGTGTTTCGAGGCCACCGAGGCCAAGCTGACGGAGCTGGAGAGGAAGCTCGACCAATCGGAGCTCACCTGCAGGGAGCTCCGCACGCAGAACGCAGAGCTGAGGGAAGCTGAGAAACGATGCAATGAAACAGCCGTGGAGGCCGAGGCCGACGTCAGGAGGCTGAATCAAGAGTTGGAGAAGGAGAGGCTGAAAGATGGAGAGAGCAACGGATGTGCTTCTGGTGAAGAAAGGATCCGGCAAGTGATAGACGGGATGGTCATGAGGTTGAAAGCTTTGGAGAAGTTACTGGAGGTGATGAACAAGTTTGATGTTGGTTTGAGAACGGAGGAGGAGACGACGGCCACAGTGGAGGGTCAGCTGAGGTGGGAGGAAGAGTTTTGGGGTTTTCTGCTCGACAAGCTGAAGGTGAATCCGTCTGAGCTGCGTGAGGAGGAACCTGTGGAAGAGCTTCTTAGTGAGGTGACGGAACGTATGATGGCGGAGAAGCAAATGCTGCTGTTAGGGCATCGCCTGCTCTCTGAGACGTGCACCGACAACGGCGTGAAACAACGGGACATTATTTGGAATATTGCAAGTGAGACAGAAACCAACCAGATGTTTGATTTCAACAACCAGCTGTATGAGATGGAGTATTTCAGAAGTGCCGCACAGGTGAAGATCTCTTTGCTGAACCACCTCGCCTCCTCGGTCGGCACCTCGGCCCACGACAAACTGCAGCTGACGGCCGACCGGCTCTCCGACCTGCACCCCTGGTCTGGTTTCATTCACTCTGCAGCAACGGAGGCGTTGCACTGCTGTCATTTAAGCAGACTTCAGTCAACGTACGAGAGGCGACTAGAAGAAACCAAACAGAAACTCACTTCTGCTCTCGTCTGCAGCAACTGTGTCGCCTTGATGGAAGAAAACAGGGAGCTGAGAGCAAGAATGTCAGACTTAGAAGCACAACAGTCGCCGTGGTCTGTGAGCGATACGATGAACAGCTGGTGTCAGACAGAAGCAGCTTACCCACAGGACACAGTTGTTGAGGTGCAGGTCGCAGATAGAAGTGTTACAGGTGGAACTGGGGAGGAAGAGGCCGAGAGCCTGGAAGGTCAGCTGGAGATCCAGGACACAGACGAAGGAAACACAGAGGAAAGTGAAGCGGAAACGGATCCTTCGGACTCGGAGACGGAGCAGGTTTCAGTGCTGAGGAGGAGCGTGGAGGAGCTGGAGGAGCAGCTGGCCGTCATGGCGGAGGAGGTGAAAGAAGAGCTTGATGGGAAAATGAGTTGTGTTCAGACGCAACACGAGACGGAGATGGAAAAGCTGAAGGTAAGAGGAGCGGTGAACATAAACGTTATGACCTCAGATTAAAGTTTAAACCTATTCAAGGATCATTAGATCTTCTTCAGACCGGACTCACTTATTTTATTAAAGGGGCGCTCCACCCAGTTTACACATCATAGACAATAATCAATAAGTGCAGCGTCAGTGAGTTAACTTCAATACCACAGAGAAAAGTGATGGAAACCAATGACGGCCTGCAACATAAAGATGATAACGTTCTCTATCACAGTTTATGTAATGTCACATTACGATATCTTTATATGGAGAATCAATCGTTACATCTTGCTTCCAATAGTCTAATTAATTATGAGATATTAAATTGACATCGCCGTACGAGGGTCCTAAACTTAAAACGTCTTTTAGCTCATTTAGCGTAGTTTGATTTTTGGATATTCGAGGTCTTCAAAGGTCTTAATGCTTCATGACATCACCACACTCTTTCATTTCGTTGTTTTCATTGAGAGAAAATGACATATTGTGTGTTTAAACTTTCTTCGATAGATATCTGACAGATGAACATGTTTTCTGTGTAACATGCTGAAGTTTATGTATTGAGTATTATGAGTATTAAGTGTGTGAGTCGTGTGAACGTCTCCAGGCGACGTGCGAGCGCGGCTTCGCCTCCATGGAGGCGTCTCACCTGAAGGTGGTGGAGGAACTGCAGCATCAACACCAACAGGAAGTGGAGCGCCTCCTGGTGGAGAGAGACAGGCTGCTGGAGGAGGAGATCGCTGCTACTGCAACCGGTGAGCAAGGCACTCTCATCGCTCCTCACGCCTCACTTTTATTTTGAAAATCTGCCTATAAGGAAGAATTAAACCCATCGAGCTGTTGAGTCTCCGTCAGCTTTAACCCTCGTGTTCTTCACATTATTAAATAGTTAAAGGTAAAACAATTGATGACTTGAAAATATTTAATATGAATGTATTTTGTACTTGTATTATTTGTCTTTCTTCTCTTTGGGGGATAATCATGTTCAAAGCTTTTTGAGCCTGTATTTTTTCATATTTTGGTAAATTGACACCATTATAATAATACAGAATTAGCTAATAGCAGTTCATGTTTGTAAGATCAATGTACAGACAACTATAGATGGATTAATATTTAAGACATAGGAACTATTGGATTCCTTTTTCCTGATTCCTACAGATTTATGGACGTTTGTTTTTGCTCATCCGATGGATTTCAAACTAAATATTTAAGTGCCTGTAAGTTTATTATTAAAAAGTTAAATGAAGTACTTAAAGAACAAAAAGTGCTTAATCTTTTAAGTATTATTCTTATGTTTACACTTAATTAGTGAGGTCTCTGGGACTGAAGAAGAAGAAGAGATATTTTATCATGCTTGAATATTAACCTGTAATTTAATTGGTCAAACTGCAGTTTGGGTCTTTAATTTGTTGCATAATAAATTAAATTAAAATCTGAGCTGATTGTTACGCAGCAGTAAGTTCAAATATACACACGTATGTATAACGGATGTTATTATTAAGCAGTAGTAGTTCTATTTGTTGCTGTATTATAATACATTTAATGAACTATTTAGTCCACTTGGTAAAACTAACATTTGTAAAGAGTTTGACATGTTTATCATCATTCTCAAACTTTACAGAATGTGTTCACGTGTCAAGCTGCTTCTGATATTCCACATATGAATCTTTAATAATCATTACATCTCGTTTCAGCCATCGAAGCCATCAAGAACGCTCAGCGGCTGGAGCTGGAGAAGGAGGTGCAGAAGAGATGTCAGTCCCAGAACAGCACAGGAGACGCGCACCTGCAGGACGTATACAGGCAGCACAGGTGCGTCTTCTAAACCTCATCATTTGGGCGTCTCGTGGGGTTTAACGTGTTCTTGTGGAACGTTGATCTTCACGTCGAATGTCTCTGTGTTTGTGAAGTGAGGAGCTGGCGTCGTACCAGCGGGAGCTGGAGGTTTTGTCCCAGCAGTTCTCTCTGAAGTGTCTGGAGAACGGACATCTGGTCCAGGCTGTGGATGCTGAGAGGAAGGCCTTGTGTCAGTGCCAGCAGGAGAACCAGGACCTGAGGACCAGAAACCAGGCGAGAGCTCCGATACGCCTCCTTTAATACATCACAGACACGTTCTCCTACACAGTTACCACCTGCAGACACCCAGGGTGTAAAACTACTCCCAGTGCCTGGATTAAAGAGAGAATTACATGTTATTATGGTATATTTCAGATGATTATTGTCATTAAGTAAGAGGCCTCATTGTGGTTTTGTTTCTGTCGTCCAGGAGCTGAGCGGTCACCTCGCAGCAGAGATCACCCGACTCTGTTCTCTGGCCAAGCAGGACGCCCTGCCGCTCAGCCAGGGGATGGACGTGTACGAGATGGAGGTACGTCAATAGTAGGACAATAATAACCACAGCATGTGCAACATCACTCCCAGTAATCTGTGTGCGATCAGACTTTCTGCTACTTGTCAATATCATTGACAATATCTCTCTTAATATCGTGCTAAATATTACTTTTCCATCAGGCACTGGTGTCAGTATCACTTCTTACACACTTTATATTTGTACTCTTTGTTGTATTTTAGTTGAATTTTTTTACTTTATTTATTTACTCTTGTTGCTATTGTCTTTTATTTTGCAATGGTGTCCATATTAGTTCTTATTTCATATATGTTTATATTTTTATTCTATTGGTTTTTGTTATTCTTCTAATCTTAATGAAACTCTGCCTCGGGGTGTGTGCGTGTGTGTGCGTGTGTGTGCGTGTGTGTGCGTGTGTGTGCGTGTGTGTGCGTGTGTGTGCGTGTGTGTGAGAGCTATGTGAAAGGATAGGAAAGAAAATAAGAAAGTAAATAAATGAAAGAGCAAATACCACCAATTACAAAATAATAAAATGTCCATTTGTTCTAGAAATAAACGAAACAGAAATGTTATAATTTAGTGAAAAGAGATAAACCGCCATCATGAAGTTATCTGTGGCTCCCTCTGGTGCTCGACAGTAATAACCAGCTTTATTATTACAGTGTGGTCTGAATGGAGGGGTGGTCACTTTGTTTTATGAGCCTCACGTTCAGTTTACATGAAGAACTGAACTCTAAACATGTTTGTGTGTCATTTCAGTGTGAAGAAGTTCTCTGATTCTTTACATCATTTATTTTTCTGAAGATATGAAGCTGATTCTTAGTTTTTGTCTCAGATCACCCTCCGAGTGAAGCAGTCTGAGGTTCAGTGTCTGAAGCAGGAGATCGCGTCTCTGAGGGACGACCTGCAGTCGGCACAGAGGGTGAGAATCACACACGGACAGCTGCTGGAGTCATAAATAACATCTGTCAACCAAAAAGAGAAGAAGTGACCGTGGTGTGTATATGAATATATATATATATGTGTGGTGTCTGTCACGTTTCAGGACAAGAGGAACGCCTCAAAGAAGTGCAAAGACGTGTACACGGAGCTGAGCCTCACCAGAGCCAAAGCGGAGCGAGAGATGGACGCGCTGAGAGAGAACCTGAGGCTGGCTCACCACGCTCTGGACCAGACGGCAGCCTGAAAACAGCAGATTATACAACAGCAACAACACATTCGTCTTCACTGTAACACGGAGAGCTTCTCCTGCAGCTTTACCCACAAGAACAATATTTAAAACAAAGAAGTCTGGCCGTGTGTCTTATTTAATAAATCCAGGAACACAATCTCATTTCACACTCCTTTTCTATGTTTGGTTTTAAAGTTGTTTATATTGTCTGTGAATGTTTAGATCAGTTAGTAACTGTTTTGACTCTGAGTTTGTCATTTACAATTTATTTTGAACATTAGGACCAAAAATGGTCCTAATGTTGTGTGTTATGTATATATTGTATCTGTACAGTCATTGTGTTATTGTAACACTTCAATCTGACGTGTATGTCGCTCTCGCTCTCTAACCTCTGCTGTAAGTGTCGTCATTAAACTGGTCAGGTATTTTCTTTTTTATCAATTAAATAATTAAAATTAAACAAGTAAATTGACTTGTAATATATATTTGTAAACTGCAGTGTTAAAAACATAAATGTTTTTTATTAATTAAACCAAATTGGCAGATTTAACCAACACTGACACATTGTATTTTATTTTGTTAATGAGACGAAGTTTATAAATGAAAGATTTAAATCAAAGTCAGTTCATATTATATTGTTATATTCAGGCTCCCGTTTTTATTTCAAAATAAAAGCCCCTATTGACATTCTTTTAACAGTCGGACAGAATATAACGAAAGAAATGGACTAAAATTAATCAGATTCAACAATAAATATAAACTTCTTAAGATCTATTGTACAAACTGTAATGTAGAGTACTGCTGTATGCACTGCTAGTAAAAATGACCTGTACAGATGAAATGTATTTTATTTTGCTTTAACATTTGTCAGTGGTGGAAAGTGACTCCTTTAACCCGAGTACTGTACTTAAGTATAACTTTGAGGTACTTGTATTTCCCTAGAGTAATTCCATTTCATCCTCCAGTCTGCATTGCCTTTACTTGACAGCTTTAGTTACTTTTCAGGTCAAGATTTTACATAAAAACATCTAAATATAATGTAATGGAGTATTTTTATGTCTTATAAATACTTCTCCACTACTGACATTGAACGTGTTGTGTAATAAAAAACAGTCAGAGCAGAACTGTCACTTCCTGTACAAGAATTCATCTTTTAAACTTTTTAAATGTATTCTTATTTTAAACAAAATAACATAATACAGCTTCAGTACAACCCAAGAAAAGAAGACACTTCTTAAAAAATTATATATTTCATAATGATGGCAATTTACCAACAAAAAGCCTACAAGACACTTAATATCTGTCTGTTTTATATATATATTGATAAGTATGATATACCCAGGCTCATCTGTTATTGTTTTTATTTACATACTATTGAAGAAACCAAACGCTACACAGTCTTCACAGATATGATCAATTACAAATCTGCAAAGGTCTTCTTGCCAGAATTTCTTGTTCTTTATTTGTCTTCCAATATATTTATTATTTACAAACCGATTCCAATATGACATGAATGTGGACTCTCTTTGAAAAAGGGCTTTATTATTGAGGGGATGGACTGAGAAACCATTTATTCCCTACCGGTAAATCATCTGTATGGAAGCTGGAAGATGAAAAGTTAGACTTGATAATAAAAATATCCCCATGGCACTTTTAGTGCATCCATCTGCAACCATGACACAGACCAGATGTTTCCAGTTGCTGTTCAATGAAGGTTGTCTCCTCAGCCACATCGGTTTTATTATTCTACTCCAGAGCTTTTCATCTGTTGTAAAGCCACGTTTAAAGTAGTCTTCAATGTACTCACAATATATTTCTGTGTCAAATGTAGGATAACCTATGAAGAGCTGCTTCTATGACTGTTGTGTTTAAGTATCTTATAATTTAGAGTTTCTATCTCATAAATATGACTTTTTATCTCATAATTTCGATTTACCATGGGGATATTTGTTTTATCAACTAACTTTTCATCTTTGTCTCGCTTAAATGGGCTTCCATACCGCTGGGATTAGGGACACATTTCAAAACGTGTGCATTGCTTCTTGAGGTCTTTTACTTTGAAAGGACGCCGTTCTCTTCCGGTGTTCTACTGGTTTTCTGGTCCGACTTTACGGTGAAGAAAGATGGTCTCCATGATGACAACTTTAAAATACCAACAGTAGCCAGAAGGGGTTCTAACTGCCTGACAGCAAATTATTTAAACAAAAAACAATGTTTGTGTCTCGTTATCGCGTCGAGTGTCGGCTAGGTTTGAATTAGCATAGCGTGCTAACGTTAGCTAGCCAGCTAGTATGGAGTCGCTGCACTTGTTTACATCCGGTCCTGATGACGGTGAGGTGTGTTAGCTAACCCGGCTACCAGGCGTGTTTTGTGGGGAGAGGGTCCTCCTAAAGCCGCTCTGTGAGGACCAGGACCGGGGGTCGTCTGTCAGACCTGCTGCCACCTCAGGGGTAATTTAACACTTTAATAAAACACACATTATTATTTTGATGTGAGTTAAAGTAACGTTACATGTCTTCATTGATAAACAGGTTACATTACCTTTTACGTTACTCATGGACGGGCCTACCTGTTAACAGGTGAGAAAGATCAATTACAGACCTCATGCTGATTCTTAATTAATGAATGGATAAATAATAGAAATGATATAAATAGTCTTTGTGAACTAAATCTAATCCAATATTTGTTTAACTTCCTGTTACAGCTGCACAGCATATTGAGACATTGTTTAATTTAAATACACTAAAGTTAGTAAATAATTATAAATAAACATAATTAAAATAAATAAAAGAGCCTGCATCGGGTTCTGCTTCTTGTTTAAGAAACATTTTTACAGCCTTTGTTTACATAATACTTCTCTTCTTCTGTCTTTTGGATTTTTTATTTGTGCATTTATTTGAACAGTTTGCTTGTATTTTGCTGTTCTTGAGTTTTTAATTTTTGCTGTCTAAGCACAATGTGCTCCCAGCTTGAACGCTGCTACACAAATACAATAATGAACATAATTGTTAGTATTTCTATGACTCCTACAGCTCACCATGATAAACAGGACTCAGCCAGCTTCTCTTCATCTCCAAAGTGAATTAAAAAACAGAAGTTCGGTGGCTGGGCTGCAATTAACAATTCCAAAACGTGGGGAAAAAAATGTTCAAATGTTGTGTTTTGATATTCAGTTGATAATGATTTATGACCATGAAAAGCAGCAATTGGTAAGCTTTTTGTGTTTGTGTTATATTACTTTTTTTGCTTGAAAGGTCACTGACACAAATGAATCATCAAAATATATATTTTTGTCTATTTCTGGTTGTGGTTCACCTTTAGTGTGCCACTGAAAAAGACCCAAAACCACCTCAAACAACATGACTGCATCTCTCTCCGTCTGGGGATCTTGCTTCTCTAGAGATTAAACGATTAGTCTATTAATTGAACAGTTGATTGACCAAAACAAATAACCATCAACTGTTTTGATCGGTTGATCAGCAGTAATGGTGGGAAAAAAGCCCAAATTCTCTGGTTTCAGCTTCTCAGATGAGATGATTTGTTGCTTCTCATCATCATGATTAACTGTGAACTGAATATCTTCAGGTTTTAGACTTTGGGAAGTTATACATGCATCTCATACACATTAGTACTCCTCAACACCTGCGAACAGACTTCATTTTCTTTTGAAGAAATGATAATAAACTGGTATAAAATGATACATTTCACTGAATTGACGATGTTTGTTGCAGTGATGGAAGTGTCCCCTCACGACCCTCCTCTCATGGCCATGGACCTGTCAAAGAGCTACTCGGTCAACCCGCTGACCCGCAGCCACACGGAGGCCATGGACCTGGCAAAGAAGCCAGAGTGGTACCACAGACGCCCGCCGAGCTGCAGCACCGACATCGGCTCCCCGTACAGATCCAGAGCCTCGTCCTCCTACAGCGCTCCGCTGCATCCTGAGCCCGGTGCGCCTGTCCACTGCAGGGACCCGGAGCAGGGCCCCGAGTCTTTAGGAGACTACGTGAACTCATCACTTGCTCCCGGGTTGGATCTGTACCGCGACGGAGTTCACGGCAGCCTGTGGCATCCGGGGTTCTACGGACCCGACCAAACCGGCGGTCCAGTCTTAGAAAGCAGCGGCGGAGAGGAGAGCGACAGCGGCAGCGGCTCCGATGTTATCTTCCTCGTGTCCTCCGCTAAGGAGCCACTCTTATGCACTTCTTTCCTCCAAGACAGCGTGAGGCACATCGTGGAGCCCTTGACCCCGGTTGTGTCCTCACTGGAGGCAGGGAGAGGTTGCTATCATCTACCGCAGCCTCTGAGCTCACCCGGTCCTGACAGCTCGTACTCGGAGGACTCCTCAGACAGCTCGGTGGACATTCCCGTCCATCACACCAGACCCGTGGTGCTCCTGTCCGACCTCGGCGCCGTTTACGGCAACCCTGCCGGATCTCCGGTGGACATGACGAGCGATGACAGCGACATCATCGAGGTTTCGGTCACGAGCGAAGAGAAGAAAACATTTCCCTGTAAGAAGAAGAGTCTGGTGAGAGAAAGTGCTCCACAGAGCGAGGACGAAAAAGTTCCACTCAGAGAAGTTCGACGTAGCCCCAGAATCCAGAAATCTGTGTCGGAAACGCCTCCGTTCACCTACAGTGCGTCTCGCCACAGTTTGAGGAGACAAGCCAAAAGCGACGCGGTGGGTATTTATAACGAATGTTGTGACTCCGACGACATGATGGACTACGCGGTGCGGTTGTTCAGCTCGGATGCGGACGAGGAGTCGACCTCGCAGCCGAATGCGTCGCAAAGAGCGAGCAGTAACTCGGGGGAGTCCGACGTGGACGTTCGGATGGACGGAAAGTCGCCGCAGAGAGAGTCGGAGGAGCAGCAGAACAAAGCCTCAAATGCCAAAAGCATCAATAAAGGAAAGAAGCCCCCGACGCTTCGTAAAGCTAAAAGCTTGAGGACTAAACGGAAAGAAAACTGCAGCTCCACAGCAGAGCAGCACGAAAAGAAAATAAATAAAAAACCTGTAGCGAGACGGAAGAAAAGAGCTCGTTCACACACCGGGCCTTCTGCTCTGTTCTCTCCCAGAGAGCCGGAAATCAAGCTCAAATATGCAAACGTGAAAAGGGAGAAAAAGATCAAGAAATTGGGAAGTTTCTGCCCGTTTGTTCACGTGAGGAAGAGGATGTGCACCGTTGTGAACGACCAGGAGGAAGAGGAGACGGTCCGGAGCAGCAGAGGACGGCAGCAGAAAGCCTCCAGCTCTCCGCCCGGGTTCCTTCCCAGTTCGTCCTGTTTCCAGTTGGGTCGGGTCGGCTCGGACGGCCGGAGTCCGGTGACGCCGCTGTGCTGCCTGTGCGGTCAGACGGCCAACGCCACGGGCCTCGGGGACCTCCACGGCCCGTACTACCCCACCAACCCGTCTCTGGACCACAGGACCGAGCAGAAAGAGGAAGAACCACGTTTACTCGTCAGCAGACGTTCAGTGAACTCCTCCGAGGACGGTCTGGACGGTTACGACTGCTCTGCTGTCAAAGGTCTGCTGGAGGGCGACGGCCGCTCTCTCCCGAAGGAGCCTCTGCGTCTGGACGAGGGCTGGATCCACGAGGACTGCGGGATCTGGTCCGCCGGAGTCTTCCTGGTCCGAGGGAAGCTGTACGGGCTGGAGGAGGCGGCCCGGCTCGCACAGGAAACGGTGAGTGAAACACACACCGACGTCTCATGCATCATAATTAAATAATAGTTTCATTATTTATTGAAGTTCTTGTTTTACATCTTCCAATAGAAGTGATGGGGGATGAAACCCACAGTCAGATCAAGTGTATCAGCTTCATTAACTAAGTCTGTTAAATCTTCAAGTCTTCAAATGTCATGTGACCTACAGACCAAAAACCTAAATTATTTAGTTTACAATGATAAAGAAACAGAAAATCCTCACATTTCAGAAGCTGAAACCAGAGATTGTTTCACGACTTTCGTCTGAAACATTTCTTATTTGAGATGATTTTTTTTCTGGCGATCAACAAATCGATGAATCATTTTAGCACAAAAGTTTCTTTTTTTTTTTTTTAAGTTTTACAATCCGCCCAGAAAGGAAGCAAAGAGGGATTTTCAAACTAAAAGCAAACTTTGGGACTTTGGGATCTTTTCCCAGCCAGCATGAAGAGGAGGAATACTTTTAGCATCCAATAACTATTCAATAATGCATAAGAGGAAGTGAGCTACTTTATTGAAATACATTTAACAAACAGTAAACCTATCCGTAGAGGAAATATTACATATTTAAGTTATTGTGTACAAAGAGTTTTATGAATGTTTTGTTGTTTTCTGTGATTCTGCATCACATAAAGAGATAAATGTGCTTTTTATTTCCAGATGTGTTCAGCGTGCCAACAAGCAGGTGCAATAATCGGATGTTTCCAGAAGGGCTGCCCTAGAAACTACCACTACAGATGTGCTGTTCAGTCAGGTGCAGTCTGACACGTGTGCCACTAAAATACTGCAGCTGTGAAGAGATCAATCAATGAAACACATAAATGTTGTTTTTGTTGACCTGCTGTCTGAAGGGACGAATACTTCAGAACATAAAAGTTTATTTTGTGTTTTTTGTGTTTTTCAGGCTGCGTCTTAAACGAGGAAAACTTCTCAATTCGATGTCCGGAGCATAAAGTAAGTTCAGCTTTAGTGGGAGAGGGTTGTTGCGTGTGTTGGTTCACAGTGTGAGGCGCTGCACGGCCTCTGGGGGTCGCTGGTGGGTCATCAAAATATAAAACTGCATCATGAGTGTGTGAGGAGACTCGTTACATGTTCGTAACAACTGCAAGTTAATGGTGATATCTGTAGAATAAAATATGAGAAATAGTTTCATATACTATAGCCACATATAGATAAATAGATTTAAATCCCATATTTAAATATATTCAATGGTACATTTCTTTGTTTTGTTGATTCCAGATTAAATATTAATAACATACTGTAGCAAACACATATATATTTAATTCCTGTAAACTATAGACTGTAAATAAATCACACTAAATGTAAGCGAGTAAATGTAGATGCTTGTAGAAAGCATCCCCTGCTTTATGGTCTGTGTGACTCTAAATGGACCATCATGTACTAAATGAACATCATGCTGTATTGAAGAAGACTTGAAACTAGAGATTGAGACATAAACTCATGTTTACAATGTTTACTGAGGTAATGAATCAAGAGAGAAGTAGAGTCATTTTCTATAGACTTCTATACAACCAGAGGAGTCGCCCCCTGGTGGACACTAGAGAGAATGCAGGTTTAACACATGAAGCTTTACAGAACCGGAGTTTTATTTATTTATTTATGTGTCATCAGATAAATCCTAAAGATTTCTGTTTCTGACGGACAGCCGCTGTGAGAGGCCGAGGTCCTGGAAGTCAAAAACATGTTAACCTACAATACCCTGTAGTACCCTGTAGTACACTGTAGTACCCTGTAGTACCCTGTAGTACACTAATACACCGTCACACATGTCCTGTTTATTGATTTGTTTCTTATTATTGTGAATAATGTGTGTTTGTATCCGACAGAACAAATTGTTGACCGTTGTGACCCGACAGCACAAGAGATGACGCGGAAGACATTTGGGGGAACTGGAGGTATTTAACATTTAAACAATTAAAGCTGCTTGTTTGTGGAGATGCAACTAATCTGTAACGATTCCAGAAATTAATGAATCGTTTGATCCTGAGCGTCTCTGTAAATGTGAATATGACAATAAATAACTTGAAATTGTTTTCTCATATTTTTAGACCAAACAAACGATTGATCAAGAAGATGATCAGATTATTTCCATCTCTACTTGTATAAAAATATAATAATAATATGTCCATAAATGCATTTCTGTATCTTTATTGTCTTTCTTTCTTCCAGAACGATCCACAGATCTCCTCAGGACGCGACGCGATCGGCCTGACTTCACCTCGGAGGTTTTTAAACACCAACTAACGAGAGTTCACGTGCGTTTGCTCGAGCAGAAGGAAAATCTTCTGGTAAGATTCCACATCGGAGACGATCCATCAGGGGCCACTTTAGGGTTTTTATAAGGTGTGTGTGTGTGTGTGTGTGTGTGTGTGCGTGCGTGTGGGAATGGGTATTTATTCCTCCACACTCAATGTCACAAATACAGTTTTATTATTTGAGGATAATAATTAGCGTTAAACGATGTATTGATTGGTTGTTTAGGAGATCTTTATACAAAGCCACTTTTCTTTCTACAGTATTTTTTACTACTTTTTGAATTCCTGTTGTTCTTCAGTCATCGCATAACAAAAAGTTATTTATTTTCATAAAGCTGCATGCACAGGTGATGTTTATCGGTGATTATTTATGTCTATTTGTAGACTTTAATCTTCCCCCTTTTACTAATATTATTTAAATTGAGTGTAAGGAGATAGAATTCCAGTTTGAAGCCACAAACCGTACGTTCTCCTTCTTATCTGCACATTTATTGAAACAAACCTCTGATCAACGGCAGCGTTCAATGTTTCTGTGAAGTTTCTCTTATTGTGACGTGACAAGACTGAAGAAAGTGTCGAATTAAAGGGTCGCTTCAACAAAATCACAAAAATGAATTTTTATGATTTTAGATTTAGATTTTAATGATTTATTTAAAAAATACAAATTCCAGCTTCTGAAATGTGAGGATTTGCTTCTGCTCTTTGTTTCACATCATTGATGATTTATTGGTATTTGTGGCTGTTCAGACAAAACAAACTATTTGAATATTACTTTGGAACTACAGTTCCCATGATTGTTGGTGTTGGGGATGTAAACAGGAAGTACTGTGTAGTATTTGTGTAGATTTAGTTTGCAGTGTTCACATGAACGTACAGACGACAGTCGCTGGATTACTTTCAACAGAAGAAGACTTATAACAGCTTACAGTGAGCCTCTGTTCTTCTACCAGGATTTATGGACATTTATTTGATTAAATATGAAAAAAGGTTGATTTTGTCCTCATTAAATCAAACTGTTCATAAAGTTCATGACTTGACAAAGCGACGCAGTGAAATGTATTTTTGTGATTTGGGTGAATTGATCCTTTAATATGTGGTGGAGCTTTAACGGCCGTCTGGTTCTGAGCTCCTGTGATGTGACGGACGACTCGTTCATTATTTAAGACGTTCCAAGTTTTATCATTTGAGGAATGAAAAAGATAATTAATGTTATTTAATAAAAGTCAATAAAACTGAACTCTTGTCTTTGTCCGTCTTTAAATAGACGAATAGATTTAAATAGACCATTTGGTTCGTTGTGATGAAACCAAAGTGTATAAAATTTTAATTTCTCCTTTTCTAATTATTTTTGTTCTCAAAGGATTAACACAGGATGTGTGATTTACAGCAGCAGCTGAACGTGTTGATACAGTTTAATAATCTCCGAGTGTTTTCACACGGAGCTCTGCTTCTGGAGCCACTTTGATGGAAACAGTTCCAACACGTCGTAGCGTTAGAATCTATTTCTATAAACACGTCACAGCGCTGCTCCGTCACGTCAGCATCAGGCTGATGTGGTGACCTGCAGCGGCGTGAAGAAGCTGCTTCTCACTCAGAATAGAAGCGCTGAGACATCCTGGGACATCCTGAAACACCCTGAGACATCCTGAGGACACCCTGAGACATCCTGAGACATCGTGAGGACATCCTGAAACATCCTGAGGACACCCTGAAACACCCTGAGGACATCCTGAGACATCCTGAAACACCCTTAGACATCCTGAAACATCCTGAAACACCCTGAGGACATCCTGAAACACCCTGAGGACATCCTGAGACACCCTGAGGACATCCTGAGACATCCTGAAACACCCTGAGGACATCCTGAGACATCCTGAAACACCCTTAGACATCCTGAGACATCCAGAGACATCCTGAAACATCCTGAGAGATCTGCAAAATAACTTAAAACATTTACTGAAGTATTTTGAGGTACTTGTACTTTACTTGAGTATTTACATTTTCAGCTAATTAATACTTCTACTCCACTACGATTTGGAGGCAAAATGTTACTTTTTATTTCCCTACATGTATTTGATAACTTTAGTTAGTTTGCATATTCAGATTATATACAATATATGTTCAACAGATAAAGTTTGATGTATTGTATAGAGTAAACTACAAATATATATAAAGTAATTCAAATGAACTCCACCTTTACCAGCTGCAACATTAAAGAGACGAACACATGAATGCATCAATAATTATCATATAATATAGGAGTACTTCTTATTTCTGTTATGTTTAATCTTGATGCCAATACTTTTGTACAGTTACTTCAGTAAGATTGTGGATACATCTACTTTTACTCGTACCAGAGTATTTGTACATCACTGTAGTATTACAACTCCTCCTGAAGTAACACGTGAACATCAGACACAGAAGCAGATGAACGTTCCTGGTATTTACTCTGCGTCTGCTGGTGAATGTGTAAAGAAACAGATCAGTGAGAGCAGCTGTAATTACTATGCTGAACATGCAGCGATGCTCAGCTGCACTGAGCTGGTTTCCTCCTCTCCGTTTCATCCTTCATATACAAGCAGACCTGAGTTCATTCTGCTCAACTGACACTGGAAACACATTTAATCTTTGTTTCGTATCAGTGGATACAACACTGATGTGCACGTCTGCTGCATCAGAAACATGTTTTTAGCCTCAGATCTACTGTTGGGGTGTGTGTGTGTGTGTGTGTGTGTGTTATATATTTTTTTTAGCTGTAACATTGAATCACATTCTGTGCCTCGGTGGGCGTGTTATGTAACTCTGCTTCCTGCGAGGCTCTTTGGAGGCCGACTGCTCGTTACAGTCAGAAACATGCCCCAGTGGCTCCGCTGTGTTTATTGGGGCATAATCATGTGACCGACATGCAGCGAAGCGTCATCTAATGCCGAAAGTATAAATATAGAAAATACATGCCGACGCAGGAATGCACATTTGCACATCTCTTGGCTTTAATCTGCAGTTTGATCAATTCAAATAGAAACGGGTTATACTATATAATATATCGTTAGATTATTATTACTCAGCAGGATGTTACTGCTGTAGCTGTTGAGGTGGAGCTCATTACTACGCTGGCGGTTGTGACTTCGGCTGTTTTGATTTTTTTCGACATGCTATATACTATGACTTTTTAAAATGAAAAATTTAAACATATTGTACTGTGACTTTTTTAATGAACTTTTTCGACATGCTATATTAGGACATTCTTCCATCACAGTATGACACACTAATGCTTTTGAATTATATTTTTCTACATATAATGGCTTTTGTATTAAATACTAAACTAGGACTTTTGTCATGACACTTTATCCCTTTTTCAACATTTATTATTTGTTTCATGACAAACTACACGATGTCTAATTCATGGAGTTTTCATAGGACATAGTATACAGTGACTTTTTATGACATACTTAGCATTGAGGACGTTCTGTCATGCTATTAGCAAAAGTTAGCAAATTTGGTGGACAACTCTGTAGTTTGTGGATGTGAGATGGAAAAGACATTTTGTTTCATGCTTACCTCTTTCCTGTGCAGCCCTCAGACGGTGGGATGAGAACCCCGTACTTAGAGGGACTTTTAGACAGAATCTTTTAATGGTTAGAAAGCAATGCTAGCCGTTTCCCTCCATTGTTTTCTAGCTAAGCGGTTTCTCTCTGTAGCTTCTTATTAACCGTCCAGACATGAATCTTCCAGAAATGTCGAAAGAACAAATCACAGCGTCCGCTTTTAATTTTCTGGGTGTTTATTTCAACAAATGTTCACAGCAATAATCACGTCACACAATACTTTAAAAAACACAAAGAGAACATTTCAGTAACGTTTCTATCCCCAAGTGCTTTTGAAATATTTCAACCATTTGTTCATCTTTTCAGGGTTTAACTCAATCACCAAAAAGTCGAGGGTTTCCCCAAATACTTTTATATTGTTTTCCATTCTGAACTACATTTCCCTGATCTTGCCTATTTTTTCAGAAAAAGACAAATTCATCATTTCCATGAGAAGTACAATTTCTATTTTCTTTAAACCATGCATATTAAAAACTAAGGTTATTCAAGATAATTCAGTATTTCCTCCTCCCACTTGTCATGTTACCAAATAGATAATTACATACGGGTTTTTTTCACCTTAAAAGTAAATTGGCTGCAGACATTTTCTAGAAGGCTAGAAAAGTAAGAAGATTCCCGATTAACACTTGGAGGTGCGTCCTCAGCCGCTCACATGGTTGCTACCGCACAGTTGGTTTAGGCATCGCAGGCAAACATGAACAAGGACATTTAGGGTGAGAAGGAACAGTCTGGTGACTTATTGTTTATGGGAGATCACGACAACATGACAAATATTTAAAGAAAAATGTGGGTTTGTGAAAGCCACCTGCTTCTACAGAAATTCTAAATTCTCTGGTAAAAACAAATCATAAATATCTGAGATAAATAAATAATTTAACTCCAAAAAAAAACAAAAAACCACCACACACTTTACAGGAACACATCTACCAAACAAACACGATAGTACCATCAACAAGTCCTCTCCAAAGTTGATCATATCTTTTCTTCACAGGTTATTTTTGCATTTAATGGACATATTGCTTGTGGATTATGAATGTTTTTGTTCGTTTTTTTGTTTTCTGTTTTCTTTCTTCAGCTTTGTTTCTTTACATGTTGTCCAGTGAGTTCATTTCAGTATCTGATAAATAAACCACAAACAAGAGGCTTGTGGTCGTCTCGCTGCTCATTTCCTCAGAGCTCGTCTTCATCAGAAACGAGTAAATCCGCAGTGAAGCTACAACGCATGTCAGGCTGTTGATCCCGACGCTAAGCACCAAAACTACACTCTCCTCCTCATCATCATCGGAGAAATCTTCCTCCTGCAGCCTGAACCACTAGAAGCCGCCTACACGCAGATCTCGATGGGCGTTGCCACCAAGATGCGTCCTCGTTCGTTGTTATCTCTGTTGACCCTCTCGTAGCTGCTGGTGGAGGACGGCGAGCTGTTGGAGGACATGGAGGAGTAGTGGGTGTCCATCATGACGCTCCCCTTCGCCACCGCAAAAGCGGGCGACAGCCTCTGCTGCTTCAGTCTGTCCACCAACACGTCCTCTTCGGATGAAGACGAGCTGATGTCCAGAGGAGGCGCACTGCTCGCCAAGCTGCCGCCGCCGTTGTTCCCGTTCTCCGTGTCCAACATCCAGCACAGGTTGAAGTAGCTGAAGACCTCCTTGACGGAGCAGCGGCGCTCCTGCTCGATGGAGAGCAGCCTTCGAAACATTCGAAGGGCCTCGTCGGTGAAGCGGCGCCACTGCGACGGCACGGTGCCGGTGCGGCGACACTGCCAGCGCACGAACTCCTCGTAGAAGGCGTCGTTGGGCATGGCCTTCTCCCAAGGAAAGTTTCCCGTCAGCATGCAGAAGAGCAGCACGCCGAACGCCCACACGTCCGTGCTGTAGTCCACGCTGAAGCCCTCGTGCCGCGCGGTGTCGCACAGCTCGGGCGCCGTGTACGGGATCGTGCCGCTCACGCGCTTCACGGGAGAGCCGGCGCGCCGCGTCATGCCGAAGTCGGACAGCTTGACCTTCCGGCACTCTTTGTCAAAAATGAGGATGTTCTCGGGCTTGATGTCTCGGTGGACCAGCTTCTTGCAGTGCAGGTAGTCCAGGGCGATGGCCACCTGGTGGACGCAGCGCTTGGCCACCGGCTCAGGTAGTCCCACCTGAGCAGAGACGGAGAACAATGAAGTTAGGTACACGACGCCACCTCAGCACTCCATCAGTTCAAGAAGAACGCCAACGGCTCCTCTGTTCTCTCTGGGTTACGATGTTTAAATCTGTATTTACTACACAACCGATCGTCCTGTTTACATTCCACTCTATTTCACTGTTCCTGTACACCCGTCTACCACAGATAACACTGTGTCGCTTTACTGCAGTCAACCCGCTATAGCTGAGTCGTTAGTTTGGTCTTTCCTCCATCATGCTTAGCTACAGTTCCCATGATGCTCTGGGGTTATTATGTTATAATACGACAAAGTTTGCTTTTTTTCCAGCCTATATTTGTTTACATTTTGTCAAATTTAGCGGCACTAAACATATGCTGTATTAAGTATTGGTGGTTATTGTCCCCGTCACTGGATTACTTTGATGCTGGAGAAAACTTAACACCGATTCTTAGGCGAGTTCTGGAGTTATACCACGTAATATGTATATGTTTTTTTACGTTATATCATGATTACTAAGCAGGTGCATGTACGCTTCTCTCACAGCTGATGGTTCCCCTCACCTGTGGCGGGATGATGTCAAACAGATCTCCTGCCAGCGCGTACTCCTGAGCGAAGATGTAGTACTCGTCCGTTTCGAAGGCGATGCCGTACATGTTGATGATGAAGGGGCAGGGCGACAGGTAGAGGGAGATGCTGTACTCTCTCAGGAAGCTCTTCAGTTTGGTGGTTTTCTTCCTCAGAAACTTCAGAGCCATCTTTGTCCCTGAGAAAGAAGAAGAAAAGAGGACAGAAGTGTTATATAACGAACATAAATCTAGTTCCTCGCTTCTGCTTCATCTTTTCCCAACCGATTTATTTCACGGCCGCCTAATTGCGGGAATGAAACTTAATTAAGAAGATCAAAATTAGAAGAATAATTAAAAACTCCGTCAATGAATTAATTGCTGCCGTTTCTCAAATCCTCTGCCAGATTATGTTCCCACGGAGTGAACATGTTGAACGCTTTCATGCAGCCACGAAGTATTTACATCCTTCACTTAGAAGTACTAATACCACACTGTGAAAATACTCCACTATGAGTAAAAGTCCTGTATTGGTAACTTTAAATATGCAAGTATTATCCCAAAGAGGTACATATTGTACAGAGGTACAATATGTACCTCTGTAAACCTCCGAGTAAAAACTACAACATGTACCTCTGGGATGCAGTGGAGTAAAAAGTACAACATGTACCTCTGGGATGCAGTGGAGTAAAAAGTACAACATGTACCTCTGGGATGCAGTGGAGTAAAAAGTACAACATGTACCTCTGGGATGCAGTGGAGTAAAAAGTACAACATGTACCTCTGAGATGCAGTGGAGTAAAAAGTACAACATGTACCTCTGAGATGCAGTGGAGTAAAAAGTACAACATGTACCTCTGAGATGCAGTGGAGTAAAAAGTACAACATGTACCTCTGAGATGCAGTGGAGTAAAAAGTACAACATGTACCTCTGAGATGCAGTGGAGTAAAAAGTACAACATGTACCTCTGAGATGCAGTGGAGTAAAAAGTACAACATGTACCCCTGACTGGAGTAAAAAGTACAACATGTACCCCTGACTGGAGTAAAAAGTACAACATGTACCCCTGACTGGAGTAAAAGGTACAACATGTACCCCTGACTGGAGTAAAAGGTACAACATGTACCCCTGACTGGAGTAAAAAGTACAACATGTACCCCTGACTGGAGTAAAAAGTACAACATGTACCCCTGACTGGAGTAAAAGGTACAACATGTACCCCTGACTGGAGTAAAAGGTACAACATGTACCCCTGACTGGAGTAAAAAGTACAACATGTACCCCTGACTGGAGTAAAAGGTACAACATGTACCCCTGACTGGAGTAAAAAGTACAACATGTACCTCTGACTGGAGTAAAAAGTACAACATGTACCCCTGACTGGAGTAAAAGGTACAACATGTACCCCTGACTGGAGTAAAAGGTACAACATGTACCCCTGACTGGAGTAAAAAGTACAACATGTTGAATCTGCACTGAATGTCCGTAGTTACACGCCTCTGTTCGTGGTTCTTTACATCAACGGCTGCAGACATGAATTGGATTAGAACGGCAGCGCAGACGAGCGTCTTGATTTAATAATGTCAAAGATTCACAGGAACGCATCGAGTGGTCCGGAGGGAACACGGGAACGTCACTCGTGAGGTTCGGATGCATCATCTCGCCTCGGCAGACACTTCACTGCAGCGAGAGGAAACCAGCAGAGCTCCATGTGGAACAGACAGTAAGCTGGAGAGCAGCGAGGACGAGAGGACGGGAGGACGAGAGGACGAGAGGACGGGAGGAGGAGAGGACGGGAGGACGGGAGGACGAGAGGACGGGAGGACGGGAGGACGAGAGGACGAGAGGAGACGCTCCTCCAACACCAGCGGCTCAGCTCTGCAGAGCTCTGTGCAGTTTCACAGGTTACAGAGCGCAGACACTCTTTCAGGAGGTCAGGAGTACGCATACAGTACGCATATATATATGCGTACTGTATGCATATATATACACTTATACTTCTCAACATTTCAGAGGTAAATATTGTATTTTTCATTACATTTATTTGAAAGCAATAGCAAATTTCAGATTTAGAAAACTAAACAATATTAAATGAATAACTTTTATACATTTTATAATATGTTAAGATACACAGCAGTAAGACACTAGCTCTTTAATGAACATTTAATGAACAAATCAATGATTCAATAGTACGTAATCCAGTACTTTAATATGCATTATTCTGAAAGAGACTGCTTTGTATTGGTGCAGCAACAGCAAACCGACTTCACCATATTCTTTACCGCCGCCCTCACTTGTTGACGCGTATCTTTTTATGACTCTGAACATTAATGTATTCGTTCCCAAACACGCAGCAGATCTTCTCTAAATGGAGTAAATAAACACTTTCCTGCAGCAGCAACAGTTTCATGTTCACATGGAAAACGAGTCGCTCCGTTGACATCAGCCTGCCGGCTAACGTGCAGAGATAAACGCTCCTGTATTCTCCTCTGCACAGTCAGAGTGTTTCAGGACAGAAACTACATCTCTGATTGATTTTCATTAAAAGTTCCCTTCTTCACTGAAACCTGTTTGCACAAAATAACGAGTCGAAAGGTCAGAACACAGACTTCTTCGGCCCGTTTATTCTCATCGTTAACGTTCATACAGCGCACGGCTCTGAGGTAAAGGACGCAGTCAGAAGAACAGCACGTGCGCCTGCTTTCATTCTCTTCCGCTTTAACCGCACTTTACAGGCGGGAAAAGGTCAGAACTCATCCGCCGCTCAGAAAATGAGCTTCGTGCTCCATAAAGGAGACGATTCAGGAGCTCCGGGCAGATGGGCAACATTTTGGGCTTTTAATGTGAAAAAGGTTGAACAGATTTTCCATTAGTGAAGTCGTGACTTCAGGCCGTCTGGCGCCACATCGCTCCTGAAGCGCTGCGTTCAAGAGCCGCTCGAAAAGTGAACACTTCACCCGAGTGAGGAGGATTATCTTCTGTTCTCTCAGCGGTTGTTGCTGATTGGAAATGAAGCGTCAAACACCAGGCGAACATTGGCTGTGCGCCGTTTCCTAGTGCTGGAAAGTAACAAAGTACATTTACTCAACCTCTGTACTTGTATACAATGTTGAGGTACTTTATTTACATTTGTTGCTGCTTTATACTTCTACTCCACTACGTTTAGGAGACAAACGTCATACTCCTTACTGCACTGCATTGATCCATTACTCAGTTTATTAATACAAAAATATAAATCAACGCATACATTCTGCTGTATTATTATAGTACTCAGCATGATATAAAGTATTAAAATGAGCTGCGTGTTTACCAGCTGCGACAGTAAAGTGATGAACACATGAATGCATCAGTGATTATTAGACATTATAAACGGGTCGTTCTGCAGATTGTGTATTTTTACTTTTTAAGTATATTCTGATGCCAATACTTTTGTATGTTTACTAAAGTAACATGCTGATTGAAGGCTTTTACTTGTAAGAGTATTCCTGCACTGCGGTATCGTTACCGTTATACAAGTAAATGATCAGAGTACTTCTTCCGTCAATGGCAAATGTACGTCCTCCGATCAATAATTCATTCGTTCATATATTCTACCCCGTCACTATCTACTGTGTTGGTTCTATGAATTCTGGGTGATCCAGGTGTGCCTGAAAGTTAAGAGGGCTTCGATTGCATTTTTGTATGAAACTCCCGTTATTGTTTCTACTAGCGCTCACTTCAACATGTGGAGAAATCCAACGCTAGCTGCAAAGAGCGTCCAACAGAAGTTACCTCTGATTTTGTGGACGACCAGGTCCACCTTCCCGTAGGTTCCCTTCCCGAGCTCACAGACGACCTCGTAGTATTTGTTGATGTCCAGCTTCTCCAGGTTCTGAGCGGCGATCAGCTGGAGCTCCTCCAGGATGTCGATGGAGGCCCGGGGGCCGCGGGGCGAGGAGCTCATTGTTGTGGCGGGTCGGGCCGGAGCCGAGGGTCGGGTCTGGAGACGGATGTTCCTGTGGGACGGGAGGAGCAGGAAGGAAGAGAAAGGGTCACTATGTGACCCGTGACCCCCCCCACCCCCCCACGTAAACACAGCTACTGTGTTGGACATGCACGTGTGGACAGAATGCTTCGTGTTCAGCCCAAAAGAACTGCATCAAACCTTTGAGTCGTCACTTTGTGTTCATGAGAAAGTTTTTGGTTTTTTAAAGATCACAGGGACAGAGACACACAGTCATGTTTCCAGTCAATTGTCAAGATAATCTTCAGTGAACTTCTGAAATATGTAATCCAACGATAAACAGAGAAGAAGAATAAGTTTGAGGTCGTGAACCGGAGACAAAACAAGTCGCCATCGAACCATCTGAGAGAAAAATAGAGTTTCAGGATTTAGTTTGAATTGTTCTTTCATGTCAGAGACTATTGGCTATGTTTAAATATATGAATATATATATATTTATCCAGGAAGACACAGACAGCGGAAACAGTAAGTTAAATGATCCGTGCGTCAGATTCAGGCGTTTCCATAATTAGTTTAGCGCATTAAATCTTTTTCAAACAAAAAACGGCTCAACTGACCGTAAAACCTTTTTCCTGCAATTTTTTTGCTTCCGAACAGCTTTTCTAACACGATACTTCAAAATGAGCATAAAATATGTGGATGGAAACGCGGCTCATGACAATGCTAACCAGTTCACTGGTTAGTCGCGTGCATTAGCTAATCAGCTCAAAATGCTAACTGGATCTGAAACTCATGGAACAGCATTTGTTTGGCAGGTATTTCATCACACACAAGTTATGAATTTGAGCTCATGGTGGCACGAGATGAAAAGTCAGAGGATCATGAAACTTATTAAAATAATCCTGACGGGAACGTGAACGTCTGAACCAAATGTCACGGCAATCCATCCAACAGTAGTTCAGACATTTCCATCGCTGTGAGCGTGACTACAACATTTTAGAAAAGGAAAAGTTGTAACTAGTTTAAATGCAAATTCTACATTTTACAAAAAAAGTACAACAAAGTAGCAGCTTCCAGCCCAAACTGCAACATGAAGTGACCTCCTGGCTGCAAGTCGTGTCGTTCCAACATGATTGCAGCAACACGGACTCTTCACCGAGTTTACGTTTACTCCTCGGGGATGGAGGTCGGAGGTCAGAGAGAAAACTCCCCAGAAGGTTTCTGTACATGCAGTTACTCTGAACTCTAAAGCCGTTCAGTAATAACATCAAAGTGTGAACGAGTCAAACTGGATGTGAGAGGAGGAACATTTAGCTGTTTGTGGAGCTGAGCCTCTGCAGCTGACCAACGATCCTCCTTCAATGGAGTCTAATTCTGATCCGCTGGCTTCTGATCCCAGTGAATCCGTCTCACCTTCCTCCTTCTGCTTCCACAGGAAGCAAAGCGACACTCGTCTGCTGAGTCACTCACAGCGGGCCAAGACGCCCCAACGACAGGAGACAATTATACCAAGTCTCATTAACGAGGACGAGGACGTGTTGGAGGAGACGGGACGGTCCATCTGTGCACCCGTCTACTGAGAGCGTGCACGACGCGCAAAGCTGTACACAAAACTAAACAAAGAAACGTGTGGAAACAATAAAACAAACATGTTTCACTGGAAATACTTGCAGTGACAGTAAAACTGTGTTTTGTGTTATTTACTGTTGAAACAAGTCCTTAATGGTAGTAATACTACAGTGTATAAATACTCTGTTACAAGTAAAAGTACGAAAGTTTTAGCATCAAAATATACTCATTTCAGAATAATACATATAATATTATTGGATTCTGATTATTGATGCATTAATGTGTTCATCACTTTAATGTTGCAGGAGGTAAATATGAAGCTAACTTTATTACTTTGTAATAGTGGCTTAATCTATAACATACGAGTTATGTATGTTATTAAACATTCTATTTAATATCAGTGATCTGAATCAGCAACTGAAGCTTTAAAATGAACGTAGTGAAGAAGAAAGTAAAATATTTGCCTCTGAGATTTAGTGTAGAAGTATAAAGTTACTTAAAACGTAAATAAATAAAGTGCAAGTACCTCAGAATTGTACTTTAAGTGACGATTAGTCATATTGTGCACATATTTAACAATATACGGAAACAAATCTTTGTCTTTTTTTAGCAAAATCCAATTATCTTTTCTTCCCGTAGAACAGAATATGACTTGTGCTTACGTAGGCCAACGCCAGCCGAATACAACCAACAGTATAAGATACACATCCACCATCAGTCACAGTACAGAAGATACAGACGCTCTTAAGGTTAACACTTTAGGTACTTGAGTAAATGTTGACTTCTGTAGTACTCTAGTACCATCTACTAGCGATGATACTCTGCGTGGCTGCACAGATGCACCAGGTACTCTGTGTTCTGACTGTAGCGGCTCAACGAGCGTCTGCCTCCTTATCAAACCACATAAACCCCCAAATCAACACAAACCACCAAATCAACACAAACCACCAAATCAACACAAACCACCACAAACCCCCAAATCAACACAAACCACCACAAACCCCCAAACCACCACAAACCCCCAAACCAACACAAACCACCACAAACCCCCAAACCAACACAAACCACCAAATCAACACAAACCACCAAATCAACACAAACCACCACAAACCCCCAAACCAACACAAACCACCAAATCAACACAAACCACCAAATCAACACAAACCACCAAATCAACACAAACCACCAAATCAACGGGCCGAGCTCCTGATGTTTGCAACGCATTGCTGTAACGGCCCTCACGTCTGCTGGTGCTTCTTGTTATTCACAGAATGAGTCACAGCAGAGCGTTGGGTCTTCTTGCAGTGACAGAGGAGGCCGAAACACAAACAGTATGTGCCGAGCATAGAAGTACGACAAGCAGATAAAACTGATGAGTCAGCTGAACCCAAAGGAGCCGCCTGGCTGTCCGTCACCGGTCCGCTCAGCATCCGTCGGACAAGGTCAATAAAACAAACGCACAGCGGCCGAGGAGCCACAGCTGCAAGCAGAAAACTCTTTTCATTTACTGGCTCTGTGATTGGATAAGAATTCAAACCCAATTCTGAATAATAACGGTGTTCTCCAGTTTGTCTTCACTACAGCAACACAACACAGGAGAATGGGTTCTGTTCAGCTTTGAGCATGCAGCGTTGTTGAACATGATCCAGTCCAAGAGGAGGCGGTCTGAAGCTGGTTTCACACGTCATCGTTTACCAAGACTCAGGAAACACAGGAGCAGATCGGCTTAAACATTCCAGTTCTACAAACAGCAAACTAATCCCCTCGTGATGCAGCTTACAACATCTTCCTCGTGCATCTAAACATTAGAGGGAAATGCCGGAATTATGAAGAATAAAAAGAGTTGAAATATGTCAAAGCAGCGTTTACAGTTCATGAGGTGGAAGAGTTGCATCAATGAAATCTACTGCAATGGAAACATCATTTCACTGTTTACCAAGCAGTCTCAGAATATTCACTCATCCTTCTGTTTGTTAGATAGTTTAGTGTAAACATGTGTGTTCTGATTCCCATCAATGATACAAGACCCGTGGATGCTGCTGCACAGGATTTCTCAGAAAGGGTTTCAGAGCTTTTCTAATCTTTATCGCCGTCTCTCTCGGTCCGTTTGCACCGACGGGTGTTACTTTGTTGGCGCAGCACTCTCCTGAACACCGTCGGTCACACGTCTTTGTGTGGCACCACAGAGAGCCTATAGGAGGAGAGCATTAGAGACCATTTACATCATCTTTGTTTGAACTATTCCTTTATTTTTTAAATAGTAATTGAGGATGGAACGTGCAGTAACTTATATTTTCTTCTGCGAATTTTCCAGAAATGTTTAAAACTTGAGCTGCAGTCGGATGTAAACTGGACTTCTGTAAACGAGTATCCTCTGCTTGTTTTTGTTAATTTAATAAAATGTAAAACATTAAATTAAGTTTTCATTGTTTTTCTAATTCTGTGGCTCGTGAGAGATTTTTGCTCTTCTAGCAGGATGAACTGCATTTCACTGTCTCAGTACTTAAATGATATAGAAGTTGAATTTAACCCATCATGTTGCTAAAACCTGCTTTTTCCTGAGTGGGACAACATGTTGACTTGTGTTATTCTTAGCTTCACTTAACCATAACCGTGACATGCGTGCGTGCAGTTCGCACAGTTTCACGCTCTTATTCTCTCGACCGTCAAACCTCCCGAGCAACAAGCATACGTATACTCTCACACTGCCGTCATTTCAAAGAGCCAGCAGATGAAAGAAGTCACAACCAGCACTAATTAGAAGCATCTTCTGTTCGCGCCAGCGCTCAGCAGCCGCGATGCTCCTTCACAGGGCGACGGTGCCATGGCGGCTCCCCGGAAGGCCGAGGAGCGCCAAGCCAATGCCTCCCGGATAAAAAGGGGGAAGAGACCGCCTTCCGCCTTCCGTCTCTTTTCAGTGGAATTCTCTTCTGTAGTCAAAGCTGGAACTCAACCAATGTGCTTTGCGTCATTGCTGCTCGTCTCTCCATCTGTACCTCCCGGCTAATGTTACTGGCCGACTGCACAAAACAGGAGGGCTCGGTCTAACACCTGAAGGGGGAACGGGCTTAAAGACCTTTAATTCATCTCCCCGCACCAGCAGCAGCAATCTGTCACGTCTGCTTTGGGTCGCCTCCTCGACTGAGAATTGTATGCATGAGCGCCTCTGGCCTCATTTGCTATTCGCAGAAAGAGAACACAACTAAAAAGGTCGGTGCGCGTCTTTTTCCCCCCTCGACACAGAAGCCTGTAACAGCAGACTTCAACTGCTGCAATCAATGCTCTCAGGTCTCCACAGAAAGTCAGTAAATCAATTACAGCTTGTACAGAACGATACTGCAGGAGTTTCAACTGGAACAAAGACGGGAGATCACATTGCAGTTCTGGAGTCCTTGAACTGACCGCTAGTCAGTTTCAGGATGGATTTTAAGATCACAGGACTTCTACAACTCGATTCATGATGCAATGACTCTGCAACACTGAACCAAAGACCGACGGAGGAGCTGCCGTCTGCACGGTCACACCTGATAATATACAACTACACACCATTACATGCAAATGTCCATAGCAGCTGACAGAAGTGCTGAGTAATGGGCTCTGTTGTTAAAGTAGACGCACATTAAGCACTGCAGAAAAACTGCCTCCGTCGCCCCATTTGAGTTCAGGCCAACATCGACTTGTAAAACATCAGCACCTAATGAATCATTTGTGATGCTAAATCAATTTGTCAGCCAACGAGAAAACACTTAAGGAACAACAGTTCTCATCTCAAGTTATATTTGGCTGCTCGCAAACGTCTGTTCCACCTCCAAAGAGCTCCAGAACGAGCAGGAAACAACACCTCATCAATCACGCTGCTCCAGCAGGAACTGGGTGTTACAGACGGAAACATCTCAACTACTATTGGATGGATTGTCATTCAAGTTTGGACATACATTCATGATCCCAAGAGGATGAACCCCACTAACTTTGGTGATCCTCTGACTTTTCATGTTGCGCCACCATGAGGTTGAAATATTTGATGGATTGCAATGAAATTTGGCCCAACCATTCATGGTCCCCTCAGGATGAACTAGAATAACTTGTGATCCCTTAAAACTGTTCATCTCGTGCACCACGAAGTCAAAATCTCACATTGTCCGATTCTTTGGCTTATCACATTCCCAATGAACGAAACTAAAATAGTTAACATGATAAATACAACACCTGCTTAGCATCAGCATGTTAGCATTGTTAGCATGTCATGAGCCACACAGAGCCGCGAGCGTCGCCGTAGAGATTTAATAGATTTCTATTCGAGTAAATGTAATAATTCATGAGATAAAAGCAAAAATGCTCAACAAAGACTTGCATGATTGAGAAATTCCTCAAAAAAAGATTCACCCCCATCTCACCCATGACCTTACTTTAATCCACATCCCATCAAATATGTCAACATGTTTTCAGATTTCCTACTGAACACAAACAAACAAACAGGACTGAACACAAACCCCCGATTGACAAATTTGATCCACAATCTGTTGCTGTTGGCAGAAGCCAACAACCCAGAGAGCCCACTTAGATACAACGGAGTAATTAAATCCTGCCGACTGTCCCTTTTCAGCTTTTCAACGAAGGCTAAACTGCACAATCAAACCTCAAAGTCCTGACATTTTACAGGCTTCCCCTCTGGTCCCAGCCTCTGTGGGGCTTTCGGTCTCCTCCTTCATCATTCTAACCTTTTTAAGTCAGTGATCCAACACAGTGTAAAATGTCATTCTCTAACTCTGCCCGCTGAGATAACAAAACCAGGGAGATTATTTCCGCACCACGAGGAACTCTTTCCTCCAGGAATGTTTGCAGAGCTGAAACTAAAAAGCTGAAACTCCCCTCGCTCCCTCGCTCCCTCTCCTGTGTGGCGGCCGGCCTGCAGCTCGGCCCTCCGGTGGAGCTCGGCGGTCGGCTCCCACAGCACATCAAAGCAGGGCGGCTTGAACCGCGGCTCGGCCGACCAGCATCGAACACACTGGAGCTTTTGTGCCTGCACATCACTGGGCAACAACCCATTTGTGCTGCTGTGAACCCCACGCTACAGTAGGTAACGTTACCCCCTTTGTCTGCCTTAATCTCTCTGCCTCTCTTTCTTCTTCTTCTCTGACTTCTTTCTCTGCGGTGAATGTGTGATCTCTGTGTCTGCTGGGTGGCTGTGTGTACACATGCATCAATGTGCAAAGAACACCAGACGCACATCTCAGCTGCAGCGACGGTGACTCGACGTTCGGCTAAATTCGGGACATTTAACACCGATTCTGGTGAAATATTATTATTATGTCCGTATAGACTGAACACATGAATTATGGCCGTTAGTGTTTTTCGTAGCGACGTTGTTGAATTAAAACATTCATGTAGAGAAATTCAACCATCCATCGCCGACATGGAGCCCGGTGTGTTGTTTATTCAGTTGGTTGCAATCTGCAACGTCACCACTAGATGCCACTAGATCCTACACACTGCTCCTTTAAGCCGCAGATATAACTGCTTTTAACGAAGCGTTCGCATAATAGCTGCCTCACTCGCCCGGCGTCCGTTTGAAAGCTTTTGTTGTGCATGTTGTCAGAATGTATCGCTGCACATCCGCAAGATGCAATCTGCACATAACTGGAAGGGGAAGTGTTGGGCCACTCAGGTGATGTGACAGGTTAGGGCTCGATTTAGAAGACTTTTATACCGCCGACGCCTTTCAGAATAAGCCACGTATCACACTCGAGTGTTAATGGTTTTTCTACACAGTCTGAGTTCTCAGGTAAATGAACCTGCATGTCATCATTCATACAAGGAGCCATCTGCCCATCCAGTTCTACCGATGGTGCAGACGTCAGGAGTAACTTCAGAGTCTTGCCCGAGGACATGCAGGCTTGTGGATCCAGGAATCGAAACATGAATCTTCCGATTAGTGGACGACCCCGCTGTACCTGCTGAGCCACACTGCCCTCTCGGGGAACGCTCCAGTAAAACTCGTACGTATGCAAAGTATGCGAACAATGACGAAACAATGACGTTTGTCGACACAAATACGTATTGAAGAAGAAGAAGAAGAAGAAGAAGAAGAAGAAGAAGAAGAAGAAGAAGAAGAAGAAGAAGAAGAAGAAGAAGAAGAAGAAGAAGAAGAAGAAGAAGAAGAAGAAGAAGAAGAAGAAGGACAAGAAAGCCTCACGATAGTCTTCAGGAAAGAATACTGTTTATATCATAACTGTTCGTTGACACTTAATTCAATGTACTGGAGGCCACGCCCACAATTAACTCATTCATTATTTTCATCATCGATTAATCTACAGTTTTAGCGTGTACCCAACACAACTCACCAGAGCCAACGGTGGCTTCTTCAAAAGTCTTGTTGTATTCAAACAAAAGCTCAAATCCTGAAGATAATGGAGGTCAATGGTGGTAAAGGCCATGTTAAAATAAATAGATTGCATGTCCCTATAAGTAAATGTAAGGCTGCAACGAACGTTTGAATTCATTATCGATTCATTTACAAACTGTTTTTCCAATGAATTGATGGAGTGGACCAGCTCAACACAGCATGACCCTACAGGTAAATATAGGGCAGCAACACATTATTGATTCATGAAATGTCAAAGAATTGTGATACAATAAATCACAACCTCCCAGAGTTCAAGGGGAAATCTTCAAACGTCTTGTTTTGTTCAAACAGATAAAACGTGACAATAAAAAACAGCATTCATGTCATTTGAGAAGCTGGAACCAGACAATTTGGAGCATTAGTTTTACTCTTCGTGTTGGTAAATGCCTAAAAGAATTAATGAGTATCAAAACAGTTGATATTTTTTATGTGAATAAAATGTTTTAATGGATTCATCATTTCAGATATTAGAGGCATAATCTCTGCAGCCCAAAGGTCCAAATTGCTTTTTGATGCCATTTTCTCCAAAATAAAGAGAGTTCCCATCAATACAAATCAATTAAAATGAAGAACGAAGGTTTGAAGCATCCACAGCGTATCATCCTCCACAAGACTGGAGAGCTGATGTCAGGATCATTGTTTACAGTCTGGGAGTCATAAAAACCACAAACTGCAGCACAAAGACATGAAGTGTGAACCAGCTCTGCAGACACAAAGCATGCATTACAAGCAATGCAACGTGTAGCACACACGAAGCCAGGTGTAGTGCAGGAGTGTGTGCACGTGAGCATGTTTGCAGATTAATAATGTGATCAATAAATGTACAAATCCCAAATATAGTGGCGTAGAGATGTGTACGCTGGCACACAATAGCTTGATAGCAGCTCCATTGTTCTGCTCAGTCTGTTTGCTCACATGGGGTCTGAGTTTGGTATTATGAAGAATTGAATAAATGATTTATAATTAAGAAACAGCAGTTTAGATGAATTAACAAAGCCGGATTGTAAACACAACGTTAGTCCAGAGCAATGCTCTGCAGCACAAAGACATGCAACGTGACAACACAGAATCTGAGCTGTCAATGAATGAAACTGCACATTTAAAGACACAAACGAGCGTTCAATTAGCAGTTAATTGCTTCAAACCGGTCGGGAAATGATCACGTCTGATCTTACCTTTAAAAATATGCTGCATGCAATCTGTCAATCCGTCCAGGCACCTGACTGCTTTTAGGAAAAGAGGAAACAGAGCCCTGGAATTATTTCTTCTTCTTCTTCACGGTGGAGCAGGGACCTCCGCTCGTCTGCACCGCCGCTGTCTGTCACAGTCTCCCCGCTGCTGGTTCACCCTCGAGCCGCTCCGTCTCTCCGTCTCTCTATTGTCTCCGCTCTCCTGCAGGCAGGTCCCGCCCACCGCCGCTAACGTCCAATCAGAGCGCAGAGCGACGGTGCGCTCCTCTGCGACGATGCTGCATTCACGTAATGTAGGAATTAATGGTTCATCTACAATCGACGAATACTGTGATGGTGTGTTTAACAGACTGGTAGGTTTGTTTTAGGATTGAGATTGGAGCTGGAAACGCTGTGTCAAGACAAGATATTACAAGATAAGATAAAAAAAATAACATTGAAAAATAAAGCAAGAAAACTATGATAAGATAAACTAAGACAAGATAAGATACAGATAATATAAAATAAAAAGTCTGTGTTTTTTATTATATGTCTGAAATAAGGTCTGTGGTTATCACACCGTGAAAAGATTTTAATGTTCTGTTAATATAATATAATATAATCCTTTATTAGTCCCACAGGAGGGAAATTTGCCAGATTACAGCAGCAAAGTGGAAAGTACAACATGAGACATCAGTAGAAAAAACAAACAAACAAAAACAAACAAAACAAGTACAATAAATAATCAAACAGTATAAGAAATAAGCAAACCGTAACAAAAAAGAAAATCTAAAAATACCATTTAATCAGATTGAGTGGATTGAGTCAGTGAATACCTCTCTGGTGAATTTAGAAGCGTTTAAGTGTCACTAGAACACTCGTCCTTTATCTCAGTGGTGCAGACATGAAGTCATGTGACCGTGGAGGAGCTCCTACAGTCTAACACTGCTGATTGTATTCATGGCTCTAAAATCATTAAAGTGGTGTTTATTTGTGAAGATTATCACGATATGATCGTAGTGTAACGGACTGGGTGATAAATGTTTGCTTACCACAGAGAGTATGTTCTGCAATAATCCAAAATCAAATAAAAAATCCTGTTGGTTTTTTGTGGAGGGAAACCATGTGACGCTAACTTCCTGTTGACCTAAATAAAAATACATCATCCTGCAGCTCTCTATTAGGTGTGATTCAGGACTCATCCTTTGTCTGCTGTGGTGCAGTGCGAACTAGGCCAATATATCATTTTGACTTATAATCATCAAAAGCAGTTAGATATAGATGGATCAAATATAGCAAGAAACATGTCAGGATTTAGGTTTCTATGAGAACATGTATTAGGAGGTATTGTATGAAATATTTGTGAAATGCAGCGATTTCTGTTCTCTGCAAATATTTCCTTTAACACTTAGCTCAGAAAATCCATCGAGGAATATTGAAATAAACGTTTCGTTTTTGCCTTGTAACCTAATTTCTAACAGAGAAGCTGTTGTTTTTTCTTCCCCTCACAATTCCCACGTCCTTGAATGCAGCATGAAGACAGGCAGAAGGCAAAGCACAGCATGTTCTGGATGAAAAGTGAAGCTGTGGAGACACTCACATTTAAATCAATAGTTTCCTGTGAGCATCTGTTTGCAGCTGCAGCAGCCGGAGTGAATGAAAAGCTGAGAGTGAGATCAAACAGAGTGATCGTCTCCTGTGGTGAATAACAAGTGGTGAAAGCTAAGTCAAAGAGACCGAGTGGTGCTGTTTGGTGTATCGATTTGTGTCTGTGATGGGAAGCCTCATGATCATGAGGATCAGTTGAAGGCTTCAGGCTCCGTTTGGACCGATGAGGAGGGTAAATGAGGACTTTGTTGTGATTATTGTTTAGTTCTATCCATTAAAAGCAACGGTAAATCTGAGGGACATCAATGTGATTAAAGGAATACATTTATCTTTATTTTTTTCTTACTTTTGCATCATTTATGTCAAGAATTATTAAATAATTTGACCCCTGTGTGCCTATGTTCCAATCAAATATAATAATTGCTTATATTTAAGGGCAGATGAGCCAACAAAAAGGTCAGAAATACAAATTTACTGACTTACTGCTTTACATAAACATGTCATAATCATGACACTACGTGTTGTTGCTGTATATGGATTTTAGCTTTGTTTTATAAAGACAGTTCACACTTAAGATGCATTAAAAGATGCAGATTGACAGATTTGACCACAATGTAATGCAACAACACGTTTTTAAATCACATGAGGTCTCCTGAGGAGCGGGTCGTCCTTTAACCAGAAGGTTGGCAGTTCGATTCCCGAGCCCTTCGCTGCAGCTCTCTGCTCCTGGATGCTTAGTATACAGGCAGAGCTCAAATGTCATGTATGTACCTGTATGTATACGACCTTCATAACTCCTGTGTGAGTAGTGCTTTAGTGTGTAATGCATAAACTCAACATCATCTTTCAGGATAGTACTGCTTTATTTATTTCAACATATCAAACTAAATAACAGCAAAACATCTTTTAGGTTCCTGTGTTCCCATTTCAGTTTTTCTTTGAACAATATCCTAAATGTTCTTAAAGGAGCAGTGTGTAGGATGTAGTGGCATCTAGTGGTGAAGTTGCAGATTGCCGCTCAGTCCTCCTTTTCATTATACACCAATGAAACAACGTATCCAGGCTTTTTCGAGCATTTCCCGCTCCTTACATGCATACTGTCTTTTCAAAATAAAGTTCCTTTTTCACAGGAAACAATTCAGTTCGGTTTAGGCAGCAAAACTATCGTTAGGTTTAGGAAAAGATCCTGGTTTGGGTTGAAATAACTACGAAAGTGCTGTTCCTCAGGTACGCAAGTGACGTGACTCATAAATCAACGTTGACTTCTCATAAAGTCTCCTGTTTGACTCATCCAGCGCTCCTCCCACCTGTCCTGTCCCACTTTTTGCAGTCTTTATACTTCCTACTTTATGATCATGTGAATTAATCTACGAATTACAGCGCATTCATTTTCTTCAGTATAGCTACGACCGCTGTATGAGAACTGCCTTAAAATATAGTTAAGTTTCTGGGTAAAGCAAGTTCAAAAGATACAAAAGTCACAAAACAACAAGTCATCCTCTAAATTCAAACTATAAAGAGTTAATATCCCTTTAAAATACATATATAGGAACAAAAGCTGAGGCGTGTTTAGGTTAAAGGTCAAAGGAAATGATGAATACTTAATGAGTCCAGAATACCAGAATAAAGAGCAGCAACATCGACCTGCTGTGATTTGGTTATTCAGCGAGAGTCCTCGCTCACGGTGGCAGAAACATGATGTCAGAGGCTCGTTTTAATTCATGGCGTCCTGAGTCATCGGCTGCGTCATCGCAGCTGATTCTTATTCTGCAGGCGAAGGAATTAAATCTCAGGGGAGACGAAGAGAAACAAGCAGCAGTGAGGAGGGAACACATATTGATTTCTCTTCTTTTGTTTCTATAAAATCAATCCAGAGTTTTCACCGTCTAAATCTTTCTGAGAAGCGTCTCTGAGCACCTTAAATTACAGCTCACGTTTTAAATTCTAGAAGCAGACAAAGTGGCGTCTTCTCGCTGCCGGGGATGAGAGCTTCTTTAAATATGGACTATCTGACAGCACCGTAAATCAGACTGGAGGAGGCGAAACCCAGAAGAAGTGTGTGTTTCCTCACTTTGTAACTATGTGTGAATGAGGACAGTAAGAGAGGATCAGTCACAACAAAGTAACAAAATAACAAAATGACAAAAAAAGTGACAAAATAAAGTGTTAAAACCCAAATTCCCTTTTTGTATGTCCGGGACCAGCAGCTTCCTGGAGTCTCGCTGGGAGCAATGGATCAACATGAAAATAGTCTGCAAATTCTTCTTTCAGTTTTTTTTGCATGATTATGTTTTAATGTCAAAATATTTACATTTTTTCTTGTTTTTATAAAAGATCTGAACACTTCCTCCACCACTGGCATGTCTCGCTGCGACACGGTTGTGGTAAACATTAACAGTGTGTCCTGAAGGCTGGTGATCAGTCCTCTCAGTCTTTGAACTGGAGGCCAGAGAAGACAGGTTTCCTACAGGAGGTCTGAGGGCTGTTCATGCTGTTCATGCTGCACATTATCTCAGCGGCGTGTTTGACTGAATTGTTTGATCAATTCTCCTCAGGAGTAGAAGTATAATGAGATCTCAGGGTTGAGCGAGAACACTGGGAGGAAGTTACCGTAGACCACACACACACACACACACACACACACACACACACACACACACACACACACACACACACACACACACACACACACACACACACACACACACACACACACACAAATCATCATCAGGTGACACACACCTGAAAGCACTTGATTATGTTTTTCATTTAAAATAGCATGAAGTGCCTCACTTTTGTCCTCACTTGCACTTTGTTTTCCACCAGACAAAAACAACAACTGAAAAGCTGGGAGTCCTTCAATCAAGGTTATGGCGGCAATCTCCCAGAATGCCACGCAGCGCCATGAAACCCGTCCCCTGGACTGACATCCAGTGTTTTTAATCTCGCCAGCAGTCAGACGCCAGTTACTGCGCCGTCTGTTCGAGCTTCTCCTCAGATAACCAGACTCAATTTCCCAGCCCGACGGCAATCTCTGTGAGGCCATGGCGGAGGGAAAAGATCAGGTGAAAGATTGCTGGTGTCACGTTGAATGTTTGCGTCTGCATAGCGAGAGCAACGACTCGGCGGCCTCGAGCTGCAGCAGTGATCCGTCCTGAAAATGAAAGCTGCTGTCTCCAAAATAAATCTGAAAACGTTGTTCATTAAAAACGTCTGATATTGTCCTGCTGGTCTGCCTTAGGCACCAGTTCTTTAGGTACTACCGTGGTCGTTTTAGTGTCATGTTAGCAGCATGGCTCTGAATGACCATATCTCTTTATTGTTCTGTCTCAGGCGGCAACCTCCGGTTCTGAAGAGTGAAGTCGATGCTGAAGTGTCTTAAAACTGGCATTCTCTCTAATGTCCACCAGGGGGCGACTCCTCTGGTTGTATAGAAGTCTATGAGAAAATGACTCCACTTCTCTCTTGATTTATTACCTCAGTAAACATTGTAAACATGAGTTTATGGTCTCCATCTCTAGTTAGTCCATTTAGAGTAAAATAGACCATAAAGCAGGGTATACTTTAGGGCGGGCTTACTGTGATTGACAGGTCACTGCCGCTGTTTGTGGCCACACCTTATCTCAATTAACCAACTCCTTAAAAATCCCATAACGATAGTGGATGGTGACAAGCATTGATTTGCATTTTCTTTTGCAGATTTTCTCAAAGGTCTGTCAAGAATTTGTGATACATTTGGATGTAAACTTGTCTCTTACATCTGTCAAAGCATTGACTCCTATATTCTCTCAAACAACCATGTCTGCTGCAGCATGTTAGTAATGTCAGTAAATCTAGAGGGATTATACAACAAAGCTGATGAGAACTCTCCAAACTGGTCTTTCCTCAGTCTCTCAGCATTCTGGGTCAAATAATCCGCTCTACAAAATCCTCCTGTGTTGTTAGTTCCCCCCCCCCCCTGCTGCACATGTAGAGGACAGAGACAGAAACAAAATCAGGTGAAGGATGTTTGTCTGCCACAGCGAACATCTGTTATGTATTCACTTTTTTTTGACAACAGAGAAAAAGCCTCCACCCCCACATGAGGCCACAGAAGTCTGGCAAACAAGAGCTCCATGTGTAGCAGATACAACACCGCGTGGGCATGTGCACACGTGCACACGAGCACACGAGCACACGAGCACACGAGCACAATAAATTGCACCCTGACATCGCTCTCGCTCGCTCGGTTCAGATATTTTCTCCCCGAGCACATCGTTGACAACAGAGCTGCAGAGAGAATGTTTATCTTCCATCCACCAAGCCTCAAACCATCTTAATTAATTGAAGCGAGTGGTTTATAGTAATCATTAAATTCTCAAAGTACAATAGCATAAATATTTTGCTGGTGTTACAGTTTCAAGATGAGAATGGTTAAAATGATTGAACTCGTCTCTTGGCTGCGGTTGAAATCACAGCTGGTTATCCAGCGTCCTCTGGCTGTAAACTGTAAACTAGAGCGGCTTGTAGCGATAAAGGGAAGTGATCGATTCAAGTAAAACTGCATCACATGACTTGTATCCAAGCTTGTGAGAGAATATACAAGTTTTTAAACCAAATGGTTTAAAGTTGGACTGTATCATGGCGGAACTAGCAGGCTAGCTAACTAGCCAGGTGTCCACTAGTTAGCTTGCTAATTCCACAATACTTAAATGCTACACTGGTTACAGAAAATAAGCCGAACAGAGTTGTCAGTCATCTATTGATCTGTGACAAGTATGTGTTGTTAAAATGTATTCATTTATTCTCTACGACTTGCTGAAAGTCGGTTTAGCTTATTCGGAAATTAGCCGAACGGTCGCAATGGCAACGGTACACATGAAAATGGCCACCGCTCTGACCATCTAGCTACGTTGATTTGAATGGGAATGTCCCTTCTACTAAATATGAATGCTGATAAATATTGAACTAAAATGAAGTATGCTAGTTGTTAAAATAAATTTATTTCGTTCAGCTCAATAGTAAATAAAGATACATTTACTCTCTTGGTTACTTGAAGTATTGAATAACTTTACTGGCTAATGAGGGTGTTTTGTGTCAAGATGTCTCCTGAACTTATTGGAATCGTTTGACAGCTTTTCCTGCAGATGAGGCGTTCAGGTGTGCACTGCGAGACTGTTACAATTAGTTTAACACCGTACACTGATTCATCTTCTTATGGTCTTAAGGCTGAGATTTGACAGCTTTTCTGTGAGCAATGATGAGTATTTTTCAGGGGTTTGGTACATTTGACATTGTAATATGAACATGTAGTTAATGTCAACATCACCTCGTGTTTTGAGATAAAGCAGCATCTAAAATATGGAGTAAAAACTGCACATGAGCTTAAAAAATACCACTGTAATAGCATCAGTTGTTTGGTTTGAGCCTGTGATGCACATGTCTGATATATACTGCGTTCCTCATGTCACAGATGAGTATAATTCACCGTGTCCAACATGCCGTCTTCATGTTGCAGAGTGTGTAATTAATCGAATGTGTGTGCTTGTGTGCTGTAAATCAGAACGTGTGTGAGGTTTGGTACCGCGTGCAGGATATTCAGGATGTTCACAGCAGCGATGTCGGCTCCCTCTGATCCGACAGCTCACTGCTGTGAATATTAACTGTGTCTGGTTATCAGCAGACTGCAGATGCACAGACCTCCACACTGAGCTCGAAGAAGACAACACACTATTACCATGCTCACAAACATTTCCCAATTCCACATCAGCGGTCGTGAAGCTTGTATTTTGAATGTCAAACACCAACTGGAAATGCATGATGCATAATACCAAATCCTCACAAACAGCGCGTGGGAGTTCTCTGCACAACTCAACACGTCTAAGGCCTTAACACACCGGGGGCGGGACAAATAAAGAGCATGGAAATGCTATAAACTCGCCTGCAAATATGATATGTCTAGGGCCTTTATTGTGAAAGGAAAGAAGGGAAGTAGGATCTAGTCTGCGTCGAGACTTAAAACTGGCATTCTCTCTACTGACCAGCAGGGGGCGACTCCTCTGGTTGTATAGAAGTCTATGAGAAAATGACTCAACTTCTCCACCTATTACCATCATCAACTCAAAATATCTCACAATTCTTTGGTTTATGAACAAATATCTGCAATGACATTAGCATCAGCTAATTTAATAACTAGCAAATATTAGCGTGCTGACATGGTAAACTATCTCGCACATCACACATATCCACAGAAGTTGCTCGTTAAGAAGAACTAAAACTCCTACATAATAAATAATGCCTATCTGCAGAGTGAGTGACAGTGATATAACTATTCTCTAGATAATGAAAAGCAAAGGACGTGGATACAACTACAATCCTGCTCGCAAAGTTGACAGGAAGCTCTGTAATTTAACTACATTTTGGCAAAACTATTTTTGTTACTGTTTTGATTTTATTGGAGTAGTTTGTTTGTCAGACTGTCAAGTAACAACTGCAATGAAATCACTTTTTCATTACATGAGTTTCTCAGTTATGATGGAAATGAATGAGCTTTTTCCCTAAATAAAGGCAAATAAATTAGTTGTGACCTTCCAAATAGATTCTATTCAAGTAAATTACTTAAATTAAATGTACTTCTCAAGGTGATTACTGTATTAATCATTATTTATGGAATAACTATGAGATTCAGGATATATATATATGCCACAAACACAAAGTGGGTACATCCATTTTCCTCTGCTGGGAAGACACTTCACATGCTCATCACGTATAACTCATCTCTGATCTCCAAGGACAGCCTCAAAGTTTCAGGTATAAAGCTGCTGCACACGAACAGAAGTTGAGTTCAGGTGCAGATGATGGTCGCTGCTTTCTATTCAAACACAATGTGACTCAAGAGGAGCTTCTCCGTGCTGCAGCCGGTGAGTCAGGATGAGTTAAAGGCCACTCGCATTCTTTGATGGCTCTAAAACGAATCTGTACAGAGACGTGAGTCAGACCTTTACAAACGTTAGCGCTGACAAATACAGACGTCATGGATTCTGAAATAATTCTGTTAGTAATAGGACACTGTGTTCTGCTCAAACTCACTAAAGACATGTAGGTGAAAATAAGATTGGTCACCATTAAAACTCCCAAAACATGCAGGTTCACTGAGTTAGAGAGCATTTAAGTTGATGTTTTCATTTTACAATAAAGTACACACAGATGTTTAGTAGTTTCTAAAGATCAAGTGAGGAAAGATCAGAATCCACCTGATAATTGATGATTCTAATAAGTATGTACTTCCTGAACTCTGTATCAAGAATTATAAAAGATAATAATTGCTTGAATTAATCATTATTAGTATGAATCATTATGTAATCATTATATATATATATATGTGAATCATACAGACTACTTTCTTTACGAGTCGTTAACTACTTGTAACCAATACTATTTTTACTGGTAATTCACATTTCCTCAACAAGACAATCTACAACCATGCTAGCAGCTCTCTACGTAGGCAAAGTGGTGGTTTGAGCTAAATGCTAAAGTCAGCATGCTAATATGCTCGCAATGACAATATGCTAACATGCTAAAGAGTTTAGCTTATTAGCTTGCTAATGCTGTAGCATATTAGCATACTAACATTTGCTCGATTGTGAAGATTGTAAACGAGACAAATGGACAGATGGAATAAATGCCAAACATCTAAATAATTTGAGGACCTAAATTCTGAAATGACTTTTAGAAAAACATTTTCTTACTTTTTAAAAAAATGATAACCACCTCAGAAGTATGACGCTGAGTCATTGTAAGTCAGTTAGCCAGACATGCTAATATTTGCAGCTTGCTTTAGGGCAGACAAACACACTTAAATGTATTCTTTACACTCTTATACTCTTGTTGTACTTTGTTTAGACGAGTGACAATAACACTTGTAATAACGCTTCATAAAACGTTACTGATTATTACTTTAGTACTAGCGAGCTAGCTAACTGTTAATTCCCACGTGATAAAACATCTTCCCCTGCACATTCATCCTGTTTACACAAATTACACATTTTGGACAAAACAAGTCTGCAAAGTGCAGTTTGCTGGAATCAAACTCGAGGATTTCTTGTCAACGTGAAACTTTCCACACAGAAACCTCTGCCTGATATTTGAGGCCGACAACATGCACAGTTGCTTAAGCCAAGAATTTGACATTTCCCTCCAGTGAAGTAAAAAAAAAAGAAAAAGTAAATGTATTTATTTTATCTACTTGATCACCACTCTGCAGGATGCCTCAGTAAACAAACAGCTAATCCATCAGAGTAAGTGAATTGAGTTATATTGGATTTATAAGGGAAGAAAAACACTGTCGTTAGTCTCACTGTCGGGAATAATTCAGCCTTGTGTCTTTGTCCTGCTGCTCTACAGCTGCAGGCAGTCATTTATGCAGAACATAATGAAATACACCGGATGCTCCCCGAGCACCTAAACAGCATGGGGAGCAGATTTGCATCAATTTATATTTACAGACCAAAGATATTCTGACAGGTGGCTTTATTTTCTGACTTGTTTTCTCGTAGATTATTCTAGACAGCCAACAGATGATGAATTGATTTGGCATGCATCATCTGGATAAATGTGATTAAATGTGTCCCCTTCTTCTCTTTTTAACATAAACTATTTTAAACAAAAGCTTCTGTTATAATTCATTTAAAAAGTTTTTACTTTTATTACAGTTTTGACAGAAATGATTTATTTCCATTCTGAAAATCTGAAGGCTGAGTTTTTATCTATATATATCTGTGGTGACCAGAAGGTATAATTACCTTTGAGATCCCCCGACTACCTCTACACCACCATGATGTTAGCATTTGTGCTTTTGATTGAAATGTCTCAATAACTGTCCATCTGCAAATGTTTGATCTAGTGCCATCATCTGGTCAAAATTTTAATTAGTCCAATACTTTGAGTGTTGAAAAAATACCAAATACTTAATGTTGCACTAGCAAGTGACAAACGAGTCACGTGACTAGCGACACTAATGACTCACATGGCTAACGACACTAACAACTCACGTGACTAGCGATTGACAAAGTAGTCTCGCGACTAGCGACTCACTTGAGTCACAAGGCTAACAACACTAACAACTCATGTGGTTAAAGACGAACAAACTCACGTGACTAGCGAGTGACAAACGAGTCTCACTACTAGCGACTCACTTGAGTCACGTGACTAACGACTCTAACAACTCACGTGGTTAAAGACTCTAACCACTCACGTGACTAGCGAGTGACAGAGTCTCGCGACTAGCGACTCACTTGAGTCACGTGGCTAACGACTCTAACAACTCACGTGGTTAGTGGAGTAAAAAGTACGATACAGCCCTCTGATTTATAGTGGAGTAGAAGTATAAAGTAGCAGACAATTGAAGTAATATGGATATTGATTATATACATTATTTAAATTGTTAATAATTATGAAAATGATTGAAATTATCATTATTATTGTCATTGTTGGTATTATTATTGTTTAGTGGTCAAAATAAATACTAACATTTGGGGAAGTTAAGATAAATATGGGGTGATTATTGGTTTAATGATACGTACTGTATGTATATCAAAGCCTACATCCCGAAATTTCACCTCTTTGATTTGTAATTTTACATCTGGAGCAATGATACATTTTAGCAACATCTTTTATCTCCAGTGTCTTATTGAGATATGAACTCATCACATCCTCTTTGGTTCTTGTTGTCCTCCAGCAGAGGGCGCTGAAACCAAACTTTATGTTCACCACTTCAGCGTTGATCTGAGAAGAGTCTGACTTTTTCATTTTACTAAAGCTTGTTGGAGGAAATATTATTTATTTGTACAAGTAAAAGCACTAATACCACTGTGTAAAAATACTCTGTTACAAGTACAAGTCCTGCATTGAAAGTATGTGAGTATAATCAATAAAATGTACTTAAAGTATTAAAAGTATAAAATGTCCCCTGTGACTGTTACACTATTATATTTATCTACTTTAACTTGAGCATATTCACAGTGTGGTTTTGCTGCTTAAGTAAACACTAAATACTTCCTCCATCAGTCCTCATTGGAGCTTTGGTAAGTTTGTTTAAAACCTAAAATACATCAAGTCCTGCATGAACTTCACGGTGCACGAGTCCCTGACCCCCCACTCTGTTCTCCACATACCAGCAGCACACCTGTGGTTCTGCTTTTGGTTGTTAGAACCTGAAATCCTCTTTGAAGTGATCTGCCTGTTGTAGCAGCATAAATATGCATGAGAGGAATCTTATAAGAGCAAAGATGAAAGACACGGTTTTTCTTTCTCAAAGGAAGCGTGTTGTGTTTTCTGTCAGAAACAAGAAAAAAAGATTTGTTTTTTTATATTTAAAGTTGACCGAGTTCATTCAGCTGTTTCAGAAGTTTCTATACTCGGTGTGATTTCAGCATGTTACACCGACTGGAACATTTCAGGGCAAGTAATGTTATCAGTGTACAAACTGTACCACCGTCTCAGTATTATTGCAAAACAGATACTTCCTTTTCTACGATGTGGGAAGTAGCAAAGTACATTTGGATACTTTATTTTAAATGTTCATTTTTGGTGGACTATTAATACAAATACTTTGAACGCACCACATTTCTCTGGGGAAATATTCATTCACCCAGATACTGCAGATAAACAAACTGTTTTAGTCTTGGCCGGTTTAAAACTTACAAGTACACAAGTATTGTACTCAAGTACAGTTTTGTGGTAATGTGCCTTACTGGAGTCTATAGGAGTTACTTTGTACTTTTTCTCGACTACATGTACTTTGACAGCAGTTACTTTGCAGACTGGATTGTACATAAAAATAGGAACATTTTACTGTGTTGTTATAGATTATTCCACCCAACAAATACAAAGTACATCTAAAACCAAAGAAATGTGCTTTCTGTTGAAACGAGCAGGTGCTAACAGTTAAAATGTCTTCGTTAATGTTAATATTTTTTTATGGGAGTTGCGGTTTAATTAGACACAATAAAAGCGGTTGAAGTCTCAGTTGAAATACAGGATAAGCAGTCAAGAAACAATAAAAGCGGCTGAACTTTTAAATTAGAAGAGCACTTTCCATTGCGGTGGCATATATTACTTTCACAGAATGATGAGTACATCTTTCACTGCTGTCAGTAAATCTAGCTGTGTCAGACTCAGGAATCCTTACCTCTATACCTTCATCTCCAGACGGGATTTCCTGTCTGTGTCTGAGGGAGGGGCTTAACCCCCCCCCCCCTCCTGTCTCCCAGCACTGGTCCTGGGACACAGACTGGTGCACAGACTGGTGACTGGTAGGAAGTTCGGGACAGCGGTGAGAACGCTCCCTCTTGACATGTTCAACTGGTCACCATGGCTTTGTTTCCTGCCTTCATTGTTCCAGACGAGCAGGAAGGATGAGCAATCGCTAAAGTATCGCGGCTGTTCTTCCCGTGTGTTGTCGCTCTGTTCCTGTGATGTGGCGTCTGTTGCTTTCTGTTGGGGTTTAGCAGGATTGATCCCTAAAATACTGGAGAACAGTCTGCAGATCCTACAGTTGTTTGAGGTTCATATCAACAAATGCATCCAATCTGCTTATTAACTAGAAGGTCTGAAAAGTAATTAAAGCTGTCAGACAAATGTAGTAAAAAGAACAATATTTACATCTGAGATGTGGAGAAGTATAAAGTAGCATGAAAAGAAAAGACTCAATTAAAGTACAAGTACCTGCATGTGAGCCGAGTAACGTTTAACTGGTTGAAAAAGGCGTTTGAGACGATGAAGAAGGGAACTGGTGGAGAAGAGGAGAAATGTTGCAGCTACAAAACGGTTTGGATGCATAAATAATAGCAGCAGTATGAACCTTGAATTAAAAGCCTGCAGTGTGAACATTAAGCCGAGCTCTTAAAAAGAGGATTCATGTCAGAAAGCTGCAGGGGAGCCGCACACTCAGCACTTTAGACAACCGTTAAGTGACGGTGTGCAGCATGTTTGTACTTTTATTCCGATATAAAGCAGTGCTTGTAATCGGGGCCACAGAGGCTGAGCTGTGCTGAGCTGGAGTCAGTGGAAAGTGCTTGGCTAGTGGAAAGCACAGAGCAGCTATAAACAGCGGCTGGTGGCCGACCACTAAAGCGTGCCGAGGCCGACACACCCAGCAGCTTCCCCCGCCGCTCCGCCCGGCCGCTCCAAAAAACACCAACAAACACACTTCATACGAGGGTTTGAAGGTTCAAACACAGAGCCGGAGCAACCAGAAAGGTTTTCAAAGTCAAAATAATATTTATTCCATAGTTTTCAAAAATACTGCGCCATATAAATATTACAAAATACGATGAATAATACTGAGTCAATATACTGGAACAATTGGGTTGAAAACACGGACAGACTTCCGATGAGCGCTGCAGCAGTTTGTTCTTCAGAGTTTAACATATTGAAACACGTCTGCTGATGATTCTCATACAAACTGATCTCAAATCAGTAACTCTGAGATGTTTTCATTTCGTAAGGCTTTAAAGGAAAAGGTCACTATTATTGACTTTGTTGCTGAACGTTAGCTGAGAGGAGTGATACCACAGTCTAATGTCTGCACGTTTAACATGAAGCTATAGCCAGAGACGGCTTAGCTTAGCTTAGCTTAGTTTAGCATGAACATTGGAAACGTGTGTGTGTGTAGATGTGAACGTCGCTCCACTAAAAGATCCCAAAACATACAAACAACTGACTGAAGCAGACAAAGTAACATTTTCTTTCTGTGCATTTTAAAATGTACGCAAAAAACTTACAAAAAATCTCGCAGTTACAGAACAGCATTATTATTATTTGTGTTCGTGTCGCCTGATGAATTTAAGTCCAGTATTCTGTTTCGCTCTGTTTCTGGTCTCCACCACCTCCTGAGTGAAACATCCGTCTCTTTCTCTGCTAAATGCTCCGCTATGTTCACCAGCTCGTCTGACTGGTATGTAGTGTAGTTTAACGACGCCATGAGAGGCAATCAAAACAGTAACGATGTAAGCTATTAAAGCTATAAGGTATAAAAATAAATAAAGTTGAGTCGAGGAGATAATTCTCTGTAGGTTCATCACCGTGACTCTGATCCACTATGACAAAAATAAAGTTGACAGCTGCTATGAAGAGGAACGTTTCATCCTCCAGTTCGTTTAAATGCTTAAACAATTGCAGAGAAAGATTCTTGTTCCCCGTCACCTGAGCTGTGATCTTCAGTGAACGACGCGTGTTGAAAATGACCGACTGCTAAAATGCAAAGAAAGAAAAATGATATTGTCTTACTTGTGTTTCCATAAAATAAGAAAATAAAATCTCCCAGTAACTTGAGATAATTCTGCCTGATCCCAGTGTGGCCTTTCTTTGGTTTTGGGTTTTTTCTGAAAGACAGAATATTAACAAATATATTTGTCCGAATGCTTGATCAGTGACAGATCAAAGGAATACGAGTTGATAAAACAGCCGTATTGTAAAAATGAATAATTGCAGTTGTTGCCAGACATGAACCTCGTCGGACTGAATACTGTGAACTCACGACATTCAAATAGATGTTTAACAACTACAAATTGCCACAAGCAGCCGCTGTCCTCTGCCAAACCCTCACTGCTTTACGAGTGCGGAGTCGAGCCCCGACGCAGAGTTCGTTTATAGGCCAGAAAGACGCCGAGGCAGCAAAACGAGCTTTTAAAAACTTGACCGTGCCCTCGAGTCTCGAGTCAGTCCGCCTGCTTTGGGTCGATTGTCTCAACGCACACAAAGCAGCTCCATTTCACAACAAAGTGTGAAATGAGAAGCAGGAAGTGTGTTCACACACTGACTTTGGATGCAGCAGGAAGGACGAAACAAACGTCCTCCAAGTATTCCCCAATTGCACTTGATCGTCCACACACAGCTCGTCCTTCAGCATTTAGTCGTAGCCGAGCTCGTGCTGCTCGTCTTTGAGTCGATTTTGGCCACCAGCAGTCTGAGAGAGTCTCCTGACGATCGGATCAGTTCTCTACCGCTGGAATTGAAACACAAAGAGCTGTAAACACACCGGGAGAAGAGGTCAGACTAATATCTGTGACGTGTACTTTAATACTTACATGTTGTACTCCATCCCGACCACGCTGACGCCGTTAACGGCCAGGATGCGATCGCCCGTTCTCAGTTTGTGACACTGAGCGGCAGGAGAGTCGGGAACCACGGACTTCACAAAAATGCCGCTCATTCTCAGCTGAGTTTTCTACGAAAACACAAGACAGGAAAAGTCAAAGATTATTGACGGTTATGGACGTATTTAGAGACAAACAGCAGCCAGAAATGTGCTGAAATATTCCTTTTTAGTCGGTCGGTCCTGAAATACCAGACACACCTATCGAGGGATTGACATGAGAGACAGATATTTATGGATGCTAATAACTTGACTTTTCATTTACTTCCATCATCAGGTCAAATTTTAAAGTTGTCCAATACTTTAGCTTTTGACCAAATATCTGCAGAAGTAATGAAATTCCCGGGCTGATCACTACAGACTCACGGAGTAATAAGTACCCATTCAAAGTCATTTATTGGATTAAAGGATGATTTAAATAAATATTTGAAAAAAAAGTAAAATTGACTTTCTTTAGTTTGTTTTGAGAGGCCAACAAATATGAATTCTGTTCGATAAAAAGATAAAAAAATGTGAGTTTTTGGAAATTCTGCCTGTTTTATACAGAATGAATAAGTCATGCACAACATCTGTTCTCAGACGTCATGCATCGGTTTTTAATGACGAGCTGTCAACATTGTATCCTGCACCATGTCAGCTCCACGAGGTCAGAACATTGAGAGAGAAATCCCTTCAGTTCACAGTCCGGTCTGATGAGTCTTCATCAGATCTGAGCAGCTGTTCTGTCTCCAGATTAAAGTGTGTAAAAAACATAAAAACACACGTGGCTGCAGATCTGAACCAGTAACTGTAAATACTTGTTATTAAATCAACGTCACGAAGGAGAGAAGAAGTATATGTACGCTGGATGAAGAAGAATTCTTACCTTCCCGTCCACAAGAGCCAGGCCGAGGCCGTGAGGTCCTCTGTGGAGCTCCACCGGGAACACTTCCTCTCCGTCTTCTTCTTCTTCTTCTTCTTCTTCACTCTCCGTCTTCCTGTCAGCACATCCACTGGCTGAGCAAACAAACAGAGAACAAAGTGGTGGTATAAACACTCAGACGGGTCCAGAACTGAACTGCACTGACACAGTGGACTCGCTGCTTTGCACATCCTCGTTAGCGACTATCAAATCTAGCTGTTATAGATATAAATATTAAGAAGTAGAGTCATTTTCTCATAGACTTGTATACAATCAGAGGAGTCGCCCCCTGCTGGTCAGTAGAGAGAACGAACGCGTCGGCTTCACTCTGCAGAACCGGAGGTTGCCGCCTGGTGACAACAACAACATGCACCAACAGGAGCAATCCCCCCAAAAACGTGTTCCCACCCCTGCAGCTCCTGCTCGACCCCCCCCCCCCCAAAAAAAAAACTCCCTCAGCCTTTTCCCAACATGCAGCCTGTCTGCCCCCCACGCAGGACCTGCCCCGAACAATGCCGCCACCGATTAAGATTCCACGCACCAACCCAACTGTAAATTCCCATGACGGATCGGCCACTGCTCTTTTCTCTCCTGACATCACCACCTCTCTGTAATTCTTGGGGCCAGATTAAAGGATTACCAAACTTTCAAAATAACATCAGCCGTTAGCCAACACCACAGAGGTAGATACACTGGAGGCCAAGATATGGTGGGATGGTACACATCAGTGTGAAAAACAACTTAGAACACGCCAGAGAAACATGCTTTTCATCAGAGCAATTTAAATAAGCGGCTGATTCACTTGTTTGTTACACAATAGCAGAACACTTTGACAAAACAACCGTATAAATGTCAATATAACGCATTTGAGACATTCCCTTACTTCTCATGAGAATTGATCCACTATATTATTCATAATATTAAGTAAAGATATTTATTTTACTCCAGAAAATCAATGACTAGTGGGACATCTTGTATATGAGCTTTAAAATAAGCTCTTATTTGCAGTTTTTTTTAAAACTATTTCTAATATTTCTGACTAACAAGTAACAACTAATTATTTTGATCTATTAACGTGCTGATTATTTTCCTGATTAATGGATTCATCGTTTAGTCTATAAAACAAATGAAAGGACATTTTAAGCTGTGACTGTTATACGTTTGACATTTCGATAGTTTTACTTCTACACGACAGTATAAACTGCAGATTGAGAAGTATTTCACTGCTGAATATACTGCCAATTACATGTGCATACAGAGATGGTGCCAGATGGTTTGTTTTAATGTAATCCTCAAACCCTTTAAGTAAATTACTTTTATAAGAGACACTAAGAGAGAAAACACAACACAAGAAGTAACCAATGAGAGTAAAGAGGTCTGATGAGGATCAACAGAATCCCTCAGCTTTAAACAGCGGGGGGTCTGTGAGGGAGCGCATTAACAGGCTGAAGCTCTGAAACACAAACACAAGCACATGTGACCAGAAGTGTTTCTGAAGGTCTGGTTCAGATCTGAAGAGAACACGTTCGACCGAGTCTGCTTCCTGAATGCACAACCATTGAGATTATAGCATCGAGAAATCATCCTGTAGAGGTTTGTTTCAACTCATTGGGTCAAAGTTTTGATTAAGAAACAGAAGAAATTGAAGTGTTACTTATTTTTCTGGAGTGATAAAGCAGATGTTTGTCCTATGAATTTACTGTTGGATAAAACATAAATCTATCACAGACAACCACAACGACGACGCTGCACAAAGAGGAGAGGACGAATACAAGAAACGCACCATTACCGTGATTACAATTACGCATTTCTAGGGTTTATAAATTGTGGGAAAATATTTGTGTTAATTTAAATACACAACTCAAAGAAATATAACAAAGGTCTAGTCGTTTTAATGCAGATAATACCTTTAAATTCATAATAATTGATAATAATAGTAAGAATCAGTGCTGACCGTCAGAGTTAAACTGATATTGATTCTTTTAGGTGTCTAAAATACGACCACAGCAGAACATCGCTTTTCTCCGGTGCTGGTCCTCTTGTCTGTTTCTCCAAACTCCATGCAATGAGTATGGAGAAGCACCTCATACCACCACTCTAAAAACCACTAACTATCCCTTTAAGTAAAAGATCCGAGTACTTCTTCCCCACTGGTTCCAGACATGTGAAATGCCTCAGTATGAACTCAAATGATACTGGACTCTCACTCTGACTCCTCTCCCTCCTACAGATGACCTCATGACGGAGGCGTCCAGGAACAATAGGGGTGGGAGAGGAAACTCCCTTTCCTTTGCAGGGCGAGCCCTCTCTGCTGCTCCTGACCGCCAGAGCCAGTCAGAAGATGAAGGCAGGACTTTCATGTCGGGGGTTACCTTTATGTGGACCTGGAACAAATACGCAGCGGGTCCTCGAGGTCAAGTCACTAAATACGTTCCTTAATAGATTCAGTCAGAGGAGGTGATCGGGGTTTTAAGAGGTGACGCTCTCAGTGACAGAGCTCTGTGTCATCGAATGAAAACCTGCTGTGTGACCGTGAAGCCATGAATGGGCCTTTGAGACGCGTGTGGTTTCATCTTTGTTTCTTAACTTCTAATTATCATCTTCTGTTGTCAGGTAATGTTTTCCAGCTGTTTGTGGCTTTAAATGGAGTAACATGTTACTTTTAACCATTAAAATGTCTAAAGAGGACTAGACCCATGTTATATATCGTGTTGAGTTGTGTACTTACGTTTTCCCATCAACATCCATCATTTTAAGCAACTGTGCGTTTCATTTGGTCGCCTGTCAATGGCGTCACATCCTATTTGTGCAGCCAGAAGCTGTCATGAATTACATTTTTGTCCAGTTTAAAGCCACATTTTTACAATAAACCTTTTTTGTATTTTGGATGTTTTAAAGTTTAAACTATATCTTTTAATCGGATGAAGGATTTTAGTCGTTGGACGTCTGGATCTTAAGCTGTCAGAGTTATCATTAGCGGCAGCTCCACTCAGCCCCTCCAGGACGTCCTGTGTCCGCTGAACATATTTCACATGAAGCTGCTGTATTCTGTGTTTTAATCACCAGGCCCGTTGGTGTTTGAGAGGAGGAGACCTCTCTGTTAAAAACCTCCTGAACGATGAACGCTGAACGATTCCTAACAGGAGAAGCTGACTCCAGTGAAGTTTTTACATTTAGGGAGTTAATACATGCTAATTGAAGTACTAATCTATTATTTCTACTTACTCTGTTTATTATTGTTTTTATATTGTTTACTCTTTGGATAATAATGTGATTAATTTATTACATTTGACTAAATATTGGTATATTCGATTTTGTCGCCCTCAGAGGATCAGCAGACAGTTTAATCCAGCTCTGCTCTGATTGGTCCAATCTGACATCACAACCACCTGCGTGATGAATGTGTTTGCATATTGTTGGTTCTGTTCTGTGGTGTCGGTTGTTAAATTGCATTTACTGGGAGCTTTCGGTAAAGTGTGCAGATCTTCTGTTTGTCTTTACCCTTCTTTTGCTGACGGGCGCCCTCCTGCAGATCGGCCTCCAGCTCATCCAGCTCCATACCCTGCGGGGTGTTGGGTGGTGTCAGCAGGCAGGACGGGTCCAGTGCCAGGCTCTTGTGGTAGCCCATGTCGGCATGTCCCGGGAGGGTGTTCTGCAGCTCCAGGCTCTTCAGCTTCTGGGTCAGGACCGCCTCACAGCTGCTCAGGTCACCATGAGATCCTCTGGCCTGAGGCGGCTCTGCAGGGGAGGTACGGTCCAGGTCTGCAGCGGGGCAGGTAACCGGGTCGGGGACCACCTGATGGGCCGGATTCTGGAAGGCTCTGGTCGTAGCCTGGCTGTCTGCGGTCGTCCCGTTGAGAGTCTGATGAACATAAAGTCAATCAATAACAGATGCAGAAACACCAAGGTGCCTCACTTCCTGCTCCGGGGTCAGAGAGCTCGTTACCTGTTCCTCCACATCGGGCTCGGCTTGGGTTTCACTGCGGGGGAGTCGGCGTATGAACTCCTGCAGATGAGTGAGCTGTTGGAACAGAGCGGGCTCCACCACGGGTTTACCCAGCTCCAGGTGAAAGGTGCTGTCGGGCAGGATGAGCGGCGGGTGGCTGTCGAAGCTCTCCAGGATGTCGGCTGCAGGATAAAAGACAAGTCATCCATCACAAATAACCCGAGGCTTTCTAATGAAATGCAGCCCTCCAACCTTCAAGCAAAGCTCCTGTATTTGGGTTAACACGGAATTAAAAGGCATAAATGAAGTACAGGACTAATGCAACTGTTGCGGGATCAGTCGGTGTGTTCCACGCAGCAGGGTGCAGTCCGAGTGAAGTACGAGGTGAAACCAGGCGAGAGCGAGGCGGCGGCCGTCCAGCTGGGAATGAGGACTGAAGCTGATTGGTGGAGACAGTCAGGACGGGATTACTCACGCAGACTGAGACGAAGGCTGCTGCTTATGAATGCATGTCAGTGTGTGTGTCACTGTAAAGGTGAACTTTTTATTAAAATTACGACATTCATTTTTTCTTCTCAGACCTAACAAATACCCAGATTTTTAAAAAAGGAGTAAATTGTGAATTAAAGTAAAAAGTTATTTTTTCTATTCTATTTCAAATCTCTGCTTTTATTTTATAATGGCTTTTTTCCCCGATTTTATTTCATGTCACATTTTATGAAATATAAAAAAGGCATTCATAAAGATGCCAAAACAAACAAACTATATTAGAAATACTCAAACTAATTACTATTTCTGGTTCCTTTATATATTTGCAGTTTACGCAGAGTCGTATTTATTGAATAATCTCTCTTTGAACACATCTCTTACGGTCTCAGTCATAAGAACGTTTCTAGCAGAGAACAGAAAAGAAGGAACGCTCATTCGACTGCACCAGAACTGACTCGTATAATAAGTTGACGTAAAGTGGGAGCACATTCGATTATAACTGATGCATCAGCAACAGTGTGCTTCCCTCTGAGCAGAGTTCAGCTGCGTTAGTGCAGTTGGTCTCTGCTGTTTACGATGAAGTCTTGTGTGGTGAAGCATGTCTGCCGTCAAGTTTCAACATGCAAGCTGCACAACAGCTTCCTGCTGACAGAGGAGTCTGGTTACTTCAGTTTACAGTAAACATTCTTCATTCTTTACCTCCAGGTGATTATGTATTCGTCTGCGTGCATTGACTCAAGCTGCGATCAACAATTATATTTATTATTGATTTATCTGACAATCATTTTCAAACTAATCCATTAATTGCTGACGTTATGAAATGTAAAAAATAAAAAAAAATCGAAATTCCAGTGGACAGGAGGACAGGGTAACGTCTTTAAATTCCTTGTTTTGTCCGACCAAAAGTTAAAAAACAATTAACTAGCTGAAAATATTTGCAGCTTATGTATTTTTGTCGATGGAGTGATTGATCTGAATCAACGGTCTACGTCTACGTCGCTCACCCGTCCTGACGGCGTCCTCTGCGTCGTCCGGTGACGGGGTCCAGCCGGTGGGACTGGATCTGCCAGAGCTGTACTCTCTCAGGATGTGGTGAAGCTGAGCAGCGTTCAGGGCAGAGAACTCGGTCCTGAGAGAAGCCCAGGACGCCTGGACGGACATCAAACAAAGAAAAACATTGAGAGATTTATTTAAAAAGGGACTTTTTTTTCAGCGAGAGAAAGCATCCAATTTGAATACTTTCTTCAGATATCGTGAGGTTTGGGACTTTGTGAAAATATACATGCTGGACTACAACACTGCAAGTCCAGATAAACTCGGTGCATTTCTGAACAGTCAGGCAGATACAGAGAAGTTGATATCCTACGTTTACAATGTTCTGCAAGACATTAACAATCCTCCATCCCAGGTTTACCAGCATGCATGGGAGGATTCATCTCAAATGATATCTTCCTACTTGCTCTGTAGATGCCAGACGTTTCCTGATACAGTTTGAAGTGCTGCACAGGTTAGACGATTCAAAATCTTAAAGTTTTCCCTCTTTGCAACAGAAGCGAGTTCCAGGAAGCCACTTAAACCATAGTTTTGTACTCTGCCCCGAAATAGAAAGCCTTTGAAACCAAAACATTCAGCATCTTGTCCAATATAATTAAAATCCCACTGTAGCCAGATTCAAAATTATATTAATTATAAATTAAACACAAACTCAATTACAAGTCAAATGAGTTTTATGCTCGGAAACACTACCACCTGTGACCACAGGGACCGCCAGAATCAACACAAAATGAAAGTTCCTCGTAGTAGCTTTAAAGAACGAGCCTCAAAAGCTCTTTGTAGTCATCGTGAGAACGACAGCGAGGGACAAACAAGTATTTTCCCATAACGCTTGTTTCCAGATCAGGAGGCAAAGTCATCGCTGCGCTCTCATTTGCATGCAGAGTATTTTAAACCAATTACACGATCTAGTAAAATGTGTTGGTCCCTGTGGTAACAAAGCCTCCTGGGAAAAAGTTTCTCGCTGTGTGAATAGAGAAGCACAGATCAATGCAGCTCCAGACCTGTTTATTCTGCACTCCATTAGAAGGTGAGTGTTATAATCAACACGTCTTTCTTGTCCTGTGCAGCGTGAGAAGTGTAAACTTCTCTTTATCGCTCGGCGTCTCAGGTTTCTCTTATCATGAAATATGACACATTCAAGAAAGATAACATGTGATCAACAGAAAGTAGCTGGAGGATCAGGAAACAGGTGAGTCATGTTTATGTGATTATTACAGACATGACGTAGTTCATTCAGTCTCAATTGGTGGAAGTAAGACTTTGCCTAGACATGCCGGGGCCACAATAGAAACCGTAAGTAAAGTGTTGTTGTTGTTGTTGTGTCCCTTCTCCTCAAACAGACGTCACACTGAGCTCAACAGAAGCTCACGTTTAAATGCTGCTTATGAACAGCAGTGGATGTAAAAATGTCTCCGTTTGTTATGTCTGAGATTAAACGCTCGGCTGCTATTTTCTCCTCTAAATATAACTCCTCAAGATGTTGTGTTCTCCATAACTGCTGGCAAAACTAGCCCCGCCACATCCCTCTGGTGTAATTTACAACTGTGCCAGCAGCTTCAGCTTCTTAAAAAAAAACAGAACTCCAGATGGAAAAATGTGTCGAGGGTGTGTGCTCTGCTGCAGCAGCCACAAAGTGACCTCATGCCAGGGCATAGGAGACATAAAACCACCAGCAGCCTCCTAGCACACTTCAATCCCAGCAACAGACCAGACGCAGCCTTCAACAGGGGGGGGGGGTAACAGGTGTGCAAAACTAGGCCTCATACTTAACCCAGTTCCTCCAAATATTCTAGACATAGCAGAATAAAGGTAGATCAGACCAGACAGAGCATATTAGACAAGGAGCGATATGAAAACTTTATATCACGATTATCCGTCAGAAGTAATTGCGATTCACAATATTCTGATTATCATCTACATTTTATGAAAACTCTTAAACTCTTAACCATTCTGTAAATCCTGGGAACTGGGATCTACTTTTCGATACGAGGTTGTTTGAAGATGTTGTGACCTCCGGCTGCACAAGAAATAAATCCTTACCAACGTACTCCTCCGCCCACATGACATTATGACATTAAACGTCTTTCTGTCCATTTGGTTTACAGTTTACAATCATCCCTCTCTAACTTATGTCCCTCATGAACCCAAGAAGAAGTGATGCTCTCAATGCACCGTCTTACAGGCAAGCTTTGATCTGAAAACTAACTTTTAAGAATATGTGTACATAAACACAATACACTTGGTATTTATGCTTATAAAGTAACACATGAGCGCTTCACCACAGAAATTACCTCATCATCCTTCCAGGTGCAGCCAACCTGTGGATCAGACAAAGGGTTGTACTTTTGTACGACGCGTGTTCCTCATCAGTAAACCAAATTGTACGTGTGAGTTTCTCCGGTTTGATAAAAAGCCAAGTGAGAGCTCAGCTTCCGTCTGGGGTTCAAAGTGTAAACAGGATTTGAATGTGTAACTCAGAGAGCGGTGAGCTTAAGGAGGGATTCAATGTTGAGGTGGCGCAGCAAAGACTGAACGCGAGTGAGAGCAGGTTTAACGTTGTTGGTCCAGTGATGTTGAGTGACAGTATGTTATTCCTGATCACACGCCGACACTTCAAAGGCTCTAATGCATTTCTGTGTCTCTGAACATTAAAACACCATTACTGGCCTCGGCCACATGTTTCCACTTGTCTTGCGTCAGAATAAATAGGATTTAAGCTGATAATGTGTTACATACATACTCAGGCTAACAGGATATAGTCAGGTGCACATGATTGGAAGTGAGACAAGTGACTATGGTGTCAGTTTACTTTGTTCCTGGAGGCCGTTTCCTCATATCTGAGCAATGACAGCTTAAGTGCATTAGCGCTACTACAACTATGAGCCAATAACATGCTTCCACAGACTTTATGGCATTATTAGTCACAGTTATCACAATGTTTGGCAACGATAAGAAGTAGTAGAAAGGAGTAAGAGTTCGATTTCTGCAGTGGGAGGGAAACATTTAGCAACTGATACATAAACGTACATCGCTAATATGGTCCTGAAACCTTTAAGACAATGAAAGCCTTCATGGTGACCCGAGTCTCATGGCAACACTCGCCCACAGACAGACAAACAGGAAAAGCAGAAGCGGATGTCCTCTGACCTGCAGGAGGGTTTCTTTGGGTGTGGCCAGCAGATTGACAGCAGCAGAGAGCTTCTGGAGGTACTCGTTGGCCAGATCGCCCAGACTGATGCTCTGGATCCAGTCCATCAGCAGGTCCAGGTTGGCCCGGATCTGAACACCTCGGGACCACTGGTAGAACCCAGCGACAGAGCCTGAGCAGCAAATCAGTCAAAGTGAGACATTATGAATAAGATATTGATGTGCAACCTGACTAATGCTCGACTGACGTCGTTTTTATATTCAGCAGCAGAACAGGCCTGTAGGAAGAGAAGTTATAACGTCAGTTCTATTATTAGCATCAATGCTAATAATAGAACTGACGTTACACTGAAATACTGAAATGTTCTTTAAATGCTTTAAATGCAGATACATCCGCTGCAACTCCCACGACACACATTTAACTCTCACTCAAGGGATTAAGAGATATGATGTCAACAAGAAGACAGACACGCTGGCTGCTGCTGCGTGAGGCTGTACTCACGCTAACACTAGAGCTAAGGCTCAGAATGACAAAGCACTAAAGACAAAGTACAGCTGACGCTGATGGGAATTTCATCAGTTTTGCAGGTTATTTGGAGCGGATGATTGTGCTAAATGCAAACATTACATTTATCCAGAGTGGAACATGAATTCATGGCAATCCATCAAATATTTGTCAAAAGAATTCACTAAAAACCACAAACGTTAACCTCATGGTGGCGCTAAAGGAAAAGTCAGAGGACCACCAGAGGCCGTAGGATTCTTCCTTTTAGAAAACATTACATGTCAATCCATCCGCAGGTTGTTGAGCTATTTCGCTCTGAAGCAGAGCGGTGGCTGAAGCAGAGCGGTGGCTGAAGCAGGTTTGTTCGTGCGGTAAAGCGAGCCGAGGTCTCACCTCTCTCCATGAGGGCGTTGAACAGCGATGCGTTGATGAAGAACAGCAGGTAGGCACAGAGCTGCAGCGAGATGTCCGGATGGACCTGGAAGGCTGTGAGAAGCTTCAGCGCCTCCTTCAGAACCTCCAGGATGCCGCAGAGTTCGTCGGGCACTCGCAGCTGACCGCTCTCTGAGAACGGGTTCCCGTCCAGCAGACCGGGCAGAGCCGAGTACATACTCTGTGGCCAGAGAGACGGTGAGGGTTTACTTCTCTGATATTAACACTGCACAAAGTACTGGATCACCACTGCTAGTGCATCATGGGAGACCAGTCATAAGGCGAATACACATGTAGACACAACGTTCTGTCTTCTTCACGGGCTTCATGATTATGTAAAGAAGTTCAGTGCAATAAAGTTAATCATGTTCTTTTCTTTTTTTGTCTTTTCTTGTTCAGTACAGAACATTATGAGTCAAAGAGAGGAAGGCATTCACACAGGTGAGCTTGTGTTTCACAACACAAAAGGCCAGCTGAAGGGAATTAAAAACACGATCCGACAATCATAGATTATAGATTTAGAAACGCAAAACTACCTCAAAACGAGGATTATAACAAAGAACGTAACGGAAAATGATGAGAAAACACCCCGGTACCTCTAAATGTTGTTCTTTAACATTAACAAACCATTATCATGTCAATTGTACCAGAAGTCTGTACTGAACGAAGCTTCTATTGAAGTTTTCACATGAATGAATGGATCATTGAATGGGGATGTCATCCCCCTCACAAATGGAAGGAGTAGAGTATTGTGGTTATATAAACATTATTTTAGTAGCTGTTAGATTGCTGCTAGAGCGCCCTGTTAGTACAGTTGTGGGCCTCTCATTGTCTGTGGCAAGCGGGAGCCTTTTGACTTAAAACTTTCACACATAACATAACAAGACAGTAAAGGGCAAACACTGCAGAATCATCTCGCAAGCTCTTTTATTGAACCGATTGTCAGTTCTCACACAGATACGACTCTTATCTCTCCTCCTCCTTCTGACACAGTTCTGCCATTGTGTTGCATGGTATGACATCACCTGTCTCACACACACACACACACACACACACACACACACACACACACACACTAAGATAATGACCTCAGAGACCATGCAGACCACAATAACCCTGCATGCCTGAGGGTCCAGGTCAGCTGATAGTTTACGATGCTGAGCAAAGTTTTACAGACTGTTAATATTGTCTGAAACATATCTGGATGCTGAAATAAAATATATAGATTCTCCCCACATTTGCTTTGCTTTTTCTTCTACTCTGCACTCAACTTGTGTTGTAAATTACAGCTGAGTTAATGCCCTCTTGGCCAAGTTTTATTCATATTATCTATTTTAAAAGACTTCTGAAATGTTGTCTGTACATTATGAACGTTGAGTCATATTTCACAGGAAGTCAACGGAAAAACTGTTTTCTCCACCCTTCTTTTCCTGTTGGGTGTTTCTCTGATGACAGGTCGTCTTCCTCTGCAGGAAACAGAACCTCCCTTTCTCTCCACCGTAAAATGATTTCTCTACTGGGAAATTGCAACGCATGTCACTGCTAAAAACAAAGCTGGTACTACTTGATTAACAAGCCTCCGAAGTGACAAATAAACGTGGTGGAAAAGTGAAGAAACTCCTCAGCTACATTTCCTGAAGCTTGAAGAGCAGAAGCTGTACAGTAGAATGACTGAGAATTCAAAACAAAAGCACAGCCTGTTCCTGCTTCCTTCCCTCCCTTCCTCCAACAGTCTGTGCAGAGAGGTTGTGTTTCTACAGACTCTGCTGCTGGGATGTTAACTGCATTCTGCATAAACCAGACAGCCTTTAATAAACATGGGAAAGCCACATAAATATAGTCTGGGAGTGTCCCGTCGGGCTGTAAAACAGGAGAGTTGACTGGCTGCTGACTGTCACAAAGCAAATTCAGCCACACACTAAGATGCATGTCAACACTTCGGGTGTGTGTCCAGATTTAAGTTTTTATGGCATGGAGTGGTATAAATCATCCAAGTCCCCTGTGGTGTGCCCCAAGGCTCCATCTCAGGCCCCACTTCATTGTTCCTTTATACGTTTGTTTCTTTTTGTTGTTGAGAAAATTCAACATTGCTTATCATTGTTAGGATGACGATGGAGCTGTACTTCACATTATCTTTCTTTTAGTTGTTCGGAGGATGCAAAACACTGGATCGCCAACGATTTGCTTCAGCTGAGAGAGTAAGGATAGCGGTTGTTGTTATCGTTTCTCAAAATGTCTCATCTTCAAATCTCTGTACAAATGACTGAAGTCTAAGTGTCATTTTTTAATTTGACGAACAAATGATTTCTGTCTTTAGCATTTGCTTTTTCCACTTCAAGTCAATAAATAACCTGGAGACCATCTTACATGCTTTCATTACTTCATGTCGTATCTAGTTGGCCTGTAGATGACTCAAAATGCAGCAGTGAAACTCCTCACTGGCACCAAGAAGAGCGACATCTCTGCCTTCTGTTTGATCAAAATATAGAATTGATCTTCAGACACTTTGTCATCTGATCTCTTCAGTCCATCTTGTGTTCAGCTCCTCCTAAAAATTCCAAAATCCCGTTCAAAATCTGAAGTTGATGAAGCTTTCTCCACTGCTGCTCCCAGAATGTGGAACCGTTTCCCTTCAATGTCAGATCTATTGCTCCCTTTAAAGCTCCACCTTCATGAAACAGTTTGTCACAATAAAGTAGTTTTAATATCGTCTGTTACAATTATCTAACCTTTTTATTTTTGTTACTTGAATTTCTCTGTGAAGCACTTCTGGTCATCACCTAATGTTTTTGAATGTGCTACAAGACTACAAAAGGCCTTCAGACGTTCATACAGTGGTTCTCACCGAATCAGCCGGTCTGGGTTTTTATTTCAACAAGCCAGTGAAATCAGTGTAACCTTGGGAACAGGATTGTCTTTTTGTTGATATTACAGGCAGTGGAAAAGAAACCCTGCTCACTATCTCACAGGCCTTTCCTGACTCAGAGTGCCGGGCAGAGTTGGTGTTTCCATTCTGTTATTGTGTTTTCTATCTGGGATATTCTCAATGAAAACAGAACATCGTGTTTACACAGTCCAACTTCCCGATTCACATGTGACCGACGCTCACATGTTAACAGGTCACAAGGATGTGAAACATGCTGAGGTAGCTATTTGAGTGAGTGTTAAATAATGTAGGATATTACAACCTTTGTTAGATAGTAGACGGACTGCTGGAAGGTGAACATGATGACTTCTTCCAGGACTGTCATGGCTTCCTCACAAGCTGTACGAGTGGAGGACATCTCAGAGTCCAACAGACCTGAAACACACACACACAAACACATATTACACACACTCTAACAGCTGTGTCGATGACGTTGAAAGTTAAAGGCCACGCTTGTGTTGTTGTGCACCTTTGTCCTCCTGGTCCTGCCTCCAGGGCAGCAGCTGAGGGACTTCATGCTGGACGAAGTGCAGCAGTTCAATGGAGTTGGCCATCCACAGGACCAGAGGCTGCAGACCTGGGATCAGCTCCTCCATGCTGAGCAGCTGAAGACGCTCGGGCTGCCCATCACTGGAACATACAGAGAAAAACACACAGAGATTAGTGCAAGATATTTTGTCGTTTGGTGCAGCAGTATGCAAGATCAGCCGTGGACAGACACAGAGGTGCACACACACTCACGGACACAGACACTCACACGACTGGTCTCATTATCTACTGAGAATGGAATGAAGCTTCCAACTACTGGCATCAGCACAACCGTCCCTCCGTTTTACTTCCAACATGTTTGTTCACTTCAGAGTGAGTCCCGAATATTTGTTGTCTAAGTGACATAATCTAAACCTGCGATTTTAAAATAATGACACAGTGAAGATAGTAAGATGAACATTTTATTCAAAACATCCACTGAAGTGGACTCTTGTTTATCCTTCAGATAACCTAGTTTGAACTTCCTCATATATTTTTGCAAGTCAGCAAAAAATGAATTACTGCACAAACTGTCAAACAGAGTTGCAGCAACTTTCCAATCCACTGATGAAGTCATTGTTAATGTTACAGCTCAGTCAAAAGGAATCTCCTGTTCGCTGAAATGATTAATCAGAGTTGACGAATCAATAAGTTAATCAACAACTATTTTTTTTTATGATCAATTATTGTTTAGCTCATATATCCGGATTGTAAATGTGAGGATTTGATGCGTTTCTCAGTCTCATATGCTTGTAAACTGACTACTTCTACACTGTTTTATGGACAAAACTGAGCTTCGATTTACATTTTCATCAATAACAATAATTAATAGTCTGTATTATTAGTAGTTACACTTGTATCTTTCTGAAGGTACGTTCACATTTCCCTTCTGTCTCCCATTCGCGTCTATTGAGTTTAACTTTGATTACTTTGCTCCTGGGACAAAGAGTCTTAATGATGAAGCACGAAGTCGCTGTGCTCATGAGAAAACGTCTTTCTGAGAGGAGAGACTGTGGGAAAATCCCTCTTTGCACAACCTGCATTTAAAAGAAAACCCTCATTGTTTTCTGGAGGAGCAAACAGTTGTAAAATCAGACTTTAACTCCTCTTTTATTCAGAGGCTGAAGCTCGAGGTGTCGTATATCATCGCGGGCAGCAGCTGCAGCTCATTGTCGTGTATTTCTGGAGGCACGGTGTTTACTCACGTTTCTGGCTGGATCGCTGCAAGTTCCTTCGTCTTCTCCTAAGAAGAACACATTCAGAAAATATCCATCGTACATTAAACACAACCCTGACGGCACATTTGATTATATTACATTCTTCTTCACACTCAGGTTCTTATGATGCTGAATACACACTAGGTATCTTTTTCCACCGCCGTCCCCAATTACAATTTAAATGGTCCCTAGTTAAAGAATACCTCTTTCGATAATGACTCCATAGTAAGTGGTACATGCTTTCAGATGTCACTTTTGCGGTTCATCTTCTCTCTGAGTGTTCAACATGGACTTAGACGAAAGTTATGGTTTAATCGTATTTTTTTAGACTATCTCTACCTTGAGTCCTGCAATCATCCCAAAACTAATGCATTCCCGTCCCCAGGAAGGCGGGACCCCCTTCAGTTAGAGTCCTGCACACTTAATTAGAACACTTTTGAGATAAATGATGTGAAGTTTCATCCTTACCCACATAACGAGCTGGATCTGTACGGCTATCCGGAGCAGCAGCTGTCTGAAGTGCGTCAGCTCGAACGTGGCGGCCGAGTGCTGGATGCAGAGGCTCAGCAGGAACGCCGGCGTCAGCTTTGGTTCGTCCCCGCTGGGGTCCAACATATCCAAAACCTCCTGCAGGACGCGCTCCTCCTGCTCCAGCTCATAGCTCACCAAAGCCTCCGTGCCTTCCAGGTCCCTCCAACGAGGCGGTGAAGGCTTCCTCCGGAGCCTCTTCATGGCGATGGAGGAGCCACATGATAAACAAGAGGAGGACGTCTTTGCATCAGAGTTCGGGCAGAGCGTGTTCATCCACAGAGGAGTCTGCAGGGCCCCTGATGTGCTGGTAGGATCCTTAAACATGAACAAGTAGTGTTTCCCCAAGCTAACCAGGTCACCCGGGTTCAGTTCCACTTCCTCTTTCAGGAGGAAGCCATTTCTGGTCACAGGGGCCCCGTGGAGAGGCTTCAGCATGGTCAGCGTCTTTCTGTGCTCCCCTGTGGAGGTCGGCGTGCTCGAGTCCAGGCGTCTGACACAGCAGTGCTGAGGCAACACGTCGGGAGCAAAGAGCAGGATGTCCACCTTTAACCTCTCCTCATCTTCTCCGTTACAGTGCTCCCTGCAGCAGCCAAAGATGGTGGTGGTTCCACTCATCAGGTAGATGACAAAATCCTGCAAAAAAGGAGTGTTTTGTTCAATTCACGGCTGCAAATCAACTTTTTGATATCATTTGATCCGCCATTTGTTTTGTAAATGAATCCATTTCTTAAATGTAAGACATTTGAATGTCTTGTTTTGTCAAATCACCCAAAGATATTCAGTTTACAGTCATATAAGACAAATCCTCACAACTAGGATGCTGGAACTACTGCAGGTAATGTTTGTGCTTGTGCTTTAACATGATAGTTCAGATGTTTTGAAGTGTGGTTGTATGAGGTACTGATCCATAGTCAGTGTATTATCTACTGTAGATGGCGGTCAAGTGTATGCTGTATATACAATATTTTCATCCGACAGCCATTTCTGCCGGTGAAGCAGTTATCTTTACTCTCTTTACAGTCATCTGACCTCGCAGCACACAGGGGGTTGCTGGTCCTCAAGCAGTTACTTTGTTTGTGGTTTGGTGTGACTTTGCAGCTTTAAAGGATTATTTGGATTTACCAAAGTCACGTAATAAACTAACCTGTCCAGGCAATAGAACAAACAATAGACCAACAACTCCTGTGTTCTGAGAGGTCAAATGACTGTTTTTGTCAGGGGAGTCTTGTGGCTTTGCAGAGAGCATAAATAACGGTTTCAGTTCCACGTCGGAAACGTCTGTCTGACTACGGAGAAGTTCCTCAGACAACCACACCTCAAAAAATCCTTTAGTCTATAAAGAATGATTGCCTTCTTTGTCCAACCAACAGTCTAAAAGCCGGAGCTATTTATTCTACTCTAATATAAGACACATCTTCACATTGGAGAAGCTAAAACCATCAAAGTTTCTTGAGAAACGACCTAAACGATAAATCGATGATGAAAACAGAAGCTGGTTTATTTATCCGTTATTCATCAGCTCTAGTTTGATCCCATGCTCTTGACAGTGACGGGCAACGTGCAGGACGAGCTCTGATTTGCTTGTGTAACAGTTTGGAAATGAACCTGCAGTGTGCGTGTGAACAGCAGAGCGAGCGGCCGGCACCGGCAGCGGAAAAGAAGGGATTAAGAGCGAGGCGTCGGTGATGTCCGTGACCTCGGGGTCACCAGTAAGCCTGTTAGTGATGATACGGTATCATCGGTGGGTAACAGTCAACGTGGAGGTAGAGCTGCTACCTCGTGTGTTATCTCCTCCACTAAATCTGACAACAGACATTTAATCCAGATTACACACTTGATTAAGTACACCTGCACACTCTCATGACATCCAATAGAACCGTCGGTGTTTATGACGCCTATAATGTTCATAATTATATGTTTTAGTGAAAAGATATAATTGAATCCGACAAGAAAAACTGATTATAAACGTTGTAAAGGTAGAAATTATGACAGATCTGTTGTATGGATTGCAATAAATTGTACATGTGTACCTAGTAAAGTGGAGATTCAGTCAATGTGTATTATGCCTTTATTATTGCTGTCACTGTTACACTCCAAGAAGTAGATCTTGTTCCTTTGCTTTGGGTCCAGCTCTTGCTGCAGAGTTACATTAGTCCTGCTGTGGTGCTCCCAGAACCAGCACCCTGCACAGTCAGCACATCTCCACCACTGGGAGGAACTACACTGTGAGAAAGAGCTTCATGTTCCTGGGACTGAAACAACCAACCACAGCTGGTTTATTGTGGAAAAAGAGCTAAAGTAAGTGATTCATACCGACATGAACAGGGACGTGCGCTGGAGGCGGAGCTTAAGATCCTGGTCATGCATACTGGTGTAGGTACTGTAAGACAAGCTTCTGTGTAGTTTATCTCCTCCACAGAGCGTCTTCAGTTATCTCCTGGTTTTAAACGTCCTGAGCAGGTTTCCTTCAGACTGTCTGGTGAACACTTTCCTCTTCATTGGGATACGATGACTCGTCACTTCTGAGCCGACAACACACCTCATGAGCCAAACCCACAGTGTTTCCATCCTCTCTGGCCTCCACACGACTCTCTGACTCGGAGGTTCTTAGTGTAAGAAGTTTAATCCGACACTCTTATGTACAAGTTTACACCCTGGTGTCTCTTTAAGCTTGTGTTTGGCCTCCGCCTGCCAACACAAGGACCTTGTGAGGCCTTCAGGGACCTTATTACAACAGTTAAATATAAAGAAAGGTTAGAGATTCACTTAAACATGTTGTGTATCATGACATCATGATATCTTTATTATTACATTAATGAAAAGAGCCGTCTTCGGTTGACAGTGACGGTACTTTTTCAACTCATATCGGTCAGAACCGTTCTCCGGTATATTTGACCTTCTGCAGAAGGATTTGTTAAATACTTTAGTGATGCTTTTTAGGGACTGGAGGATATTTGTAAATATTCTCTGTTTCCACTTTAATTTGGATGCACTCTAAGAAAATGAGACAGGGCCCAAACACGGCATTTGACAAAATGTGCCACCTGGTTGAGTTTGGTGGGAAAGTATTTGCAGCACAAAGAATATTTCACCTCCTGTTTCCTGCTGTTATACTCAAATCAGGAGGAGGAGTGAAAAACTTTTCCAGCAAAGATACCTTCAGTAAATACACAAACGAGAAAGCAAAGAATCTTTGGCTGGCAAGCAAAAGGGTTTATGGGAAATGAAGTCTTAATTCTGAGAAACATGATACAATGATACAGGTTCAGCTTCTCAGAGGTGAGTATTTGTTTGTATCTTCTATTGTCATAAAGCTACGTAATCTTTTTGAGACTGTTGGTCAAACAAAACAAGGAATCTGAAGACGTCACCTTGGGTTTCCTAAAGTTGGGACATTTTTCACTCTTTTCTGACAATCAATCAAAAAAATGATAATCACAGAAGATTTGAATGAATGTAATCATTATTTGCAGCTCTACTTGTTCTCCCCAAGTTCAGCAGTTAATTTGAGCGTTACACACCAGTGTTTAAATGTGGCATCACCACATGAGCTGATAAACGATCGTCTCTCACCTGTCGGTGGCTGTAGCCCTGCAGCAGGAGGAAGTACGGGAAGTCGAACGGTGGGTGAATGGAGTACTGGGTGGTGTTGTCGTCGCTGCTCTCCGTCTCCTCCTTCTCCATGCCGAGACGCAGCACCTCCTTGTCGGCCTCGGCCTCTGGATCCTCTCTGAGCGCGCTCTGTTGGGCCCGGCTGGCCTCCTTCCCCATCGCGGACAGATCCATCTCGCTCAGACTCCTCCAGATCCCGAGTCCGTCCACGTCCTCGCCGCTGCCGTCCACGAACAGCGAGGTCACTCTGGAGCGGCTCTTCTGCAGCTTACGAGCCTGAGCGTTGATGCCTGGATCGACAGGAAGACAGCGTGTTGAACCTAAACTCTACATGTTCGATCTACTATGTGGAAAACACACCGTTGTATGTGCATGACGGAACAGTGTGCAAGAGCTCATGTCTGGAAAGCACAGCAAAGACCACTTACAGTCTGAGATTTAGACATAATGTACAATAGATCCCCTTTTTACCGTTATTGTCAATAGGTCTCATCCTCCACATGTAACATGACACAAAATCAAAGATTAAACAACATCAAACATCAAACCCTCCACATTAAGATAGAAATAAAAGTCCTCAAAACTTTTCCAGATATAAAAGCAAAGGGTCGCAAAGAATGTACTTTTAGTAAAGAGCTAATTTTTCTCATGATAAAAATTGTGATAATTGATCGAGGAATAACTTAAAGGTCTGAAAAGTAATTAATTATAATTACTTACTTGCATGTTCTATTGCTTAAAAGATCGAGCATGTTGTGCGAGGATACAAACACAAAGATAATAGAATAGTTTCCTAAACCGACTTGATTTTTTACTTCATTAAAAACACAAATATTCCTTCTTTGCTTTTGCATCTAGTTTGGAGATTTATCTTCTCAGATCTCACTGGAGTAAGATGAAAAATGAAGATTAAATACAAGATTAGCATTTATTGATCCCAGAGGGCAAATTCAGTCGTTGCAGCACAAGGACAGAAATAAATGCAGGAAAATTAACTCATAAACGAATAATAACTGAGGTACTGTGTATCTTTACTTAAAGCCACTATAAATCATAAAATCACGTTTTAAAGTAAAACCTGGCACCAACTCAAAGGAAACACCAGCAGAGAGGAAAGAGGAAATGTGCGGGGAAAGTGAGATGTGACCACCGACTCTATCTGAGTCCAGCAGCCGCTCCGCCGGCCTGACGTAACACAAACACTATTCAGCTCGTTTGGAGCCATTAAGCGCCGAGGAATGTCCCGCGAGCTCCGGCTGCACAGCCGGCAGCTCTGCCGCTCTTATCAGCTGTGGAAGTGGGTGTTTCTCCACATTGTCCAGCAGCTCTGTGACAGACACTCGTAATGTAGAGGAGCGGGTCAGTAAGAGAACGAGGGTCTGACTGACATTCACCAAGTTATTTTCATTACATAGACTATGAGTTTTGTTGTTCTGATGGTTTTGAACCCGTTCAAACATCATTAAGACCGTTATAGGAAACTAAAAATCATTAATCAAAGCCCAGACTAATTTATTTAAAAGGATCAATTCAACATTTTTGGGAATTTATTTGTTTTATTTCCAAGATTTATATGATTAATAGCACTTGGTAAATATGAAGCCTGCAGCTGGTTAGCTTAGCTTAGCGTAAAGACTGGAAACAGGGGCAAACAGCTAGCCTGGCTCTGTCCAAAAGGTGGGAAATTCCACCTGCCAGCACCTCTAAAGCTCAATAATTAACACGTTGCATCAGCGTTATGTTCCCGACTATTTCCTGGCGAGGCACAGTCACCTCCACTGGTTGGAAAATAAATAGTCCTGCACATGTAACTCCTCCAAAACCTCTGTTTGTGTACGAATGAAACACACAAGATCACGTGTTGATTAAAGAGCTTTAGCGGTGCTGGTAGATGGAGTTTGTTACATTTTGGACAAAACCAGGCGAGCTGTTTCCACTCCTTATGCTAAGCTAAGCTAACTAGCTGCTGGCTAGCTTCATATTTACTACACAGATATGAGCGTGGTATCAATCTTCTCATCACACACTCAGCAAGAAAGCAAATAAACATATTTACCAGATTATTAAACTATTCCCTTAAACTCAACATCTAAACCCAGACTAATACAATCTATTTAAGTTGTTAAGTTGAGCCATACTGTACCAGCTATTTAAAAACAGCGGGATACAGTCGGTGTTTATGCACTGTATAATGTCTTCTTCTTCTACATTTATTCAAGGTTGCCTTTAATTCAAAACATTTTAAATGTCAGCAAACTCTGCATCAACTGTGCTTAAACTAACATCCGTTTGAATGAATAGCTAAAACAAATAATCAGTTCAATGCAGAGTTAACACACAAAAAGTGTGATTTAACAAAGCAAAACTAGTGCCAAGAATATTACTGATTACAAAGCCAGACTATTGGTCTAACAGAGAGAAGTCAACAGGGAGCAGGAAGTGAGCTCTGATGGGAAGAACAACACAGAAGTGAGCGGCCACTTTCTGGAGGGAAGAGCTGAGCGGAGCCTCGGTGTTTCACGGGGCCCTGAAGGGCCCTCGCAATAAAACAAAGATAAGAGTGGGGCCGACCTCCTCTATCCTTTACTGCAGCTTTTGTTTCCTCCTGACCTCTCTCCCATGCCGGCCCATCTCCGCCGTTCTAGCTGCTGATAAGCCGGACAATGAAGGCTGTTAGCCGGCAAAAAGAGACACGGATAAAGGCTCCCCATGCCACCGACGCAGAGACTGAGTGAATGGTTACCCAGGCGTGAGGACGTCAGGGTCACTGAGTTGTGCTGGAAATGGTTAGATGTGTGCTGTTTAAGTCCTCTGAACCCCAAAACCCACCGACTGGATTGAAAAGCATGTTTTCTTTAAACAATTGCTAAAACTTTCATCACAGCCAGAAGCTTTAAAAACCGCCATTATCGTCAGAGTTTCGTCTTTCCGACGGCCCTTGAACACATCACGTGTGACGAATGCTTCTTAATTCATGATGTTTCATCAAAAATATGTTTCATTGACAATATCGCCCAAAATAAACCGATTGCTTTAACCAGATACTGTGAGAAACATTAAATTCTGAGCTCCTCAGAGCAACTATGAAGCCGTGATCGACTCGTCTGAGACCAACAGTCACGTGACAAAAACTCTGTGAAACTTCGACTGAACTGCTTCTGAACACAGAGCAGAGAGGAGAGGAGAGGCTAGAGGTTGTAAAAATGTAAATAGTTCAAATCATAGAGCACATGGAGCCTCTATTGCTTCCAACATTGGTAACACTTGTGGACACTTGGAGAAATGTTGGATATATAGTTCCAGAAATTATGAAAGAAATTCAACTTTTTTTTTATTTCTAGGATTTATGTCATTATAACTGTGTTATATTGCACAACATACATGTGTGAGTTCTTTCTACTTCTAGCCATGATTTAGCTTTGTTTCCATAGATATGCAGGATTTATATATTGCAGTTGAAATCAAGGCCACAGAGAGTAAAATGTGACCGGAGCAACGAACTGCTCTGGGGTTAAGAGTAGACCCGACCTCTGCTCTCTGAAGAACGTCGGCTAAAGCTACCACGGTGTTGGTCCACGTGCATACCTGCTGTGACGGTGTCTCTGTCCTTTAAACTCTGCTCTTCAACGCTCGCTCTCAGCTGGATTTCGAAGCGCCTGGAGAAGCCTTCCTTGGGTTTCCAAAGTGACTGCAGCATGAGGGGCTTCTCGTTGTCTCCCACCACCCGGAAACACTCCCTCTTCCACTGGTTGTCTGCGCCCGTCTGGCCGATCACATCGCAGAGCACGTAGTCGTTGGCGTCTTCTTTTTCCAGGCAGTACCTGAACAACGGAGGTGGACAGAAGAACCACGGGAGGGTTAATGATTGACACAGCAACCTGAAGATCACTATTTACTTTTTTAGCCTTCAGCTAACGCTTTAGCTGCTTTAGGGATGGAGATGACGCTCCACCACTTTGGTCTGGACTGAAATATCTCAAAAAACATTAAACTGATGGGTATAAAATTTGGTACAAACATTCATGTGCTCCTCAGGATGAATTGCCCTAAATTTGAGGATTCTCTGACTTTTTCCTCCAGCATTCCCATCAGCCTCAACTGTACCTTGTGCTAATTAGTAAATGTTTGCGCGCTAATGTGCTGATGCATGGTAAATGATCTCTGCTTAACGTTAGCATTTAGCTCAACGTACGGCTTCACAGAGAGAACATCTGTAGACTCTTAGTTTTGTTTTTGATTAAACTGATTCATCATTTAGATCATTACATTTTAGGAAATACTACAAATGGCTTTCACGATTCCCATATTAATATTGCTCCGCTGGTACTGAACATATCTAAGAAGGCGTCACGGTTGGGTTTTGCATTGTGTATCTGTGTGTGTGTGTGTCTCCTGATCATGCTTATTATTTCCACCTGTGCCAAATCACCTGCCCCTGGCTTTTCCCTTTGCAAACCCCAGTCATCTCTACTCACCTGCCGGCAATCTGCTCATCGACCCTCACCTACTTAGACTCCCCTGCTTTCTGTTCCAGTTGCCGGATTATCCTTTGTTCCTTTTCCTGTGGTCATTCCCTCGTGTTGACCCTCTCGCCCCACGCTTTGTCTTTCTGCTTTTGGTGACCAAGCCCTTTTATGACTTTGCCTTTTATTTCCAGTTTGGATTTTTCTCACTCCCTATTGGAGTTGTCTTTGTTTGCTTGATGCCCAGTAAAGAGCCTTGCAATTCACCTCAACTTGTGTCCTGTGTCTAAGTCTGCGCCTGAGTCTCGGATTACTCCTAATCCCACACGGTAAACCGTGAACCGTCACAGAAGGAGCATCAAAGTCTCTCAAAAATCCAGTTCAGATTACATTTGAGGTAAGAAAGAGGTCGTGCAGTAGCAGAAGCCTTATTTTATTTCTGAAACACTGGTTTGAAAAGTTGTTTACGGTTCAGGGGATTTGAGAGGTGGTGAGTCGTATCACATGTTTCACAGCTGGTGTTTCTCTAACTGATCCTCAGTGGAGTTCTTCCAGAGTTAAATCAAATGTTCAAGTCATCTCAACACGTCTCACCTCTCCAAGGCCTCCTTCACCAGCTCCTTTGCACTGGACTGCGTGGTGGCCAGAACGCTCTTGTAGTTGGTCCCCTGACAGATGTCGCAGCCAAAGATCTTCAGGATGCCGGGCACAGACCTCTGACTGGACAGCTCTGACGGGTCGTCTGCAGCCTGCAGGTCACCGGCCGTGGTGCCGCTGCCCGGTGCCTGGCCGCGGCGCCCACTGTTTGGGCTGTGGTTGAAAACGGTTGAAAGCCTGTTGTTGTGGCGCCGTATTTTGCTCTTGGCCGGCTGCCGGACGCCAACGCTCTCCGTGGAGCGGACGGTGATGTCCGAGTTATTGGACCTGAGAAGATGACACGCACTGTTAGGTGACCAGCCTCAAATATACACAATATTTATATCCAGACAGATCTTTTATAGTGTGACTTATGGGTAAATAAAAAGGTGTTCGCCAAATTGATCATCATAACGAATCAGACAGTCACAGAAATTATTCTTATTACTTTTTTCCGGTACTGTTGGAGCTATTTATTTGATATTGTATTTTGTTATTTCATTTGTAGGTAATATTGTTTAATTATTGTAGATGTTTATATATTAAGATAATTTTTTCTCTTTAATAGTAATTTGTTTCGTTATATTATTTTTTGGGTAATTACTGTGGGCACCTGTTGCTATTTAAACAAGGAGAAAGATAGGACCAGCATGCACCGGGGTGGGCGTATAGTTTTTACCAGCTGCACAGCAGCATTGCACTGCACAGGACAGGAGAGACGGCACGACAGGAGTTTTGTTTGTTAGTTTGTTTTATTTGCTTTATTTAATAAATACACGAAAATGGAATCCTGCTTGGACATTCACTCTCTTCTGGCTGCGTAAGAACACCGACCACGGTGCATCAGTGGCGTTTGATTATTATTTGTTTAAGTTTGATTTAGCCGACAAATGGCCACTACAGGTACATTTATATGTAACAATCTTTCCACATAACACTAATATATCTCACGTGGGTTTTATACTACTTGGAATATTAATTTGGGCACTAAATATGTATGTCAAAGGTGAACAATTGTCTTTGCGAGTAAAATGGGTTTATATATCAAACATGTGATTTAAGGCAAAAAGGAAGAAGTTAATGAACTTTATAAAAGCTGGCAGGGCTGTAATGAAATGGTGATTAAAAAAACAGTAATTCAGACTTCCTGCACAGATCCATTGCTGGGGTTCTTTAGGTATTTGTTCATGTTTATCGTGTTAACGTTAACTTGAATTCAGACTTACTGCACAGATCCATTGCTGGGGTTCCTCCCCAGCTTGGCCAGTCTCTTCTTCGGAGAGCGGATCAGTAAACCCACTGGGAAGTTCAGGGCTTGTTTATTTACGTGGCTGCTTCTCTCCTCCGAAATCATTATGGTTTTATATTCACGTAAACACGACAGAACTACTGATGGAGTCAAAATGACCAGAATATAAATAAAGCATCCTTCTAATAGTCCACCTCCAAAAGAAAAGACCCTCAAAAATCACAAACAGGTGTGTAAATACTCCAACAGCGTGTCTGTATCCATTAAACTGAAGTTATGACAGTTATTGATTCCCACACACGTTCGAAGAAAATCAAAAGAGCGTCAGTTGGTCCAAACTTCCGAAAAAACAAAACTGTTTTCTTGACGATAAAATCCAAACTGAGATGATTATTCAGCAGAAACGTTTCCACTCACTGTTCGTTCGCTTCAGCTGGAAAACGAGCGGACAAACAGCCCGGGTCCATAACAGTAATAACCGTGAGGTCCGTTAACTGTCCGCCGGTGAGTCTGGACCGGACTGAATGAAGCGAGGAGCCGCTGGAGGCACGAGCTACTGCGTGTCACGTCACCGCGGCGTGACGAGCACTGGGAGGCGGGACTAATCGCACACACACACGCACGCACGCACACGCACACATGGGGGACCCACGAGTGACCGACGTCTTTGTAGAGTCCTACTCTGTTTCCTCATTAAAATATTAAACTGGATGAAATATGAACATAGTATGAAGTACTACTAAGTACATTTACCCAAGTACAATTATACTTAGTTTTTTTTTAATACTAAAGATGGTTTATTGTCATTGCATGTTAAACACAATGAAATTTGGTTTGGCAGCAATTCACTCCACATAGCAGAATACAAATAAATAGACAAAACTGTTTGATATAATATATTGTCTATGTATAAACCTTATAAAACGGTGTACAATCCTGTACTCGACAATGAACCCAACGCTTCAGTCCTCCAGCTGAGGCTCATTTGCTCATTAAGAGCTCCATCTAGTGGCAGTAAAGTTGAACTGTCGCACATCTGCAAAAGAGCCTCTTATTATGTCAACATTGTTTTAGTGTTTTGTATGATGCACATTACAGGTTTTTTTTTGTTGTAATTCTGTAATGTGATGGAATAATACAAATGGATATTTAAGTAAAGTACAAGTACTAACAAAATGTACTTAAGTACTTGACTAAATGAGCATTCCACCTCTGGGGTAGCTGTGCAGGTTGACTGGAAAGCAAAGGCGTAATCTGTCCCGGATACTGCAGGGCTGATGAGGGAAAGTGGAAACAGGTGAGCAGGTGACTGAGAGAGATTCAGGTTACTGGGAACGGTGGGACAGTCTGAAGGTAACTGGTGGTACGAACATACCACCCCAGGTGTATCCTGTGTACATTGGCTTCCAGCACGTTTTAGAATAGATTTCAATGTTCCTTTATTTACGTGAAAGTTACTAAATGGTCTGACTCCTTGAAATATCTCAGCTCTTTTATCAGCGATAAGCAGACAGATCTCAGCGCTCCCACGAAGTTAAAGCTCCTAAAACGACCTGCGTCTCTTTGGTTCTCTCTTCATCACTTGGACTCATCCCAGCTGACATCTGCACATTTTTGTCTTTGTTTGACTTTTGTTTTCAAACACTTTCCAACACTTTCCTCTCCCTTATGCTCACATCTACATCACTGATACAGACACATGCGAAATCTGTTTCTAGTTGTTTGCTTTAACACAATAGATATGTTCAATATACTGTCAACCATGTGTGCTTGTCAATATTTGTCATGGCCTAAGAGCCGGGTTATGACAAATTACAAGTCAACACTTTAGTAATCAAACATTTTACTGATGATATTAGTTTTTAATCCAAATTGTAATCCCCAACCATTTGGCCACCAAGGTGCTCCATGTTTGAGAATTTGCTGACACCACTTTAGCACATATGTCCTTTATGATATGCCACCACTAACACCTGCAGTACTTAACAAATATATTATTTTTCTCACACACACACACACACACACACACACACACACACACACACACACACACACACACACACACACACACACACTCAGCCTGTGAAGGTTTGTGGTATTGAGCAACAGGCTGAGAGGCGGATGTGACTGAGCTCCACCTGCAGCTGCTGTGCACAGCAAAGATTCAGGCCAGACTTGCATCGCTACACTTTTCTGCAAACGACGTCTTTCTGCAGTCAGACTGCGTGCACTTCAGTATCAATCCAGTCAGTCAGTTACTCTAGTTAACTGCGCTGAACGTCTATCAGACGTGTTAGAAGCTGTTTTCCAGGACGCTGCTGGAATGAATGGATCTTACTTATTGAAGAAAAATAGAGAAAAACAAATGAGGAAGGGATGGACATACCGGTACATGCAATGACAAGACACTGCATGGTGTCATTTTGATTACCAAGTTTAACAGCAGCACAAAAAAACACCATATATCATTCATCACGGTGTGTTTATGGGATAAAAAGAACAATAGGCCAAACATATTGGACATACTTCAACACAGTTTAGATATATTATTAGGTCTGACAGCACCATATTCCTATTCATTGATTAAGTTATTTAAATTAATGCAGAGAAGAAATTCAAATGAAGTAGCTTCATCCAGCTCCGACCAAACAACATTATTTGGGAGTTTTATTAGCTACTTTGACAATAATATATAACCCAAATGAGCTTGTTCACGATATTAACAAAGGACATTTTATCATTAAACGTTTTAATTCTCTGGAGAGGTTGATTATAGCAGAATAAAGCAATATTAATTGATACTAAATAACATTTCCAGGAAGCAATCCAGCACTCGAGGTAATCGGATTCTCTGTCAAGATAATGTTCATTGATTGGTGGTAAAATGTCAACGCTGACATGTTTTATGATAACACTGCTGCAATCTAACTGTTAGTTACAGAAGTTTGTTTTACACGTGCAATAAATGCACACCATTAAACTGTTTGCTTTCATCACACTGATGAAGGGCTCCTTTACAGAAGCGGTAACTCCAGAGGAATTAATGCAATTTAACTTCACCGATTCAGCATGTTGCATACGATGCTTAACAGTTCAACTGTTTTTGTGTGTTCTTGTGTGTACGTTCGATGAAACCACAGTTGCAGAAGTACTGAGTAGTATTTGTGACCGTCCACTGATATAAAGCGTTCACTGATGAGAAAGCTTCGTGGTGAAAATACGAGGAAAGGAAGAGGAAGCTGCTTCAAGTTCACCAGAAAGAGACCGGGAACTTTTTGATTTTTCTATCAAATAAAAGGAGAATGGAGGAGTCAACTACAAAAACAGAATTCAACGTTTTCGGCACATTTCACGCTTCGTGTTGATAAATAAAATGCTTTGTGCACCACAAACAAAATTGCATTCACCTCAATTGCATAAATAAAAGATACATAACTATATTGTAGCCTACATGCAGACACAAAGAGAGAAAACGAGTTTAAATTGAAACATGTTCTGTTCAACAGTTCCACCTCCGAGACTCAGTCGAGGACATGAGTGGTACTTAAAAACAGCAAACTGATGTTTTTACATTTCTGTTTACTACAAATTGAACAAACGTCATTTAGTGGCGCTTTCGTAGAACAGAGCCAGGCTAGCTCTCCCCCTGTTTCCAGTCATTATGCTAAGCTAAGCTAAATCTTATCGCCCACTCACTGTATCTTCATATTTAAACGTAAGACATTAGAAAGGTATCAATCTAACTCTCTGCAAGGAAGCGAATAATGTCCCAAGAATGCAAACACTTGCTTCAAATGCTGAACCAAGTGGACGACTTTTACTTTTAAAAGCCTCACACGACTTGTTTTGCTGAAACGCTTAATAACTTTTATAGGAGTTGAAATGCAGTATTTTTACTTGTAGTATAGTAGCCTATTGTTGAGTTGGTACTTCTACTTGAATAGTTGTGTAACCTGTGAGCTGTTGGAGTACGTTTTAAAAAGGGATTCATGCTCTTTCTGCATTGATTGTGTTGCATTCATTTGATAAGCTTCGACCAGCCGTCTGCTGCTGTAACTGTTATAACGACCTGTCGTAGCCTGGTGGTGTACACTGGTTTCATCTGTATACTTCTACTTTACTACATCTTGCAGGATTTTTAAAAAACTCTTACTCATTTACATTTCGCAGCCTTAGTTAATTAGTTAGTCACAAGTGGAGTTTTATTTTGAAAATGAGGGCGGAAGTGACTGAAACGCGCTCCGTGGCTGGTACTTCTTCTGTCGGAGGTTTCTCGTCACGCAGAGCGAGCAGAGACACACGGAGCTCACAAATCATCCGTCTTTACTGGACTCCATCCAGCCAACACAGCAAAGAACACACCCGTCACCCAAAGCAGGACTTGCATATGTTTATGCAAACATATATTTTTTGAGCCTTCAAATATGCTGCTGTGTTCACACTGCGGAAGGAGACGAGGCCAGCCTTAGAATAAACTCATCTAGTCGAACTCCGGAGGAGGAAAGGTAAGCTGCGCGATATTGATTAACTATCAGACAACTTTAAATTGAAATGATGAACCATACTTCCTTGTAAAAAAGTATTGGTTTTAGAGAGAGCTCAGTTATGTTCCTCTTTTTCTTTCTCTCTCTCTCTTTCTCACTTCTCTATTGCTTACAACGTTAACTATGTCAACATTTAGACAGTATGTTACCATATATGTCCTTTTTTTCTTTACTGAATGAAACACTTGCAGTCAACAGTCAACGCTGTAATAAAGAGAATCTGGCTTAAATTAAAATCTATTATGGGCACCCAGCGGGCTGAATTCTTCTTCTGACATATTTATGTATTAAATGTTTATTTATGATCAAAGGACTGTGTTCATGTTCTGGATCCTACTGTTTGATTTGGAGTGTTTGCTCTTCAGCTGCATGTTTTTACTCCCCTCTCTTTGGGGAAGTGGTTTTGGTGCAACACGGAGGGTTAGAGGAGGTCATCATAACTGATAGTCCGTCACAATCTCATTAGTTCAGAATAATACGTTTACTTTTTGGTGTATTTTCTCCGTTTGGTCTTCAATATGTCAGAAAATAGTTTGTAAAGTGGCTGTTAAACTTTGCCACAGACATGTCTTTCGACCTTACAAAGAGTTATTTTTATCACATTAGTTTGACAATTCATAGGCTAAATGATAATATAACATCATCAGCACATTAACAGATAATCAAAATAATCATTGCAGCTCTACAAAAATTGGTGTTTAGTTGTTTTTCAGATATATTCAGATTTGATGTTAAAATCCCACAATGATCTTACAGAACATGATGCAATAACATTTATATAACGTTGTTAAAACTAGCGCCACCGTGACCAACTATTACAGTAAAACACAGTAAAACACTGCTTACACATTGATCAACAATCACATGATATAATATGTATAGCGTAACATCCACAGGGGTGATGTTCTTCTTTTAATATATTGCAGTATTGTTAATGTTACTTAAAGACTGGATTCTGAGAACGACAGAAAAAGCTGCTCCTCTGATCACAGGCCGAGAAAGAAACCCTCTGAAGTCGAGATAGCGAGACCTAAAATGCAAAAATGCAACATTGCAGGCAATGCTTTTTGCAACTGAAACTATTAAATGCAGTTGGTTGTAATCACCATTGAAAAAAAGGCTCCATGGTGTGGCGATATGAACCACAAAGTATCTTCAAAATCAACTTCCTCTCATCCCCAGTCTACACACACATTAATCAGCAACAATTTATAATCAATTCATTGTTATTTTTAAACAGAAATGCTAAGAAGTCACTGGTTTCAGCTTCACAAATGTGACTATTTGCTGGTTTTCTTTGTCGTCTATGATCGTGTACTGAATGTTTTGTTTCTGCGTTGACTTTTGGATCAAATGTGACGGTAGAAGACGATTTTCTGCAAAAACAATTAATTGAGAAAATAAATTGCTGGTTAATTGATAATGAGAGCAACCCCAAAGTAAAGTTGCAGCCTAAACAAAAGTTCTTCTCATCAATTAATTGTTGAAATCTTTGTGGTTTTTAAGTAGAACTGTCATAAATGCACTGGTTCGACATTTGGTCAGACAAAATAAGACATTTCATACCACACAATTATTATTGATGGAGGAAATCATTGGCGCAGCCATCATTAATGAAGATTATAGTTATCTGCAGTCCCTGTCAGTATGATGCATGTTGTATTTGGCTGTAAAGTAAATAAATTATAATTCAAATAAAAGTCTTTAAAGTAGATTTCAAATGCAGGAAAACCAGTCGTCATGCTTTCTGCAGCCACATGTAGAATCTGTAGGACAAGACTTTACTATTGCAGCTTTCTCGTTTCCATTTGTACTCCGAGTTGTACTGACCAATCACGTCAGAGCCGGCTTCGGTTTAATGCAGGTAAACGGTCCGTGTGGAGAGCAAAAGAGGCGGAATCAAACATATATGGCATCACGTGATGCTATGGGGCCCAAAAACACTTGTTCCCAAAGGATTATGTTGGGAAAGAACTCGAGCTAAATCAACTTCCCAGTACGAACACTTGAATAGCCCTTATTTAAATCAATAGGTCCTCAAAGTAAAATGCACTGATAGTTGAATGCAAAGTTATTTTCTGATACCTGGAGAACCCTAGAAATATTGGCCGCTGCTCCCAGAGGCTTTTTGACATCAGACCGATAGACGCTGGGTTCTAATATTTCATTTGAACCGACTGAGCATGGACTCATACACTGTAATCTGTCCCACTCTTTTCTTTCAAAGCCGCAAAATATTTCTGGAGGCTGTAATCACGCCCACCGTAGGAACTGGAAATGCACATTTCTATATTCATGGTATTTACGATCCGTCCCTTAATAAACATAAAGAAGAAGTCAAAGGGATTACTGAGCCAAAACAAACTTTGACCCATAATAACATCATTCATATTCACACTTCTGTACTTCCACCACATAAACAGCTAAAAACTAACTTTTGAAAAAGCGTTAATGGGGTCGACTCATGATTGATGGCGTCCTCTGCAGCTTCTCTTGTTGCTGTTGTCTGTAACATCAATCATTAAATGCTGACTGAAGCAGAAGAGGCCTGAATTAGATATCAAAAATGAAAGATAGAAAAAGTCCCTGAGGCAGGAACAGCTTGCTGTACTAAAACTGTATTTGATTTCCCCTTTATTTATTTCTGCATTCAAACACAGTCAGGCGTTGAGACTGGACGAGGCTGTTTCATGTATTATGAATCAAAGTGCATTCGTTTAAAACCCCTTTAAACGTTTCATATCACGATGAAGGTGAAATGTGTATAATGTGTAATAAGGGGAAAAAGCATAACAATATTTGATGCTTAATAGAACAAAAAAGATCCAAAAAAATGACGTGTACTCATTTTATTCATAATTCACAATGTTTGAACACCGTCAGGACTAAATTAAAGTTTGGTTCCGTCAGTTAGTTTATGATCACTTTGTAGTTGCTACTTCCTTAATTAACCAAAAGTGATCCAGAATGTGGCTGTAAGATTCTTATATTTTGATGTGGTTTAATCCAGTGCTTATAACCTTTATTAGTCTGATTATACGTCGACAGTCCTGTCAGACAAATTCAAAACTCTTTATTGACTCCACCGTAATGTTTAACGTGTTCATTTGAATTGAGTTATTGATTAAACTGGATGATGTTCAACACTATCAATATCTTTTATTATTTTAAGTTAACGACAGTGGTTAAAGTTGCAGCGTAGGATCTGAAGACATCTAACGGTGAGTTTGCACATTGCAACCAACTGAAACTTCCCGTGTGCCGAGTGTGCAGGAGAACATCGGTGGCCGACGTAAAAACGCAATTGGTCGTCTTTAGAGCCAGTGTTTGGTTTGTCCATTCAGGGCTACTGTAGAAACCTGGCGGACTCTGTGAGGAGGACCCGCTCCGCATGTAGAAAACACGACGATTCTTATTTTCAGGTGATTATACACGAAAGAAAGCATACATTCTGCCAGTTTAAATGCTACACAGTGTACCTTTAAGTAGTTTAGTTTTGCAGTTAGCTTAATAAACGTTTCATTTATAAAAAACTTGATTCTGTGATTTGATTTGGGCAAGAACTCTAAAAGCTGCCTGTGATTTATGAGACCCAATTTATAAATTGGAGGAGGAATTCTGTTATTTAAAATAAAACTAATTGTCTCTGAAAGTTGAGTCCCATCACTGTCCTTCACCTTTTGTACCTATTCACCTGTTTGATTGTTGTTACATATTTTGGTATTATCAATTGTTAATCTATGCAACAAGTTCACGCTACACTTGCTAAATAGCATTCTAAAATGTTTATTCATTTTCCTAATCCAGGGCGGCACGTCTTAGTCCACGAACTGGTTGCTTTGGTCTCAGTCGACTAAGATTTCTTGACTCGAGTAGTTGTTCTTTATGCTTTTTTTCATGCTGAATAACTTATTTCCAAGAAACTAATGACCACATCTCAGGCGAACACAAGATTTAAAGTGGTTGCAGGATTCTTTGTGGGGAAACTTAGAAACTTATTGATTAATCGACAAAATTGTATGAATGTGAGTTGACAATATTTTTAGATAACTAGACTCTTCTTCTTCTTCTTCTTCTTCTTCTTCTTCTTCTTCTTCTTCTTTTAATTCTTCTTCCTATTTTATTAAATGATCTGAGCTGCACCACGCTGGTGTTTCTGGTATGTTAAGAGGTTTGTCTTCTACCCTCAAACAGATAAAAGTGCATTCAGCGTGACTTTATTTGAAGAGCTGCGTATATTAAGAGACGATGTGTCTGTTTATTGAGAGATGTTGATCCGCCCCGTGGGGAAAGGGAACACAGTGGGTATGTTATAGCATTATAGAGTCGTACGTTTGCAAAGCGCTCTACAGCTGCAGGAGTGAAACAAAGGTAGATTCACTTCACTTCATGATACCACATCCTTCTCACTGTAACCACAAACAGAGTGAAGAATTTATTAACATCTGTGGGAAAATATCCAAAAGTAACACTCGACATACAGTCACTGCTGTCATGGGATTCAAATCCTGAGGTTTTGTTTTAATTGGACTTTTTGGTCCTCGCTCCAGGAGTTTAACTCTTTCGATTGGATTTGCACTAATGATGTGTTGACGTCTGCATTCCCGTCCTGTTCGTGTATCTGGAAGTAAACAGATCGCATATGAGGAAGTGGCTTTTGTGACTCTTCCTAATTTAAGAACAGATTACAAATCCTTTTTTTTTCCAGTTCCTATAACCTCAGCATGTCATTTCCATGTCTTTCATTCATGTCGACATATTTTCAACCCGTCACACATGACCGACCACACGCTGAGTTATTACCAGGAACTGAAGTATTAAATGTCTGAGTGGAATCACGGACACTGCTGCTGTTTGTGCTCAGTGTTTATATTCAGTCAACATCCTGTTCCCTTCCATCACATCCCCTAAAAACAAACAGAAGTCGGATAAATTAGGACTGTATGTAAGAAGTGTTTAAAATCTGCTCTGAATCTACCTCGACATTGAGTTCTGTGCAAATGCATTTTGTTGAATAAGCTTCTGTTGATGATTAGAATGCATTTTATCTAACTTTTATCCTTCTATTTTATTTACCCTAATGTTGTGTTTTGGATCGTTGAACCTTCCAGATCCCCAATAAGATTATTAAGATATCTGTGATGGGAGTTTAAGAGCTCAAGCAGGGAATTGACCCCAAACATTAGTGTCGTCATTTATAGAATAACATCTTTTTTGTATATCCAATGGAACATAAAACTTTCAATATTTCCTAATTTGGTGTAATCAGGGTGACAACTTTAATATTTCTTTACATACAGGGTGTCAGAAGACAATAAAAACTCAATTTAGGAAGAAATTATTGTTATAATTCTTTCTCCCTGTATAGAAACCCTTGCGGTGGACTCCCTGATCGTCTCTTTGCTGCTCTTCTTCGCTTGCTGAACGCTTCCTGTCTGTCCCGATGGAAGCCAGAGGAAAGTATGATTTCACTGCAACAGGAGAAGACGAGCTCAGCTTCAGAAAGGGCGATATACTAAAGGTCAGCGGATGACGATTCTCTTCTTAATGTGCTGTCAACATATCTTTTGTGTGACGTCTCGTTTCTTTACTTCCTCTGATCAGATTTTAAGCTCACAAGACGACTGGTACAAAGCAGAGCTAAACGGACTGCAAGGATTCATCCCTCAGAACTACATCGAGGTGCAGACTCCGAGGTTAGAGACATTAAAACAAGCAGTGGACCTGGAAGGGAATTAGTTCTCTTATTTGGGATGACGTCCAGTTTATATACATCGTTTGAAAGATCAAATCCACCTGTGCAAACCATTTTAAGATCTATTCATCAGTGAAAACTGTTTAATGCTAATTTTGCAACAGTATTGCAGATACAACACAGCAATAACAAAAGAAAAACATGTGTTTGTGCTCTTTTTAAAATTGTATTAAATATGACGTAGACTAATTCACACTTTTTGATAATAAACTTCAAAATGTTCACATTCAGAAGAGACCAGAATTAATTGAAAAGTTTTTATTTAGGTTTGTCATTTTTGGGCTTGTGGACAAACAAAGCTGTACCTGTTTAAGGAGAAGTGTAGGGGTGTGTGTGTGTGTGTGTGTGTGTGCGTGTGTGTGTGTGTGTTGTCAACATCAGATAAGCGACAGCATTAAATCCTCTCTGTGTTCAGGTGGTTTCAGGAGAACTCCAGTCGCAGCGCTGCAGAGGAAATCCTCCGGTGCAAAGACATGGGAGACTTTGTGATCCGAGGATGCCAGAGCTCCCCGGGAGACTTCTCCATCTCTGTCAAGTGAGTGAAGATCTGTCTTAAAACCCCGAGACACATCAGAACAAAAAGCATTTGTTTTTTCTGTAAATCCATATCCGTCAGTTCAGCTCCAGATGAAAGTGGATTTGTTTGATACATTATCTTCGCCTCCAAAAGGGGGTTTCTGTGACAGAACAAACGTCTTTGTCTTTGACCCGACTTCTTATCAGTCCTTATCAGTTAATGTGTAACTAGCTGGTATGCTAGCTGCTGTTAGCATTGTGTTCATCAGATATGGTCACAGATGTGAGTTTGCGTCAGTTGCAGCACTTTTTCAATGAAAGGTTCAAATAGATTCCTGCAGGCATAAGATCAACTACCAGAATCCTGTTCAGTCATCTGAGGTTCAATGTTTTAATCGTTCTCCGTTTTGCTTTGTTTACTACTACGACCCACAACCAGTGAAGTAAGGTTTTATATGACTGGTGTGGGTAACTAATCGCTCAAAGTCTCATTTGATTGGATGATTTTTTGTAAACTTTCCTGAGTGCAGGATGAGTCATTAAACATTTGAAACCATTTTACAGAAGAGAAAAGACAGGGATTTGATGTAAAAATACTAATGCTGATTTTTGAAATATATGTTATTACCACAGGTACGCAGGATTAAACCTGGGATAACGTATTCTTCATTCTTCATCACTGGGTCTTTAAACTCCGGACAACCACATATTCGAATAATATGTATTTTATTACTTATCTAGTTGTAGATTTGGTGGTTTTTAACACATAAAGGTGTGATTGAAATCTGGTAAAAGATGAGTTACACTTCATGGCCTGATTTAACCGTCAAAACAGTAAACCAATGTTTTTCCTCTTCACCCATCAATATATATATATATATCTAAAAGACGTCAACTCTGACTCATCATCTCGCCCTCGCAGCTTCTCTGATGTTCTGCAAACTCTGCAAGACGTCTTATATTTAGAACCAGGAGGCAGCTGCAGCTGCAGTGATGCAGTAAACAAGTCAGAGGCGGAGTTCAGTTAGTTTACTTCAGAGTGTCTGCAGTCCTTCAGACCACCAGTGAAAACATCCAGCTCTCCTCTACTCAGTTCTCTACTCGCCTCCATCACGGCCTCCAGGATCCGACTTATTCCTCTTTGGTTTACCGTTGTAGTTTTGTACAATGACCAGCAGAGGACAATCCAGCCGAGGAAATCCATCAGGAATGATGGAGCATGAGGAGTCAATAATCCATTAATCATCAATCCATCAATCCATCAATCCATCAAGCCATCAATCCATCAATCAATCAAACATTATTTGTGGTTATGTTCAAAGTGCTCACAGATGATTGACAGGCGAAAAGTGTGGACCATGAAAACTTCTTCATCAGAGAACTGGCTGAAGAGCTTTTAAGTTTCGAATGTTTCAACACTCAGATCGGGTGCTCAGTGAGTTGTTCAGGTCCAGCTGACATTAACATTTTAAGAGCACATGCTTTTATCTTGCCTCAGACACGAGAGTGACGTTCAGCACTTCAAAGTGATGAAAGACAACAAAGGCCATTACTTCCTGTGGTCGGAGAGGTTCACCTCCCTAAACAAGCTGGTGGACTTCTACAAGTCCACCTCCATCTCCAAAACCAGGGAGATCTACCTCAACGACGGCAGCTCGGACAGCCGGAGCTCCTCCGTCGTCCAGTCGGTACGTTGTTCAAATGAAGAAAAGAAAAAGAAGAAACTCTAACCAGGAAATGTTTACGAATAAATCAATAATCCGTTTTGTCAGTCTAATAATGAATAAATGAAATCATTGATTTCCACATCTTGTACAACAGTTTTCTCAGTTACACTTTATTTTTAGGAAGTTAAATAAATACTTGCATGTTGGTAAATATACGTTCTGTTAACTGTCATATTGTTTAGATAAATAAGAAATCATAGCCTACATGTTTACGTGAATGTTTTGAGTTTGTTTTTGTCTTTGTTCACATCAGATTAGAAAGATTTGATGAATGAAGATGTAAATAGAAATGGCCGCTGTAGTTCCCTGACGTGACAGACATCTCCTCCCTGTTTGTTTCCTCCTTTAGGTGAAGAGAGGAAGTTTGCCTGAACAGCGTAACACGCCTGCAGCCATCGTCGCTTCAGGGCGCAGATCTTCAGACCAGCCTCACAACCAGCTGGTACACTTTCTCTTTATTGGTCTGATTTGAATTATATAAGAGCAGATCTTGTCATTATATAACAAGTTATCTACTATATTAGTTAATGTATACATTGCTTTTCGGTTAAATATGTCAACTGTTGGCAACGGCTCGGCTTCCTTGCTAACTAGATATGTTCACACTCAATATGTGGATGTAGGATGTAGAGCTATTTATCAGCAAAAATGAAATTGAATAGATATAATAAATTGAGTGTTTTTGTCGGCTTAGAAAGAGCCCTTCATATCTTCACTGAGTCTACGGAGTTGCACCGCAACAAAACGGTTCTTATGATATCTCACGTGACGTTACTCCTCATTCATTCGTGCATTTTAGGAAAAAGATCGTGATATACTTAGTTAGGTTGAGAAAAGATCGTGAACAGCGACCAGTGGTCTCCTGGCTGAAAGATCGCTGTTTGATGAGGATGAATGGTTACAGATAACAGATAGATGGATGAATTCTATTTTGATAAATAAGTTGAAATACTCCTCAGTATTTCCCCCAGCAACCCGCTGTGGCTCTCCACCATATTATGGCTCACACAATATTTGTCTGTTTGAATTTACAGTCAGCTAAAGCAGGAAAGCGTTTTCTCGTCTTTTACAGGCTAAGAAAGTGGGTCTGGAGGAGCGAGCTCACACCATCGGCCACACAGGAAGAAGCAGCCCCGTCCCAGCCGCTTGTCCTCCGCGTCGCACGTCTGAGACCATGCCCCCCCCTCAGGTCAGCCGTCCTAGTCCTCACGACACACGTGATCAAAAACAGGGCGACGAATCACGATTTTATTTCATGTGATACATCAAATTACTGTCAGACTAAAATGTAATTCATAATAATGTAAAATAAAACTACAAAGAGCAGATTTTATGTTTTAGTTTAAATAGAATAAGTTAAGAACACAAAGTATTGAGTTATTGTACACACATTTCTATGTACAACATGTTTTTTCATATTGTCATCAAGAAAACTTGAAAGAAAACAAAGAACTCGTCTTCACCACTGAAGACTATTGAGTCGTCGGTGAGGTATTGATCGCCGTGCTTCCTCCGTCCCACAGAGGGCGTCCACGCAGCAGGTGAAGGCGCTCTACGACTTCCACGCGGAGGAAGACGACGAACTCGGCTTCGGCGCCGGCGACATCATCGAGCTGTTGGATCGCTCTGACGCGTCGTGGTGGAAAGGGAGGCTGCGGGGGAAAAGCGGGCTGTTTCCTGCCAACTACACAATGCAGCTGTGAGAACAACCCCCCCCCCCCCCTCCCCCACAGGCGATGCACTCCCTCCGCCTGCAAACATTCAAAGACTCGATCTGAACAGAAAAATACTGACTCATCTAATCTCTGCACCTTGAGTTTGTCAAGACGCCGGTCTGAAGAGTCATTTAGTGTTTGCAGATAATATTCAAATGTGTACAGCAGGAAGGAGCAGCAACAGGAGCTCCCTGAAGCCTGCTACATGTGGCTCCGATGAATGCTTTATCATTCGTATCACGACGTGTCTGACAGCAGGTATCAATTTGCAAAAATGCTGGTTGGCCCCGGGTGGAGAATCGACTGTTAAACTGTTTCTGCTCATGTTGTTAGTGTAGTCATGTTTTATACCACAAAAGGTTTTGTATGAAAAATTCAGTAGATCTCTCAAGAAGCCTGAACGCTTGACATAGACGTGTAACTTCCACGAAATAAAATCATTGATGATAAAGAAACCCTTCTGAAGTAATTCATCAGGAAAGCCACGTAAGGACAAACTGTGAAGGTTTGTCCTCCTTTGTGGCATTTTTGCTTCCTAGATCTTTCGTTGTTTTTATTATATGGAACCCTGAAATTGATGTATGAAGGTACTTCTGCACTTGTTTAGACAAGTCTAGACGGTCTCTACCAGAGCCATATATGGCGTCTCTACGTCACTCCTACAAAGTCAAAATATGGTCACGCCAAACTCAAGGCTTCACAACCTCAGTCCACAAACAAATGGGTGACGTCACAACGACTATTCACTTCTTAATATGGTTAAAATGAATGAAGTGGATCCTTTCTGTAATAAGTGCTCTTATCTTCCCATAAAACCAAAAGGTACATTCCTCATCAAAAAATGTGTTAATACATATTATCTGTGCAGCAGCAGCAGTTATTGTAGGAATCTCTAATGAATTGTTTCGGTAATTTAAAAAGTCGACACAGTTTGAAATCTCAGCATATTTCCGCCTCATTCTGTAATCACTGTGACGCAAATCACAGTGAGGTTTCAGAAGATTATAGGACAAAAATTCGGTCAAAGATTTTTCGGTTATTATCAAATTGAGCTTAAGTTCACTGAGACTTCCGTCTATAGTACCATTCATCTGTGAAACCTGTCATTACAACATATCCGCGCTGATATATAATGGCCATTATGGTGCTTTTACAGTAAAGTACTGAACAAAGTGCCTGTCCTTTACTCACACACACATGAATGGCAGCAGAGTAAACGGTTCACGAGTAATGAGGCTTCAGTGTCGCCTCACTCAAGGACACTTCAACATGACAGCAGCCGCAGATCAAACCCACAATTATTACTTCCTGGTCCACAGCCATCTCCTACATATGATGTCGTTTTCATCTTTACAAGTTCACGAGAAGCACATAAACGCACCATCAAACTGGCTCTGCATTAAGAGAGCAAAGGTTGAGAGTTAATGTTCACATTACCAGTAAAAGTCATGTATTCAAACCCCTTCCTAAGTATAGCAACTAGTATCAAAAGTACAAGTACTCATTCCGCAGTAATATGTCTCCTGTGACTGATACATTAATATATGATATTAGGTTGTTATCAATGTTGTAGGTAGAGCTAGTTTTAATATTCGGTTAATTTAGTCCGGTGGTTCTCAACCTTGGGGCCGGGCCCCTCCAAAGGGTCACCGGATAAATCAGACGGGTTGTGAGGTGATTAATGTGAGCGAGAAGAAACAAAGTTCTGATTCTTATTCTAATCTTTGCTTTTTTTGTGAAACATGGGATCATTTTAACCGTTTGGGACTCAAACAGTTTCTTAAATGAAACCATGTGAGGAGTTTATGTCTCGTTGGTGGAACTGAAAACAACTTGTGAGACATGTGAGACATGTGAAACACGTCAAGGAGACACAACGACAACAAGGAGACACAACGACAACAAGGAGACACAACGACACACTGTTTTTCTTGTAAAGAGTCATAAGTCAAAAAGGTTGGTGGACACTATTTATTTAATCTTAAACTGTATTGTATTTTGCGTGCTTCTAATGTAAAATCTTGATCTGAAAAATATATGTTTCAGATAAATGTATTAAGTAGCATAATATGGAATAGTACAAGTGCAAGTAGTCTACCTTGAAAAGTAGTTGGGTACTTGTTCAAAGTTCAAAGTTTGCTTTATTGTCAATTCCACAATATGTACCGAACATACGGAGGAGTTGAGAAGACGTTAGGTTAAGTTACTGTACGCTTGCAGTTTGTTCATACAGTACAGTGTTTTCCAACATGTCAACATGAGTGACTAGTTGAAACAATAGTGTTTTGTTAAAGAATATTATCTCACCAACATGAAGATGGTGTATATTTTAATGTTAGTGAGTTCAACCAGGTGAGACTCACAAAACATGTATTTATTTATTTCTTTCAATCATTTATTTTCATGTAGTTGCACCTAAATGTTACCCTCAAAAAGAAAACTACATACATACATATAATACAACTTTTAACACCAACTGTTTCTTTTATTCTGAAAGTTTTACAACAGGAAGTTTGTGGAAGTTGATTTCCAAACAGTTAGTTGGTCCCGCCTCCTGCTTCTTACCTGAGCGACTCACCTGAGTACCTGCCGTACCTGCGTACCTGCCCGCACAGCGTTGGAGAGCAGCCGACCAGCATGGCGAGGTCTCAGGTGATGTGCATGGACGAGGAGCACGTGAACGAGAAGATCCCGGAGACCAAAGCGGAGTTCTACTACTGCGAGGAGCAGCGCGCGGCTCTGGAGCAGCTCCTGAAGAACGGGGACGGAGCCTTCAAGATGCGCCTCAAGGAGGACAACGCCAAGGACTTCCTCTCGGCCAGGGAGGTCGGATTCATCCGGAAAACCTTTCAGGAGTACGACCCGGACAGTGAGTCCGAGTCCGGAGAGCATGAGAAGTCCAAGGAGACCTCCAGCGCGGACTCAGGGGTCCACTCCACCTACTGGCCCCAGATGTCCGACACCGAGGTCCCGTGTCTGGACATCGGCTGGCCCGGCAGCAGCGGCGTCTACAAGGGGGTGACCCGGGTGTCCGTGTTCTCCCATCCACCCAAAGAGCCCGGGCCGCACATCAAGGAGGTGGTGAGGAGGCTCATACAGGAGGCCCACAAGGTAACCTGTAGTATTATATTAATAACCTTTATTCTAATGTAAATAGAAAAGTGATGGACGACACATGGCAAAAACAAACAAGCATATTCAGTTCTCATTCCAACAAGTTTGAATCAAATGAAAGTAATCTATATTTATCAACCTGTTAGTACAAATACTGTCAGTAATATTATCATTTATGAATCAAGGAATGCTATTTTTGAGCATTCGTTTTTTTTTTAGAGTTTTAGTTAAATTATTTTGTCCCATGTGTTTTTCCTCACTGTTTAAAATAATATAAAAAAATATCTTGCACTGTAATCAATACCTTTTAAAATGAGCATAACTAAGTCAAACCGTCATAAAAAACAACATACAACTTATATGTTCTAATTGATCTGTTATTGTCGTGATGAATCAATCTATGTATAAAATATCTTTCCAGTTTTCCGAAGTAAACGGTGACATCTTAAAATATCTTATTTTGTCTCAAACTCAAAGAATTTCAATTCACAAATTTAAAAATGCAGATTAAAGCAACAAATATCACATTTGAAAAGCTATGATTTAGGATTTTTGATTTTGTGAAACATGACTTGCATAAGGAATCAAAGACCAAAACAGTTGACTGTTAAATCTTACAGCACAATGTAGGTTTAAACCTTTTTACTTCAGCCAGAAAAGGTGTGCGTCTGCAAAGAATGACGCAGGCAGAGTTGGAACAGTTGGGTCCAATAAACCCCAAAGCCAGAGTTTATGTGTCACAAAGGACACAATGTTGAACCTGAAGTCCTCATGTTACCCCAGGCCTATAAAAAGGTAAAACACATTTTTCGATCACATGAAAATAACCGACCGTGCAGTAAAGCGTAGCCGTGTGTACTTAATGTCCCTGGCAGCAGAACAATGCTTCTGAAATATTCAAAATGATTGGCTACAGGTGATCATGTGACCTAAAGGTGAAACCGACAAAAACAAAAAACCAGGATGAGATTAATCACTGTCACTCCACGTGTTCCTGTCTTTGAGGACAGGAGACGGCCTGTAATGGATGACAGTGAGAGGTTTAAAGCATGGTTAATGTGCATTTAACCACACTAAACCATTGACAGTTATTATTGAGTAAAATGTAGATAATTAAAGGACTATTCATCATGTTTAGTTGAGTCAAGAATTAATGTTTGTTTAAATGTATTGTTAATAGTTTTTTATCATTAAAAGGAAGACAAAGCGTCTTTAAACTGTCTTTATGCTAAGCTAAACTAAGCTAACGGCTGCTGCCTGTAGTCTTGTATTTAACGGACAGTCATGGGAGTGATTTCGATCCTCTCATCTCTTTGTTTCTCCAAAAACTAGTTGAACTATTGCTCGTGATATATGGATACAGGACAGATATTCTTTGTTTTTATGGGTATTTTGATTTAAACCCAGATAACTTTACTACTCAGCTTCCAATTGTGTCTGACAAGCTTCAGACAGGTTTCAACATGTTCAGTCAAACCCATTTATGACAGTTAGGAGTTATTGCCCAAAATCTCAATGATTATTGTCTCCTCCTTTATTGCACAGCAGCGCCTCATGCGCTCATGCATGCAGTTGGCCTACCTGCATTCAGCTCTGTGTAACATAAAACATACAGTCGATACGTCTACCTCGGTTTATAATCCTTTACATCCTTACATTGAATGGAAAAGTAAACTAGGTTCCTGTAGTCAGTTAGTCGTGCTCTCACGCAGCACTTATGTGGTTTACACATGTTGGTGACGGTGGCAGATTTAGCGTCCAAATTCTTTGGAATTCATAAACAATGGGTCTTGGCACAGACGTAAACAAAAGCAGGCTTTTACTTCATAGCCGCTGAGTCAGACTATTTTTCCGTGGACACGCGTGGATTCTGTCGGCTGAAATGTCAACTGTTGCTGGTGAATTAGAAAGAGTCGGTTGAAAAAAAACTTGCTTTTTTGATTTTTAAAGCTGACTCTCAGACAGCCGGTAACGTTGTTGGCTTAAGTTACAGCTAGCAGATTTGATCCGTTGTAGCTAGTGTCACTTTATGCTAACATTAAAACTTTACGAGTTGTCGGGAAAACTCTGTCTCCAGCTGACTTTGAATCGTTGTGTTAATTTTAGGGTTAATATAAGAAAAACGGTAGTAAACGCACAAAACGTCATCACTGCACCTGGTTCCAAAACCAAATTGAGATTCTGATGTGTCTCTTTAACTGCTAAGTACGTCTACTCTACAGTAAAATGCAGTACATTCAGTTAGATACTGTATATAGGTAGACAGTGCAGAAATATCCCCAGATACCTTCCATCCAAAACATGTAGCATTATTGTACAACTAATTTCAGCTGCGGTAATTACATAACCAATACAGAACACCTCTAAAACCTGATGACGCACAAAATCAAATTTTACAGGCTCAGAATTGTCCAGTAAGACACAAAGACAGGTAAAGGTTAACAGCACGCCCACAGCATCAATAACAACATCTACATCAATGGGAGAGTCATGTGCAAGTTTGAACAAGCGGAGTCATAAGTGGTGCAGATGGAGAAAAGGCCAAGCAGCTCTAAATGTCAGCTTCACATCAGGACTTGCAGCAGAAAGATACAGTTGATTCAGTACTTCTTCATCTCTCCCTCACCCACTCAGAGATTCCCACAGCTCCCTCTGATTGAGGATAAACTTATCCGGACAAGATATAATGTCTATATTGACAAGTCATTCATATCTGCATTAAGTATTAAGGCCTCAACACACCAGGGGAGTTTTTTTCGTGCGACTAATTCACACGTCAAGACTGTTTTGGAACTGTTGTTTTTGTCATATTTTCTCTGAAGGAGGTTGAGCTTCTAAAGGTTAAAAGGTTCTTACCTTTTAACAATACAAACAGAGACATTTAGTATTTGCTGGCAAGTATTTCACATTGTTTGTGTTGTTAATGTTGTTAATGTTATATTTGAAAAACGAATGAACCCTAACGTTTTGCCAGTCGGTTGCAATAATCTTGTTTTTAATGTAGTCTTTATTTCCATGTGGAATAAGGCACTCGGCATTGTACTTCAGTACAACTTTTACGTTCCAGTTTGTGCAACTTTATATTTCTATTCCACTTCATCTCAGAGAGTGTTGATTTTGAATGTTTGAGATAAACTGAGGATAAAGTGTCCCTTTATGTCTTGAGAAAATTCTACTACTTCTGAAGCAAAATAAACTATTCAAAAAGCCTCTTTGATCAGCTGGAAACTGCTTCGTCACAAAGCTGAAAAGAGAGCTGTTTTCACAACTCAATAAAAGTTGACTTTTTAGAGATACTGGCGCCTTAACTCTGGCCAAGAAAGTGACGATTGTTGTTCCCAAAATGCTTAAATATTTCCTTCACCGAAGTGATTCAAATTTAGCCTGAGGGGAACATAAATACAGTATATGTACCAAAGTGCATGATCATATCACTCAAAGCCTACCCAAACTGAACAACAGTGTATAAAGGAGTTAGAATGAGCTCCACTGTAAACATCAGCAGCAGGAATAATGATCTAAAAGATATACATTTGTAATATCCATATATAATAGTAAAACACTGACAGGGATCATGTTTCTGCAAAATTAGTACTTTTATTACTATTGTTTGTAGTCCAGTTACCTCATTTTCAGTTCTAACGTCCGTAAATTGAGAACAAAACAGCAGCAGTTGCCTTCAAAATAAAAGCAATGCAGCATTGACATCCCGCGGGCCGGTCGGCGACAGCCAAAGGTCGGGTATGGCCTGGGGGCCGGACAATGCTCAGGTCTGGTCTAGACTGAAGTGGTGGACCCACAGCTAAAAACAACTAATCCTGATGGGTCTTAAAACAAATGGATTTACACTGAAATACGTAACTGTCTCCTTCCATGGACTAACGTTTTTTCTAAATTCACAACCTAATAACCAGGTAAGATGATATTTGTTGACAAGTGCTTAACTTGGACTCACGCATGGTTTGCTTTTCATAATTGATGCCGATTTAAAAATTTGACTGAGCTGTTGGCACACGCAAAGGTGTCAGCCAGTAAAACTTGTTTGGAGGCTGTTGAATCAAGTCCAATTATGTAGACGCAATAAGGACATCACATGATTAACTTTAATTTGCCCTCAAGGACGTGAAAACACAAACTTAAACGGTAGAAATCATTTGCTAAAATGAATGGATAAAAGGTTGAAACCGTTGGCTAAAAAAATAGTTAGCAAGAAGTGATGGATAAACGGTTAGCTAAAAGTGAAACCGTTGAAATTCTTCGCAAAAATAAGTGGTTAAAAATGAAACCGTTGATATCGTTAGCTGAAAGTCAAACAGTTAAAATTGTTAAGTTTACTTTTTAGAGATACTGGCACCTTAACTTAATGTTTAACTATTCCCTTCACCAAAGTGATTAAGATGTATCCTGAGGGGAATGTAAATGTATGTACCAAAGTTCATGGCAGTCTAATAGTTGCAGGGACATGTCACTCAAAACCACACATTTCAATCTGCTGCCACCATGAGATTGCAAATCTGACTGAGCTGCTGTCTCACGTGAAGCTGTCTGCCAGTAAAACTTGTTTGGAGGCTGTTGGATCAGGTCCAAACATGTAGACGAGAGCCGTGATAAGGAAATGGAAAAAGCCTCACATGATTCACTTTAAATTGCACTCAAGGACATAAAAACACAGTGTGGCTGTAAAAGGCTTCACTGCAATAGTCGTCATGTTTGTTTATTAAAGTATACAGTGTTAAAGATGCACTGAAAATACGAAAACGGAAAGTGCATTTGTTGCGAGTACAGTAGACTGATTGTGGTCTTGAGCCCAGACACGACTGTTGTAATGGTTAGCGGTGCATTGTAATCCTATAGCCGTTGCTGCGCTGTGTCTAATCCGTCTTGAGTAACCTTTGAATTACCTGGAAAAACAAGTTCCAACGGAGGCATCAACTGTTACTTCCTCAGTAAATTGTACTTAAAGTTTAATGTACTTAAAGTCATGACACAAATTCTGAAGACGTGTCTTTGTGCGCTTGGGTTTATCGACGCTTTCACCACCCCCACCACGGTGGGGGTGGTGAAAGATGTCCATGACTCCTAATGCTGCAGCAGGCGGGTTGTTGCTTTAAAAGGTAGGGAGATGTAAATGATCAAATACCCAGAATCAGTGACTTCCACACACACACATCTTTACCAAACCGTCCAGTTGGGGATGTTTCACCGTTAAACTATATGGATAAGAGGAAATAGACCCTGAGAATCATGTGCTAGCTAGCGGGACAAATACTTGGATCATTTACTGAAAGTAAAAGTAGCAATCCTGAAATCTAAAATAACTCCACGGTTAGGTTGAAGTAGGTTGAAGAAAAAGTTTACAAAGAAAAATGTCCTGTGAGTGTAGCTAAAGGTTGTGGAAGAACAGTATAGTTTGATGAAAGTAGTGGATAGTTGAACTAGTAAGCTAAAGGAAACAGTTGAAACCGTTAGCTAAAAGAAATAGTTAGCAGTTAAAACCATTCGCTAAAAGAAACATTTTGCATAAAGTAACGAATAAACAGTTGAAACCACGAGCTAATAGAAATATTTAACATAAAGTAATGGCTAAACAGTTAGCTAAAATGTGAAACGGTTAAAATTGTTAGCTGAAAGTGAAACAGTGGAAATCGTTAGCTAAAAGGATAATGTTGAGAAATGTGGCTGAATGCTGGTTAATAGTTGTCATTAATAGCCAAGAGTTTAAATGGTTGCCATGATGGTTGACATTGTGAAAGGTACTTCATCTGATGGGGCTGTGGTCTGACAAAATGCTCTGTGAACCATTTGTATTTATTTGACTAGCTCATCATCAATACCTCCGTCTGAATCCTAGTGAGGAGAAGTATAAAGAAGCATGCAATGGAAATACTCATGTAAAGTTCAAGTATATAAAATATGTAAATGTGCTTAGTTATATTGCACCACTGCTGCTGTCCCTCTGCTTGGCTGCACTTGAACTCGGCCTCCTCTGTGTTCCCCAGGTAGTGGCCATAGTCATGGACCTCCTGACAGACCTGCAGATCCTCCAGGACCTGCTGGATGCCACGTCACGTCGCGGGGTGGCTGTCTATGCTTTGCTGGAGGCCAGGGGCGTGCCCCACTTCCTGGATATGTGCACTCGGCTGCAGATTAATGCAGTGCATCTGCGGGTGAGCTCAGCAAACACTGGAGACTGCTACAGAGCGTAACAGAGTGGGGAAGGCTCGCTAATACACATACACAAGCAAATGAACGAAAACACCTCAGTGGGTCACTGATCTACCTCCTTTGCAATAATTATCATGGATTAAAAAGCATCAGGTATATGTCGCGCTCTTCAGGAAATTCCTAATAAGTAATAAACTATTTTGACGTATAGTAGCCGCTGTATTCTGGTCTTTTTAAGGGTCAGTGCATTCAAACCACAAAAAATGACTTTTCCCACCTCTCCCTCGTTGTATCATGCGGATAGTTTCATGTTCATTCACCCGGGCTTTGGTACTTCTACCTCTGCCTTCACTGCAACACTATGGAGGGGAAAGGCATTGGTGCTTCAAGCATTTGAACATTTGAGGAATTTAAAGGCATCTCTTTTTTTTACTGCTTGATGTTGCTTGGGTTGACTAGGAAATATATATATATTTAAAAAACGTGTAAGAGATGAATAAAACGTTTAAATGGTGGGTAGCAGACATACGATTTTTGAGGAAAACTTGAAATATGAACAGATATATTGATGCTTTCGCCCCACTTCTGTATATACGGGTTAAAAACAGACTAATCATCTTACTTGTGTACATTAATATTTAATGCAGTTCTGTGTGTTGCAGAACCTGAGAAATGAGAGTAAGAGCTGATCAGGATTCAGAGCGAACAGCAGTTCACTGAGCCAGGCTGTCACCCTACCCCCACAGGGACACGCTACCCGGCCTTATCTGGGCTGTGTAGCTCCGGTCTGGTTTGACTGGAGCACTGGGGTGCCTGGTTATGGTGGTGTCAGCTGATAAGGCAGTGAAAGGCCTTTTCAGAGCGCTGGGCTCTGTTACTCTTACTTCTTACAAATGAACATTCATCGACTCTGAGAACAAATCCAACGGCTGTAACTCGATGCGGGCGGAGGAAAAGCCTCCTCCCAGTGTGTCCACTCGGTCTTTACGTCTCCTTTTCTTTCTGGTTCTTTTCTCTTCCCTTTAAGTAAACATATGTAGCTAGAGGATTTGAGTTGTGCCCTCTTATTGCTTTAGAAAGTTGTTTTTATGTTCCAAGGTGCGACGGCACAGTTTGACTTGGCACGTCCTCGGATCAGTCACGCACGATGCAACAGGGGGCGTTTGATAGCTGTGGCTGAGTGAGTTTACTCAGGCTCACCCGTGTGATGCTAAGCTACCCGACGTGTGTAATCAAGCGGCTGTTTCTTTACAGAATCTCCGCGTGCGGATGGTGAGAGGCTCGGGGCTGGCCCTGTCGTTTGGAAAGCTGCCCGGGTCCCTGTGCTCCAAGTACATGCTGGTGGACGGAGAGAAAGTCATGTTTGGGTCTTACAGGTGAGCATGAATATCCAGCAACGTTCTGCTGCCGTGCAGTCGGGATTTAACACCAGAACTGAACATACTGCACTGTTTATCCAGATCTTGTGAAGGATGTATTGTGTTTCTTTACTTCTGGTAACTCTTTTGTGAGGAGTCGGTAAAGGTTTAGTAGTCAAAAGGGACGAGAAACACTCTTTCTAGTTAATACATTGTAAATATATTTATGAAAGCTTATAAAGAACTTTTACAGAGCCGACGAGATGGTTAAACTAAGTAGAATATACCGTATACAGTATTTCATAACAATAAAAGAAATCACAGGATCTTAGTTGGCCCAGCTGTTATTGAACTGTAGGTGTTTAAATCAAAAAGAAAAATCTTTCTAAAAAGATTTTATTTAGATTTCTCAAATACATACAATCTACCGGTACGTCATATACACTTCCTGCATCAGCATTCAGAGACACACAAACCTCACAAAACATTCCCGCATAAACCAACAAGCTCAAACTCGGTATCTTTAAATCGGGTCAAATAAATATGAAAAATATATAAATAAGCGTAGAAACATGAGCACTTTTATGGGTGTCATGAACAGATTTGTTCTTAAGTTGCACGTACGGACGATTCTAGAGAACGTTTCTGAATAAACCAGACCTGCCGAACGGGTGATGTCATCATGTCGTCAGCATGGTTCGTCGGGTTCGTCAACGTTTTGTTCTTTCTTTTTAGATTGTCGAATAGATAAGCAGTAGTTTGGAAATTTCTTCACTTTGCACGTTCAATTTATTACTTGTTCCTTTGTTTATGTGATTCTGAAACTGATGACTGTTTTCCACTCTCGGATCCAAATGTTTGGAGGCTTTAATATAAAAACAACTGTCTCTAAAAGCTGCAACACAATAGAAAAGCCCCTCCGAGCGGCACACGAATGAGTCCTTAAAGACTTTGTGAAGCATATAAACTTGTGGAATCACTGGAATGCTTTTAGCAGCACGCTTCTTCTCTACAGTTGGTCCTGCGGGTTCATCTATTGTTGTGGATCAACTTGTTGTCTGTTGTGATTACTGACTGAGGCCGAAGTGTAAAACCTGTGTGAGGTTATTACCAAGCAGAATACATTTTCGTGGTTGCCTAATTTTTACTGTAATACAGCCTTAAAATCAGCATTTAATGCTCAGAATGCCCAAAACAGACTAGTTTGTTGGAGGTGTTGTGCTACACTTGTTGAGAACATGAAGTGACAGAAACACGGGCCCACCTGGCCGAGTACTACGAGAAAAGATTGTTTGACTGTCGGATACGGAAAGATCTCATATTGCGATATTGGTATTGTTCGTGTTCTGGACTTTGCCAGTTTCATACAGAAGCTTTGATGATGTCGATAGAGATTACGTGATCATAAAGATCAATAAAGATCAAACCCTGATTGTGAGTGTTGTGATTGTAGAGCAACACAAGTTTAGTCTATTTTCAGATCATCTTTTAAGCTTACACACATATATGATATTTAAAATTGAAATCGAGAACCTTTATGATGCTGAGCTGATATTCAATAACAAAATCTCTGAAAAGCTCTTCCTCACTTGACTCTGACGAACACCTAACTCGTGCAAACATCAGCTGATTAAAATGTTATGGGTCCAACATGAAGCTCTTGTGTACAGAAGCCTGTGTTTGAGTACAGATGACACGTCTTTCCACTCGTCATGAGTCTTATCTGAGCCAGCTCTAGTCACCACATCAGTGATGCAGTGAACTTTATGAAGACATTAATTCATTCAAATCAAAACTGGAACAGCTGATTTGTGAGTGAAATGAGCACGTCATGATAATTCATTCATTCATGTGATACCTCATTATGACTGGAAGTTTACGTTAAGAAATTTGGTTCTCTGTGACTTTTAGGTCAATATGTGAAAGCTTTTACAAACGGGAACGAACTCATGAGTTCGTTCCCGTTTATTTTGCTCACTGGTTTAAATCTAGCAGTTTAAAATAGTTTGTAAAATAATTCTGGTGCATTCACCAGTTCTGCATTCGAAAGATAAAACCGTTAAAAACACATTTCTTCTTCATTTGACTCGCTTATTCACTTTCTTTCTGAGCGTTGGATGAGAATATTGATGGCACTTAGCTTAGAAACAGCTTGCCTGGCTCTGTGTAAATGTAACCACACCCACCTGCCTGCACCTCCAAAGCTCACTAATGATTTGCTTAATCTGAGAACCGAAGAATAAATATAACAATTCAAGTTTTTAATAAAGGTTGAGTTTCTGCTTGTTGCCTGGTCAAGAAACAGTCCGGCACAAATTTACATTTCTGTCATTTTCACACTTTGCTTCCTGTCCAGGTGAAAGTAACGAGATATAACATGATGATTAGTGAGCTTTGGAGGTGCTGGTAGGTGGAGTTGTTACCTTTGGACAAAGCCGGGCTAACTGTTTCCCCCGGTTTCCAGTCTTTATGCTAAGCTAAGCTAACTGGCTGGGAGTTGCCTCATATTTGAGATGTGTCAATCTTCTCATCTATTTCAGAAAGAAGGTGAATAAGCATATTTCCCAAAAATGTCGAAGTCTTTCTCTAACTTTTGCACCGTCTCTTCTCCAGCTTCACCTGGAGCTCCTCTCGGATGGACAGGAACACGATCACCGTGATGTCGGGACAGATCGTGGACTCCTTCGACAATGACTTCAGGGAGTTGTACGCTGTGTCCGATGAGGTGGACCTCTACAGCGAGTTCAGCATCACCAAGCCGCCAATCGCTACGCCCATCAGGAAGACGAAGGTGGAGAGAATCCAGCCTCTGCCCGTCACCACGTCTCGCTTTCAAGTATCTGTCGGGGACTCCAGACAGGTACCTGCACAGGTACCTGCACATAAATACCACAATCCTAAGTACTCTTTAGTTTTCGGGAACAGTATAGGCCTCACAGGTTCCATGCAAGACCTGTCGACCCGGAGCGACTCGCTGGTCGGCGGGCTGAACGAGAGGAACGGACTGCAGAACAACATCCTTCATGCCAGCAGGAACAGCAAGGCGGACCAGGTCCCCCCACAGAGTCCTGGTCCGCCTGCAGAGGATGAGGATGTTGATGGAAAGGGGGGCTCTAAGAAGAACCCGCTCTTCGGCGCGAAGAAACAACGCAGTTCTTTTAGGCACTTCTTGAACTCTAGAGGAGCCACAGAGACTTTAGTAGAAGGCGTGGTCACTCCTCAGAGCCCCTCCCCCACCTGTAAGGTGTCGGAGACCAATGGCGTTGCAGGAAATGAGGCGGAGGACTCGTTTGAGATCATTGAGGTACCAAGTCTGGCGAAATCCAAAACCAAGAAGCCCTCAAAGCTCCTCCAGAGAAGTATGTCTCTGCAGACCATCAACACCGGAGCCGAAGACGGTACGTCCTCACATCGTCTATTGTTTTACTGTTCGTTTTATGGTCCGAATAACAGCTAATAATCACTTTTATTAGCAATTCATCTTCCGACTATTTCCTTGATTCGTTATTTGGTCTATAAAATGTCAGGGAAAAATGCATGTTACCAAGTCTTCACAATCCCCAAATATGTAGTGTAAAGTGTTATAAAACAGAGAAATATTTACATTTGAGCAGCTAAAATGTCATTTTTGTTTGAAAAGATATTTTCCCATAATGAAAATATTAAGCACTTAATTTTCTGTCACTCAAATAATCATGATAATAATGAGTTAATCACACTATCTGATACCGAGTACCAATCCGATACAAGTGTTTAATCAATACGTTGTGGGCCTCACTGTGTGGAAGAGACGTTCTTTTATGTGGAAGGCAACATTAGGCTTGACAAAAACATTGTTTTCACTTTAATTAAAAGGAATAAGGGATTTGTAGGAATAAAATCCTGGATATAAATGGACTGAATTGTTATTTTTAAAATAATAGTATCTGTGTAATACAAGTGACTGATGAGTCTTTTGATATCTTTTGAAAGGCATTTTCTTATTGATCCGTCCTTTGTTTTTGTTCCTAACAGGATCCAAAGGCCGCCAGCGGCATCAAAAGAAGAACTGCATCCAGTCATGAGATCAGAAACTAGAGGACAGTCTGCCGTAAAGATCTCACGAGTCCCACAAGCCATCACTGAAGCCAGGTGACTTCACTGTCCTGCTACACTTCAGGTGGAAGTCCCGATGGGAGTGACCACCGAGGAGATGTGGTAGTTTAACTCGTCATGTGAGGACAAAAACTCCAGAGAATCTCAACGCTGAAGCCAAAGTGCTGATGGAGGGAAATTCCATCTACGTTTTTTTTCTGTTTTATTGTTTTTTTTTGTATGAAATTTATACAGTTCAGTGTTTTTATATTTCATGCTCGACCCTGAACACCACACAGCGGCCCGCGGCTGCGTCACCCAGGTAGCGTGGGTGAACTACGTCACACCTTGTTGCTATAGAGACAGGAGAAGTGATGAGTCGTGCTGTTTGTCCCCGAGTGTCGCCTTACAGACGACCCTCGGTAACAGAATCGGTGCTGTACAGGCTGTGAATAATGTAGGCCGGGCTGTGTGGGTGACACAGTCCTGCTGTGTGAGGACTCTGTGTGTTTACACTTTGGGTTTATTCAGGAGAAAACAGAGCGAGGTTAACATGTGAATCCTTCAGAACCACTTGAGATGCAAAGAATCCTACTTTTGTAGCAGAAATTGCATAAACTGTAAAAACTGGTTTGTGTGATTGAATGTCAAGCACAAGTCTGAATTTGAGGCAAGCCAAAATATCTTCTTAAAAAATGTCAGTGATTTTATACAATGTGAAACAGAATTTAGTCAAAAACCAAAGTTACATTCTGGTACATTATCATCAGCTCTGTACTTTTCTATGCATGAAAGTAGACGAAGACGAAGTCCCGTTGGTGTTTTATTGTTAATTTCAGGATGAATAATTATTCAACATTGTTTTATTACTCGACCTAATTTAACAACAACTCCTTGAGAATGATTTACAGAACATGATGTAGTCAGTATTTTTAAAGTCAGTCAAATGTGTATTTGCATCGGCTCTACGTGTGTGATCGGGGTTGACGGGCGTTGATGAGGAACTACCATCTATATCTATAGATATCGATATATATATATATCTATATATATATATGTAGATGAATAGATAATGCATAATTTGCATATTTAAACATAACATTTCAGAAAACGTGTAATACAAATAACTGTCTTAAAGTGAGTAATCAACTGGTGAAGTTTCATGGTGATATCTGAGTTCATGTTCTGACCCTGTTCACCTGTAGTCTTCTAAATGTCTGTAATGTAACTAAACTTCTCTTTAAAGGACGTTTTCTCTAAATGAGTTTGTTCCAGGAATCTCCTCTTCAGCAGCTCTTACATTCACCAACGTTACTTTCATTCCTCTCTGTGTGCTGAAGGTCCACACGGGTTTGTTCACAGCATTCACACACTCATTGATACAACTTTATATTCCTAAAAACATGGTGAAATAGATTGTTGACAGTATTTTCAGATGAATGGAGTGATGCAGAGATATCCAACTTGCCCTCTGTAAAAATGTATGCAAATGAGCACATATTTCATAAGAGAATGCCTAATTTGCATATTTAAACAACTGCAGACTTGTAATACATTAAAATAATTGTAATGTAAATCAACGATCAAACCCTTCCATGTTTGACGAACACATGGTGAGGAAAAGTGTTTAGCAAAAAGAAAAGTGAAGATGTTTTTTTTGTTTCTTTTGTTGAAACCACAGCTCTATCACAGACACTCACATGCACTCACTCATGACAGGAAGCGCACAGGAAAAGACCTGCTCATCAGATAACCACAGGATCGCTGATCTGGTTCACTTCTTCATTCTTATCGTCGCGTGCAGTAATAACACGATAAAGATAGTCGGGTGTCAAAGTAAAAGTTAATGTTTGAACGTGAGCAGAAGTGATGATGTACCTCCATCTGCTGGAGAAACAGACACACAATCACACAATATACAAGTTTAATGTACAAGTGGTCGGATTCTTCCATCAATATACAGTTACTAAATTATACATAGTCAGTAAAATATGATCACGCTAAAAAAATATACTGTACAGTTTCAGAGTAACATGTATTCATAAGTTAATTTTAATACTCAACGGGCTTTTTTTACTGTATTTACAACAATGTGTTAGTATTAAAGGTAAGATCTGATATCCATAAAGAGGAAAACAACACATTTAAATGATGTGATGACTGAGGGAAATTAGAAAAGTGTAAAAGTAGACAGCTGCAGGTTAACCACCCCAGAACCATCCGGGGCATATGAGAGAAATGATTCCAAACACGAGTTGAGGCTCAAATTTAAAGCCCTGATTAATTAACCGTTCATTGTTTATTCAGTGTAATGAATGAATGCATAATAAACTAATTAAAAAAAAACCCAAACTGAAAGAATCGCAACATGACGGGGCCACTCTTCCTTTGTAGCAGTTTGGTGTTTGTTCTTTAGTCGTTTGTGTTTGTTTTGGGTCACTTTGTGGTCCTTTTGTGGATGTGTTCTGTCTTTGAGGTCATTGTGAGTCTTGTTTTAGTCATTTTATTCATTCTGCGTCTCTTTGTGAATGTTTTACGTCTCTTTGTGGTCATTTCGTATCTCTTTGTGGGTTTGTTTTTGCATCTTTTTTGAGGTTGTTTTGCACTTCTTTCCTTCTTACAGAAGTTTGATTTAAGTTGGCCTGTTCAGTAATTCATCCATGACGCTAACAAGCCAACTTCCTATCGCCGTGTGACTCTGGTAGGGGGGCAGCAGAAGTAGCTAATCGGATCCGACCTGCAGCAGATGTTTGTCAGTAGGACTGTCGGCCTCTGAAGCCGGTGCAGTGGTGCCTGCAGTTTGCAGAAGTAATGTGAAGACTTTACAGTGCCACATGAAGTTCCCTTTTCTTTTTTTACACTCCAACAAGTGTTGCTTCCCAATTTGTTCATTTCTGTGAAAATGCTGTTGCAATTCAGTTTGGGTTTCATTTTTCCTGAACAGTCTCTTGTCATGAAATCACAGGATGATCGATCCATAAAAGCACGTCGCCCAGGATCCGAACACTACGAGGACGTGTTGCTGATGACTTTCCTCTTCCGTAGAGACACCAGGTCATAAAACGGGTCTTTGGTGATACTCGCCCTGAAAGAGAAGATTAACATTTAAAATGAGATCAGCAGAAGTAGTACCAGTAGTTTTTCCATGTTTGACCTAGTGAGTAATTTGATTATTGATCAATCTGTTGATTATTATTTAAGTTAATCAGTTAATGGCTGAGTCTATAAATTGTCAGATGATAGTCGCAGTTTCCCAGAATCCAAGACAACATCTTTAAATCGCTCGATTATTTCTTTGTGATCGCGTGCTTTAATATCTTTAACCTTAAAGTCCAACCGGACTCAGAAGGCACACGCGACCTCACGTGTTCTCACCTGATCGCTTCGATCCAGGCGTCCCGCTCTTCTGCGCTGGCTGCACTGAGCTTATAGGACTGGTGTTTACCCTGCACCACTCTGCCTTTGTTCTCCGTCTTGCAGGCCTTGATCTTTTGTCCTTTGGCGTTATATAACTCCAGACAATACTGTTCAAACACAGGAGCAGACACACATGTGGCACTGTTACTGTGTGCATATGCTGTCTGTTTATGTTATTGGTCTCCTGATAGCCTCGTGACTCATTGTTTGAGCACTTGGGTTGGAAATTCATTTAGCAGCTGCCGTGTGATTCATTTAGTGTGTGGCAGCAGATACTGTGTGTGAGGGAGCTCAACACTCCTTCAGACGCTGTGATACCAAAAGAAAGAAAGTACCGGTTTGCTTGTGTCTTGCAGCTTCCTGACACACAGGTTCTCCAGAGGAATAATCCCAATCGGGTCTTTATCCTGCAGGAGGAGGAGGAGGATATTAAAGACAGGACGTTTAACATTCACATAATGACGTAAAGCAGAAAGACAGATTCTTACTGTGGTGTATTCAAAGTAGTACAAGCAGCTGTCTGTCAAAATGAACCACCTCCTCTTCCAGGTTTTAACTCGACCACCTTCAACAGAGACAAACACTGTGATGTAATCTCCTCTCAAAGCCTCCAAACAACTCGGATTAGTTTCCATATGGACCGGACATCATCAGCATCTCACCCATTTTAAGGAGCCAGGCTTCTCTGTCTGGATTAAAGAACGTCAGCGTGAGGTCGTTCCCATCGTCCACTGGGATTTTGAACGGCTCGCTGCGGATGCTCGCGTACAGTTTCTAGAAGACAATGTCGGTATCAACATCGAGTGGAGAATAATTGAGTTTTTTGAAGTCTGGTTTTCTTTCAAATGTATTAAGACAGTAGTGGAAGAAGGATTCAAGTCAGTTCACCCAGAAAAAGAGAGCAGAAGGGAAATTCCCCAATATTTCAGTTGAGCAATCAGCTCTAGTTTCTCTTTTTTAGATAATATCTTAAACTCATTGTGCAGCCAGACCTCCTTAAAAGTTATATTTTTTGCTGAAAACAGTGACATATTTCAGGGAGGAGTTAATGTTTAGTGTTGGGTGTTTGTGAGTTAGACGTATAATATTCTTCTATGAAACTACGAAGCCTCAAGTGAAGCAAACCTAAAAAACCGAGGCGATATGATTTATGAATGTCATGATTCAGATTATCTCTTCACTAAATTTTCCCTTTAAATAATGATGACAATTCATTGTTGTCACAAAACTACATTTGTTTCATAAATTTTAAATAATCGATTTTTTAAATGGATTTTTAAATATTTTTCGGATGACGGTCTGTGGTTCCACCACTTTGGTCCAGACTGAAATATCTCAACAACTATCTGATGGATTTCCATGATTTCCATATTTTGTTCAAACATTCGTGGCCCCCAGAGGATGAATCTAGCGCCACCATGAGGTTCACAACTGTGGTTTTGAGTTTAATGTTACAACTGTTGCATTGCCATGACATTCGGTTCACACATTCATGCACAACTCAGGATAAACTGTAACAACTTTGGTGATCCAACTTTTCCTCTAGCTCCATCAAAATGTTAGTTAATAAAATACTTTGGTTTATGACCAAATACCTGCAAATCTAATGACCTTCAGCTTTACTTTGTGTTTTGTGATAATTAGCAAATGTGAGCAGTATTTTAGTGATTGATGTAGTTAAGTGGTACACATGAGTTAATTCGGATGTTATTATCGGACATGATGAAGACACTGGTATTGGTATTAGTAGCAGACCGTGAGCAGCTCGGTGGGCAGATCCTTCCCGTTGTTGATTCCTCTGTTCATGGAAACAAATCGCTGCAGACTGGGTTTGTCTTTGACGTTGGGGTTGTGGAGACTCGTGTTGAGCATGATGATGGCAAAAGACAGGATGTAGCATGTGTCTGTTACACACACAAACACACAGAATGTAGGAAACACTGTTAGTATTCTTCAGCTGTGCCTTGTTATCACTGAATATTTTAATACGGCAGCATATGAATTAAATAAAACAATTCTAAGAAAAAACTCTGCATTTCCGAGATTATAGTCTAAAAAAACCCTCAGAAATTGTACAACACCATGGTAACGCCAGCTGCTGCCGTCTTAATTTGCACTTGTATTGAAGAAGACTTGAAACTAGAGATTGAGATCATAAACTCATGTTTACAATGTTTACTGAGGGTAATACATTTGTTTTTTGTGACTTTAATCTTTGAGAATCTTCGTTTTTTGCCTCTCCCACAGCTCCATAATGTATTTTCTTTTTACCTACAATGGCCCTAAAACACGTTGTACTACCTCAGCTGTGTAAATTGCACCGATTAAAAAGAATCGTCTGTGAATGTGTCCAGAGCAGGAACACTTATACTGAACAAACTACTCTGATCAGTGAGCGAGAGATGAGATGTTCTTGTGACTTCACTCATTATAAGAGGAGAGAAGAAAAATATTCATCTTAACAGCAGATCACTTGTCTGTCTATGAAATTAATGAAACGGTAACAAAACGTTTTAATTGGCTTGTCGGAGAGAGAGAATCAGGCGAGACCCCACGTCTTTGTTGTTTGTACCTGTGGATTGGAAGACCCCCGGGTTACAGTCGCAGTAGCGAGTTGCGAACGCCTCCATCATCCTGTCAATCTTCTGCGCTTCTCCCGGGAGACGAAAGCTCCACAGAAACTGCCTGCAAGACAGCAGAGGTGTGAAACACACACACACTGGAAAACATGTGAAGGAGGTAGAGGAGGAGGATTTCTACATCATCAGAGAAACAAGACTAAAGATAAAAAATACTGCTGCAACCTCTCACGCTGACTTTTAAAGCAACACAAACCTCAGCGCTTGCACCAGATTCAGGTCTGAGAATTCATGCAGGCCCACAAACGCTTTCAGTGTCTGCAGATGCATTTCCTCCCTGAGAGGAAGAAAATAATAAAAACAATCAACCAAAAACCTAGAAATCCGAGGTCACTTTCTAGTGACCAGGTGTGCACAGGTGTGAAAAGTGGGCAAAATTCGTCACATTTCCGTGTCTGTTCTACGATGAAGATGTTTTGCTTTCAGAGACTGAAATCTGGGTTGAGGTTTGAGTTCAGCTGGATCAGACGACGTTTCTGGACAACAAACCTGGAGATGAAACTCCAACATGTGCTGCCTGTAAATGGAATGTATCTGAGTACATTTACTCAAGTAATCTACATACAATTTTGAGATGCCCTCAGACTTTCCCTCCTTTCCCCATCACCTGACTACACACCTGTTCCCACTTCTCTCATCATCAGCGTCTCTACATTTACCAGCACAGCTGCCGTGCGCCTTTTCTTTCCAGCGTCTGTATTCTGTCTGTCTGATTGTTTCATCTAAATGACTGTGTGAGACACGAAGGGGATCAAATCATCTGGTATAAAAAAAAACACGGATTGTTGTAATAGACCTTTTTTTCCCTTTTCTCCCCCCGAACATGACGTCATAGTGAAATGACTCATGAAATGACTTTTTAACGTTAGGTTTGTAGAACGAAACAGACGTCAGGCTATAGGCAACAAAAAGAACAAGGTTTACAAGGAAACCATTTAGTAAGGTTAGGAGAACCTAACTTCACAAAACTTTGGGCCATGAACACTGGTCCATGAACTCCCCCCCCCGCAGCCTCCCTCACTAGCTCTGATCATTGCATATTCACGTGGATGTCTTTAAATTGTGTTTCCACAACCTAAAAGGATCCTTGTTGACTTTCCATTGGTATTTTTTTCAGGTTGTCTCTCTCCCATTAATCATCTCGAGACCCTTTGAAGGGGTGCGACCACTATGTTGGGAACCACTGGACTCTCTGTATATAAAGTAGTTAAAACTAGCTTCCCCTTGAGCTGCAACAGTAAAATACTGCTCTGATGCATCAGTATTAACAACCTCATGATGTCACATATAATGATGTATCAGTCACAGGAGGCATGTTACTGAAGAACGAGTACTTTTACTTCAGATACATTTGGCTTATGGTACTTTTGTACACATACGTAGTATTTCTACATCATTGCACTGGTACTTTGGCTCAAAGTAAAGGATCTGAGTTGTTCTTCCACCGCTGCTCTTGTCTGTTTAGTGATCTAAATGAATGCTTCTGATTGGTCCCGTCTCTCTATGATGACATCATCCCATCTGTTTAAACATGGTAGAAGTGTTGGCATCAGAGAATATTTCCAGGTTACATCCACATGCTATCACTTGTGTGCATATACTGTACCTTTCTCCCAAGAAGTTGCCGATGGCGGTCTTGTTTAGTCCGTCCTCTTTGTAAAGAAACTCGGCCACCGACTCTGCTCGCCATTCCAGCAGGTCATTTTCAACCAGGTAATGGACACCCTGAATAAAAGCAAAGGGTGGGAAGGTTTGAATGAAAAGTATTTGGAAACCCCGTCCATGTTTACACACAGACACCGTGGTTGTTCAGGGTGCATTCTGGCACATTTGGCTTTGTTTAAAGTTTAAATGTTCATTCATTTAATCAAAGGTTTTACATGCTTCCTGTCTACAAACCTCATACAAAGGTTTGTATATTTGTTTGTTTGTTTATTAACTGGATCCATTAGCTGATGCCTTAGCATCTTAACCCATATACGTGGGTGACGAAGACTATCTTTCTTGTGTTTTCCTGCAAAAGTCAAGAAACGCGTGTCAATTTGGCACATTTATACTTCCTGTTTCATGATTAAATAGGAATATATTACAGCACATTACATTTTTAGGTAAAGTTACAAACGGTGTATAGAACAGCCTGATCATGTTCGTGTTTTTCGATTAAGGAAATAAGTACCACAGCATTGCAAGCTTTCATGTTAAACGTCAGCCAAAGCTTGAGCTTTGATTCTTATCGGCGCTGATAACTTTGTAGGTTGATGGGCAAAGAAGGTTTTCTTCTCCATTTGAGTTAATCTTAAATCACCAGAGTAAAAAGATGACCAAAGGTTGAATAACTATTGCCTGCTGTTATCTCTTAACTCAGAGGCTGTTCAAAGACAAATCTTCAAAATATGACCCGCTCAACTGAGTGTGCACTCCTGCTGAGCAGTTCTTCAAATCAATTACACGTAAAAGACCCTTATAACCCCAAGAAGTCTAAGACTTATAACCCTTATAACCCCAAGAAGTCTAAGACTTATAACCCTTACAACCCCAAGAAGTCTAAGACTTATAACCCTTACAACCCCAAGAAGTCTAAGACTTCTCATCCTCCCACTCCTACGGGTCCTCAGAGCGGTCGCAGGCCGAGGGACTCGGCTTCTAACCGAGGACCCAGAGAGGAAGCAGCGAGAAAGACGTAGGTCGATGTGGTGAAGTGGCGCTTCTGCACCACTTCAGGGAACAGGATGTGGTTTTTCTCGCTATTCAGTCATCGTCTGCATCTGTGCACAGTTTGCCTTCCTGCACGTCACACGCACATCACACACACACGCACACACTCACACACACACTCACACACTCACACACACACACACACGCACGCACGCACACACTCACGCACGCACACGCACGCACGCACACACACACACGTCACTTAAATCCACATCCACTCTGTGTGGAGTTATATTCGCTGTCATCTGTCTGTTGACCTTCAGTATCAGAGGAGCTGAAGAAGTGAAAGTAGGATTTCACCTACTGTGACTTTACTGTGACTTTACTGTGACTTTACTGTGACTTTACTGTACCTTTACTGTGACTTTACTGTGACTTTACTGTGACTTTACTGTACCTTTACTGTGACTTCACTGTGACTTTACTGTACCTTTACTGTGACTTTACTGTGACTTTACTGTGACTTTACTGTGACTTTACTGTACCTTTACTGTGACTTTACTGTGACTTTACTGTACCTTTACTGTACCTTTACTGTACCTTTACTGTGACTTTACTGTGACTTTACTGTGACTTTACTGTACCTTTACTGTGACTTTACTGTACCTTTACTGTACCTTTACTGTACCTTTACTGTGACTTTACTGTGACTTTACTGTACCTTTACTGTGACTTTACTGTGACTTTACTGTACCTTTACTGTACCTTTACTGTGACTTTACTGTGACTTTACTGTACCTTTACTGTACCTTTACTGTACCTTTACTGTGACTTTACTGTACCTTTACTGTGACTTTACTGTGACTTTACTGTACCTTTACTGTACCTTTACTGTGACTTTACTGTGACTTTACTGTGACTTTACTGTACCTTTACTGTGACTTTACTGTACCTTTACTGTGACTTTACTGTACCTTTACTGTACCTTTACTGTGATTTTACTGTACCTTTACTGTGACTTTACTGTGACTTTACTGTACATTTACTGTGACTTTACTGTGACTTTACTGTACCTTTACTGTACCTTTAATGATTCAACTTAAAGTGGTGAATAAAGTTATGATGATGATGTTACACTCTTAGAGATATCTCAAGGAAACTACTGTGTACTCTGTGTACAGGTATACAAGTGACCAGGTGTTGTGTGTTTGTCGGCTGTACACACTGTACAAAACAGGTTATACTGAATTCCAGTACTGGAATGTAATAAGTACATTTACTCAAGTACTGTATGCTTGAGTAGAATTTCCAGGTACTTGCACTAATATTTCCATTTGATGCTGTTTTATACTTCTAGTCGACTACATTTTGGAGGCAAATATAGTAGTTTTTACTCAATATTTATTTGATGGCTTTAGTTATTTGTTACTTTGCAGATGTTAATACAAATATAAATTAACTAATGACCAATGGTATATTTATATAGTTTAAGCTACCCAGCAGACAGTATATAAAGTAATCAAAGCACCTTTTGAGTTATTCTTCCACCACTGCTGATTTCTGTTAAATATCTACCTTCAGAGCAAGAAATAAACTGGATCTATAGCCAATAGTTCCTCTTTTTACTGTTTGTACACCCAAATACAATATAAACTCACCTTTTTAGGGTCCATGTTGAATTTCTTTTTCCCACGTAAGAATCTTCTGTTCTTCACATCATTTTTACTGCAACAAAAGACCAAAATACAGATTTTTATAACAAAACTTTTTTCAACAGCAAATTAAATGACAAATAAATGTTCAAATAATGCTAAAAATAAGCTTGTTTCATTGTTTTTGTCAAAAAGATGGAACCAAAGGCAAATTGGACTATTTAATTGTATGTAAATCATATTCTCTGTATATTACAAACTGTTTATTTGCTTTGTCTGGTGTATAATTGGTTTCTAAATGTGCACACTTTGTTCTGAATCAAGATAATTCTGCATTAATCTGATGCACGAATCAGACCAGGGAAATTTGCACAATTAACTTTATATTTATATGCATGACATGTAATAATAAAGAAAAGTGAAACAAAACACCTTCACAAGTTATTGAGGCTCAAAATGACATCATCAGAGTAATTCTCTTACCTGGCCAACAGTTCAAAATACGATTTATTCAATCGGCAATGCTATGAAATAACAAAAAACAACAAATTCCCATATTTCAGAGGTTTGAACCAGGTAGGCGCTAATTGGTATTTTAATAAAGATCAAAGATCAAAACATAAAGATGCTCATCAATTCATTTTCTGTCCTTCAATGAATTACAAAAAACAGCAACATTCAGAGCACTTTCTCCATGTTTCGTGAGCATGTATTTTAATAAGTATTATTTGTTAAGTTGAGGCTTTTAGGGTGGGGGCAGCAGTTCTCTGAAACTGTGGTTATTATGCCAGTAACACAGTTATAGCCAAATGCAGTGTGATACCACTGATCATGATCATTAGCACCTTCTGAAAGCAGTGACAATTGTAACAGGAAGTCGAAATATGTAGTTCGACAGCCCCGCACACATTCTCAAAATGTCACGACTTCCTGTCCAATTTATGTCATGGTGCAAGTAACTGTGTTTTGTTACACTCAGAGCTGCCACCACACTTTGTCCTTCATAAATCGATCAGCAATGAACAGCCAGGGGTTAATTGTACCCGAGGGGTTACTTCTGCAGTTGCTTGGGGATGCAAAAGTAATGGAGAAATGGTTGGATTGGCAGCTTGGTCTTAAATTAATCTGGACTGTGGGTCCATAAAAGATTGGGAGCCACAGCTGAATGTGAAGCATTTTCATGAAAAACTGTTTAAAACATCAGGGTGAAAGGTTTGAGTAGCAGGTTGAAAGATTGAACCGATTTGACTTCTGACTCAAATGAAAACCACGACAAAGCTGTTTTTATGACTTTGTCAAACTGAGGTCTGAGGTCACTGACTCATAGAGGAGCTGCTTTAACAAATGAATCATACTCACTTCTGCTCCTTCATTTCCGGACTGTGGATTTCTGGCATAATGTGATCGATCTCCAACCTCAGCTTCTGAGAGAGGGAGTTGAGAAAGATGTAAGCTTGGTACCAAGGTTTTTCATTACGTCACAGACACCTGTAGACCCAATGTACACTACTCAGAGACAATTGGTCCGCCAACAGATAATAACCTTCATACCTCAATTAACAGATGGTGAATGAAACACCTTTTGTGTGCCGTGAAAAGCTCTGTTGAGGCCACCAGGAGTGGGTGTGAAGAATAATGAGGGATTTTTAATGTGAGACCTTGGAGGGATATATATATATATATATATATATATATATATATATATATATATATACATATATATATATATATAAAGTACTAAAGTACCTGAATGTCATCCAGCAGCTCAAACTTGTGAATCTTGATGGTGTCCCCCTGTCTCTTCTCTCCTGGGGGGAGTTTCGGTGGAACTGTGGGGTGACAACAGGCTTCAGCACTTAGACAAGAACACTTCATGGTGATGGCATATACTTGGTGAAGCAGTCAGTAGACTTGTAGCACTGCGGACTGTCTTGACATCCTCCCTCACACCTACGCCCGCTGTCACAGAGCAGCAGGCATCACAGCTTCATCCTCCAGCAGTTAGAGAAGTGGTCAATGAATGAGAGAAGGAAGAGGGGCTGAAAATAGCTGCTTCTCTTCCCTTTTTTTCATTGAGTCAGGTTGATTTTGAGTGTTGCCATTAATGTGCAATTCATCGTAATTCATGGATGGGTTTGTACAGGACGAGGATTTGCAGCATTATAATAGCATGTTAAGTTTCAATTATTGTGCATCACAGGTCTAAAATGATACAAAAGTTGAATAACAAATAGCAAAACCCACAAAATCTAAATTAGCAGCCTTTTTAGTCATTCCTAATGACTACACCACACAAATAATTTGAATAATACTTTAAATAATCTCACAACAACCCTGCTATTTGTTTTTGAGCAGCAGCTTTCCATATTAATATAAAGTATTGATTAAAAGAGAATAAAGAATAACAATAGCGTACCTTTCCCCCAGAGGAAGCTGTCTTTTCTGCGTATAGCCATGTTGTTGATGGTGGAGAGCGACTGAAAGCTGTACAGGAAACAAACTGAGTGTCAGAGTGGAAAAAAGGGCCGGCGCTGCCATTCTGTGACACCGAAGAGACTCCGAGTTCACTCAACAGTCTCTTACTACATTTCTGGTGACGTGCACCACAAAATGTTGACATTGAGTCTTTTTGTGTGTTTCATTAAGAAACACAGATGTCATTCATTCTCTACAACTACGCAACACCGATACAACCATTATTACACATCTATTACATCTATTATTACAAATAGCTCTACAAAACGAATGGCTAATACTGTACTACTATTAGTACACACATATTTAAGTGCCTTACAAAAGAAAAGGATAAAATATAACAAATATACATGAAAGGGAGGCACATTGGAGCCAAATGTTTATTTTTTAACTGAAATTGTGTTTGTAATATATTCTCCATGAACGCTGTTTTAACACAGTGTCTGGTAATTTGGTGACTACAGTGATGACACGGTACATCTGCACTGATAAAATGTACCTTGTTCTGTAAGGTATAGAGGCCAACTAACCATGTCATTTGTTTTTTAAGACGTGGTGTCATCAAACATGCCTACTTCAGCAGGAAGGAAACAACTTGAGCAAAGCCGCTTTCATTTCTAAATATGAGGCCCCATCTAGTGGGCCTCTTAACAACTCATAGACAGTTGGTATAAGATACAAATTATTCACAGAATTCACAGAAATATTGCTTCATGTGCGTTGTCCATCAATTAAATTAAATGTTCAGTTATTGTCAACAAATCCCATGAGAAGACAAAACAATGTGTGTGTCGGTTGTCGTACTTTCTGACTTCCCAGCCTGTCTCAGGCTAATGCAACTATCTACGAAACAGCTAATTTACTGTATTTTACTATTTTAGTCTGGTGGACTATATTTATGTTTATTTGATCAATTACTGTGATACAACCTTTGTTAACTTAATGTTAATATTAGTAATATAAAGTGTGTTTACTCACTGCATAGCTGTGCACGAGTGGGGCAGAAAGATAAATACAAACTGTAACTAGATACTGAAAAAAGAGACAAAAACAAGAGAAAAACAACTTCACTTCATTTTCATTTTTTATCAACTTTGAGGGTATCGGTTAGAAAAGACAAAAACTTCTACATATATTTTAGACTATGCAAGTCATCAAACATGTGTCGATGTGTGTTTGTGTGGGTTAGTTCTGTGCAATAAGTCAGCTACTATTTTAAACTTCATGAGTCAAGATCAGTGTGTATCTTCAGCCGGATGTGAGTGTGTTGTGTGACGGATCATCGACTGTATCATGCTGACTTCAACAGTTGAAACAATGGTCACTCACTGAACAGTGAATAAATGCTTGATAGAAGAGTGAACTGTGTTCATTTCACAACATTATATGTCAAAAAATAAAGCAATTCTTTGATGAATGTGCCATGAAAATATATGAAACTTTTTAGATGCATCACACCCTAAAATTAATAATCAACACCTCACTAAAGCATCATTTTTTCTTACTCAGAAATGAGACATAGTGCTATATAAACACAAGTATACTGAATTATATAAATCTTCATGCAGGTTTTTTATTCAGCAGTTGGGGATAATACTGTGAGGAGAAAAAAAAGTAGAATCATACATTGTGTCATCTCAAACTTGCTTGTGTTTTGCTGACTGTGAAAAATGTCACAAAATGTTACTGAAAAGCTATTTCAGTACTGACATGAACATGCTCTTTGTAACAAATACGCTTGACAATGAGTTCGCAGCTGGATTGTTCTGAGTTGTCCCTTTTTCATTTGGCCCAAATCCCCTTCTGTCAATCATTAGGACCAGGTAATCTACCAGCTGTCTCCTGTTCAGTCTGCGACGCTTCCATCTTCCTGTAATTGGGCTTCAATTGTTGTATTTTGTTCATAATGAGGAATGGATTGTTGCCAGAATGTCATATTTAGGAGGAGAGTTTGTGATGAGACAGGCTGGCTAGAACATCGACCATGAATGGGTTAATGAACAGGTATTATGGGATGAAGCCCAGGGGTCCAGGGGATCAGGGAATCAGGGGATCAGGGAATCAGGGGATCAGGGGTCCAGGGGATCAGGGGTCCAGGGGATCAGGGGATCAGGGGTCCAGGGGATCAGGGGTCCAGGGGATCAGGGGATCAGGGGTCCAGGGGATCAGGGGTCCAGGGGATCAGGGGATCAGGGGATCAGGGTTGTAGCAGTTCTACATGTGATGGAAGTGTTCGGAGCATTTGAAAGGGAAGTCAAATTGGTTGCTCTATAAGCCTCATATCAGTCAAAGCGAACGTAATTGCTTCCAAAGTGGGCTTCAGTTGAGCAGCCGGTGTGTTGACAGTCAAACGCATCAGCGGCAAGCCACAAGAAATAAGCATTAACTCTGGACCCGCTGCATAAATCGCAGGTGCACAAAGTGAGATGGAGGAGAGGGAAAATTGTCCTTGATATTGGTGATTATTGAGCTGCCATCTGTCCCAATTTGTGGCGTTTAGTGTCTCTCCGCTTTCACAAACAAGCCTACGAAGTGTTTTGATTTGTCAGCAACTCGCCTTAACCCTGTTTTCTGCCACGCATGCCGACACCTGATGAATTTCTGAAACTTTATCACACTCCTCTTTAGCCTGTCATTCAAGGCCCCGGTGTTTCACTCAGTTGCCGTAGTAACCTGATAATGCCGATGCTACCGTGTCAGATAAGAGACCTTCAGGTCTATCTACAGCAGGCTAATGTTGGCACTGTGTGCAGACGTCGCAGAGGTGACAGGATTCATCTTATGTACTATTACCTGATTCTCCAGCGTAGGAAAGTACTGCTAGTAACACAAAACATATCACAAGAGCCATTATACCCGCTAAACATGTTAGCATCCTCTCTGTGAGCATGTTAGCATGCCGTCGTTAGCATTTAGCTGTGTACAAAGCTGCCAACATGGCTGTGAACGTGTAACCACAAAGATTCTGGTCCAATATAATCAATTAAGCACTTCCCTCAAAGATAGGCTCTCTCCTCACTTCACTGCGTCGCCTCTTGTTCTCAGAACAATCTGAAGAGAGAGGTCACAGCAGGAGGTGATGCCTGGTTAACTGCTGGTGGGAATACCAGCAACAACACCTGCTTATTCTTTGGGGAGTGTTTGTGTCTGCTTTAGGGTGCACTTCAGTACCATGTGGTGGCTTCGGAAAGTTTGTTCTTCAAATAGTCCCTTCATCATGCCATACAGATATTTACAGTGTATTTGTGTTCACAGTAGCACTTCAAAAGCTTTCCAAGTTGTGACAGTGACCCGCTAGCAAAGAAGCGGTGGTCATGGCGAGCTGTCATGCTCCACAGATCAATAAAAATGATCTGATCAACAAGATAAAGAGCGCTCCTCATTCTGTCTTCATTGAAACAAAGATGTCTTGCAAAAGTTAGTGCCTAAAGTCAAGAAGTGAAAGAAATGAAGGAATGAACGGACAAACAGTTTCTGTGCCTATTTATATTATTTCTTATCCACAGAACAGTCCTTCCTTCTCCTTCTAGAAATGTTGTCAATGGTAACGGTGGTCATTCAGCGCTCAAGGCTGGATGATAAAGTGTCAAACTAAACAATCAATGTACCTTGAATGAAAGTGCAGACATAACCCCATTCATCTCCACATTCATTGTCCGCCTGCCTTTCATTCGTCAGCCCTAAACCCTGACGTTAATGTTGTTCAGCAGACAGAGAGATTCATTCACTGAAGGTTTCGCTGCATTTAGAAATAAACTCATGTTTGTGCTCTGGTTCTCAAGGTCTCCTCACCATCACTGTTCAGCTTCTGCTCAGTTAGAGGCTAATGCTGATTTCCAGAGGGGACTGATGAATACCGCAAAACAGCCCGTCGATTACGTACGAATCACTGAGTGTTATTCGTGCAGCGTCAGCAAACAATGTCAAGATCATCGGGAATGATTCAAAACCAAAGCATGATTCTTTTTACGCTTGTTGAAAGCTTCTGAGGAGTCGTTGTGGGTGGCAGAGCACCGCTGCTGCTGTTGCTGAGTCATAAATGTGAATTCAAGCTCAGTTATATCACAATACATCTTCTATGAGCTCCACCAATGAGGTTATGTTTTATGTTTGTTTGATTGTTTGTTTGTTTGTCAGGATGACGGAAAGACTTCTGACCTGGAAACTTGGTGGTAAGGTGAAGCATCCACCGAAGGAGAACCCATTAGATGTTGAAGCGGATTGGCATTGTCGGACATCTGCGCTCTCCGAGTGCCCTTGTAGTTTTTAAATGCATTAAATTGATGCATTCAATTTTAAATTAAATGCAACCGATAGACTGCATAAATGGGCGTTAGCATCCCCTGCTTTATGGTCTGTTTGACTCTAAATGGACCATCGTGTACTAAATGAACATCATGCTGTATTGAAGAAGACTTGAAACTAGAGATTGGGACATAAACTCATGTTTACAATGTTTACTGAGGTAATAAATCAGGAGAGAAGTAGAGTCATTTTCTCACAAACCAGAGGAGTTGCCCCCTGGTGGACATTAGAGAGAATGCAGGTTTGAGGCCCTTCAGCATTGACTGGAGGTTACCGCCTGGTGCAACTCTTTCATCCAATAAAATGTCCTTCTTTGATCTTAGAACAGTGACAACATTTTACAATCCATGTCCGTCACCTTTTGACAGTTTGACAAACAATAAATCAGAAAAGCACAGAAGATATTTTACCTAAACTTATGAAAGGGTTACTCCACAGATTTTACACATGAAAGTCAGTTTACTAGTCTGTTCTACTCAGCCTTCCAAAGTAACATAAAATAACCCATTTAAAAAATGCTTAAAGATACAACCCCATTTTTTATGTGTGTATTTTTTATTTATTTATTGACAAGAAACAGCAGTAATTTTCTTTCGACTTTTTTCTTATTTCCACCATTCATATCTTCGAGAGACATTTACATTTCTTTTAGCTTTGAGTGTGGATGTGACTGATTTCAAATTGATCTGGTGTTTCAGTTATAAAACAAGTACTTTGTCCTAGTAACACAACTGATGCTGAATGAAAGTTTGGAAGCCAGCAATCGATGTTCAGCAGGTTCATGCACTTTAGGCACACACACACACACACACACACACACACACACACACACACACACAGGTTCTTCGTCTTTCATACACACTTCAAAGGCCGTACCACATTATTAGATTCATGTATTCATTTTCGGTTTGCCTCTGAAAGGCCATGGTACTTTTCCTGAAGATAAGAAAAAGGACAAGGACCCTTGAGTGTACCACCATCAAAGTGCTGCAGCTCAGTCTGGAAGCAGGACTCTGAGTAAAAACCTTTCTATGTTGAGAAAATGCAGTACCTGCTACAGGGAAGATTGTATATTGATATATTTTCCCTTATTTATTAAAAAGAAAAAAAAAGAAATATCTCATTTGGCTTAAATTACCACAAAATTGAACCAAAACAAAACAAAAATGCAACAAAAGTACTCGGTTATGTTTAAGCAACCCAGTACTTCATTCACGTGGGACATGAACAGCAACCTCCTGGGTAACAGTCCAGTGTTTTGTGACCCATCAACAAAGTGGACATGCCTACTTGTAGGTCGAGGGAAGGCTAATTATTCCCCTCTTAACACTTTTCTTAATGAGACTTATGATTAGGTCGAGGAGAAGATGATGCAATCATCTCATGGGGCTTCACGAACGAGAGAGAAAGACACAAATATTCATCTCTGCAGCAAAGGAGTAGCTCATCTTGGTCATGACATAATGAATGCACAGAACCGGCCGTAAACACACTCCAACATTGAACTCAAAATGTTCGGGGGTCCGCCGAGAGTCTCTCGCTGCTTCACTGCTGGCAGCAAATGAGAAAGCATTGCCGTATCCGAGCAAAGCATGAAGGGAAATGTTGCGTTGCTCATTCATAAAGCAAATTTATACAGAAAATGTTTCAAGTGTACAAGAAGACACATTGCTGATGCAAAAACATGTTGCAAAACATGTTGCAAGAGGGTGTTCATAGTTGAATAATTCCAACAGTGATCATCTTTTAACGTCATAAATAATGACAGGGGTTCATGGGAGTCTATGAAGATGTTTAGAAGGGACTGTAAACCGTAAACATAAAAAAAATGCAGTGGTTTCATGCTGTAAATCAACAGATAAGGCCAGTGGTGGAATGTAATTAAGTACTTTCTGCAACATTCTACTTCTCCTCAACAACATCTCAGAGTTAAATATTGTACTTTTTACTCCACTTGTCTGACAGCTTTAGTTACTTAGTGACCATTTTTCATCCCCTTCCTGTCTGTAACGTTGATGATACATACTTTTACTCAAGTAAAGTTTTGAACGCAGGAGTTTTATTTGTATTGAAGTATTGTTACGGTGTGGTATTAGTACTTTTACCTCAGTAAATGATCTGAATACAGCTTCCACCACTGCAAAAGACACATACATGAACATATACGTGTCAAGATTCAATTAACAGATACCGAATTACATCCATCTACTTAATCTTGCTTTTGTCTGTTGATTTCCTTTTGTGTTTTTAACATTTTGAACCTGCCAAAAAAGTGTAAAGGGTCCATCTGGAATTAGATCAAACTGAGAAGTGTTTCTGCGAAGGTGACAGTCTGAAAAGAGAGCACTTATCTTATCGGAGTAGCAGCTGGTTCCCGTCAAAGCGGATAAAAGGAGTATGGGAAACTGCTTTACTTTTTAATTTAGAGGAGCGAGTGATAAGCACACAACCTAAGCCACTGCCGCTACACCTGAATACACAAACACACAAGCTTTGATTGTATTTTCATGTGTGAGAGTACAGGAGGAGCCGTGGTTTGTTATATTACTGACGGACTAGTTATGTAAGAAATATTTTGATGTTGGATATATTCTACACTGTATGAGTGGGTCATATAGCATTCTTTTTGACTGATTGATTATTTTCCCTGTAGGTTGGGTAGTTACAGCTTGAGGGTGGAACCATCTGTTTTCATAATAATGAAACCCTAAGCTAGATGGTTGTATAATCAATCTAAATGACAAAGTCAACCTGGAAGAAAGATGAGTTTCTAATCCCTACTGAGACGCTTTAGATGGAGCGGTTTGCCCAAATGAAACGTTGGTGTGATGTCTGGTTGTTTTTTGAACAGGAGACAGAGACAAATTAAAATACAAACAGTCTTCCGAGCAACAGGAGCAAACTGTGAAAAATGTTGTATTTATTTGGTGAAAGAGGCTGTCTCAGTCTTGTGCGCTACATTAATGTTCTCCAGGAGGCATGAAATTCAATTATCTTAATTTGGAGTTAAGTATGGAGCTCTGAAAATACAGGGCTACATGTTGATGCTTATTGCCGTCAGCACATCTCGACCCACAAAAGAGTGTCACAGCCCGGCTCAGAGACTGGAACAAAATAGGGAGACAAAGAGCTGGCGGCCAAAAGTAGGGGTTTATTTGTCTCGCCACAAACACAATGTTAACAGCATTTTCACAAATAACAGTAACAACTGAGGCGAGCCCATCAACAAAGGTCTTCCTTCCAGCGCCCCCGCCTGCCAACTGGAACGGGTATTTAAGGATGAGCCACCCCGGCACAGGTGAGACTCATCCTGCTGACGATCCTCCACTCAGCACCTGTAACAGATTAGACACAACCCCGGCACCTAGTGTATGATAGGAGGAGGGTCGTCACACCCCCCCCCCCCCCCCATAAAAACAGGGTTCCCACCAGGAATCCCCAATATTTGGCAACCTACAACCCCTATCCTATACTCACTGGTTCTGAAGAAAACCCTGCAAATCTCCTTCCTGCAAGCCACCAGCCCAGCCTATAGAAGCAACTTTTAGAGTGGCAGAGGAAAAGGAGACGGAAAATCATAACCGATGCAGAACACAGTTAATATTTCATGACAAAGGTGCTCTTGACAGAGCATCAGCCACAATATTGTTGGAGCCTTTAATGTGGCGAATGTCCAAACAGTAAGATTGCAGGAACAAAAACCATCGCATCAAACGGCGGTTCGGGCAACACAGGGAATGGAGAAAAGTTATGGGGTTATGGTCTGTGTAGACCACCAGAGGAACACCAGAGTCAACATAGACTTCAAAATGTTGCAATGCCCACACAAGGGCAAGAGTCTCTTTCTCTATGACCGAATAATTCAACTGGTAAGAGTTAAATTTCTTCGAGAAAAAACTCACAGGGCGTTCAACGTCATTTCCGTCATACTGAAACAGCACAGCACCTACACCTACATCACTTGCATCCACCTGCAACTCGAACGGACGATCCATGCAAGGTGCCACAAGGACGGGAGATGAACACAGTATAGTTTTAACATTTCCAAAGGCTTGTTGACATGAATCTGACCAGACGTACTTTGCTCTAGCTTTCAACAGATCCGTCAAAGGAGCTACTACAGTTGAGAAATTCCGACAAAAACTGCGATAGTAACCCACCAGACCCAAGAATCCCATCAGCTCTTTCCTGGTGGTGGGCACTGGATACTGCTCAACGGCAGTCACCTTTGCCTGTACCGGCCGCACCTGCCCTTGGCCCACTACCTTCCCAAGATAGGTGACGGTTGCCTTTGCAAACTCACATTTCACCAAGTTTATAGGCACAAAATATCCTCTCTCTGACCAGAACGGATCGTGGTGGGCTGTTTCTCGTCGGATTGTAATTTATGTGACCATATCCGGCGGCGATTCAAAACTAAGACCGACGATATCCGGAGTTTGTAGTTGTTGTTTATCAGAATCAGAGTTTCTGCTATTGTTAGTATATTGAAACAAGGATGGCGTTTGATAGATTGGCTTAAAAATGGTAAGTCAGAAATCTGAATGTCCTTACAAACTGTCTGTTCTATATCTAACCATGTGTTGTCTGATTGGCTGGGGTGGATGCATTTAAGAATATACTGAAGTTTATTTGCTAGAGAGTAGTGAAAAAAATGTGGAGCTTCAAGTCCTCCTTGTGTTTTTGGTTTTTGTAGAGTGGCCAGTTTAATTCTTGGTGTTTTATTTTTCCAGTAGAATTGAGTAACGATTGAGTCAAGCGACTTGAACCAAGAGTGGGTGGGTTGAGGTGGTATCATTGTGAATAGGTAATTTATTTTAGGAAGTATTGTCATTTTAACTGTAGCTATTCTGCCTATGAGTGATAATGGTAGGTTCATCCAGCGGAGGAAGTCGTCATTTATTGTTTTAAGTAATGGAGTGAAGTTGAGTGTGAACAGCTCTGACAGCCTGGGGGAAATATGTATTCCCAAATATGTGATGGCACCTGTGCAGAAAGTGATAGGTGGTGTATGGGCTGCCCCATCCCAACTGTTACTATCTAATGGAAGGATGGATGATTTACTCCAGTTAATGGAGTAGTCGGAGATATTAGAGAATGATTCCATGACTTTAATAGTTTCCTGTAGCGATGAGTAGGGGTTTTGTAGGAAGAGCAATATATCATCTGCATAGAGACTGATCTTGTGATGGGTGTTTGAATTCCTTTTATGTAGATGTTCTGACGAATAGCTGACGCTAACGGTTCAATGAAAATGGTGAAAAGTGAGGGAGAGAGTAGGCATCCTTGCCTAGTCCCCCTGTGCAGTGTGAAGCTTTGTGAGGTTTGTCCATTAGTGATGACAGTGGCTGACAGTGAAGTATATAGAATTTTAACCCAGTTAATAAATGATTCCCCAAAGCCAAATCTTTGTAATGTGCTTGTGAGAAATGTCCAGTTTACTCTGTCAAAGGCTTTTTCAGCATCCAAGGAGGCTATGATGGTACCAGTTTGTTGTAATGATGAGTAATTGATTAAATTAAACAGTCTGCGTGTGTTAGTGGATGAATGTCTACCTTTGATAAAGCCGGTTTGATCTGGATGAATTATGGATGGAGTGACTTTGTCTAATCTGTGAGTTAATGCCTTAGTGATGATTTTAATATCTACATTGAGAAGAGAAATGGGACGGTAACTAGAAGGAAGAGTTGGATCTTTGTTTGGTTTGAGGAGGAGTGATATACTGGCTGTGTTCATGTTGGCTGGAAATTGCAAATTTTGTTTTATTTCAGTTATCATTTTGTTAAAGAGTGGAGCTAGAATGAACCAGAAGTGTTTATAGAACTCAGCTGGGAAGCCATCGGGACCTGGTGCTTTGTTGTTGGGCATAAGATTGAGGGCAGTAAAAAGTTCGTCCTGTGTTAATGGTGAGTCAAGTATGTTGATTTGTTCTTTGTTAAGCTGTGGTAAATCAATGCTGTTGAGAAATGAATTGATGTCTTCTTGATTTGGGTTATTTTTAGATGAATATAGATTGGCATAAAAACTTCTGAAGATTTTATTTATTTCATCGGGTGAATTTGTGGGCTTCCCTGCAGAGTCCTTGATGATTGAGATTGTTGTTTTTTCTTTATTTCATTTAATTTGATTTGCCAGATATTTACCGGATTTATTGCGATGGTGAAAATTTTCTTGTCTAAGTCTGTGTATGAGGAATTGAGTTTTATTATTTATAATTTCATTTATTTGGAATTTGTACTTTCTTAATTCGTTCTGGGTTTCCGTTGTTGGGTTACTTGCATTAATGGTTTAGAGTCGGTTGATTTGTTGTTCCAGTTCAGCTTCTTGTTGTTTTTCTTTCTTTTTTTTGTAAACAGAGAATGATATGATTATTCCTCTAAAATCTGCTTTCCATGTTTCCCACAGAATGGTTGGTGATGACTCTGGGGAATAATTTATTTCTAAGAAGGACGCCCACTCTTTTTTAATAAGACTATCAAACGGAGGGTCTTTGAGAAGAGATGTATTGAAGCGCCATCTAGTGATAGGTTTATGTAGGGTAACTCTGTTCCAAATAAATGTTACGGGAGCATGGTCGCTAATAATGATAGGATGGATCTTCGAGTCTGAAATATTAGATATGATTGAATTGCTGTTGAGGAAGAAGTCAATGCGTGAGTATGAGTGGTGAACTGGTGAGAAGAATGAGTATTCTCTTGAGTTTGGGTGCTGTAATCGCCAAATATCGCCAAGACCAAAATCACTCATGAACTGTTTTATCATGTCTGTGGATTGCCAGGTACGCTTATTATTTGGATTTTTAGATCTGTCCACTGATGGGTCGATAACTGTGTTGAAATCACCTCCTATTATGACTGGGCAGTTACAAATGTTTGAGAAGGATAAAAAAAAAGTACGAAAAAAGGATAAGTCATCAGTGTTTGGGGCATAAACATTACAGATTGTGACTGGACTATTGTTGATGGATATGTTTATAATGATAAAACGACCTTCAGGATCGGTGATGGTGGAATTATGGACAAAAGAAACTTTTTTGTTAATTAAAATACATACCCCTCTTTGTTTTGAGTTATAGTGAGCCGAGAATGAGTGAGTGAATTGTGGTGATTTAAATTTGTTGTGATCTGATTCTGAGAGGTGTGTTTCTTGTAATAAGCATATATCTGCTTGCAGTTTAGCCAGATGATTCAAAACTTTTATTTTTTTTGCCTGAGAACCAATTCCACAGATATTCCAGGTTAAGAATTTGATAGATGACATGTTGATTGGGTTAATATAGGGTTAACATTAATGTTGATGTGTGTGTGTGTGTGTGTGTGTGTGTGTGTGTGTGTGTGTGTGTGTGTGTGTGTGTGTGTGTGTGTGTGTGTGTGTGTGTGTGTGTGTGTGTGTGTGTAAATGACACAGCAGGACCTGCAGACACTGAATCAGGGGAAAACAAACACATATAGGAACATGAACACAACAAAGTAAGTAAAACAATACACAAAACAAAAATACAAAGGTGTGTGTGGTCCAGATAGGGTTTCATACTGTCTGGCACATTGAGACATAGGTGCAATACTATACAGTATAATAATCAAAACAGTGCAAATGCGGAGAAAAGAGAAGGGGCATACCTAAACTACGGAGGGGGGTTTATCATGTGTGAATGTGTGTGTGTGTATGCGAAGCCGTAGAGGCGGGAGAGAGAGAGAGAGAGACAGAGCTCGAGAGAGAGAGAGAGAGAGAGAGAGAGAGAGCGCTCGAGAGAGAGAGAGCGGGGGAGTCTAGAAAAGCCAGGGGGTGACGTCCTTATCGCGGTACAATTGTCCATCTATATATAATTTGTCCAGTGATATTATTGCTTTCTTTCCTTCTTTCATCATGTTTTTACTGATTGGAAACAAAACTTTGCGTCGTTGCATGATTTCTTTTGGATATTGATCGTTGAGTCCGTAATCCGTTCCTTTGAGCTGCCTGCCTTGTTGCCTGACCTGATCTTTTTGTTTGTAGTGTTCAAACTTAGCGATGATTGGCCGTGGTCGGTTATTGTTGTTCCTTGGTCCCAGACGGTGTACGCGATGGAATGTGATGTTGTTGACGGTCTCTGCGGCTAGTTTGAGTTGTTTGGACATGAATTCTTTGATTGATTTTTCGGGGTCTTCTGTAGTTTGTTCGCTAATGCCGATGAAAACTAGATTGTCTCTCATACTACGTGCTTGTAAATCCAGGATGGTTTCTTTCATAGCTTTGTTGTCGGCAGTAACAGAGGTGAGCTGGGTGGTTACCGTTTTGACAGAATGATGAAGTGACTTGTTGTCCTGAGTGAGTGAGTCGATTTGGTTCTGACTGAATTCCAGGCTGTGGCGCAGAGCCTGGAATTCCCGGTGTAGGACTTCGATAAGCAAGAGTCTGGAGTCAAAGCCGGAAAGTTTATTTTCAATGGACATGAGTATGTTGCTTACTTCGGAGCAACATGGAGGTTTTGGTGAAGTGGATGGAGTTGAAACAGTACGGGGTCTTTTGCTGTATGAAGTGGGTCTTTCTTCGGTATCGCCGGTATTGTCCTCTTCCATGATGTAGATTCGGTTGAAGCACTCGTCAATGTATTCTTCCAGATGATCCAGTTTGATTGATATTGTAGTCCAGTTTTGAATGGAATAGATACTGAGTGAAGGGGAAAAGAAAGAGGTTTAAGTCCGATGAGAAAGTTTGTTTCGACAGTAGTCTAGCAGCTGGGGGCCGCCATCTTGGGTCAAAAAATGTTTCAAATGGGATTCCCGTCAGATATCTGTCCACATTGCACTCAAAACAGCCCGGATAGCTATGTTCACGCCACCTGGCACTGCACACCAGTTCATCACTTTTGGGAAGAAATAACTGAGTCACTGTCTGTCTTCCTGGGCTGCCTCGTCCCTTTATCCCCTTCACTGTGCTTACTAGGAGACATCTCAACAATACATCTGAGTAAAACAAACCGCAAATTACTCCTTGTGGCCCTAACTATCGCCAAGAAAACTATCCTCATGAACTGGAAATCAAGGAATAATACACACATCGCACACTGGAGAAACTTAATGATAGAATATATTTCAATGGAAAATCTAACCTCATCCATCATATACAATACAACAGAACACCATTCCACCTGGTCATCCCTCACTATGTTTCTGCAAACGTGACACCACCCATTCTATTAATATTGAAATATGTATAGTATATATACCGGTGTATATATATATATTTCTTTTGTGTATTTTTTACTATTGTTGATTTCTGTTTTGTTTTTCTTGCCGGACAACCAATTGAAACCCACGTACATGCATACATGAACATCCATATGCACACATACTTACCTGTTTTTCATTTTTTCATTTTTTTTTTGGTTTGTTTTTTTAAATTATTATTCACTAGCTTAGGCCCCCACCTCAGCGGAGCGAGCCGTCGTCGGTTGTTAGGAGTGCTGAGGAATGGTTGATGGAGATCTGGCCTGATGCGGTTTGGGGGAGGCTTAGCTGAGGATCCACTGCGGCTCCCGGGCCTTGCAGACCCCCGATCTCCATGGAATAGGAGCATGATGACTATGGGGGGAGATAACCATTAACAAGAGGGAGGGAGGGTGGGGTGCAGAAAACTCGAGTGTGCCGAGGCTTAGAGTGGGTAGGTAGTTATAGAAGTGTGGCCGGAAGTGGGCGAGTGGCTGAGGTGTGGTCCTGCTCCTGAAATTCAGCTAAGTTATCTCCAATTCACTAGCTTAGGCCCCCACCTCAGCGGAGCGAGCCGTCGTCGGTTGTTAGGAGTGCTGAGGAATGGTTGATGGAGATCTGGCCTGATGCGGTTTGGGGGAGGCTTAGCTGAGGATCCACTGCGGCTCCCGGGCCTTGCAGACCCCCAAAATAAGCCTGTGCGCTGGTCGGCAAGATCGAGTGGGGATTTGTGGGTTTAAGGATTGCGTTGGATATGGCCGAACCGATGTTGGACGGGTGTCCGCAGGAGGGCTGAACTCCTGGAATGGGAAACGAGAAAGCCATGGCATTGCGGTGGCCCAGACGTGAGCTGCATCGAGGGCGCGCCCTTGGCGGACGGGTGTCGCAGTGTCGTTTGGTGATTGGGTAACCGACTGCTAGGTTGTCAGGAGTTTAAGGGATGGACTTGCTGGCCGTCCGCCCCCGTGATGGCTGTGGCTACTATTGGTCAGATTTCTTAGCATGAGTGGAAACGACTGGCATCTGCTTGCAGGATCCGGCTGGTCTACGGCAATGTCGTCCGCCGTGGAAACCCCCCAAAAGGCGGCAGGGGGAGCAGCATCGTCTCTTTCTATTTCTTTTCTTTTCGTCTTTTGGAAGAGGATAGGCTAGTTGGAGAGTAGGACAGGAGAAGGTGGGAACTGGCATCCCGGTGCCAGGAAACTGTGTGGTGAAAAAAAGGGGGGGGGGGGGGGAAGGACTGAGGCGAGGGACCCTGGCAACCCGGTGCCAGGCGCCTGCGTGGTGGGAGAATGCATGGTATGGAAAGTGGGATGGGGGGGGGGGGGGAGGCGAGGGACCCTGGCAACCCGGTGCCGGGAACCTGCGTGGTGGGGAAGGCAGACGTAGTAGGGAAAGTGGGATAGGGGGGAGGAACAGGGGAGAAGGAACCTGGCAGCCCGGTGCCAGGGCAGGGGGCAGAGGAAGTGTGGTGAGAGGGGATGGTGAAAGTACAGGCAGAAGTAAGGAAGAAGAGAGAGTTGGCGTTCCGGAGCTGTGTTACGTGCATGGCGTCGTCGTTCCGTGCTGCGTTGCGTTGTTGCGATTCGTTGTAGTGTCTTTTGGAAGAGCTTCTTCTTCTGGAGCTGTGTTACGTGCATGGCGTCGTCGTTCCGTGCTGCGTTGCGTTTCGTTGTACTGTCTTTTGGAAGAGGATGGGCTAGTTGGAGAGTAGGACAGGAGAAGGTGGGAACTGGCATCCCGGTGCCAGGAAACTGTGTGGTGAAAAAAGGGGGGGGGGGGGGGGGGAAGGACTGAGGCGAGGGACCCTGGCAACCCGGTGCCAGGCGCCTGCGTGGTGGGAGCATGCATGGTATGGAAAGTGGGATGGGGGGGGAGGCGAGGGACCCTGGCAACCCGGTGCCGGGAACCTGCGTGGTGGGGAAGGCAGACGTAGAAAGTGGGATAGAGGGGAGGAACAGAGGAGAAGGAACCTGGCAGCCCGGTGCCAGGGCAGGGGGCAGAGGAAGTGTGGTGAGAGGGGGTAGTGAAAGTACAGGCAGAAGTAAGGAAGAAGAGAGAGTTGGCATTCCGGAGCTGTGTTACGTGCATGGCTGAGTCGTTCCGTGGCTGCGTTGTTGCGTGCTGCGTGGCTATGTTCCAGGGATCTGCATGGGAGAAGCCGGATAGGGGAGGGGGACGGAGGAAAGAAGACCTGGCAACCCGGTGCCTAGGTACGGCAGAAGAAAGGTGGTGTAAGACCCAGTAAAGGGACAGCTTAGAGGGGGGGGGGGGGACGGCTTAGAAAGGGGGACAGAGTCGTTGGCGTCACGCCGGTGCACTCTCTGCTTCTTTCTCTCTCTTTTTTTTTTCTCTTTTTTTTTTTTTTTTGTCTCTTTCTTTTCCCTTCCTTCTTCTCTTTTCCTTTTTGGTGGTGGAGGGGGATGAGGCAATCTGCGTAGTGGGAAGGGCAGCTGCGCCTGGCAACCCGGAACTTGTGAGTTGGGGGGCGGAGCCTCGGGGGGCGGAGCCTCGGGGTGCGTGGCGTCTTCGCGGTCGCTGGCGTTACGCCGGTGTTTTTTGGATGCAGGTATGTTTGTGTTGTTTTGTTTGTTGTCCTGACGTGACTTTGGGAAAGTTGTGAGGAGTTGGCACGGTTTGCTTTGCTGCTTTGATGCTCTTAGCAGGCGGACTGTGGTCGAGTTGGAGATCGCTGGTGCGTCTCCGATCAGCTGGTGAGTCTTGATCAGCTGGTGCGTCGTTGATCAGCTGGTGAGTCTATGATGGGGGACCTGGCTGGAGCGTGGAGGGGTGGCGGCGTCTTTGGGCGCTGCGTGCCGGGCGGCCAGAGTCGTCGGAGGATCGTTCCCGAGCTGGGTCTGGAGCGAGCGAAGAAGGAGAGAGCTGGATTCACGTTTCTGTTGTCTACGACTGGGGGTAGCGGGTCTCCCTCTGCCGCTGGGATGTGAGTTAGCGGAGGACGGCCGTGAGTCCGGCTCTTCGTATGTCGGATCTCTCGTATGTCAGATCCTGCGGGTGGATGCAGCTGGTCGGCGAGGAGCGTGGAGCGTGGAGGTCCGGTTGCCGTGGAGCTCCGGTTGCGAGTGCAGAAAACTCGAGTGTGCCGAGGCTTAGAGTGGGTAGGTAGTTATAGAAGTGTGGCCGGAAGTGGGCGAGTGGCTGAGGTGTGGTCCTGCTCCTGAAATTCAGCTAAGTTATCTCCAATTATTATATATTTTTTTTTCCTCGATCTCAAAAGGCTGAAGGACATTCTCACACACACATGCACACATACACACGCACACATACACACACACTGACTATATGATTTGCTGGCTTTTGTCCCACTGTTCTTGTCATCCTCTTGTTGTTATGTCTATGTATTGTCTTAATATTGTCTCATGTCTTTCAATAAAAAATTTATAAAAAAATAAAAGAAAAAGAGAAAAGAAAAAGAAAAAAAAGAAAAAAAAGAAAAAAAAGAAAAAAAAGAATCAGAATCAGAATCAGAATTCCAGAATTTCAGAATTCAGAAGCTTTATTGGCTTTATTGCGTAAGCACACATGGAATTTGTCTCCAGTTTAATTCCAGAATTTCAGAATTCAGAAGCTTTATTGGCTTTATTGGTAAGCACACATGGAATTTGTCTCCAGTTTCCATTCCGCTCTTTATCCTTCTGTCGTGATGCCCGCTACAAATCTAAGATTGGAAACTTTACAGGCTTTGAAGAACTCAAAGAAGGGAAACATCACGTACGACCCATTCTGGTCAGAGAGAGGAGAGGATATTTTGGCCGGCTGCAAAGAGGCCGTCAGTCTGTCCTCTCGCTCTGCGCTAATACTGGAGCGTCTCAGCTCCTTGCCCCTCCAGAAGTCCTGCTTTCTGAGCCCCGGCTCCGGAGGCTCCAGCCCCGGCCTCTCCGGTGAGATCTCGGCCTCGGTTTCCTTCTCGGGATCCATCCCTGACCTCAACGCCAACGCCAACGCCAGGCACAGCGCGCTCTCTGCAGCCCTGTCTTTGAGCACCGAGCGTGACGAGGTGAAGGATGAAGATCCAGAGGAAGAAGTCAGCGAGCGTCTCAGTCCGGCTTCACTTCCTTCCTTTTCTCTGCTGTCGCCCAAAGCCATGGAGACGGCGGGGCGCATCATCAAGTTTGAGGAGGAAAAACGAGAAAAGGCCAAGTTGGCGCTCAAACTGCGGCAGGATATACACGAGAAGCTGGTGGCCATGGTGGCGAGCTCCGAGTCGGAGCAGCTGAAGCGCTTCGAGGAGTTCATGGAGCTGAAGCAGAGGCAGGAGTTCCAGAGCATGAGGGACATGATGGACCGAGAAACCAAAGAGAGCATCAGGCGTCAAGAGAAGCTGAAGGAAGAGCAGCGACACAGGATGAAGATCATCAATCTGCGTCTGAGGGAGGCGGAGCAGCAGCGCCTGCGGGAGGCGGAGCTCGAGCGTCTGCATAACCTGAACACCATCCAGGAGGAGATCCTGCAGCTCAACCAGCTGCTGGAGCCGTCCACCCGGACCAGGACCGACCTCGGCTCCTACTGCACCCGCAGGAACCAGCTGTGCTCGCAGCTGTCAGAGGTGGTGCGCAAGACGGCAGAGGGAGGAATTCCCAGTGTGGACGACATGACGGTGGCCGAGCGAGCCCTCCACGAGATGAGGGCTCTGATCCGGCTGCTGCAGGAGGACATCGCCAAGGCTCAAGAGAAGAAGAAGAAGGATGAGGAGGAGCAGCGCAGGCAGCGGGAGCAGCTGCAGGCGCAGCAGGAGGCGCAGAAGAAGGCGGCGGAGTCGGCCAAAGAGAAGGCCAAGAGGAAAGGTCTGCAGAACAGCGCTGAAGACGGCACACTGAAGTGGTACAAGGAGCTGCAGCAGTCGGCTGCTCAGTGCGCTCAGTCCTTCGAGCAACTCCACGCCGCTAAAGACGCTCAGACCAAGAAGCTGAAGCTGGAGCTGCAGAAAGCCGTCAGCATCCCCGTCAGTCAGATCTCCAGCAACTCCGGATCGCAGCTCCGAGAAATCTTCGACAAGATCGACAAGCTGCTGTCGGGACGTGAGGTGGTGTCGGGGGGGCGGAACATCGCCACCTCCCAGCATCCTCAGGGGCTCGACTTCATCAGCTTCAAGCTGGCGGAGAAGTTTGTGAAACAAGGAGAGGAGGAGGTGGCGTCTCACCACGAAGCCGCGTTCCCCATCGCCATGGTGGCGTCCGGCGTCTGGGAGCTGCACCCTCGGGTGGGCGAGCTCATCCTCGCTCACCTGCACAAGAAGTGTCCGTACGCCGTCCCTCACTACCCGCCCATGAAGGACGGCATGGCCGTGGAGGAGTACCAGAGGATTCTCGGTTACCGCGTGGACGACTCCGGGGTCGAAGGTCAGGACAGTTTCCTGAAGAGGATGTCGGGGATGATCCGGCTCTACGCTGCCGTCATCCAGATGAGGTGGCCCTACGGCACCAAGCAGGCGCCGGCTCCTCACGGGCTGAGCAACGGCTGGCGTTGGTTGGCTCAGATGCTCAACATGGAGCCGCTGGCCGACATCACGGCGACGCTGCTGTTAGACTTTCTGGAGGTCTGTGGGAACGCTTTGATGAAACAGTACCAGAGCCAGTTCTGGAAGCTCATCCTGCTGCTCAAAGAAGAATACTTCCCGAGGATTGAAGCGGTGACCAGCAGTGGACAGATGGGCCCAGTCATCAGACTCAGACAGTTTCTAGAGACGTCGCTGCAGAGCCGACAGATCCGTCCGCCTAAAGGACAGCTGAGCTCCATGTTCTGGGCCTCGTGATGGAGGACGAGGAGGAGCTGTAGGAGCAAACAACACAAACATACCTGCATCCAAAAAAAAAGAGAAGAAGGAAGGAAAAAGAAAGAGACAAAGCAACCCGTGCCAACTCCTCACAAACTTTCCCAAAGCCACATCAGAGAGAAAAAAAAAACACAAACGTACACAAACGTACCTACATGCAAACACTCCGGCGTGACGCCAACGACTCTGTCCCCCTTTCTAAGCCCCATTTGTTAAAGTGATTTTAACAAATGTCAGCCTGATAATATGATGAGGGATGGATCATATGATGATAATATGATGAGGGATGGATCAGATGCCGAGTGAGAAAGGAGGGGCGGTCAAGATAGCCCAAAGGAGTTATAAAAGAAGTGACCCGCTAACGGACGGGAGGATAACGTCGTAAGAGCCAGTCGAGTGCTCCACCTGAGAGGACCCTGGACTTCGCTCTACAGACGCAGCGGTGGACTTCGTCTCTGCTCAAGAATGAAGAAAAGAAAGAAGAAACGCATCGAGAAGCAAGAAAAGAAGAAAGACGACAGAAGCAAGACTGAAAACCAACAGAGAGGGACGAGCCGACCTAGAAGGACGAGCCAACCTGGAAGGACAAATCCAGGTTGGCTCGACCTAGAAGGACGAGCCAACCTGGAAGGACTCACTCGATCTTGCCGACCAGCGCACAGAAAAAAAAAAAATTTTCTCTGTGTATATAATTTATTGACCCTAGGGTCACATTATGTTTTTTATGCTTTTAAATGTCGACAGAAGCAAGACTGAAAACCAACAGAGAGGGACGAGCCGACCTAGAAGGACGAGCCAACCTGGAAGGACAAATCCAGGTTGGCTCGACCTAGAAGGACGAGCCAACCTGGAAGGACTCACTCGATCTTGCCGACCAGCGCACAGAAAAAAAAAAAATTTTCTCTGTGTATATAATTTATTGACCCTAGGGTCACATTATGTTTTTTATGCTTTTAAATGTCGACAGAAGCAAGACTGAAAACCAACAGAGAGGGACGAGCCGACCTAGAAGGACGAGCCAACCTGGAAGGACAAATCCAGGTTGGCTCGACCTAGAAGGACGAGCCAACCTGGAAGGACTCACTCGATCTTGCCGACCAGCGCACAGGAAAAAAAAATTTTTTTCTCTGTGTATATAATTTATTGACCCTAGGGTCACATTATGTTTTTTATGCTTTTAAATGTCTTCTCTGTTTAAGCAATTTGTGATATTTACTATCTGTGAAAAGCGATATATAAATAAAATTCATTCATTCATTCATTCATTCAGTCATTCATTCATATTTTGAGGGTCTGCAAGGCCCGGGAGCCGCAGTGGATCCTCAGCTAAGCCTCCCCCAAACCGCATCAGGCCAAATCTCCATCAACCATTCCTCAGCACTCCTAACAACCGACGACGGCTCGCTCCGCTGAGGTGGGGGCCTAAGCTAGTGAAAAGCTATATTCATGTTATCTTGTGCTGGATACAGACTGAATAATGAGATGGATAACCTTGGTTTTACCATTTGATCACTGAGATCTCTTGAGTTATGTGATTGTTGCATACTGCACCTTGAAAAAACCCTTAAGAATTCACATAAAAGATATAGACTTAGCAAAGATGTGCAAATAACAGACCGAAAATAAAAAGGTTTTCCAGAAAGAAAGCGCCATACCACCGTGTTTTTAAGTTGTACCTTCTTAACTTCAAGTTTTGTTCTCATTCTTGTTGATCATTTTCACATACTATATGCTATCACGTTTTGGATTTTGGGGTATATTTTTCCGACTGGTCATTCCTGAGACGTTTAGTTTGTTTAGCTTCAAGTCTGCATTCATTTTAGTCACTTTATTGTTGTGTGGGGATACCTGTGAAATGGTTCGTTATGTGGAGAATTTAGAGTTATAATGCTTAAGATGTTTTTACAATCAAACCCCGGGAATTCTTCCAGCGACAGTCACTAAATGTATTTCCATGTAATAACCTCTCAATACAGTATGTTCTATTGTTAGTGGCGGAGTCTGCCATTACCGCGATGGATTCAAGTTGCAAACAAGCATGAAATACAGCGTTACTATTTTATCTCATTGAAATCAGCCTCACTGTTTATTCTTCACTCTCTCAACGCCGTATCAGAGTTGTAGTAATTTACATTTCCTGCTGCTGCTCCTTCACATTAAAAGAGTTAAACCAGTAGAGTGGCTTTTATTCATCTTTTATTGTATTGTGCAGCAGTCACAAGAAACTTAATGTATTTGCCACAGATGTTAGCACTGAACAAAAATGTGTCTACAACAAAAGACATGATCATTTTCTTTATTTTTTTGAGAGCCGGAAAACTGAATTCTGCAGGCTTTTAAACCAACACTGTGAACTGATCCACCAGCACACAAACACACTCTGAGGCAGAACAAAACGCATTGATTTTTCTACATTTAATCAATCCTCACACAAATTAATAGAGATCTCAAGATGTGTCAGTCATGATTATGATGTTTTCATATTGTACCTCCTTAACTGTAAATCATGTTTACTTGATTCATATTTGTTTCATTTTCAAATGTATTTTCCAACTTGGATATTTTTTCTTAATGGTGTCATTTTTGCTGTGTTGTTTTGTTGCATAGTGGTGCAGTTTGAGGTCCATAACACTGACTTAAATACACTGAATGTGAACAATATGAGACACTCAAGTGAATCCAGTTAAAGAAAAGCACACAGACATGTGATCTTTAAGATATGTTTGGTAAATTGAAATGCACAAAGCCAGTTTGTTGAGAAGTTTTATCTGAGAAAAGAAGAGATGTCCGCCTACCTTCTCATGAAGGACACACTTTCTGTAACTGCACTCTTGTTATGTAATGTGAGATGGATGTGAAATGTGGAATGAATCTGAAGGACCACACGCACACACACACACACAGTCACATGCAGTAACAGATGGGCTGATCCTCCCTGTTTTCATGGTCGTTTTAACAACAGGGACGGCCTTCTGTGCAGCATTTAAAGGAGAGAAATCCTAAAGCACAGAACGCTTTATGAAGGCATGATGATGGTGTGTCGGGGTGAGGGCAGCTTGGACGCTTAACAATCTATTGATCTGTTGCAGAACATTTGTTCAATCCACACATCTGAAAGGAAGAGGTTGATCTGCTTGACGAGACCCCTGGCACTAATCGGAAAGATTTGTAGCAACTAGGCAGAAGCAATAAAAGTCTGCAGCCTGTGAAATATTCTCCCACAGAAAATGTTAACGTCTGCTCTTAGTTATCAATCAATCAATCACATGGACATTCTCATTTGCTTATTATAGCTTTATTGCTTTTTTATTGCTTTTTCAAATAGTATAAAATCAGCAATCTGCAACCTCGCTGCTTGATGCTGAAATATCCAAAAACATTAGACCTTTAGTGAGATGTAAAAAACAACTTAAAACACAAATATCTGGAGGGACTTTTGTCAGAAGAGTGTTAAAATTAAAAATGTTAACAAAATAAAAACAGATTTTTTCAGTTGAGCCTGAACACAAACCTCAGTATGTATGCATAATCAATATAATATAGTCAACAATAATGTGTGAAAAACATAAATATCTAAATATCTGGTTGCGGTTATGGTCACGATTAAAAGAAACCAACAGTAGTGAAAGAAGTTCTCATATCTTTTACTTAAGCAAAGACGCAATATCGCTCTGTAAAAGTACTCTGTTACAATAAAACATTCAAGTATTAATAGCAAAATGAACTTAAAGTATTCAAGTAAAAGTACTTGTTGGGCAAAGATATATATTATTATATGTATTATATTATTGTAATAGTATTACTGATGGTTTAACTTCTTTATACTACGTACAAAGCAGGGGAGTCAAAAAAATTAGTAACTTAAAATCCAACAGGCAAAATGACACGACACAGGACCGGGTAAACTGGACAGGTGCACGTAGCAGACGAACCAACACAGAGACAGGGGAACACTGGGTTTAATACACCGGGGAGCTGATGAGACACAGGAGGATTCAATCAGGGGGGACCAGACAGTGGTGGGAAAACATACAAAGGCAGGAAGTGAAGTGAACACGTGACACAAGAGGCAGGGAACTTCAAAATAAAACAGGAAACATATTTAACCAAAACAAAGATCGTGACACCAGTAACACTTGATAATATGCTCATCACCTGTGAATCCCTCGTTTGTATGAAGGCAATTTGATTCCAGCACAAGAGTGGCGGACTCCGCCATTTTCTCCTTTTTAGTCATTTGTTTTGTGTCTCTTTACAGTCATTTCGTCATCTTTGTGGTCTATATGTGTGTCTTTGTGGTTATTTGTGTATCTTTGTGGTTTTCCGTGTCTCTTTGTGGTTGTTTTGTGTATCTTTGTGGTTGTTGCAATTACTGCAGACCATACGTCGTTTTTAAAAAACAGGGTTTTAATACAACTTTACCACACTTTTTACTGGACAATTTTGCACTTGTTCATACTATTTGTAGTTTATACTTGTATATACGTGTATATTGTACTTCACTACATTTCAGAGGGAAATATTGTATTTCACTGCATGTATCTGATACATTGAGGTAGTCTACTAGGACTTTATAGTTTAAGAGTTTCCCTACCTTTTACCTTTTTCTTAAAACAAAATATTAAAAACACATTAGATTAGATTAGATGCAGCTTTTCTTAAAAACAAAGATGTCTTACCTTCTTAACGGGAATATTGTAGTTGAACGGTTCTTCAGGCTTGTCCCAAGAGATCACGTCTAATGACACACGCACACACACACACACACGCACACGCGCGCACACACACACGCACAGGATTTCAACACCTCCTCCTTGACTCCGTGCAGCCAGCAGGCAGAGCTGTTACCTAGTTACGAGCAAGAGACGGAGCGACTGTTATAATGTTGCTGCGGTGACTTTCAGCCATCAGTCGGTCGGGGAACAGACGGAGGAAAAGCCACCGGAGGAGCGGACAGTTCCACGGCTGAGGATGAAGGTTAAACACGTCCCGACAGAGAATAAACCAACTGCAGCTGCTCGTCTCGCGTTGTTTCATTATTAATTAAATCCTAAAATCACCACACGAGACCGGGCTTTGGAAGATCACGGTTTGAAAAGTCTCGTCATAAAGGTGAGTCAAAGAGTACATGTAGTGATAATTGTGTACGGTTTTTTTTTTTTTACCGTAAATGACCGTGCGACAGCAGTGAGTGTCTGTTGAATCCTCGTGTCTCTGTCCTCACTTCTGCATTGAGAGTGTGCAGATCGTTTGACAACATTTAAACCCTAAACACACTAAAACCCTTTAAACGTTGATAATTAATCCCAAAGGCGGATTAAGAATGTGTTTAATGGGCACAGATTAATATAATTTGTATAAGATTTGCAAAATGAGTAAAACATGTTCAGACGTGGTTCTCTGCAATAATAAATTGTACTTGATTTTACTTATTCAGAGTAATAAAGGAACGCTAAATTCACAACGTTAAACATTGTTATATGAAATAATGCCACATGCAGCTATTTCTTCATATAGCCCACATGGACAGATTATGAGACTATGGGCCCCTGGATTTATAAAAAGCCCCCAAGCAGAGACCCACAGCCTGAACGAGACACAAAACGAGAAGACCAGTTTGTCTTTTGCATCTCTTAGTGGTCCTTTTGAGTCTCTTATGTTTCTTTGTCATTTTCTGTCTCCTTGTAGTCGTTTTGATTCTCCTTGTAGTCATTTCATGTCTCTCTTTAGTCATTTAGCATCTTTTTATCAATGTTGCATTACTCTAAGATCATTTTGCATCTCTTTGTAGTTGATTTGTGGTTCCTTTTAGTCATTGTCATCTCTTCGTGGTTGTTTTGTGTCTCTTTGTAGTCGTTTGCATCTCTTTGCTGTACGTTTTTGCTTTGTAAAGTCATTTTGTGTCTCTTTGTGGGTTGTTGTCTGTCCTTGAGCATCAAAGCCCATTAGCCTCAGGATTCTGAAATAAGGTGGTTTTAATTGAAAGTGTCTGTTCTCCTGATTGTTTTCACAAAGGAAGCAGTAAAAAACGGAGTGATGTCAAAAGCTAATGTAAACTTGTATTTACCTGAATCTGTATGTTTAGGGGGTTTGGCATCATACTGTTAGCTTGTCTCTGCGGTACGTATCTAAAATCACAAGTATTAACAGACACATTTCTGTAAAAGTCTCATCTCTGTCAAGCATAATTAAGAAACTGACACAGTAACCTAACACTTTACAACCAAAACAAAAATATACCGGCTGAACTGAAAAAATCATATATATATATTTTTAAACGCTTCGGACATATTTTGGGACATCAGATCCGTCTCTCTCCCACTAGAGGTAAATCATGTGGACAAAATCTGTATTTTTATACCATTTTTTCTCAATCAGTGTTATTGTTTAGCTTTTGCTTGGTTAAAATGTAATTGTCATCGTTCATTAACACGGGAGGACTGACCTGATGAATCTTCTTTCTGAGAATTGTATCATGATTTTTTCTTTTACTGTCAGTTCAGCTCGTGGGACAAGATACATATTTTTCTTGGATAAAAAGATGTAGTCATGACAGTGTGAGCGTGATTACCATCCGACATGATATATTCTGTAAATCATGATATGGAAGCAAAGGATTCAATTAGTATTCAACGTGTGATCCTGGACATTTTAATTATGATGCGTTCACACAGTAATTGCAAAATTATGAAATCATTCAGACACACGCACATCACAGGTGTGTTAATCAGTACAACGCACTGCAATTTCAGACAAAATCTGGAAACAATCTGGTGCCTCTTGAAAGAAAAAAAACAATATCTAACAGGTGGAGGTGTTATCTCCTCTTTAGCCCTTTTCAGACATTAAATACATAAAGAAAACAATGGGTTCATCAAGCTGTTGATGCTTTTTTTATGTAAATGCTCCTCATTCAGTCATGACGGGACATTTACTGTCGCAGCTGGAAAAGAGCTGAGGATTGAAAGGTTTAATGACATGAGGGACGGAGAGTGCTTTCTGTCACAGGCTGCATCACTGATGGATCTTCAAACTTATTTAGTTGTTGAAGCTTTTAATTAATGATTAACGATCGTCAATGACGACATGCGACAAGTTGCTTTTGAGTGAAGCTCAACTTCTCCTGCGCTTCATCCGCTCCACCATTTGAAGGACTGGTTTGACAGTCGCTTTCAAAAAACAATGTTCCAACATGGCGGCAAACAGGGCGCTCCATTGAGCATCCGCACAAGTCTGTCAAATTATCATCTTTTACGACCCACGAATGTTTAGATCAAAAACAAAGTCAAAGATAAACAAACTCCGAGTCTCAGGCACGTGTGACACACAGACAGCACCAGCAGTCAGTAAGATCCTGAGCTTTACTTCAGCAGACAAAACCAGAGTTGTTGACTGTTGACTTTCAAAATGGACGCTACAAACAGTCTAGTGGTCGTCAACACGTTTATTAGCTAGCAGCCGTAGACGCAGCCGGTACTTCCGTTTAACGAGTGACTGTGTTAACTGGTGACCCTCAGCCGAATGTGTCCGTGGAAAAAACACCAACAGAACATAGCTGACCTCATAAAAGCCTTCAATCAATTTTAAATACAGACGCATCTGTGTTAATATCTACACCAACCAAGTAGATTACTACGAGCAACCTCGGATGCATCTCCAGCTAACACGGTCGCTATTTTAACTAAAACACTTGCTGCTCTGAAACGGTCACAATCATGTCGGAATTCTGTAGAACTTGAGTCCGCTGAATATCAATCAATTCCGACAAACGAACATGCAACAACCAGATATTTAGATGCTGCTAACAATTTGATGTTAAAAGCTCGATAACTCGTCTGGATGGCTGCGGCAAAAGGGCACTTCTGATGCAACATGCCCATGCGTATTTCTTTTGATGACGTCGGCAGTAAACGGATCTATATTTACCGTACAGACATTATGAGAGTGGTGTCAATCTTCTCATCTAACTCTAAAAGAAAGCCATGTGCCCTAACATGTTGAAATGTTCCTATATTTTAAGTTGGGAACTTGTTTGATTCCTGTTTGCTCAGAAGCTGAATGAAAAACGTTTTGCTGGGTATTCATGTATTCATGTATGAATGAAAGATGAAGATATGAGGAGGAAGACAGTATGTCTGATTTTGTTTTCTTAATCTCTTTAGAGACTTATTTTACGTGTGAGGAATCGTCCTACAGTAGTGACATCAAACTGTCTTCAGACATGTGATTGACGTGTTGAATTGCCTACATTATGTAAAGAGGTGCAGGTTTTCATCCCTTAAAAAGGAAACAAAGAGAAAGGTTAACAGGATATTTCCATCTTGCTCTGATGCTATTTTTTATCCCTCAGCACTTAAGATTGGCATCTACCTCACAGAGAAAACCTGTAGACGGCAGCCAAGCTTAGATCTAAAGCCAGGACTGGACGTGTGAATTCACTGGGTTTATTAAGTCCGTCTGACTCACCGAGCTCAGAGGAGAAGCCTTGTTCACTCCTCTGAGCCCCAGAATGAATGAGTGACATTGTATCACTGTGTCATACATATTACTATATATCCAGTCCACTTCGGCAGATGAAACTCCATAGATCCATACAAGCCAGGGGGCTGTGTATATGTCCATGTATGTGTGAGGCGTTTGAGACAAAGTCAGCAAACAAGAATATTTCAGGGTTTTAACACCCAAATTAGCTTCTTTCATTTGTAGAACTAAGTCATGAACACATTTTGGAAAAAAAGATGAGAAGATCCCAGCTGATAACAATGTTGATAAACTCATCTGAGTCCCCTTCAGTCAAAGCAATGAGCTTAACAAGTGTTAGTAACAATTAACAAACCTCGTCAGTGACGTAAATTTACCTGATTATTTGGGGGTTGGGTTAGACTACAATAAGATCAATAAAACCTGTCCAGTTTAAAGGAGGAAGATGAAATGAGAACAGTGACTTGCGCTCCAATTATAATGTCGCCAAGAGACGTTTTGATCAGCTCGTTAAGAAATTTAAAACTAATGTGTCACTTTTATGATGAATTCAGGGAAGTTTTTGAGGATTTTCCTACGAAAGCCAGTCACACTTCCTGCTCGTTACATGTGTACAGCCTTTCCTTTTCACAGGAAATAACCCAGTTAGGTTTAGGCAACAAAACTACTTGGTTAGGTTTAGGAAAAGATCGTTGTTGGGGTTAAAGTAACCATGGAAGTACGGATCTATATTTCCCTTCACATTTACAAAGAACTGCGGTCTTCTGGCTGAAAGAAGACGTCTGTTTGTTGGACACATTCACCTCCACTACGACCCGCCTGTGTGTGCTTTTGCGGTCTTAATACTTCCTCATTCACAAATGCTGGATGAGACCACAGCCTGACCTAGTGTACCATCAGCCGCCAGCTTAACCATGCAAGCCAAAGCAACCTTGCAAGATGAAGAAATGAATCTGTGTAAATGGAGCACAAACTCTGGAGAGCTAAACGACATGTGGAATGAAAAACATGTACACACAGTTAGTGGAAATACAAAAGTACTGTGTAAAGAGTTCTTGGATGAATGTGGAGAACGGAGCAGGATGACTACCTTGAGGCACTTTGAGGCCACAGGAGTAGATTTTGATGAACCTTTGTGTTGTAAATCTCAAGACATAGTTTAGCGTTCAGATGTTTCGTGCTACGCCGAAGACTTTGTAACACAAATCAAGGTCTGTTGGGAAACCAGTGGAAATACAGACAGCGGATTGTGAATACATTTTGGACTCCATGGATTAAAGAATATCTAATAGAACTGAGACCAGTCCGCTGATCCTCTCCTGTAAAAAGGTGTACGGATCTAAAGCTGTTATGTATCCTCCTCTAAATATGGCAGAGTTGTTGAGAGTCATGTGTTGTTTATCTGAATAAATCGGCTAAACTATTAAACAAACCAGCAGACAAAGCGTGATATCGCTGAGCTGTTCTTTTTGACGTGTGAGAGACGACACATGGTGTGAAAAGTCGTCAGCAGAGCAGCTTTCAACAGTCTGTCAACAAGGACGAGGGCAACCTGACAAACTGATTATCATCGAAAGCATTTTAACTGCACATGGACACAGATGCAGTTCAGAGGACATATTTAAGTTTTATTATACAGATGAATATAATAGATGTATGACTTTGTAATAAATTAGTAGGTAACAATTATTGAAACAATCAAATGAAATGCACAAAGATGATGAGACTTAAGGCAAAAATATAGTTTCATGCACTGATCAATTTTGAGATTGGAGAATATGTGGAAATAAAACATCCATATTTTACTACTTTGTCTACTGTTGTTTGTAGATTTTTCCGAAATTTACCAAAAGTTAGCATTAGATAACGCCTTATTTGCATATTTAAACATCAAATCTCAGAGAACTTGTAATACTAAAAACATTTGTCTTAATGTAAGTCATCAACTTGGGAAGAAACCTACTTCATTTTATTTTTTATTTTACCATATATTTACCTGTAGTGTCTTCAAAATGAATATCATTTTGTCATACATCTTTAAAGGTTGAACGATTGTATTGTCTTATTTAGCCACTTCATAGCAACCGCCTTTTTTAAGACACTTTAAAGCTTAAAAATTCACAATACGGATGTTTACTGACATATTTTAATGGTAGAACAAAATTGTAAAATCTCTTCAGCTTGTGTTAACCACAGACCCTTTTCAGGCGTCTAACGAAAAACCCATTCAAAAAACACAATGACTTCGAGACGAGGGAACCAAAAGTGCAAAATTGCCGACTCATTTATGATGTAAGTAATCAACTGGGGACGTTTCATGGTGATATCTAATGGGTGTAGATGCTCCCTTTAATTGCAGCGTATTCAGACAGAATAGCTCAGTATTTCGTGAAATCTTCCCGAGACCAAAAGATCGATACCACTCAGCACACATCGGCTCTCTCTGCTGACAGTCGATACCAAAGGGTTAATGTCTTATTGTTACATCATGTTTCATGATGATGCTCAACCCTGGAAAAATGAGTGGACAAAGTGTGTTATTGTCTATTATTGACTTCATCAGGGCACCTCAGAGAGCATGATTGCATGGCTATAGACCAAAAGAAACGTGCTTAGATTATTCTTTTTTTAAGTAAAAGTGTTTAGCATCTGTACTGTTGCTATGGTTACTGCCAGACTGATCCACCTTTCACTCTGCTGACTCAAACTATGATCATGGTTTACTCATATGTGATATCTAAGCGTATTTATCGCAGCTCAATATTAGTCCAATGGGAAAACACTTCTGTGTTTTGTACAGTTTTTAGATACGCTAACGTAAAGGCCACATCTTAGTCAATATGAGGTAATTAACTGATTTTGCAGCATTTATTAACATCTTTGCATCACCTTCCTTCTATGTTGTGAACTATAATAATAGTTTTTCATTCTCCTCCCCTCGTGTCTGCTCAGGGCCAAGCGTTCAAAACTCTGAATGTTCACTCTCGGCTCTCGAGAGGAAAAATACAAAAGCGAGCTCGACAAATAGGCTATTCAAACAGCTCTGCTAATGTCCTTTGCCATGACCCTCACCTGCTGACTCACTCCTGAGTCACGTCGGCGCTCAATGACTCCGGCATGATGAGCTTTGTGAAGCAGGAGTGAACATTTTGAACGATGGATTAAATGTGTCTTTGAACTTTGACCTCACGTGTTTTAGACAGCGTCAATTTAAAACTATGATATTAATCAATTCAAAATGTTCCTCTCATTTTTTTAATTCCATTTTTAATGCAGTTACATTTACAGTTTCAGTTTCTTCCTACTGTGCAGCCACCATAGGTGAGATGAGGGAAGAGTTGAGCTCATCTTTATCTCTTCGCCAACAAAACAAGCTGAACACAGAAGTGACATATCATCAGCTTTTCAGCTGATATGTTGATCTGTTAGCAAACAGTTGCTTCATTTAGACATCCAGCAGATACAGAGCAACATGAGGATTTATTAGGAATCTTTGTGTTTGTGTCACCTGGTGAATCTTAGTCCAGCGTTCTCTCTCTTCCAACTCTGATTTTGGTCTCCACCAACTCCTGAGGGACATTTCTGTCACTTTAGCTGCTAAAAGCTCCACTATGTTCACTGGTCGTGTGACAGACACAATGTACTGTTTGCTGCTGAGCAGGTACTGGAATTGAATTTAACCAAATTTCCAGAAAAGCAGCAAAAGAAAATGCTAGTTATTGTGTTTCCCACCACTATTGTTTCGTGAATATTAGGATTCCAGTCGTTTCTATCAAGCCGTTGCAGAAGAAGAAGACACAATAAGATGACGTCATTAAAAGCTCCAGTCAAACGATCTAAAAAATGAACTGGAAAACATGATGGAAATGAGACATTTCTGTTTGTTTCATGTATTAATGAAACAGTCTCCTCATCGCTCCACACAGATCGGATGTTTTCAGCTCACAAGTCACATGCGTCATGCACGTCATCATTTATTCACAAAGTCTGCTTCCATTGCAGTTTGCAGTGATGCACCATATTTCCCCTCTTTCTTCAAGTCCAGTAATTTTTTACATTTTTCTTCATGTGCAACTTGAAAATGCACATTAAAACGGTGACAGTGAACCAAAACAGTGAAGCTGAGGGCAGCTGCAGATTCAGGTAATAATTCTCTGTAGGTTCAGCACTACAAGCGAGTTTAAAGTGGCATGAAAAGATAATTCTGAAGGAAAGTAGAAAGTGATGTGCCCCTTGGTGTGCACCTGAACACCTCTGTTGATCTGGGCTGCTGTCAGGATGCCAAAGCTCCTCTCTGGAATACACTGAACCTTTCAAGTGCTCCGGCTGTCAGAGACTCTGACCTTTGTGATGGACGCTCGGCTCGGCGCTCCACAGCTAAGATGTTGGCATTTCCGCTCCTGCAGTTCAAACCTGTTTCCTCACCTTGTTTACCTGCAGCTTATCATCGTTGTGTTGATGATTGATGTTATATTATGTGCTTATATTTTGTCCCTTGTTACATAGATTGTGTGCCGAGAGCATTTACATGAGCACTCTATAAACATTTCATAAATGGTTTATAACTCACTATAATGTAGTTATAAGCAGCTATAAGGAAATTGTGTCTCATATTAATACAAAAACACAACATATCAGGAGAGCAACTAACACACATGGTCAAATTAAACTATTTTCTTGTTCTAATGTCTCAAAATAAACACATATAGAGTAAACAAAACAAGTAATAAAACAAAAGGTCAAAACACAAGGGGGAGAAATTTGCAATAACATGAAGCACAATCCTTCAATACTTCAATACAGGTTATTGTTGGCCATTCATCACCACAATACGTACTAAAGGGGACCACTCCTTTACTAACTCATCTGAGGTTCCTTTCAATACGTTGGCTAACCGTTCGTCGGGAAGAATAGATAATCATTTATAATACCACATTGAAAACATGGATGAACATCAAGCCAAACATGCAGGACACCGAGAATACACTGTTATGGATACATTACTGTTTCAACGCCAAGAAATGTCTCAATCTATAATCAATGGACAATACATTAGATTAAACAGCGTTTTACTGTATTTTCTTTTATCTGTTTGAGTTTGTTCTTCGTAATAAAACGTTTTTGTGTTTTTATAGGATACTTTACCAGTTGAACTTAAAATAAGTAAGATGCACTATAAACTCGTACATAAATAAAAAAAATACCTCTTTCACATTATATTACTTTTTTTAATCACAAATTTATACACAGATATGTTTTTGAGAAGTCCTCAGAATAAGGTTTCTCAGTAGCTTCCAAAGTGATGACCCTATATATAAAGAGGTCTGGTACAATATAAAGATCCCTTTCAGACATGTTTAAAGTCCTAGCCTACAATATAAAGAGAAATTCTGAATAATTGTATTGATTTAGGAAAAACTTAATTGTCTATATTGTGAAAAATGATTTTCACAGACGATTCAAAACCTCATTCTCAACACGTTACTGTTAGTCGTAAATGGTTTTGTTTAATCAGTGCAACATTCTCATGTTTGCTAAATTATTCCAGAACTCACTGTGAAGAAATGTGCTTTTCGTTTGTAATACTTGTAATTTGTGTCCCGGCCACTTCCAAGAAACATGTTTGAGATAAGGAGACTTTCACCTTCAGCCGCTCTGATAGCTGCAGGTTTGTTCTACCACCTGACGGCACTTCTGGTAAAAAACAAAGACTTCAGTTTGATTAGTCCAAGATTGTGTGAATGAACTGAGAGACCTAATCTGACAAAACAATTAAAAGTTGTAATCCTTGAGATTTACCTCCTGGTTGTAACAGGAAGTGGAATTTAATACAACAGCAGAAATACAACAGAAGTGCAGCTAGTGTGTCTGTTTACAGTGAAAACAAAGTCACTTTTAATATAATGCGTCTTGTTTTGTCGACACATTTTTTGATTTTTGTACTAAACCACAATCAGGACAGATGTAGCTTCAAGGTACTGTAGAGAAAAGATAAAACATATCAATACAAAGTCAGAACAATACAGTTTAAAAGAGCAACACAAACAAATTATAATTATATAAAAATATTTATGAAAAATAAATGTAAAAATAAGATGAAAGAGTAAAATAATTATAACAAATAAATATATAAATAAAAACATTTGTTTTAATAATAAAATGAGGTTTTAAAAATATTTTTATTTTTATTGCACGACTGGACATTTTGATGGAAATCAAAGTAAACATTTGACTGTTTTCAGTTTCAAAATTTTTGTGACTTTACAGATTCTTTAGTTAACATTTCTTCATTATGTTTCTAGAAATCCATCTGGAAATATGTTTCCCTGAAATTATACTTGCTGTTGCAAGTTAGTCGTATATAAAACATTATTTCTTGTAGATGAATCATTTAAAACTGTCCAGAGTGAATCGGTGGATAAACAAAGTGGAATAAATGTGTCACCAGTCACAGCGTGACCACAAGAGATGAGTCCTGGATACAGATCACACCGACCAATGGAAAGCAGCGGACATCGGAAGATTCAAATACGGATTTATTTATAGCCGGGAGTCCTCTTTATCTGATGTTCTCACAAAGTGTCCTGCTTCTGGCCTCATAGAGTTGCATCTTTTGGTTTTACAGTGAAAGCAGAAAGATCTCAATCAGTCCGATAGTTAACATTCAGACTGAATGTTGGTGCGTTGGTCACATGACCTACACTGATTGTTCTCCCGTCGCGTCATTCTAAGAAAAGACGGACAGACGAGGACGTGACACCGGCAGCAGTTCAGAACCTCAATTTACAACCTGAATGGATTTCCTCTTTCAGAGACGTCTGTCGGGCCTGAAAGGTCTTCAAGTGTTTCGTACGAAGATTAATGAGGCGGAATGAAATGTGACAAAGACAATGCAGATATCAGACTTCAGGGCGTCCAGAGGAGGCAGCAAATTGATTTCTCTGAGGGGTCACAGTTGATGTTACAGCTGCACTGCAGGCTGAAAGAGATGATTCTACTAATCTGTTTGTTTTTTTCCAACTATTAATTATTTCATTATTGATTAATGTGCTGATTGTTTTCTCGATTCATTGATTGTTTGAAATAGTATAGAAAAAAGGTCCCAGAGCCAGTGAGACCCACATTTGATAGATTGTCCTGATTTTGTCACAGACGTGACAGTTAATGCGTCCTGACACGATCAGATGACAGAAGTCACATCGATAACACTTCTTTACCAGGTCAAGCAGTTTGGTTAGTATCCGATATCAGTAACAGCTGGTAGCTAACAGCTATCCAAAGCCAACACAAACAAATACGTCTTCATTTACACTTCTTAGCTCACGTGATATCTGCTATCCGATCTGCTCAAAAGGTATGAAGCAGTCTGGATCCAGCATCCTACCTACGAAAAGTAATGCGCCGTAATTCGTAGATATCCCACAAAATGTTTTTCCGTATGTTATCCACGAAATCTTGGACGAGGAAGTATAAAGACCACTAAAACACACACCTGGCGGGCGGGCGGGCGGGGATGTGGATGAGTCCAACAAACGGTGATCTTTTAGTCAGGAGTTTGTTGTGAAACGAGAAGTCAATGTGGATTTATTTGTCACATAACTTGCCTCCATTCGGTGGTTATTTTAACCCAAACGACAATCTTTTCTGAAACCTTATTTCATGATCTTTTCTTAAACCTAACTCAGTAGTTTTGTTTCCTAAACCTAACTGAGTTGTTTGAAAATACTGTATTCATGTAACGAGCAGTAATTGACACGTGTTGCTGGACTTTCATAGGAAAATGCACGAAAAATGAGGATTGTGTTTTTCCATTGGATATCTTATGAACCGTTTTATGATGATATGTTGCATGATGTGGTCGCTCTCTACCTTATTTTGTGGTTTCTTTTGTTCTCTGGCCGACTGCTGGACAACACAAGTGGCATAAGAATAAAACCTTTCTGTTCCTTTTGTCTTACTAAACAGCCATTTCTTATATTTTGGGTCTGTTTGGACTTCACTAACGATGACACCAGAACATGTTCTGTTTAGAACGGTGTGAACATGCAGGGCAAACAAAAGCAAGTTTATCAATATTAAAAAGATTAATCTTCACACATGAAAGATGATAACTGGCAACAATCTAACCAAATGTAATATCTGCATGCACACTGCCGGAGCTGCTGTGGCAAAACGAGACAACTGGGATAAGATTTGAAAAAAATATGCTGTCGCGTAACAACTAATCAATGGACGGAGACAATCGTATTTGAATCAATAATAAATGCAAAGGAGCATCACAGATAACATCTCTGTGGTTTCAGAGATTGCAGCCGTGATACAAGAGAAGCTTCCGTTTTTACATTTTTACATTTCTGGTCAATAGCTGATATTTAATTAAAGTACAAGATCAGCTCAGGGTTCAATGAAGCCAATATATCTAATCCTGGTTATGATGAAATTACCCTTCAATGGCTGCATGAGAGCTCGACCTGAGCTGCTGTTTTTAGTCGATTGTACCTCTCATTCAACACAAAGGACCAGGAGACAAGTGTGTGTTTCACTGGAGAAGAAGGGTAAAAATCTCTCCTCGTTTTGCTGCCATGTGCTCCCGTTTATTTGGTTGTGTTTGATTTAGGACACGGATCTCTGGGTTTTCTCCCTCTCTGGTTTCCATGGTGATCCAGATTGCCAAATTCAATGTGAAATGTCCGCAATCACAAGGAATTGGGAGATATTGAAAAATGATTAATGTGACGTTGCGGTGAAATCAGAGAAACTACTCTGGTCTCATAAAAAAGACTTGATTTTCTTTGTTGTTTTTTCTGTTTGTTTTTCTTGTGTCTTTTAAATTGAACTGCAGGAAGGCAGAGACACTGGAAACCTTTTTAATAGACTCTGCAGCTGTCGCCACCGAGGTGACAATAACCTTTGAGTCAGGTTGTTTGATGAACTGTATCAATGAGTCACATCTGTGTTTTTCTCACTGTTGAGTTTCTGAAGGCAACATCAAACATTTTGAAAAAATGGAGATGGTCGAAGATATTTCCTCTGAAATGGTGCTCGTGATGCTTTTATTGTGGTAAAAGATTGACTTCGCTGTGGTACAGCTGTGTAGTTGATGAAGAGTGAAATGAAACTGCATACGTGAATGCATGTTGTGCTGTGCTTGTATTGTATATAGTATTGTGTTACATTTAAGTTCAGTTTGTTGAAAGTAACTATCATTTTCTTTTCATTTGCAGTACAATTGCACATAATTTGTGCGAATAAATCACATGTAAATTTAAAAATTGGAACCCATTTATTTCTATGAGCCTGTTCACATCAAATTTTCAGTGCAGCAACATAAATCTGCAAATTTCCGGAAGCAGATATAAACAAACCAACCAATTAAAAAATATATATTTTGCTCACGCTATATATAGAGAACAATTAATTTCCAAGTGCATTAGCTGACGTTTTGCTGTGGACATTAAACATGTCATAAATAACATGTAGACGATGTGAGAGGTAAACGTTAACCGGACAATAGAGGCTTAGCGACAGCATTGGATTCATTTTATTATGACTGCACCAGCAATTGAAGTCAATGAGCTCACTGTCTTCCCTTGAGGAGTCCATTGAGCCCCGGAGGCATTTAAAGGCTGATTGTAAACTGACCATTAAATCTTAAAGTATTATATTTCGACATAATAAACATGTAAATAAAATAAACACATGTGATTCAGTCCAGTCATGAATGATAAAAATCTGCGCAATGAAGACACTCGTTACAATAACATGACAACTTTAATACAATTGTTCACTTGGAATAACGATTTACGGGGTTTATTTTCGTAAAGACAACGATGAATCTATAATTGTGTGATGGTGTGTGAACCTTTTCATTTTGTGTTGCATGCATTGCAAATATTTGTAATATTTATGTCGGTCTTGGTGTGAAAGGTTTAGATCGTTGAATATTCTGTATTTTTGTTTTGTTTCTGCACAGGTGTAATGTATATCATGGTTTGGTCTTAGTTTAGCTCATTAGCATGCTAACATTTCCTAATTCCCACTGAACACAAAGTACAGCTGAGGCTGATATTTTTGCATAATTCATTACAATTTATCCTCTGGGGAACATGAATGTCTGTACAAAATTAAGTGACAATCCATCTGTGTTGGTGAGATATTTAACTCTGGACCGACGGACCAACATTGACATCCTTAGCCTCACACTGCCAGTGAACCCGAATAAATGCTCGTTCTTTTGGTTCTTCTTCATTTCTAAATTAAAATGACTATGAATGTGTGGGCGAGTGCACCATCTGCGAGAAGATATTTACCAACAGTGTCAGCTCCAGTTAGTGTCTGCCAGCCGACTCTCCTCCCAGCACTGGATGTTCCAAGTTCATGTCAACCAGAAAGCTGCTGGGTTGCCAATGAAATATCAATTATCAGCATGGCCCACATGTGGGAACACACTCTGTTTAATTTACCTGCCGTATCAATAGTCCGACCACATATAGCTGCTGTGGTCAAATCAATCTACCTGCAAACATCCATCTTCACCCAGTTTTAATTGTTTCCTGTCTGACACATCGTTTCATATCCACCTCTCCCCGTCTGCATCGTTTTATCAGTATCCTCTTTTGTTGTTCTTTTTGTCTCTCTGCTACTCGCTCTGAGCGTTATCTTTGCCTGCTTCCTGTGTTTTTCATTGTAAACATGTTGATGGTTTGTTCTCAGTTCTCATAACAGAATTTCAATGTACGAAGACCCAAACTGACTAAATCACTGAAATGGTAATATCACGATACTCATGAGCTCTGTTGCAACATAATTGCAAATTACTTCAACACTGCAGCCATTCATCTGAAATGTATTGGAAAAGAGAATGCACCAGAATATATAGAAAATATTTTAAATTTCTCTCTTTTTGTTTACTTTCACAAGGTTTGTATCGAGGGTCTGTTGCATATTAAAATAGTCTCAAAGTATATTTAAATAATGGAACTTGCAATTGATTGAAGCACGTTTTAGTGTCTCGTATAAAAACAACCTTTGGGATCCATTCATGAACAGAAAAAGCAATCAGCATTTTGTCTGAGTGCGATTGACTGCAGTGTAAAGTCAGGCAACATTATCGACGGTAACACGGTACAATCAACGTTTTTCAAAGTCATTCTTACTCTACATTAACAAATACATCTGTAGGCATCTTACATTAATATCCGTATGCTCTTTGCTACTTGTATAATCTTGAGGAAAGGATCATCAGCAGTCTGCTTTTATTCTAAAAATGTAACCAGGATTAAAATCCAATGGTGAACATTTACAATGTCAAGATGCTCAACGTTATGTGCAAATTATGAAGCATTCATCAAATACTGTGATAAGCACTCAGATTTAAAAAATGACTCTGAAAAGAATTAAACCATCCTGCAATCATAAATACATGTTTTCCCTTCTGGTTTGTGTTTCTGAGTTACAACATTCAGGTAGATTTGATATAGTTAACAAATCTCCTACATATCTTTAAAGTCAATGTGAAATGAAATTGTGTCATTTCAAAATAATTTCAACTAAAATGTCCCGAAAACAACAGGATCATATCAGCAAAAATGACTATGCAGCATAACTTGACACAAACACCTTTTGTTAGATCTCAGTCAAATACCTGCTGGAGGTTTTCAAGGTTAGAAATGTGCAAATATAAAGTTTTTCAAATAAAGAAAGAAATGTGCTTTTGAATTCAGCAGCAGTTAATCATTGGACGTAAGCTTACCGTGTCTGTAAAGAATCCCTCTTTTGTCATTGGGAGACAAAAATGTGTTTTAATTCTTTCCAGTCTACTCAGAAATTACACAAAAATAGAAAATGATTCAGTTAGATAACTAATTGAGTTTTCCCTCCAACAGAACAGATGGGCGGGAGCTGAGACAACAGAAGGACGAAGCGACAGAAAGAGCACATCACATGGGTGCCATCTCGCTTCCCGTGCTAGAGATGACGGATGAGGCGTGGGAGAACGGCAGCAGCTTCGCCAGTCCGTCGCCCGGACTCCCCCTGTTTCTGCTCATGTTCAACGACAGCGATCTGAACGAGACGCTGTTAAACTCCACCAACTCCAGCATCCCAGATGTGTCCTCAGGTCCCAGCGTGGCGGGGGTCCTCATACCGCTCATATACATAATCGTGTGTATCATCGGCCTCGGCGGAAACACTTTGGTGATTCACATTGTGCTGCACTACTCAAAGATAGAGTCGGTGACCAACATCTACATCCTCAACTTAGCCATCGCCGACGAGCTCTTCATGCTCGGCCTGCCCTTCCTGGCGGTTCAGAACACGCTCCAGTCGTGGCCGTTCGGCTCCTTCATGTGCCGACTGGTGATGACGGTCGACTCCATCAACCAGTTCACCAGCATCTTCTGCCTGACCGTGATGAGCATCGACCGCTACCTCGCTGTAGTCCACCCCATTCGGTCGTCAAGGTGGCGGCGGCCCCAGGCGGCCAAAGTGGTGAACGGCACCGTCTGGGCTCTGTCGTTTCTCGTTGTCCTGCCTGTGGTGATCTTTGCCAACATCCAGAAAGCTGGAGGTACCTGTAACATCGCCTGGCCGCAGCCGGCTAACATCTGGCGGGCAGCTTTCATCATTTACACCTCCACGGTGGGATTCTTCTGCCCTCTTCTCATCATCTGCCTCTGCTACCTGCTCATCGTCTTCAAGATTCGCAGCTCGGGTAAAAAGGTCCACGCCACCTCTACCAAGCGCAGGAAGTCGGAGAGAAAGGTGACGCGCATGGTCGTGATTGTTGTTGCCGTGTTTGTCTTCTGCTGGCTGCCTTTCTACGCCCTCAACATCATCAACCTGCTGGTGTCGCTGCCCTCAGAGTACCAGGGTCTTTACTATTTCGTGGTCGTGCTCGGCTACGCTAACAGCTGCGCCAACCCCATCGTCTACTGCTTCCTGTCGGACAACTTCAAGAGGGGCTTCCGGAAAGCACTCTGCCGCTCCACGAGGAAGGTGGAGAACCACGAGCCCATGGAGCGCCAACAGCAGAAGGAGGGCAGGTCGGCGATCATGCCCAGGGAGAGCCTGAGGCGGGCGATCAGGGCCGAAGAGGAGGAAGAGGAGGAAGACGTCTCTGAAATGAATGAGATCTACAGAATCGCCCAAAACGGCAACGGCAGCTTCCAGCCACAGAGCTCGCAGCCGCTGTTGTCGGACAAAGGAGCGACTCCGGGAGCGACGGAGCTGTCGTCCCCAGACAGGAAGGACAAGTCTGGGGACTTGAAAGGGAAAGACGCAGCCAACGGGTCCACGCTGACTGTGCCGTTGCTTCTCAATGGAACCAAAGATGGGAGCATTAAAACTCTGCCAGAGGAAGCATTGGACCAGAGCACCTCACTGGAGATAAGTTACTTATAAAGGATGGTATGTTACTTGCAGTGAACTCAGTATTACGACGCGGGGCAGCCAACACTGAGCTGTTTGTTAAAAAAAAAAAAAACAGATATATAATGAAGACTTGAGGAAAACTTGCTTTTCCTTCATCAATGGACTCAAAGTTTCTTTAACATTTGAAGGAGTTGTTAAACTTTTACCAACATACATCATGTATTCCTGTTTATATCGTGTACATATGCATGAATATGAATGTACAAAGTTGTGCCTTCATTTACTTTTATCACATGTATCTTGTTGGTTGTGGTACTTTAGCGTTTTTATTCCATAATGTATCAATCATTCGCTCAAATTTGAGTGTATAAACTTAAACCAACATTCACTGCAACCATCCATAGCTGAACATCGATGGTATGACTTTATTTAGGAAGGACTCCCATGACTGCAACCCCTTATAAATCATGTTTATGTATGTTTTAAGGGAGGTATGATTGCTGCCAGGATTATGTTTGCAGGTTTTAGGGAGGTGTTTGGGTTGGATGTTGGCCTTACATGGCGTAGATAAGATGACAAAGCTTTTAAAATCCAAATTCATTTTGATTTAGGAGGTTTCTTTTACATTACGTGTCAAATGAAACGTGTTTTTTTGTCCTGTGAATGAAAGTAGATCTCTACAACAGATCTGAATCACTCGAGAATTTCATTCAAAATTCAAAGTAGCTTGTAATTCTCTTGAATCCTGCGTGAGACTAAATGTTTCCTTATTAAGTTATGTGTTGAATTAGTATACAAAGTGTCTAAGGGAACGGGTGGCATGCCTTCACATGTTACAGTTCTCATTGAATGTATTCAATCACTGTTTAAATCAGCTGTCGTGTTCTTACATCCAGGTCCCAGCTGGGCTTTCTCTGAAATTACTGCAGTTGCTGAAATTGTGCCGAAGGATGAACTTTGTCTCTCACATTACGTTGGAGAATCTACGAGATGGAGACAATATTGCTTTTATTTTATTTCTGCTGTGAAAAAAACCAACACATACCTTTCTGCACCAGTGTAACAAAGATTAAAACGGGTAATTCTCAAGAGTCTTATGTTATTATATCTTATTATTATTATTATTATTATTATTATTATTATATCTTGCTCTTCATTATATCTAGAATAGTTTCGTGAAACGTATCTACGTTGTTTTTGTCTTTGAAGAGGGAGGAGATATGGAGGAGATGAACTCATGTAGGTTCACCAGAAACTCCTTCAGCTCAGACTCCAGCAGAGACCGGATCACCGAGGACAGACCCAGATCCTCCAGCAGAGACCGGTCCACCGTGGACAGACCCAGATCCTCCTGCAGAGACTGGTCCACCATGGACAGACCCAGATCCGGCTTCACTGCAGTCTTGGACCTGCAGTCAGAGCTCCGGAGGGAGGAGGAGAGCTCAGCTCCCGCAGCAGCAGCGTCTCCTCCTCCTCCTCCTCCTCCTCCTCCTCCTCCAGGAGCAGAGCTTCTCCTCTCTGGGAGCCAACACCGACACCACGCTGGAGACCCAGGACGTATTGCTGGACCCGCTGGAGGGAAGGGAGGCAACGGGAGAACCAGGCCTGAGAGGGGCAGACTGTCAGACTCTGCTGCAGTAAAATGAGAGGTTTTCTAAAGAGGCTCTGGAGCTCAGACACACTGCAGCTTTAGTCCACAGGGACCAACAGAACCAACAGAAAATGGAAGTTCCTCGTAGTAACGTTGAGTAGGATTGTGAGTATTTCTACACTGGTAATTAAGTAAATGTGGGTACTTCTTCTTTTGGCACATTTAACTGTGTATTGAGTTCCACTTTCCACCACTGATGAGTACCATGCAGGTAAAATAAAATAATCTTCCTCTTAATCTAAACTCTCCATCATTCATGAGGAACTCACCTCAGTTCATTCATGAGTGCAAACGCACCACCCGCTCCGTCTCCGGTTATATTTAGCCGGCTGTAAATACAGTGAAGCTGGTTGTTCCAGCTCTCGGCGGGCCTTCAGCACACACGCCCACGCTCACCCTTCTGCAAAGATCCACTGAGGAGCATGAGACCATCATTAAAGGCACATTAAAAGGGATTCGCCTGGCTGTACTTTATTTGCCAGAATCCCCTGGAAGGGCGGTTGACAGTTTGATGAGAGCACAGATTTGTTCAGGGCGAGTGGAGGTGGAGGTGTGTATTTATAAAGCACTTTAAAAGGCACTCAAAGACACTTTACATGGTAAAAACAGAAACAATAGAAGCATTTATAATAAGAACAAAATCTACGAGATAAGAGTAAGATGTTTACCAGAGTTTACTCCCCGCGCTGATAACCCGCCTGTACGCGGAGAGGTGAGTCTGTCGATATGCTGCTGCTGACTCAGTGTGCTTCTCTGCCTACAGAATCTCACCCACGTACAATATGGACAAGTTAACTCCAACAGCCAATTATTCACTTTTTTTGGCTGGAGAAACTATGGCAACCCTGTGCAAACAACAACAACAACAACAACAACAACACGCATGATCCTGATGAATATTAATGCTTCCCTTCGGGGTCGGACTAAATATCTCAGCTCATTCTGTTGCACATTCAGCACGTGCAAATACAGAATGAAGCTTGATTATTACCCCGGTAATCAGGATGCATGAGGCGTTTCATCCCACTGGTGCCCCTGACGGAGTCTTTATTACTTTAAAGTTAAGTTCACTTAAGTTGAAGTGTTGGTGTCGATTAAAGTGCAGGAGCAGAACATGACCTCTCACCATCATGTTGAGGTTTATATCTCTTCAAGGTGGATTTCTCTGCAGGTTGTTGTTGTACATTATATAAACCTGATTGTGTTTTGTTTTTTATATAATTGTGCTGCTGCAGTTTAAATGTGTTGTGCCATTAAGACAAATCTTCCATTGAGTAATAAATAAAAATGTGTTTTCATGAAACTGTTGACCTTTGTCGTAATTAGCAGTATTGTAGGTAAACATCATGAATAAAAGCAAAGAATCCTCCTTTGACACACTTTTCCTTGGAAGGGAAGTTTTCTTGCATCACATTTAACTTATTTATTATTGTTCACAGACTGAATTGGAGAAAGGAGGGAGAAGATCATTGAGAGAAGAGGTTATGAACTCCACACACTGTCAGCACTAATAAGTTCATTAAAGCAGCAATTGAGCAAGAAAATGTCTCGGTGACGACAGACAGAGCTAGAAAAGTGCAATCACTGCTGAATTTAATGAATGAACACAACCTACAGTTGCCCAAACCCCCGAGACACCAATGGGCTGTCAGGCGTCATCACAACTCAGAAACCAGCAGCCATGTGTGCAGCCAATCGGCTCGAAGTCATACAATCTTGACAAAAACAGAGTTAAACACACCAATTTTGTGTGCAAGTGAACTGGAGCAAAGTGATGGCTACAAAATATCAAGTCTCACACAGTCAAAATACAATTTGAAGTATAGTACCAGTAGATCATAAATGTACTACAGTAATCTTGTTACTGTCCACCTGTTGGCATTTAAATCGATGTGAGGATGTAAAAATACAGAAATAATCAGCGGTCGAGATACGAAATGACTTCTGTTCACGCTGCGTTCACCATCTGCCGTGAAGGAGGATCCTTGCAGGACGACATGTAGGTGTGTCTGATGAGTCACAGCTCGGCTGCCAGGTGATGATGCAACTGACAGGAATCACAGAGATTGTAGCCGTTGACATGCACTTGAGTTACGACCAGTGGTTTGTTAAGTCTCAGGGTAATTGTTGAATGCAGATGTTGAAAAGACCAGATGTCACCACCTGACAACCAACTGCATGTAGCTGTCATCCATCACACAGACGGACGACCGCTCACTAAATGAATCCGATTGCCCGACCTTTGCGGTGCGTAAACAACATCTTCATTAGAGCCAGAGGTTCATTTATAAAAAGGCTTGAGGCCTGATGAGTGACAGCAGAGAAGATGTTCAGTGAACCGGAACAGAACGGGATCCGTCACACAGAAGTGTTTCTAGAGACACCGATCTAATCTAATGATATAATAAGATATTAGAGACACTGCTGTTTCCTTGGCATGTTTGTGAGGCTGTATTTCTCTATATATGTGAAATAAACAAATCTGGGGATGTATGTGTACATATGCTGCATGTGATTTTTCCTCATGTCTTTCCTGTGGAAAGCACTTTGTAATTGTAATGAAGAAGAAAAACTATTTTAATAATAATAATTGTTATTATTATTATTATTAATACGTTATTTTATTATTATTTTGTTATTATTTTTTATCTTTTTATTTTATGATTTTAGTTTTGTTTTTTATTGAATTATTGAATTATTTTATTATTTTATTATTTTATTATTTTATTATTTGGTTATTTGGTTGTCTTAATTTGAAAACATTCACCGGAAGTGGCAGTATTGCATTGAGACGCCTTCTAGTGGTCAAGTGTAGAACTGCGTCACTAGATTTAAAACTAGTTTTACTGTTGTTCGTTACTGAGCCGTGTTAGTAACAGTTTTCTGCCTGACACTCTTGAGTGTTTGCTGCCCTCCAATGGTCACAGAGAGGAGTTACACTCAAAGTATCGCAGTCACGCTAGACATGATAGCATCGTAATACTTCCGGTTCAATTCTTTCAAAATAAAACTGTGATCCAATCAGAAACACGCTAACTTGAATTAGTATCATGACAGATCGTTTTTCATAGTTCTCTTTCCTTTCTCTTGTTGTCACGGTTGGAAAAACTGCACTCTTTACCAATAGTATTAGTAACTACAGCAATAATATACTACGTTTGTGAATGTAGTATATTTTGGTGAAGGTGAGGAGTATTTCATTTTAGGTAATACGTTTAAGTTTATCCTCCTACAACGGCTCTAGTTAAAGTTAGCCATCAATAAATACATAGTTTATAACTAAAAGATAATAAAGCAGAATTCATCAACCATAACAGTTGTCATGAGTAAATATAATATTAGGAGTGTTAACTGCCTAGTTGCCACACTGGGCAACGACTATGTATTGTATAAGGGTAAACGTATATATATGCCCTCTAGTGGTCACATTGAGTAATTACAGTTGCGCCCCGCTAGAATCATGTTAGACACAATAGCACAGTAGTATTTCCGGTTACAACCGTGGAAATAAAACGTACTTTATAAAGACATATAGTTACGCACGATGACCACCAGAGGGCAGTATAGTACTCGGGCTTATATCTATTACGAGTGTTCACAACCCGCTAGTGGAAACACTAGACTAGAGAACTGTAATGTATTATATACACATCCAGCTAGACATGATAACATAAAACAAACTTCCGGTAACCCCTTTCAGAATAAAATATTTCCCTACGCCGTTATAATGTTAGAAATAAGGGAGATTCTTGAAACATACATTTTTTTCAACGTTTATAATACATATAATATAATACAGCAACCGCACCTAACTGTCCTTAAAATAAGAATAAGTATAATTATTTACAACAAAAGGAAAACACGTTGTAGGTTTGTTTTTCGATCAACCGTTTGCTCTATTTCAAAAACCTATTTTGAAAACCATAGAAAAATGTATATTTATGCCCTCTAGTGGTCACAGTGAGTAATTACAAGTGCGCTCTGCTAGAATCAAGCTAAACACAATAGCATAGTAGTACTTCCGGTTAAAACCGTGAAAATAAAAGGTACTTTATACAGACATATAGTTACGCACTATGACCACTAGAGGGCAGTATAGTACTCGGGATTATATCTGATATAGTCAAGTCAAGATAGACCAGACATTAAAATGTTGCAACTAGGGCTGGTGTGATATTATCTGCTAAAATACATGTCGCTTATGTATATATAATTGATAATATATTTTTGATGCTAATTATATATATATATATATATATACATACATTCACACCATAGCTCTCGAAGGCCTCGTAGACCTTCAGCATTATGACAGCTACACTCGTAATACGGCAGTTTCCGCTTTACGGTAACTCGTAACTTCCTTTCTCACCGGCGCTCCGTCGGGGTTTTGCATAGTTTGAGGACTGCTTGGAGTAAAAGTACAGATAGGGTGTCTCATCCATCACGGTAAGATTACAGAAACACATTTACAGACGTATGAGAAGCCACCGGTTTCAGTCGTGTTTAAAGTTAAATCGTAGAGAGTCACGTGTACGTGTTTTCGACCTGACACCCGAGTTAGCTTAGCCGGGCTAGCGCGGCCACCTGGCAAGATGGCTAGCGTTAGCCACCGTTAGCTAAACGAGTCACACCCGATAAAACATTGTTAGCTAGTTAGTGGTGCCAGATGTTAGCTAAAAGATGCTGTGAGATATAACGTTAAATGTCTTTGTATCAGCCGACCAACGCCTAAGCTTTACTCAAAGAATATAAATAAGTTATTCAATATATTCTCCAGAATGTCATCTTAATTAAACATATTGATCAGCTAACTGTGTGATGGAGTGGCGTCACTTCTGCTGGTATCAGTTTTAATAATTTTAACTACTAACTTTGATGTTTTCTGCAGTTAATCACTGCGAATAATAGTAAGAAAAGATGTGAGTCAGTGCATAAAAGGTTATTAAAACCACTGATTGGCCAAACAATAGAAAATAAATCTAGAACAATGTTGTTGAAGTGATACTTGGTTGTTTGGGGGTTGAAGATGATGATGACTGCGTAAGCTGATCAGTGCATATTTATTTATTTTAGTGCATTGCTGGATACATCTGTGCTGCTCATCTGGACACAATTTCAGACATTTGTCTTTTTCTCTCTGACTTCAGGTCATGGCAAAGTTCAACGCCCCTGTGATCCAGGACAACCCGTCCGGATGGGGTCCCTGTGCGGTCCCAGAGAAGTTTAAAGACATGCCCTACCAGCCGTTCAGCAAAGGAGACCGTCTGGGAAAGGTTTGTTCTTCTCACATGGAACATTATTAAAGGTCTCGAATGAAAGAAGCTTTCCTCACGTTGGTTGTTCTCTCTGTCAGGTCGCTGACTGGACCGGAGCCACTTATCAAGACAAGAGATACACAAGTAAGACATCTGTCCAAATGTTCCTCAGATATAGATTTTATTTGAGTGTCCCTCCTTCTAAAAATATAGTTTAGTGGTTTCACTTCATACGTTTGTGTGTCAGAACGGTTGAAAATACAGATTCAAATTGAAAGACTGTGAATACACATCTTCAATGTTTCTCCAAGTTAATTAATCACCACAAAGACATCGTCCACTTGTGGGAAACAGTCATTTCCAGCATTCAAACATTTTGAAATAAAGAGCAAATACACAGATTATTACATGGATTCAAGTTGATTTTCTTGTGTATTTTTTGTCTTCAGATAAATATTCCTCTCAGTTCGGAGGCGGGAGTCAGTACGCCTACTTCCACGAGGAGGATGAGACGAGCTTCCAGCTGGTGGACACGGCCAAGACGCAGAAGACGGCCTACCAGAGGAACCGCATGAGGTTCGCTCAGGTACGAACCCCAGAAGGCCCCACACACACACACCCAACAATACATGTCGTTCTGCTGATTTAAAATGTAAGAATCTAATAACACGTTTGTTTGGTTCTACAGAGGAATCTGCGCCGAGACAAAGACCGAAGGAACCTGACTCAGTTCAACATGCAGACACTGCCGAAGAGCGCCAAGCAGAAGGAGAGGTGAGAACCATCAGATACCGTGTGTGAAGGCACGTCTGCACATCTACCTCTCTCTCTACCTACACCTCTTCATCTCTCACTCTCTCTCTCGCGACACCTCTTCATCTCTCGGTCTCTCTGACAGCTGATCATGTTGTTAATACTTCACATTATTCTCACATTTGTGTCTTTCAGGGATCGCATGCGTCTGCAGAAGAAGTTCCAGAAGCAGTTTGGTGTTCGTCAGAAGTGGGACCAGAAATCCCAGGTATCCATCGGTTATTGGCTTTATTGTTGGATCAGAGCTGCAACATGTTAATCGTATATTTTCATAATCGATTAGTTAATTTCTGTTTGTTTTTGTCATTATTCAAGCAGAAATAGATTTACTGCTTTTTTTGATGACTTTGAGTTTTATGATGTTGTCTGGACAAACTTTGAAATTATAACTGATGTTTTTCACTGTTGATTGAGAAAAAACTGGCAGATTTAAGCAACAATGTCAGTAATTGTTAGGTACAGCTCTGTACTGGGCACTCAGAGTCTTTAAGTGAATAGATGTTTGAGAAGGTGTTTAAAATATGAATGTCAAAATTGTGAATTTTGTAAGTGAGATAATTCTTTGTGTTCTTTTAGCACGTTGATTCTTCTGTTGAGGATTTGATTTGGTGGCATCTGTGTTAACATTTGTTCTTTCTGTGCAACCATCTTTCTCTCTCTCCCCCCCTCTCACTCTACACCGCCCTCTCCATGTCCATGTACTTCATGTCCCAGCTGAAGCCCAGAGACTCCTCAGTGGAGGTTAGGAGCGACTGGGAGGTGAAGGAGGAGATGGACTTCCCCCGGCTGATGAAGATGAGATACATGGAGGTGGCCGACCCCGATGACATGTAAGTGAAGCTCTCTCACCCGTTGGTCATTAATGTGACTCCAGAAGGTGACGAGCTCTTGTTTCCTGCAGCGAGTGCTGCGGTGCTTTGGAGCACTACGACAAGGCCTTTGACCGGATCACCACCCGCAATGAAAAGCAGCTGAAGAGCATCAAGAGGATCTTCCACACCGTCACTACCACCGACGACCCCGTCATCCGCAAGGTAAACAGGTTTACACACGAGGAGCTGCTTCAGCAAACATCGATCTCAACTTGTTGTTGTTTTCATGCTTTCTTTGACAACAAACTGTGTTTGTGTTGTTCTCTTTCAGCTGGCTAAGACTCAGGGCAATGTGTTTGCCACGGACGCCATCTTGGCCACCTTGATGTGCTGCACGCGCTCAGTCAACTCCTGGGACATCATCGTGCAGAGAGTCGGCAACAAGCTGTTCTTTGATAAGAGAGACAACTCTGACTTTGGTGAGGCGCTGACGGTGTTTCCTGTATGTGTTGAGACGACCCTCCTCACAAATAAACAGTTTAAGAAGCCTCTTGGATCAGCTGTTAAAAGCATCGTCACAAAGCTGAAAACGGCTGTTTGTCCTGTGAGAACCTCGTATCTCTAAAGAGAACAGACGCTACAAACATGATCTTATAGAATGTGATGCATTGATGCAGATTACACTAACCACCAGGATATAAAGCTACAACGCATAATACAGAATAATGCAGCAGTAATATTAATCCAGAAACGTCTTCTATATAATCGTGAAACACTGACGGCGAACATTTCACTCCTATCAATACTTTTACTTTATATACTAAAGATGCATGTAGCTGATACTACTCGCATACTTTTACTAAAGTAAGGTTTTGAATGCAGTACTTTTACTTCTCGTGGAGTATTTTCATAGTGTGATATTAGTACGTTTACGTTAGCAAAGGATCTGAGTATTTACTTCCACCACTGCATTTTACCAGCCAGTGTTGCTTTACCGCTGTAACATCTGTAACATCTGTAACTGCTCCTCTCAGATCTGCTCACCGTGAGTGAGACCGCCAACGAGCCGCCGCAGGATGAGGGCAACTCCTTCAACTCTCCTCGTAACTTGGCGATGGAGGCCACGTACATCAACCACAACTTCAGCCAGCAGTGTTTACGCGTGGTGAGAACCCCCAACCTGTTTCAGGTCTTTGTGCTAAGCTAAGCTAACCAGCTGCTGGCTGCGGCAGACAGACAATTTTCTCATCTAACTCCCATCAAAACGCATATGAACGCATTTCCCAAAATGTCAAACCTTTGCTTCAGCGAGTGCCTCCAGTCATACATGGCTTGTCTGTAGTTGCACGTTACAAATTGATGATTTTTTGAATATTTTCTTCTTTTATTCAGGGTGGAGAGCGGTACAAGTTTCCTACCTCCAACCCGTTTGTGGAGGAGGATACGGACAAGAGCGAGGTGGCATCTGTGGCCTACAGGTAGGCCCTGAACCCTGTGGTTAGGGTTACTTAACATCTGTAAGCCCGTACATGGTGTGAAGTACTGATAAGCTACTTGAATGTGAAATGTTAGATGTTTTTTTATTCTATTATCACGCGATGATAAAACTGCTGTTGGCTGTACTTACTGGTTCCTCTCAGGCTGACGGCTTGTTTGTGTTCTTTAGGTACCGCCAGTGGAAGCTCGGGGAAGACATTGATCTGATTGTTCGCTGTGAACACGACGGAGTGATGACTGGCGCCAACGGAGAAGTGTCCTTCATCAACGTCAAGACTCTCAACGAGTGGGACTCCAGGGTAGGAGGCAGCGTGGAGAAGTCCCGAGCTACTTTACTTGATATTACCGACTGGATTCAGTTTCGTTAAGAATATTAACGATGTCTTTTTACATTTTAAAAACTAAACCGCTTTGTTCTCTCTGTTGTACCGTCAGCATTGTAACGGGGTGGACTGGCGTCAGAAGCTGGACTCTCAGAGAGGAGCCGTCCTGGCCACCGAGCTGAAGAACAACAGCTACAAACTGGCCCGCTGGACCTGCTGCGCCATGCTGGCTGGATCAGAGTACCTCAAACTGGGGTGAGGAACGCACACATGAGATACTGGTACTCTGTGTGTGTGTGTGTGTGTGTGTGTGTGTGTGTGTGTGTGTGTGTGTGTGTGTGTGTGTGTGTGTATATTTGTGTCACCAAGAGCGTTCAGCACAATAACGTTGTTACTCAAGATCATTTCTGTTGATTATTTAGAGACATGCAGTCAGTTGTCAGTTTGTTCGGCACGCCTAGCTTAAACTAATGCGGTCTAATAAACAGTCCTGCTATAAATCACTGCGTTGTTTTTGTCCTCACTGAACTAAACGAGGTGGACAAAATAATAGAAACATCTGCAGGTATTCATCAGAACCACAAAATTTTTAACAAAAAAAATAAACGTTATGATCTTCATGAAGGGAGGATGTATTGCAGGACTGTATGTTCGTGTACCTAGTGAACTGGAAACTGAGCACGTTTACAAGTTTTGTATATTTGAAAAATGGATGTTTTGTGACCAGTACTTAAATAATACTTAATACTGATCTACCCCAACAATACTTAAATGTTGGGGCAGATCAGTTTGTGTGGGGTACCGTCAGAGTCCAGCCTGAGTCGCACCGTGTGCTTTGAGGATTATGACATTTGGTCTCGTTACTTGTCTGGCTTCAGAACGACGTCTATTAAAGCGTTTTGACATTTAGAACATGGCAGCGCCAGCTAGCCTCGCTAAAGGCGGCGACTGCTGCTCGATTTAGTTTAATTCTCAATCCCATCACCGGCCTTTTCACCCCAGTGAGTAGGCTGCCCCACTGTCGTACAGCCGGCTGCCCCACTGTCGTACAGCCGGCTGCCCCACTGTCGTACAGCCGGCTGCCCCACTGTCGTACAGCCGGCTGCTAGCATTAACTAAAGTAATCGACGGGTGACTCACTAGAGGCAGCTTTCATGTTACTTCCAGAAAGCTGTTTTAAGAAGCCGCTTTACTGTGTTATCTTGATAACTTTGCTGCGTGGACTTGATCCAAGTTTTCACTCTTATCACATCAGCAAACACGCCGCCTGGAACGAACCCCTTATATCTGTCCTTTGCCTCTGTAAACATTTGCTCTGCTGGTTTCTGGGTTGGAAGGCCAGGACACAAACTAATGTCTTTAATGAAAGATTCAGTGACCTGTAAAGAGACAATAAGCGGACATTCTAACAGTTTGTGTCAGCGTGGCCTGACTGTCGTCGTTGCATCTGTGTGCTCTTCAGGTACGTGTCTCGGTACCACGCAAAGGACTCCGCTCGTCACGTCGTCCTGGGAACCCAGCAGTTCAAACCCAACGAGTTCGCCAGCCAGATCAACCTGAGCATGGAGAACGCCTGGGGAATCCTCCGCTGCGTCATCGACATCTGCCGCAAGCTGGACGAGGGCAAGTACCTCATCCTCAAGGACCCCAACAAGGTGAGCCGGCAGTCACTCCTCAGGGACGCATTAACACTAGCTGTGAATTGTTGTGCTGACGGTTCGATATTCTGTTTTTGTCTACAGCAAGTGATTCGGGTGTACAGCCTGCCTGATGGGACCTTCAGCTCTGATGAAGAGGAGGAGGAAGAAGAAGATGAAGAGGATGAGGAGGAAGAGGGTGAGCTCTAGCTGGTAGCTACTGTTCATGTACAGACACAGCTTGAGCTTCGGCTGCATGTCGATGGTTTCACTCTGGAGACTGAAATGTTTTGGTGACATGAAAACCATATTGTTTGTATAGTTTTACCATCAATGTCATAAAACTAATGTTTCACTTTAGGGCTGGGCAATTTATCTTGTATATATTTTTTTATTAATGTGAAACAATATAGCACATGAAATCCTAAAAGCATGATATTTCCATCATGTTTAAGTCGCCTTTTGTTGAAGAAAAAAACCCAATTTGAATTGTGAATCAGTCCAAATAAATGTTTAATTGTTTGCCCTCATTCCCTTTCATCAAAGGTGTTTAAAGTACAATGTGCCTGCTTCCTCATAATGTTCTGAAACGCAGCAGTTATCTGAAACTTGTTTTCTTTTCTCTCATTCTAGAGGAAGAGAACTGAAGTGTGGAGTCGGCTCCACTGACTAAAGCAAACCTTCATCATACGCAAAGAAACGAGTTCATTTCCTTTTGACGTTCAATAAAGACAACAGATTGGCCAACCAAGTTGATTAGTGCTCGTGTTCATTTCTTCCAGGTCAGAAGTGTGAACATGGGTTGTACAGTGTTATTCTGATGCTTATCATAACAGATATTAACAGCTTCTGTATTAAAACCGTGTGAACAGCTTGAGGTTGCTCTGCTTACTCCCAGATGAACTTCAGAGACATGTCACCGAGTCTCTCATCAAGCAGTTGATCAACTCTTTGACTCTGAGCAGCAGTAAAAGTGTTCTTCCAGTCTCCGATCTTACCTGCAATGAATTGAAAACATCACTAGACCAGATATCCGTTTATATTTCCCTGCACAGGAGCTGCGGTCATGTTAACGTTACCTTTGCGCATGAAGTCCTTCGTCACCTTTTCTTGTGGCAAAAACTCATAGTTAGCTTTCAAGTCTTTCTTCATGTTCCTAAATGTGGATTTTTCCACAACTTGCTCAATGGCTGCTTCACTCAGGTTTCTCCCTAAGAAGTTGCAGATCTTAGTTACTGCCACCTTCAGGTCCTAAAAGAGAAAACACACAAGCCCAAAAGTTTAGACCCTGACAAACGTTTCATTAGAATTTTATGTTTAATATTTCCGAAGCAAACTAAAATGCTGAACAACCACATCTTACTAGAACCATGTCCTCATAGGTCAGGAAGAGGATGTTGTACTGGTCTCTCTTTGAATGCCACTCCCTGATGTGGTCGAACCAGGAAGATGCTCCAACTGTACAATGGATACATCGGTTTTACACAAGGCGTAATGTGCATGTCACAGAAAAGTCAAGTATAGTGCACCATAAAATATATAATGTATGCTGTGGAAATATAAGTGTCATGGTATGATGACACAAAATACATACAAATGTCATGTTATTTGACAGGACTGTAGAAATACAGGGAGTAGAGAGAGAGAGAGAGAGAGTGAGGATATAAGTATAAACAAAGCTCTCCGGGCTGAGATTTTGCCATTTGGCAAGCGCTGTAACACTCTAAATCCATAGTACTGGTATATAATAGTATAGCATGCCATAAAAAAGTTGCATCATAGTGTCTAAAAAAAAATCATAGAAGTCAGAATATCGTGTTATAGAGAAGTTGTATACGGTAGTATTCCCAGAAAACCACAGTTCAACTGCAACGCTCCCATCTTTAAATCAAGACTGACTGTTATTAAATAATACGGTTGCCCTCTGCATGAGACCCATCCTAAGCATTATGAGCAGTGCACTGCTGTCACGCACTCGGGATCAAGTGTCTAACACACGGACACTTCGACATGAGGACAGCGAGACAGCCAACCCTCTGGTGGAAGGAAGACCAACTCAACCCACTGAGCCACATATCCCAAAAACATCAACTCGACTCGCTTTGTCATAGAAGGTCATCGTATAGTACTTCGTTAAAAGGCATGTAACGACAGGATATGACTATAGTATGTTGGAAAATGTATATATACGGTATATCTTTTAAATCAAGATTGTAAACTTAAGTGCTTGCTGCTGCCTTTTATTAAAATATGTTCTGACATCACACTGTACCTTATATTCTTGTGTCATATACCTGTCTTATTCTAATTTAGCTTAGTTTTACTTTCTATTGTCTTGGATTTGAATGTGAAGTCGTAATTGTTGATGAATGTCCTTTTAGAATGTTTCTTTTGCACCTTTTTCTATTCTCAACATGTTTTATGTGAAGTGCTATGAATTGACTTTTTGCTGAAATGTGTTATGAATAAACTTGCATTGCCCTGCCTTGCATAGTTCATGAAATAGTCATAGTATGTCATTAAAAAGTCATCAAACAGTTGTAGTATAGCATGTCGAAAAAAGTCATAGTCATGTAATCTCGATATAATACGTTGGAAAAAAAGATATATATATATATAAATATAAATACGTATATAAAATGTCCATAAACAAGTGCAGGTATTGTCAACACACACAATACAAACTTTTGTTAAAACATAAAAGTCTTTCCAATCTTTCTGTTACTTCTCCATCATGTTCAGATGGTCATCATCTTCTAGATTCTGCCGTTGAGGCTCCTCACCATTTCCCATCAGATACTGCTCAAAGAAGTCCTCAAAACTCTTGGGGGTCTCCAGGACGCCACTGTTACCACTGAAGTGGTAATACGAGACGATGTTGTCCTTTGGATTCCGCATCACGTAGATAATCTGACATGAAAACAAATCCGCCCAGAGATGAACACACACCACTCTCTCCTCCATGCCAGTCATTTACATTTGTATCTTAGCTAAATAAGAGAGGCTAAATAATTGATTGGCCTTTCAGAGGTCAACGCAAACGCACGCGTGCAGGACGAGTCACTAAACGCTTATAAGATAAAGTAAAGATTCTCTGGAACTGATTTGACATTTAACAAGCGATAAATGAACAATTAACACTCAAACGGGGAAATGCATTTTACTGGGTCTTTAAAAAGTTCTTATCTCCTTTCTGTCTTGATTTTCCTGAAACAGTCTAATTAGCATCAGACTGATCTCTGAGCAACATCAAGCCTGGCCTGATGCTACAGACCAGTCTGAAACATCGTGTGTGGAATGGCCCCTGAGGTTTTACATTTAAAGGGAGTATATTTAGACTGTTACTTCTACTTTTAAGTATAACATCTGAATACTTCGTCCACCACTGATTTATCATATACATTTTTAAGTATATCTTTAAAACGTTTAGATTAGAATAGTTTAAACAACAAGTACTGAGACAACGAAATGCAATTTAGCATCCAACCAGAGGCGTAAATAGCAGTACAGTGCATTATATAGGGTATATATGGAATAAATAGTAACGGCAAGCTATTAATATGCATATTCACACTGATTTGGACTCCTGACCTTTGCCTTCTTGTCCTTCAGTCCTGGGGGCATGAGGGCCGGGGTGAGGTGAGAGGAGAAGAGCCGTGGAGAAGGCCGCAGGGCGTAATCTTCTCGCCCCTCCGTGTACTCCAGCCACGGCATCTGCTCCAAGTTGTTTGGATATTTAGTTAGACCCCCGTCCAACTCACAGATGGAGATGATGATCTGCTGAGTCCATATGGTACCTGAGGGTCATCATGAGACATAATACCTGATCAGTAAATGTGTTCCCAGCAATGGAAGGAAAATAAATCAATAAAATGAACGTCAGTAATGCGAAGCAGAAGAGTTTGTCTCACTCACCTGACTTTGGATAAGTGACGAGGAGTACGTCACTATCTCGAACTTCAAAGCTCTGGAGGGAATCCATGTACTCTGGAGTTGTGAAACCAACAGCAAAGTTGTAGTTTTTGTACCTGTGGAGATGGTCGGTGATCTTCTCCATGTTTCCTCTGAATCACACAGAACAATGAGAGAAACGTTAAAGACCAGAGAAGCCTCTCAGCTCACAGGTAGAGCAGCTGGACTTTGACTCCTACACGTCATTGGCTTCTTCCCGTAGAGACCTGAAATTACAGCTGGGTAGACACTGCCACCAACAGTAAGCTGGAAATACAACAGTGTTGATGTTTTAATGTTCCAACCTCTTCTGGAGTCTGTTTATTATCCGTCTGTCTGTTTTTGCAAAAGAGACAAACAACTACAGAAAATGCAAAAAGTCAACAAAACGACTACAAGATGACGATAAAGAGACAGACACACACAAAGTAAACGACAAAAGAAAAGCCAAAAAGGAGAACACTGGATTCACCATAAACTATACAACACAATAAGTATGTATATATGTATTTATTGAATGACTTCATGTTTTCAGAAAATATTTTCATTTTCAACAATATTCTACATATTCATTTGAGCACAATAATCTGGGTTCTAGCAGAACCTAATAACCCGATAATATTTAAACACTTACATTATTTTACAGTGTCACGCTATCGCGGTGAAAGAATCTGTTCACAGACAGACAGAAATATAAACACAAAGGCAAAACCTCCTCTATGGTAGTAAGTAGGAGTCTCCAGGAACACATTTGACCACAATGAAGCAGAACAATACCAGCGTCGCTGTCAAGGCTGGTAAAAAACATACGAATGCTGCTTTATTGTTACTAAAAGCAATGTGTAGGGAAATAAAGACTTCTACTGTATGAAGTTCACTGAGCGAGTTCATTTTTATGGTGCACAATTTCAACACAATTTCTGGTGAACCATGAGAAGTGAAACACTTCAGATCAAGGAAAGTAAATGATTTCACTTCAATATTTGTACATAATTAATTGAATCAAACGAATACCACTGGTTTACATTGGGTGCATCTGCTCACATTTCTGCAAAAAATAATTCTGTCATTTTATTTTTGAAGAGCAGCAACAGCCTTAAAGAATATATTTACAAACAGCAACTACGCAAAACCCTCAAAACTGATTCAAAATGCAATCTATGATTACTCTCAGTGATGTCTTTACTTCGGGTGAAAAACAGAAGTGCAACTGGTTTAATGTTCCTCAAACTTGACAGTGGGTTTAAAAAGCTTGTAAACTGCCATCAAGATATTGCTTGCACGCAAACGTTAACAAACAGGTGTAACAGCATTTACTGAACACAGAGGTGAACTCTGAGATCACTTTTGTGTTCTTTAGGCGTCTGGTATGTCTCTCATGTTGTGAGAAGATCTTCTTCTTGATGTTGTGATAAGGTGGGGCGGATTCATCTTTCACTACTTTTATTTTCTGTTCTGTATTATTTTATCTAATATCTGTTTGGTTTCTCAGAATGTCTTTGTCTGTCTGTAAGACGAAGTCCCACAGTTGCTCAATCAATCAATCATTCATTTCATTTCATAAGGATAGGCTGGAAAGAACATTCTTCATTCATGGCTACAGACCTGAACGCAGATATCGGCTCATCTATCTTGACCATTAAGTACGAGTATGTGCACGTGCATGTTGGCACATACCTGTTATGCAAGGCCGCGAGAAAAGACTTGATACCATCCTGGAATCTAAACACAACCAAAGCTTGAATAACAAAAACTAAAGGTCAACATTTGCACATAATAACAACTCAAGTGCAACTTCCAACCTCCAGTTGCAGCAAACCACTGAAAAATAATCTCATTTAAAAAAAAGTGCATTGACCAAAAGGAAATTTAAAAAAGTAAAAGCAGAAAGTGAGTTCTCACTGAATAACTATCCTGCAAACAAAAAGGCCAAATAAACAGTCGAAAGTAACCTGCTACTGTGCACAGAAGAGCTGGAATACCTGATGTATTGATTGTTTATTTCTACAAACATAACTGGCATTTCTAGAGGTGTCAGGTTAAATTAAACTTTGGACTGTGTCAAGGTTTCATCTGATATCTGCAATAGAGATTTATAACCCTGGAATGTCGGATTACATTTGCTGCTTATTTTAGGACTCTCATCTTCCAATAAAACACTAATTCACTTTAGTTCTCCAGTATGTTTTCTCAGCTGCTGAACTTACGACTGCAAACTGCAATGAATAAACACAGAAAAGTATTTGTTCTACTTCTGCTACTTCTGACTCAAAGCAGACTAGACTTAGTTAAAGGCGCTACCTGGTGGTGGAAGTTGTGCAGCACAGACACAAACATAACAGCATATGATAATATTAAGTAATAGTACTTAGCGTTTGTCTGTATTGATAAAGAATTCCGGCACATGGAGGGATACTTGGTCAGATGTGTCTGTTACATTTTAAAGTATTTTTATAATAATATTAATTCATACGTTTTTTGTTGTAACAGAAATACACTTCATTTTCAAATTCTTATTTATTTGTGCAAGACAAATGTGCAGATTGAATTATACATACATGAAAAAGAATAGCATAAGGATTGTACAGAATATCATTTGGATATTTTTCTCTCATTTCATTTTACAGTAATTGCAACTCTAAAATTAAAATAGTAATTATATTCATATAGTAGTGTTTATGATCAGGTAGAGTGCTAAATAACACACAATAATACGTCAATCCTATTTACAGGTTTAGCAAAAGGTTCATATAAATTGGTTTATGTCATGAGAAGTACAGCCAATTAAGAATTCCTTACTGCGGACTAATAAAGGATTATCTCATTCTCATCTTGATGATGTTTGATGCAGTGAGCTGGAAGAAGGATGTAAATGGAGTTGGTAATCGTCTCTGTTCACTGAGCACTACTGCATTACACACGACTGTTTCTCATCCATTTCTTCTTTTTCATCCACTTCATCAAATGGAATTTTCATTCCCGTTTCTCTGAGTTTCTTCATTTCCTTCTCTGGGTAAAATGGCGTCTCCAGGACAGCTTTGTTTTCCTCTGATGTCAGCAGACCTTTGCACAGGAAGTCATAGATCTTCTGCCATGAGTCCATCTCTGAGCCCCAAAGTGTGGCTCTGGCTCTGATGAACTGTGAGACTTCAGTCTCGCTGCCTTTGGCCAGACTAATGCTGTCTTTACAGATGAAGAAGATATCCATGCCAATGAAGAGAGCATTGAGCCCGATGAGCCCGGCCCTGGCCGACTTGGAGAGGGCAAGAGGCCCTTTGACTACTGCCTGACCAATATCGGGGATATCTGCCGCCACCCTGGGCACGTTGCGTAACGCTTTCCCTTCCTGCACGGCCACTTTGACAGCATTTACAGCCAGCTCTTCACTCTTCAACACCTTAACAGCTGAGGCAGCATCAACAAGCGAATCAATACCTTTTCCAATAACACCAGCTTTACAAAGCACCTTGCCTATTCCCAGAGCCACATCTATCGGCTTTGTTTCCATTTTGGTGACCTCTTCCAGACAATCCTGGAGAATCTGCACATCCTCCATGAAGCTCTGGAAGATCTCACCGGCTTTCTTTTGATGTTTACGGTTCACACCAATCTCTGTGGCAGTGGTGACCAGACTGTTGACTCCGCTGGTAATTCCCATCCCCACCCCAGTCATTGTCAGAACTAAAGACACTCCAGCTGTTACAGGAATTAATGCCAAACCAATGATGGAAAGCACACCTCCAGCTGCCCCCACTGAGCTGCCTGCCACACTGGAGATCTTTGCCCCCTTGTTCATCTTGTCTAGCTGAACAGCATTCTCCTCCAGGTCTTTTAGAGCATCCAACATCCTGGGATGTCGCTTTTCGAACTCAGTCATGAAGGCAGAATGTTCTCCCTGAAACAAAAACACCATCCGGAAGTTCTGGTTCATTCTGATGAAGAGAAAAGAAGAAATTAAGAAAGACTAAATAAGATGACACATCTCAAGAAGTAAGTATGTTAATTTATAATTCAGTGTGAAAAGAAATTGATTTAGGATCTTGTTCTTCTTGGAACAAACATTACGAGGCGAAAATAATCAATAAAATCAACATAAAGAAATAAGAAGAAGTGGCTACAATCTCATGAAAGAAATGACAAATTATAATGAGGTGTTAACTCCTGCTGGACAAGAACCATAACCCAACTATTCTTTCATTTCTGAGTCCTTATACATATCATGCAAAAATCTGTTTTGTCATTTCAGTGATGAATTATAAAAATGTTCTCACAATGACTACGTTGATGCTAGCTAGGTAGCCTCGAAGGTTTGCCACACAGAAATAAAATAGGAGTAGAACGGACATTCCCATTCAAATGAACGTAACAGGACAGTCAGAGTGGCGGCCATGTTTATGTGCAACGTTGCCATCGAGACAGTTGTAGCAGGCTTACTTCCGTATTAACTAAACTGACTTAGCAGTGAAATAGCAACGTTATGAAGTGTAGAGAGTAAGTGAGTATAATTTAACAACCTAATTCTTCATCCACACAGTCTTGTCACGGCGTTGGAAAGCACACTGCTACCGCTACAACTTTGTTAAGCTCATTTTCTGTAACCAGTGTAGTATTAAAGCATAGTGGAATTAGCAAGCTAACTGGCAGACAGCTAGTTAGTTAGTGAGCTAATTCCACCATGCTACAATGAGACACTGGTTACAGAAAATGAGCTGAAAAGTGGGCTAGTGGCCAGCGGCAGAGCTGGGTCCAACAGTGCTTCCGCCCCATGCCAGAGAAAGACAAGCTAGCCTACCTAGCTAACTAGCCAGCCATCCGTCTGGTAAACACGTCACTAACTTGTGTTGTCACCATAACAACAATCACAATGTTCTCTTGCACTTCTCCAATTACCACAGAAAACAGTTAAATGTCTATTCTACTGCTGCTGAATGAAATTCTTGGAGATAAAACATTCACGCAGAGTAGGAATGTAAACGAGAAAGGAAGAAAATCATTTTGTTCTGTATGTCTTTCCTGCAGTATGCATTACATCACTCAATCATCACACCTTGCACATGTGTTGACATGTGGGGGGGGGGGGGGGGGAGAACCACAGGTAAATTATGATGTTATCATGTTGTGATAAAATGTAATCTTGTAAAATGTAGTTTTGGCGAGAAACTTGACTAGAACCAACCTATGCATGGGAGATGCTTACCGGATTTCCTTGAGCTGATAAATGTGACAAAGCATTCTTTGCATTTCCTCTTCTGACAAATCCACATCGAGGTCCACCAGGGTTTTGACGTTCATCTTCAGGCAAAAGTCACTGAGGGAGCTGTACAAGACACACATCCATTTTTTATGATCGATGTTTATTTTGCAGAAATGTGCATATTATTTTGAAATGTCTCTTTACCTTTTCTCTAACTTCCCACAGATTTTCTGCGTGGTCTGAATGTATTCGTTGAGCTTAAATGACAGCACTTCCACATTCTGAAGTTTGGGAAGGAAGAAGACACTTGCATCTCTTTTAAACTCGAGGAGGAGAGGGCAGATTATCCGTGCAGCAGTGATGACAAGCTGAACATCTTCAGGGCTGATCCCTTCTGGCAGATGTAACACCGGGTTCTCCACCGTGAACACATGGACTGAGGTGACCGCCAGCTTCTCCACTGCAGCCAGGAAGCAGTCGAGCTTCTGCAGACCTCCCAGAGTGTCCTTCAGCACAGCAGCCAGCTCCCTCTCCAGCTTTTCACGCCTGCTGTCTGCAGTCACCTGGGTTACCTTGCTCCTCATGTATTCAGAAAAGGCCTTCCATTTTTTCTCTGACTTTTTGACATGGTCGAAGGCTAGGTCGATGTTGTCAGCACTGTCTTTGATGTCCATCATCATGTGCAACTCTGTCTCCCTCCCAAGCATCCATTTTTGGCTCGTCTCACAGAATTCTCTCACTGTGTTGATGTAGCTGAGGGTATCCCTGATGTAGCAGCACAAGGCCTCCTGAAGTTCCTTTCTGAAACACAAAACATCTTCCAGTTTGTGAAAGTTCACAACGAATTCAAACTGAACTGTTGCTGTTGAGCTACAGGAAGCGTTGGACAGGAGTCAGACAGCCACTCTTCATCTCCAGAGTGAACTAAATACTGAAGTTGAGCTGCAGTGTTTGAATCGACAGCAGCACTGAGAGTTGCGTCACCCGCACAATATCACTGAAAGAGACACCAAACAACTACAAAGAGACACTAAATGACCTCAAAGAGATACTAAATAACTACAAAGACCTTCAGAGACACAAAACAGCTACAAAAGAGATGAAAACTACAGAGACACAAAAAAAGACAAGAAAACAACTACAAAATGACGACAAAGAGATGCAGACTCACAAAACTTCTACAAAGTAAATTACAAACATAAAAGGCGAAGAGTTGAACACTGGATTTACCAAAAACTATTTGCCACACAATAAGTATGCGTGTATGTATTTATTAGTGACTAAAAAGGCCCACTTATACACACTGTCTAGATACATCAGTATTCTAGTTCCCAACCTGGGGGTCAGGACCAAAGTAAATGAATGGATCCAAAGTAAATTCTGAGGAGTTGTGAGATGATCGGATGGAAAAGAGGAAAGAATACTTCCAGAACACAAAACGTTTATCAATGTGTTTAATAACTTACTGTTTTCAGAAAACTTAATTTTCAACAATATTCTACATATTTTTGAGCACAATACTCTGGATCAGCTGAACCTATTATCCCGATAATATATTTTAAACAATTAAATTATTTTACAGTGATGGTTGACTTATCAAAAGCTCAGAGGTGATCATTTTATTAAATGCAAAATTACTTTTCAATTTTTATTTAACCCTAAAACAACGTTTATCTGTGACTATGGGTTCAAACCCCCACTCGAATGTACATCTGTATAACCTTTTGTGTGGCCTTTAGGGGTTTCAGGCATTCACAGATGTGTCTAATAATACATATACTATATTTGACATTTTGCTGTTATAGGCTTTTCTGTCTCTTTCTGTGCAAAACCGAACAGCCACACCCATTCATGTACTTAATTAACTCATTCAAGACGGCAGTCAGCTGAGTTTTGTTTATTCCACAGGCTGAAACAGTCGGCTCTTCGAGATGAGCCAGTCCTGCGCAGAGTTGCGCGGTTTCACAATCTAGGTTTTCAAAATTAAATTAAAGACTCTCTTTGTTTCAACCACATGGTGAAGTCCCAACAATAATATGTCCATTCAGTGATGATTGGATTAAATCATTATTTCTTATTAACTCTGCATAAATGGCTCATGACAAATAATGAGTCATTATTTACACAGTTACTATTTTTGTGCCCTTCAAATAAAAAACACATAATATGTGTAAATGTCTATTGTGTCATAAAACAAAAATCAAATCTTTACTGCATTTGCTTCTGACTGAATCAAAGCCCTCATAAGTGTATCACACCTCACATGTGCATAAGTGGAGAGTTGATAAAACCACTGAACCTTTCAATGTTGCATGTACAGTACATATTTTCAATTCTGTTTTAGCGTGTCCTTTATTGTCATTAATCTAATTATATTAACCTAATTTAGGCCTATTAATGGAAGACACCTACAGAGACACAGAGAGAATACAAAATGTCACCCATCACAACGCAACAAACACAAAAAACAGTGGTTTTATTAAGGTAAAGATAAAAAATATATAAATACAATAAAAAACAAAATCTTTCCAAGCTGAAAAAATTTGACCTTATTATAACCTTTATCTTATTATGCGCTGCTAATATTTTAGGCTTCGCTGTGGAAAGAATCTTGAGTCTGGGCATCGGCTGCAAAAATATTCAAACTTTACCTTTTCCCCGACATCTGTTCAACTCCTTGTGGTTTCAGATAATACCTGTGGAGAGAAAAGGTTAAAGAAAATACGATGAAACAAACTGAAAAACAGCACTGGGAGAAGAACCTTGTGTGACCAAGCTTCAAAATGTGCAGTTCACTCAGGTAAGTTTGGTTTTGCTTCTATCTCTTAATCTACACATAAACCACACCCACCTCTGTCTTTAACTTATTCAAGGCGAGGCAGAATTCTTTTCATATCACTGTAATCGAAACTTGATTTTCAGATAAAAAAACAAAAGCACAAAACAAAAACAAAAAGTACAAAATGTTTCCTGTACATGCAAAACACAGAACACAATAATACAACACAACAATTCATTGCCTGTGCAATAACGAAGGAGTTTTGACACCTATGGCTCTTGAACCGGGGTACTCTGAATGGGTGGTTTGTGCAGTCTAACATAGACCTGGACTCGCAGAGAACCTGCTGGTTACATATAACTTTGCCACCCACCTTCACAAGCTTAGGTGTTTTATGTCCCTGATGTTCAGGTTACCATAGCAAGTAATCATAGTAAATATAATAACAGATTATATAAAAGACGTTTTCCTGTGTAGCTAATTAAAAAATATTTAACTTCCTGAATCTGTTCACAGACAGACAGAAATATAAACACAAAGGCCTCTATGGTAGTTTCCACTAAAGTAGGAGTCTCCAGGAACACATTTGACCACAATGAAGCAGAACAATACCAGCGTCGCTGTCAAGGCTGGTAAAAAACATACGAATGCTGCTTTATTGTTACTTAAAGCAATGTGTAGGGAAATAAAGACTTCTACTGTATGAAGTTCACTGAGCGAGTTCATTTTTATGGTACACAATTTCAACACAATTTCTGGTGAACCATGAGAAGTGAAACACTTCAGATCAAGGAAAGTAAATGATTTCACTTCAATATTTGTACATAATTAATTGAATCAAACGAATACCACTGGTTTACATTGGGTGCATCTGCTCACATTTCTGCAAAAAATAATTCTGTCATTTTATTTTTGAAGAGCAGCAACAGCCTTAAAGAATATATTTACAAACAGCAACTACGCAAAACCCTCAAAACTGATTCAAAATGCAATCTATGATTACTCTCAGTGATGTCTTTACTTCGGGTGAAAAACAGAAGTGCAACTGGTTTAATGTTCCTAAAACTTGACAGTGGGTTTAAAAAGCTTGTAAACTGCCATCAAGATATTGCTTGCACGCAAACGTTAACAAACAGGTGTAACAGCATTTACTGAACACAGAGATGAACTCTGAGATCACTTTTGTGTTCTTTAGGCGTCTGGTATGTCTCTCATGTTGAGAGAAGATCTTCTTCTTGATGTTGTGATAAGGTGGGGCGGATACCTTTCACTACTTTTATTTTCTGTTCTGTATTATTTTATCTAATATCTGTTTGGTTTCTCAGAATGTCTTTGTCTGTCTGTAAGACGAAGTCCCACAGTTGCTCAATCAATCAATCATTCATTTCATTTCATAAGGATAGGCTGGAAAGAACATTCTTCATTCATGGCTACAGACCTGAACGCAGATATCGGCTCATCTATCTTGACCATTAAGTACGAGTATGTGCACGTGCATGTTGGCACATACCTGTTATGCAAGGCCGCGAGAAAAGACTTGATACCATCCTGGAATCTAAACACAACCAAAGCTGGAATAACAAAAACTAAAGGTCAACATTTGCACATAATAACAACTCAAGTGCAACTTCCAACCTCCAGTTGCAGCAAACCACTGAAAAATAATCTCATTTAAAAAAAAGTGCAGACCAAAAGGAAATTTAAAAAAGTAAAAGCAGAAAGTGAGTTCTCACTGAATAATTATCCTGCAAACAAAAAGGCCAAATAAACAGTCGAAGGTAACCTGCTACTGTGCACAGAAGAGCTGGAATACCTGATGTATTGATTGTTTATTTCTACAAACACAACTGCCTTGAATGAAACTTTGGTCTGTGTCAAAGTTTCATCTGATATCTGCAATAGAGATTTATAACCCTCGAATGTCGGATTGCTGTTACTGGAGAACTGAAGTGAATTAGTGTTTTATTGGAAGACGAGAGTCCCAAAATAGAAATAAGCAGCATGTTTTCTCAGCTGCTGAACATAAGACTAATTACATGTCTTCATAAACATAAACTGTTTGTGCCCCTTCCATCTGGTAGGAGGCTGAGGTCCATCAGGACCAAGACCTCACGACACATGAACAGTTTCTTCCTGTCGGCAGTCGGGCTCATTAACAGCCCGGGACCCCAACTGACTCTGTCCTCCCCAGGACAATTTCCCTCCGGTCACTCCCCCGCACATCCCTTCTATCACACTGGACACTTTCACACTACGCCGCTTGTGCACTCGACTTCACTTTATTTTATATTTCACTTTATCTTATATTTCACTTCATTATATTTTACTTTATCTTATATTTTCTGTAAATTGAATTTGTTTCTACTTTGCATTGTTGCTCGTTGTTGATTGTTGTTAAATGTTACGCACCTCCCGTCATGTCAAATTCCTTGTATGTTCAACATACGATGGCGATAAACGGTTTCTGATTCTGATTCTGATTCTGAAACTGCAATGAATAAACACAGAAAAGTATTTGTTCTACTTCTGCTACTTCTGACTCAAAGCAGACTAGACTTAGTTAAAGGCGCTACCTGGTGGTGGAAGTCGTGCAGCACAGACACAAACATGAAGTACAACATTTTGAACATTGCAGCGAAAACAAACATATTACTCCAGTACATTTAGAATATGAACGTTGAATGCAAAGAAAAAATGCAATTATAAATTGACTTGTAAGCTGATTAAATGGAATTATACCAAAAAAGTTTGGTCCCTTATAAACAATATCTAACAGTTAGCAGCAGGAAATACCAAACAATAAAATCAATCTCTCTCATAGACTATGTTAAGATAATGTCCATCGGCATCAACGATAACCAAATTCAGAGCCATAAGCGTCCGCCTCATCATCCAAACGCTTCTAATAGTTTTTGTTTTAGCAGCAGAACTCTGCAGAGAACAGCCAGAGAGCTGCAGAGTGGATTCTTCACTTCTCCCAGTGACTCCAGTGAAAACACCAGTCAAGGTTTTAAAGCTGCTGACATCAGCAATATACGAGACATCATTCTGCATCCACTTCCTGATAACATACTGAAAGAACTTACATTTCTTCTTCGCTCTTCTTAGTTCAACATCTGTGTCAAGGTCAGGGTCTGCGTTATCCACAGCATCAGGAAGCTCCAGTCGCTCCTCATAAAGGCACCGGGAGGGACCGACAGCATCAAAAGAAGCCTTATAACGGTTCATGTTAGACATACTGGAGAATACTTCAAGGTATTTTTGATTCAAACACGTTATTTATCAAGTCTGTATTGTGACGTTGCAGCAGCACAAGGACAGAAATAATAACAGAATTAACCAATTTAAGTAAAAATCACAAGACAAGTGATAAACCTGCAGTATGCATGACCAGTGTTGCACTTAAATGACTTTAATACTGCAGTGTCGTCTCAAACAAAGAGACCTAATGATGTGATCATTAGCAGCCAAGTCAGCGCTTAGTTCAGTTGTAGAGTAATATACCATCTGCTATAACAACACACGATAGTAGTAATAGTATATGATAATATTAAGTAATAGTACTTAGCGTTTGTCTGTATTGATAAAGAATTCCGGCACATGGAGGGATACTTGGTCAGATGTGTCTGTTACATTTTAAAGTATTTTTATCATAATATTAAGTCATACTTTTTGTTGTAACAGAAATACACTTCATTTTCAAATTCTTATTTATTTGTGCAAGAAAAATGTGCAGATTGAATTATACATACATGAAAAAGAAGAGCATACGGATTGTACAGAATATCATTTGGATATTTTTCTCTAATTTAATTTTACAGTAATTGCAACTCTAGAATTAAAATAGTAATTATATTCATATAGTAGTGTTTATGATCAGGTAGAGTGCTAAATAACACACAATAATACATCAATCCTATTTACAGGTTTAGCAAAAGGTTCATATAAATTGGTTTATGTCATGAGAAGTACAGCCAATTAAGAATTCCTTACTGCGGACTAATAAAGGATTATCTCATCTTATCTTATCTTATCTTAACTTAAAGATACATTTTGATGATGTTTGATGCAGTTGAGCTGGAAGATGAATTTCAAGTTGGTAATCGTCTCTGTTCACTGAGCACTACTGCATTACACACGACTGTCTCTCATCTATTTCTTCTTTTTTATCCACTTCATCGAATGGAATTCCCATTCCTGTTTCTTCACTTCCTTCTCTGGATAAAATGGCATCTCCAGGACAGCTTTGTCTTTCTCTGATGTCAGCAGACCTTTGCACAGGAAGTCACAGATCTTCTGCCATGAGTCCATCTCTGAGCACCAAAGTGTGGCTCTGGCTCTGATTAACTGTGAGACTTTAGTCTCGCTGCCTTTGGCCAGACTGATGCTGTCTTTACAGATGAAGAAGACATCCATGCCAATGAAGAGACCATTGAGCCCGATGAGCCCGGCCCTGGCCGACTTGGAGAGGGCAAGAGGCCCTTTGACTGCTGCCTGACCAATATCGGGGATATCTGCTGCCGCCCTGGGCACGTTGCGTAACGCTTTCGCTTCCTGCACGGCCACTTTGCCAGCACTTACAGCCAGCTCTTCACTCTTAAACACCTTAAAAGCTGAGGCAGCATCAACAAGCGAATCAATACCTTTTCCAATAACACCAGCTTTATAAAGCACATTGCCTAGAGCCACATCGTTCTGGTTTGATTCCCTTCTGGTGACCTCTTCCAGACAATGCTGGAGACTCTGCACATCCTCCATGAAGCTCTGGAAGATCTCACCGGCTTTCTTTTGATGTTTATGGTTCACACCAATCTCTGTGGCAGTGGTGACCACACTGTTGACTCCGCTGGTAATTCCCATCCCCACCCCAGTCATTGTCAGAGCCAGAGACACTCCAGCTGTTACAGGAATTAATGCCAAACCAATAATGGAAAGCACACCTCCAGCTGCCCCCACTGAGCTGCCTGCCACACTGGAGATCTTTGCCCCCTTGTTCATCTTGTCTAGCTGAACAGCATTCTCCTCCAGGTATTTTAGAGCATCCAACATCCTGGGATGTCGCTTTTCGAACTCAGTCATGAAGCCAGAATGTTCTCCCTGAAACAAAAACACCGTCCGGAAGTTCTGGTTCATTCTGATGAAGAGAAAATAAGAAATTAAGAAAGAGTAAATAAGATGACACATCTCAAAAGGTTAGCATGTTACTTTACAATTCACCATGAAAATGATGGATTTAGGATCTGGCTCTTTTTGAAAACACATTACGAAGCGGCATGAATCCATAAAATCAACATAACGAAATAATCTCATGAAATAACTGACAAATGATAATGAGGAAAATCTTTTTTTTGTCATTTAAGTGATGAATTCTAATAATTTTGCCACAAATTTTCTTTCTTTGCAGTAAATTGAGTCTACAGTAATGCTGCAGTTTCTCAAGGTCCCCAAGTGTTTTTCTTATTTTACTTTATATTTATTTTTGTTTCTTTGAACAAAAATGAAATATGAAGTTAAAACTGTAAGCTCAGGCACTGAATGGCCATATAATAATATGAGCAGTAGATTTTGTTTTCATTTACATGAGGCCACCTCGAAGTGTAGCAGTTATTGCTATTGTTTTATTTTAGTTAACTGAGCCAACATAACTTATAACTCAGTAAGTAGACATAGTGTTGAAATGTGGAAACAGACAACATGTGTGATTGTAATATTGACAGTATTTTTGAAGGTCTTTTTCACACAATATAGTATAACAATGTATAACTGATGTCAAATAGATTTGTTTTGCGTATGAAAAAGTAATTCTGCAGAGCGACGCTAAACGAACAGGAGTGAAGTTGCCCTTTCTCATTTATTTGTCCAATTTGCAGAAACTATCATCTGTGTATTTGGTACCAGTCGGTACCTGTTACACTTACCTGATTTCATCAAGCACATTAATGTGACAAAGCATCATTTGTACGTCATCTTCAGACAAATCCACATCAAGGTCCACCAGGTTTTCGTTGTTCATCTCCATGTACAATTCACAGAGGGAGCTGTACAAGACACAAATAAAACAATTCACAATGCCGGTCGATGTTTATTTTTGCAAAATGTGCATATTATTTTGAAATGTCTCTTTACCTTGTCTCTAACTTCCCACAGATTTCCTTGGTGGTCTTCATGTATTCGTTCAGCTGATATGACAGCACTTCCACATTCTGAAGTTTGGGATGGAAGAAGACACTTGCATCTCTGTTAAACTCGAGGAGCAAAGGGCAGATCATACGTGCAGAAGTGATGACACGCTGAACAACTTCAGGGCTGATCCCTTCTGGCAGATGCAACACCGGGTTCTCCACCGTGAACACATGGACTGAGGTGACCGCCAGATTCTCCACTGCAGCCAGGAAGCAGTCGAGCTTCTGCAGACCTCCCAGAGTGTCCTTCAGCACAGCAGCCAGCTCCCTCTCCAGCTCTGCACGCCTGCTGTCTGCAGTCACCTGGGTTGCCTTGTTCCTCATGTATTCAGAAAAGGCCTTCCATTTTGTCTCTGACGTTTTGACATGGTCGAAGGCTAGGTCGATGTTGTCAGCCCTGTCTTTGATGTCCTTCATCATGGACAACTCTGTCTTCCTCTCAAGCCTCCATTTTTGGCTCGTCTCACAGAATTCTCTCACTGTGTCGATGTAGAAGAGGGTATCCCTGATGTAGCAGCACAAGGCCTCCTGAAGTTCCTTTCTGAAACACAAAACATCTTCCAGTTTGTAAAAGTTCAACACGAATTCAAACTGAACTGTTGCTGTTGAGCTGCAGGAAGCTTTGGACAGGAGTCAGACAGCCACTCTTCATCTCCAGAGTGAACTAAATACTGAAGTTGAGCTGCAGTGTTTGAACCGACAGCAGCACTGAGAGTTGCTTCACCCGCACAACATCACTGAAAGAGACACCAAACAACTACAAAGAGACACTAAATGACCTCAAAGAGATACTAAATAACTACAAAGAGATTCAGAGACACAAAACAGCTACAGAAGAGACGAAAACTACAGAGACACAAAAAAAGACAAGAAAACAACTACAAAATGACGACAAAGAGATGCAGACTCACAAAACTTCTACAAAGTAAATTACAAACATAAAAGGCGAAGAGTTGAACACTGGATTTACCAAAAACTATTTGCCACACAATAAGTATGCGTGTATGTATTTATTAGTGACTAAAAAGGCCCACTTATACACACTGTCTAGATACATCAGTCTTCTAGTTCCCAACCTGGGGGTCAGGACCAAAGTAAATGAATGGATCCAAAGTAAATTCTGAGGAGTTGTGAGATGATCGGATGGAAAAGAGGAAAGAATACTTTCCAGAACACAAAACGTTTATCAATGTGTTTAATAACTTACTGTTTTCAGAAAACTTAATTTTCAACAATATTCTACATATTTTTGAGCACAATACTCTGGATCAGCTGAACCTATTAACCCGATAATATATTTTAAACAATTAAATTATTTTACAGTGATGGTTGACTTATCAAAAGCTCAGAGGTGATCATTTTATGAAATGCAAAATTACTTTTCAATTTTTATTTAACCCAAAAACAACGTTTATCTGTGACTATGGGTTCAAACCCCCACTCGACTGTACATCTGTATAACCTTTTGTGTGGCCTTTAGGGGTTTCAGGCATTCACAGATGTGTCTAATAATACATATACTATATTTGACATTTTGCTGTTACAGGCTTTTCTGTCTCTTTCTGTGCAAAACCGAACAGCCACACCCATTTATGTACTTAATTAACTCATTCAAGACTCGGCAGTCAGCTGAGTTTTGTTTATTCCACAGGCTGAAACAGTCGGCTCTTCGAGATGAGCCAGTCCTGCGCAGAGTTGCGCGGTTTCACAATCTAGGTTTTCAAAATTAAATTAAAGACTCTCTTTGTTTCAACCACATGGTGAAGTCCCAACAATAATATGTCCATTCAGTGATGATTGGATTAAATCATTATTTCTTATTAACTCTGCATAAATGGCTCATGACAACTAATGAGTCATTATTTACATATTTACTATTTTTCTGCCCTTCAAATAAAAAACACATCATATGTGTAAATGTCTATTGTGTCATAAAACAAAAATCAAATCTTTACTGCATTTGCTTCTGACTGAATCAAAGCCCTCATAAGTGTATCACACCTCACAGGTGCATAAGTGGAGAGTTGATAAAACCACTGAACCTTTCAATGTTGCATGTACAGTACATATTTTCAATTCTGTTTTTCGTGTATCCTTTATTGTCATTAACCTAATTTAGGCCTATTAATGGAAGACACCTACAGAGACACAGAGAGAATACAACATTTCACCCATCACAACGCAACAAACACAAAAAACAGTGGTTTTATTAAGGTAAAGATAAAAAATACATAAATACAATAAAAAACAAAATCTTTACAAGCTTAAAAAATTTGACCTTATTATAACCTTTATCTTATTATGCACTGCTAATATTTTAGGCTTCGCTGTGGAAAGAATCTTGAGTCTGGGCATCGGCTGCAAAAATATTCAAACTTTACCTTTTCCCCGACATCTGTTCAACTCCTTGTGGTTTCAGATAATACCTGTGGAGAGAAAAGGTTAAAGAAAATACGATGAAACAAACTGAAAAACAGCACTGGGAGAAGAACCTTGTGTGACCAAGCTTCAAAATGTGCAGTTCACTCAGGTAAGTTTGGTTTTGCTTCCATCTCTTAATCTACACATAAACCACACCCACCTCTGTCTTTAACTTATTCAAGGCGAGGCAGAATTCTTTTCATATCACTGTAATCGAAACTTGATTTTCAGATAAAAAAACAAAAGCACAAAACAAAAACAAAAAGTACAAAAATGTTTCCTGTACATGCAAAACACAGAACACAATAATACACAATACCACAATTCATTGCCTGTGCAACAACGAAGGAGTTTTGACACCTATGGCTCTTGAACCGGGGTACTCTGAATGGGTGGTTTGTGCAGTCTAATATAGACCTGGACTCGCAGAGAACCTGCTGGTTAAAGATACATATAACTTTGCCACCCACCTTCACAAGCTTAGGTGTTTTATGTCCCTGATGTTCAGGTTACCATAGCAAGTAATCATAGTAAATATAATAACAGATTATATAAAAGACGTTTTCCTGTATAGCTAATTAAAAAATATTTAACTTCCTGAATCTGTTCACAGACAGACAGAAATATAAACACAAAGGCCTCTATGGTAGTTTCCACTAAAGTAGGAGTCTCCAGGAACACATTTGACCACGATGAAGCAGAACAACACCAGCGTCACTGTCAAGGCTGGTAAAAAACATACTAATGCTGCTTTATTGTTACTTAAAGCAATGTGTAGGGAAATAAAGACTTCTACTGTATGAAGTTCACTGAGCGAGTTCATTTTTATGGTACACAATTTCAACACAATTTCTGGTGAACCATGAGAAGTGAAACACTTCAGATCAAGGAAAGTAAATGATTTCACTTCAATATTTGTACATAATTAATTGAATCAAACGAATACCACTGGTTTACATTGGGTGCATCTGCTCACATTTCTGCAAAAAATAATTCTGTCATTTTATTTTTGAAGAGCAGCAACAGCCTTAAAGGATATATTTACAAACAGCAACTACGCAAAACCCTCAAAACTGATTCAAAATGCAATCTATGATTACTCTCAGTGATGTCTTTACTTAGGGTGAAAAACAGAAGTGCAACTGGTTTAATGTTCCTCAAACTTTACAGTGGGGTTTAAAAAGCTTGTAAACTGCCATCAAGATATTGCTTGCACGCAAACGTTAACAAACAGGTGTAACAGCATTTACTGAACACAGAGGTGAACTCTGAGATCACTTTTGTGTTCTTTAGGCGTCTGGTATGTCTCTCATGTTGTGAGAAGATCTTCTTCTTGATGTTGTGATAAGGTGGGGCGGATTCATCTTTCACTACTTTTATTTTCTGTTCTGTATTATTTTATCTAATATCTGTTTGGTTTCTCAGAATGTCTTTGTCTGTCTGTAAGACGAAGTCCCACAGTTGCTCAATCAATCAATCATTCATTTCATTTCATAAGGATAGGCTGGAAAGAACATTCTTCATTCATGGCTACAGACCTGAACGCAGATATCGGCTCATCTATCTTGACCATTAAGTACGAGTATGTGCACGTGCATGTTGGCACATACCTGTTATGCAAGGCCGCGAGAAAAGACTTGATACCATCCTGGAATCTAAACACAACCAAAGCTTGAATAACAAAAACTAAAGGTCAACATTTGCACATAATAACAATTCAAGTGCAACTTCCAACCTCCAGTTGCAGCAAACCACTGAAAAATAATCTCATTTAAAAAAAGTGCATTGACCAAAAGGAAATTTAAAAAAGTAAAAGCAGAAAGTGAGTTCTCACTGAATAACTATCCTGCAAACAAAAAGGCCAAATAAACAGTCGAAAGTAACCTGCTACTGTGCACAGAAGAGCTGGAATGTATTGATTGTTTATTTCTACAAACATAACTGGCATTTCTAGAGGTGTCAGGTTAAATTAAACTTTGGTCTGTGTCAAGGTTTCATCTGATATCTGCAATAGAGATTTATAACCCTGGAATGTCGGATTACATTTGCTGCTTATTTCTATTTTGGGACTCTCGTCTTCCAATAAAACACTAATTCAGTTTAGTTCTCCAGTATGTTTTCTCAGCTGCTGAACTTACGACTACAAACTGCAATGAATAAACACAGAAAAGTATTTGTTCTACTTCTGCTACTTCTGACTCAAAGCAGACTAGACTTAGTTAAAGGCGCTACCTGGTGGTGGAAGTCGTGCAGCACAGACACAAACATGAAGTACAACATTTTGAACATTGCAGCGAAGACAAACATATTACTCCAGTACATTTAGAATATAAACATTGAATGCAAAAAAGATGCAATTACAAATTGACTTGTAAGCTGATTAAATGGAATTATACCAAAAACGTTTGGTCTCCTACAAACAATATCAAACAGTTAGCAGCAGGAAATACCAAACAATAAAATCAATCTCTCTCATAGACTATGTTAAGGTAATGTCCATCGGCATCAACGATAACCAAATTCAGAGCCATAAGCGTCCGCCTCATCATCCAAACGCTTCTAATAGTTTTTGTTTTAGCAGCAGAACTCTGCAGAGAACAGCCAGAGAGCTGCAGAGTGGATTCTTCACTTCTCCCAGTGACTCCAGTGAAAACACCAGTCAAGGTTTTAAAGCTGCTGACATCAGCAATATACGAGACATCATTCTGCATCCACTTCCTGATAACATACTGAAAGAACTTACATTTCTTCTTCGCTCTTCTTAGTTCAACATCTGTGTCAAGGTCAGGGTCTGCGTTATCCACAGCATCAGGAAGCTCCAGTCGCTCCTCATAAAGGCACCGGGAGGGACCGACAGCATCAAAAGAAGCCTTATAACGGTTCATGTTAGACATACTGGAGAATACTTCAAGGTATTTTTGATTCAAACACGTTATTTATCAAGTCTGTATTGTGACGCTGCAGCAGCACAAGGACAGAAATAACAGAATTAACCAATTTAAGTAAAAATCACAGGACAAGTGATAAACCTGCAGTATGCATGACCAGTGTTGCACTTAAATTACTTTAATACTGCAGTGTCGTCTCAAACAAAGAGACCTAATGATGTGATCATTAGCAGCCAAGTCAGCGCTTAGTTCAGTTGTAGAGTAATATACCATCTGCTATAACAACACACGATAGTAGTAATAGTATATGATAATATTAAGTAATAGTACTTAGCGTTTGTCTGTATTGATAAAGAATTCCGGCACATGGAGGGATACTTGGTCAGATGTGTCTGTTACATTTTAAAGTATTTTTATCATAATATTAAGTCATACTTTTTGTTGTAACAGAAATACACTTCATTTTCAAATTCTTATTTATTTGTGCAAGAAAAATGTGCAGATTGAATTATACATACATGAAAAAGAAGAGCATAAGGATTGTACAGAATATCATTTGGATATTTTTCTCTAATTTAATTTTACAGGAATTGCAACTCTAGAATTAAAATAGTAATTATATTCATATAGTAGTGTTTATGATCAGGTAAAGTGCTAAATAACACACAATAATACGTCAATCCTATTTCCAGGTTTAGCAAAAGGTTCATATAAATTGGTTCATGTCATGAGAAGTACAGCCAATTAAGAATTCCTTACTGCGGACTGAGAAAGGATTATCTCATCTTATCTTATCTTATCATCATCTTATCATCATCTTAACTTAAAGATACATTTTGATGATGTTTGATGCAGTTGAGCTGGAAGATGAATTTCAAGTTGGTAATCGTCTCTGTTCACTGAGCACTACTGCATTACACACGACTGTCTCTCATCTATTTCTTCTTTTTCATCCACTTCATCAAATGGAATTTTCATTCCTGTTCCTTCATTTCCTTCTCTGGATAAAATGGCGTCTCCAGGACAGCTTTGTCTTTCTCTGATGTCAGCAGACCTTTGCACAGGAAGTCATAGATCTTCTGCCATGAGTCCATCTCTGAGCACCAAAGTGCTGCTCTGGCTCTGATTAACTGTGAGACTTTAGTCTCGCTGCCTTTGGCCAGACTGATGCTGTCTTTACAGATGGTGATGATATCCAAGCCAATGAAGAGAGCATTGAGCCCAATGAAACCGGCCCTGGCCGACTTGGAGAGGGCAAGAGGCCCTTTGACTGCTGCCTGACCAATATCAGGGATATCTGCCGCCACCCTGGGCACGTTACGTAACGCTTTCCCTTCCTGCACGGCCACTTTGCCAGCACTTACAGCCAGCTCTTCACTCTTAAACACCTTAAAAGCTGAGGCAGCATCAACAAATGAATCAATACTTTTTCCAACAGCACCAGCTTTACAAAGCACCTTGCCTATTCCCAGAGCCACATCTATCGGCTTTGTTTCCATTTTGGTGACCTCTTCCAGACAATCCTGGAGTCTCTGCACATCCTCCATGAAGCTCTTGAAGATCTCACCGACTTTCTTTTGATGTTTATTGTTCACACCAATCTCTGTGGCAGTGGTGACCAGACTGTTGACTCCGCTGGTAATTCCCATCCCCACCCCAGTCATTGTCAGAACTAAAGACACTCCAGCTGTTACAGGAATTAATGCCAAACCAATGATGGAAAGCACACCTCCAGCTGCCCCCACTGAGCTGCCTGCCACACTGGAGATCTTTGCCCCAAAATGCATCTTGTCTAGCTGAACAGCATTCTCCTCCAGGTCTTTTAGAGCATCCAACATCCTGGGATGTCGCTTTTCGAACTCAGTCATGAAGGCAGAATGTTCTCCCTGAAACAAAAACACCGTCCGGAAGTTCTGGTTCATTCTGATGAAGAGAAAAGAAGAAATTAAGAAAGAGTAAATAAGATGACACATCTCAAAAGGTTAGCATGTTACTTTAAAATTCACGATGAAAATAATGGAATTAGGATCTGGCTCTTTTTGAAAACACATTACGAAGCGGCATGAATCCATAAAATCAACATAACGAAATAATCTCATGAAATAACTGACAAATGATAATGAGGAAAATCTTTTTTTTGTCATTTAAGTGATGAATTCTAATAATTTTGCTTCTAATTTTCTTTCGTTGCAGTAAATTGAGTCTACGGTAATGCTGCAGTTTCTCAAGGTCCCCAAGTGTTTTTCTTATTTTACTTTATATTTATTTTAGTTTCTTTGAACAAAAATGAAATATGAAGTTAAAACTGTAAGCTCAGGCACTGAATGGCCATATAATAATATGAGCAGTAGATTTTGTTTTCATTTACATGAGGCCACCTCGAAGTGTAGCAGTTACTGCTATTGTTTTATTTTAGTTAACTGAGCCAACATAACTTATAACTCAGTAAGTAGACATAGTGTTGAAATGTGGAAACAGACAACATGTGTGATTGTAATATTGACAGTATTTTTGAAGGTCTTTTTCACACAATATAGTATAACAATGTATAACTGATGTCAAATAGATTTGTTTTGCGTATGAAAAAGTAATTCTGCAGAGCGAGGCTAAACGAACAGGAGTGAAGTTGCCCTTTCTCATTTATTCGTCCGATTTGTAGAAACTATCATCTGTGTATTTGGTACCAGTCGGTACCTGTTACACTTACCTGATTTCATCAAGCTCATGAATGTGACAAAGCATCATTTGTACGTCATCTTCAGACAAATCCACATCAAGGTCCACCAGGTTTTCGTTGTTCATCTCCATGTACAATTCACAGAGGGAGCTGTACAAGACACAAATAAAACAATTCATAATACCGGTCGATGTTTATTTTTGCAAAATGTGCATATTATTTTGAAATGTCTCTTTACCTTTTCTCTATCTTCCCCCAGATTTCCTTGGTGGTCTTCATGTATTCGTTCAGCTGATATGACAGCACTTCCACATTCTGAAGTTTGGGATGGAAGAAGACACTTGCATCTCTTTTAAACTTGAGGAGGAGAGGGCAGATTATCCGTGCAGCAGTGATGACATGCTGAACATCTTCAGGGCTGATCCCTTCTGGCAGATGTAACACCGGGTTCTCCACCGTGAACACATGGACTGAGGTGACCGCCAGATTCTCCACTGCATCCAGGAAGCAGTCGAGCTCCTGCAGACCTCCCAGAGTGTCCTTCAGCACAGCAGCCAGCTCCCTCTCCAGCTCTGCACGCCTGCTGTCTGCAGTCACCTGGGTTGCCTTGCTCGTCATGTATTCAGAAAAGGCCTTCCATTTTTTCTCTGACTTTTTGACATGGTCGAAGGCTAGGTCGATGTTGTCAGCCCTGTCTTTGATGTCCTTCATCATGGACAACTCTGTCTTCCTCCCAAGCATCCATTTTTGGCTCGTCTCACAGAATTCTCTCACTGTGTCGATGTAGAAGAGGGTATCCCCGATGTAGCAGCACAAGGCCTCCTGAAGTTCCTTTCTGAAACACAAAACATCTTCCAGTTTGAGAAAGTTCAACACTAATTCAAACTGAACTGTTGCTGTTGAGCTGCAGGAAGCTTTGGACAGGAGTCAGACAGCCACTCTTCATCTCCAGAGTGAACTAAATACTGAAGTTGAGCTGCAGTGTTTGAACCGACAGCAGGACTGAGAGTTGCGTCACCCGCACAACATCACTGAAAGAGACACCAAACAACTACAAAGAGACACTAAATGACCTCAAAGAGATACTCAATAACTACAAAGAGATTCAGAGACACAAAACAATAACTACACAAAAATACTACAACATGAGCTAAATGACTACAAAGAGACACAAACTACACAAAAAGCAAACACAATGACTAAAGAGAGACAGACAAAAAACAACCACAGAAATGCAAAAAGACAATAAAACGACTACAAAGAGAACAGAACGACTACAAAAGAGATACAGAGACAATAAGCAGCAGCAAAAGAGACAAACAACTACAGAAAATTAAAAAAGACAACAAAACGACTACAAAGAGACAGACAAACACAACCTCAACAAAGGAAACTACAAACAAAAAAGGTAAAAGGGGGAATACTGGATTCACCATAAACTATATAACACAATAAGTATGCATGTATTTATTAACGACTAAAAAGGCCCACTCATACATCTGAGGGGTCGTGAGATGATCGGATGGAAAAGAGGAAAGAATACTTACCAGAGCACCGATCGTTTATCAATGTGTTTAATGACTTCCTGTTTTCAGAAAACCTTTTTTAACAATATTCTACTTATTCTTTTGAACACAATATGTTACAATAATCTATTTTGAACAGTGAAATGATTTTACAGTGATTGATGACATACCAAACCCTAAGAGGTGATCATTTCACTACATGCAACATTACTTTTCTACATTTATGCAACACTAAAAAAAAACACTGAAATGTATTTAAATAGCACTGAGTGAAGAACCTTGGATGACCAAACTTCACAATATGTGCAATTCACTCCGTTAAGTTTGGTTTTGCTTCATCTCTTTATCTACGAACCACACCCACCTCTGTCTTTAGTTTATTCAAGGTGAGGCAGAACTTTGTTCAACTGGGTTTATCTTCCTAAAACTTTACAGTGGGTCTTAAAAAGCTTTTAAAATATGGAGGACTGGCATCAAGAAATTGCTTGCATGCACGGGTTAACAAACATGTGTAACAGCATTTACTGAACAGATGAACTCTGAGATCACTTTTATCCTCTTTAGTCGTCTGGGTTGTCTCTCATGTTGTGACGAGCTCTTCTTCTTGATGTTGTGATAAGGTGGGGCGGATACACCTTTCACTACTTTTATTTTCTGTTCTATGTAACTGTGCATAGAGGAGTTGTAGTGGTTAAACTGTGTACTGATTGTTTATTTCTACAAACATAACCGGCAGTTCTACAGGTGTCAGGTTGAATTAAACTTTGGACTGTGTCAACCTTTCATCTGATAACTGCACTAGAGCCTTATCAAATACGTCAGCAGCATCATAAAGGTTTAACACAGTGAGTGGTGGTCAAGTGTGAGGACAATACAACTGTAAAGTGATGTCTATCATATCAGTCACGTTATTGATCGTCATTCATTTGGTTTACTGGAATGTTCTTGCCTCAAGGTTCATTCTGTGGTTGTTTGTGCTCTACATCTCAATCTTTGATACCAGCTGCTCATGTTGGCCTGCAGTAAAAAATACAATCCTAGAATGATGAGGTGCCAGTGAGGTGTTAAATAAGATACATGCATTTAATTAGATAATCGTACACACTGTGTGTAAGTTGCAGCCAGAGACTCAGCTCGAACTTGCAGTCTTGTTATTGCTCTAGTTTACAACAAAAACAATAAAATGTTTGTTCACTGAAAAACTACCATCTATCTTCCAGAAACTAAAATGAAAAACCACAGAAAGGGAAAGGGAGAACCACAGGATAATAGTTCATTAAGTGATTATGATTAAATCATTATTTCTATTGTATCTGCATTAAGTACCAAATGGCTCATGATGAATATTAAGTCATCATTTGAACATAGTTGCTATTTTTGTGCCCCTCAAATAAAAACACATCATATATGTAAATGTATGTTGTGACATATAACAAATAACAAATCTTTTGTAAGCATTTCTTTTTGACTGAATCAAAGCCCTCATAGGTGTATCTGTGGAAAGTAGATAGAACCACGAAACCTTCCCATTTTGTATTTACATATTTTCAATTATGTTCAAGTGTATCCTTTATTCTTATTCTTCTTAATATGTTGACCTCTTTCAGGCCTATTAATGACAGACACCTATAGAGACAGAGAGACGCCCACATTTCACACATTACAACTCAGTAAACACAAAAATCAGGGGTTTTAAGGTAAAGATTTAAAAAAGAATATATATATATATATATATATATATATATATATATATATATATATATATATACACATATACACAGAACAACAAAAATCTTTACAAGCTGAAAACATTCGACATTATCGTAAACATAACTTTATCTTATTATGCGCTGCTAACATTTTAGGCTTTGCTGTGAAAACAATCTGGAGTGTTTGCAGCAGCTAAAACATTCAAACTTTACCTTTTCCCTGACATCTGTTTGTCTCCACTTGGTACGCTGTCTACAACTCCTTGTGGCTTCAGATATTACCTGTGCAGACAAAATGTAAGAAAAAAAGATAGAACAAACTCTGAAATACTATTAAATAGCACTGAGTGAAGAAGCTTGTGTGACCAAACTTCAATATGTGCAATTCACTCCGTTAAGTTTGGTTTTGCTTTTATCTCTTTATCTACATACGAACCACACCCACCTCTGTCTTTAGTTTATTCAAGGCGAGGCAGAACTTTGTTCAACTGGGTTAATGATTCTAAAACTTTACAGCGGGTGAAACAACCGGTAACTGATAAGTTAGGGCGGATACATCTGTCACTCTTTTCATGTCACTGCTTTGTATTTTTTTACCTAATATCCGTCCGGTTTCTCAGTATTATTTTGTCTGTCTGTAAGAGGAAGTCCCAGAGTTGCTCAATCATTCAATTAATCCATCATGTCATTTTATTAAGATCGGCTGTAAAGAACATTCTTCATTCATGGCTACTGAACTGAACGCAGATATTGGCACGTTAAATAAGATACATGCATTTAATTAGATAATCGTACACACTGTGTGTAAGTTGCAGCCAGAGACTCAGCTCGAACTTGCAGTCTTGTTATTGCTCTAGTTTACAACAAAAACAATAAAGTGTTTGTTCACTGAAAAACTACCATGGATAACCACAGACAGGGAAAAGGAGAACCGACAGCAACATAATAGTTCATTAAGTGATTATTATGATTAAATCATTATTTCTATTTTATCTGCATTAAGTACCAAATCGCTCATGATGAATATTAAGTTATCATTTAAACATAGTTGCTGTTTGTGCCCCTCAAATAAAAACACATCATATATGTAAATGTATGTTGTGTCATATAACAAATAACAAATCTTGAGTAAGCATTTCTTTTTGACTGAATCAAAGCCCTCATAGGTGTATCTGTGGAAAGTAGATAGAACCACGAAACCTTCCCATTTAGTATTTACATATTTTCAATTCTGTTCAAGTGTATCCTTTATTCTTATTATTCTTAATATGTAGACCTCTTTCAGGCATATTAATGATAGACACCTACAGAGTGTCTATCAGGAGTCTGTGGAGACAAAATGTAAGAAAAAAAAAAAGATGGAACAAACTCTGGAATACTATTAAATAGCACTGAGTGAAGAAGCTTGTGTGACCAAACTTCAATATGTGCAATTCACTCCATTAAGTTTGGTTTTGCTTTCGTTTCTTAATATGAACCACACCCATGTCTTTAGTTTATTTGAGGTGAAGCAGAACTTTGTTCAACTAGGTTAATATTTCTAAAACTGTGTAAGGTTAAATTAAACTTTGGACTGAGTCAGAGTTTCATCTGATATCTGCAATAGAACGTTATAATCCTAGAATGTCAGATTACTGTTGCTGCATATTTTTATTTTATATTTCACTTTATTATATTTTACTTTATCTTATATTTTCTGTAAATTTAATTTGTTTCTACTTTGCATTGTTGCTCGTTGTTGATTGTTGTTAAATGTTACGCACCTCCCGTCATGTCAAATTCCTTGTATGTTCAACATACGATGGCGATAAACGGTTTCTGATTCTGATTCTGATTCTGAAACTGCAATGAATAAACACAGAAAAGTATTTGTTCTACTTCTGCTACTTCTGACTCAAAGCAGACTAGACTTAGTTAAAGGCGCTACCTGGTGGTGGAAGTCGTGCAGCACAGACACAAACATGAAGTACAACATTTTGAACATTGCAGCGAAGACAAACATATTACTCCAGTACATTTAGAATATGAACGTTGAATGCAAAAAAAAAATGCAATTATAAATTGACTTGTAAGCTGATTAAATGGAATTATACCAAAAGAAGTTTGGTCCCTTATAAACAATATCTAACAGTGAGCAGCAGGAAATACCAAACAATAAAATCAATCTCTCTCATAGACTATGTTAAGGTAATGTCCATCGGCATCAACGATAACCAAATTCAGAGCCATAAGCGTCCGCCTCATCATCCAAACGCTTCTAATAGTTTTTGTTTTAGCAGCAGAACTCTGCAGAGAACAGCCAGAGAGCTGCAGAGTGGATTCTTCACTTCTCCCAGTGACTCCAGTGAAAACACCAGTCAAGGTTTTAAAGCTGCTGACATCAGCAATATACGAGACATCATTCTGCATCCACTTCCTGATAACATACTGAAAGAACTTACATTTCTTCTTTGCTCTTCTTAGTTCAACATCTGTGTCAAGGTCAGTGTCTGCATTATCCACAGCATCAGGAAGCTCCAGTCGCTCCTCATAAAGGCACCGGGAGGGACCGACAGCATCAAAAGAAGCCTTATAACGGTTCATGTTGGACATACTGGAGAATACTTCAAGGTATTTTTGATTCAAACACGTTATTTATCAAGTCTGTATTGTGACGTTGCAGCAGCACAAGGACAGAAATAACAGAATTAACCAATTTAAGTAAAAATCACAAGACAAGTGATAAACCTGCAGTATGCATGACCAGTGTTGCACTTAAATGACTTTAATACTGCAGTGTCGTCTCAAACAAAGAGACCTAATGATGTGATCATTAGCAGCCAAGTCAGCGCTTAGTTCAGTTGTAGAGTAATATACCATCTGCTATAACAACACACTATAGTAGTAATAGTATATGATAATATTAAGTAATAGTACTTAGCGTTTGTCTGTATTGATAAAGAATTCCAGCACATGGAGGGATACTTGGTCAGATGTGTCTGTTACATTTTAAAGTATTTTTATCATAATATTAAGTCATACTTTTTTGTTGTAACAGAAATACACTTCATTTTCAAATTCTTATTTATTTGTGCAAGAAAAATGTGCAGATTGAATTATACATACATGAAAAAGAAGAGCATAAGGATTGTACAGAATATCATTTGGATATTTTTCTCTAATTTAATTTTACAGGAATTGCAACTCTAGAATTAAAATAGTAATTATATTCATATAGTCGTGTTTATGATCAGGTAAAGTGCTAGATAACACACAATAATACGTCAATCCTATTTCCAGGTTTAGCAAAATGTTCATATAAATTGGTTCATGTCATGAGAAGTACAGCCAATTAAGAATTCCTTTCTGCGGACTGATAAAGGATTATCTCATCTTATCTTATCTTATCATCATCTTATCATCATCTTAACTTAAAGATACATTTTGATGAGGTTTGATGCAGTTGAGCTGGAAGATGAATTTCAAGTTGGTAATCGTCTCTGTTCACTCAGCACTACTGCATTACACACGACTGTTTCTCATCTATTTCTTCTTTTTTATCCACTTCATCGAATGGAATTCCCATTCCTGTTTCTTCACTTCCTTCTCTGGGTAAAATGGCGTCTCCAGGACAGCTTTGTCTTTCTCTGATGTCAGCAGACCTTTGCACAGGAAGTCACAGATCTTCTGCCATGAGTCCATCTCTGAGCACCAAAGTGCTGCTCTGGCTCTGATTAACTGTGAGACTTTAGTCTCGCTGCCTTTGGCCAGACTGATGCTGTCTTTACAGATGAAGAAGACATCCATGCCAATGAAGAGACCATTGAGCCCGATGAGCCCGGCCCTGGCCGACTTGGAGAGGGCAAGAGACCCTTTGACTGCTGCCTGACCAATATCGGGGATATCTGCTGCCGCCCTGGGCACGTTACGTAACGCTTTCGCTTCCTGCACGGCCACTTTGCCAGCACTTACAGCCAGCTCTTCACTCTTTAACACCTTAAAAGCTGAGGCAGCATCAACAATACTGTTTCCAATATCACCAGCTTTACAAAGCACATTGCCTAGAGCCACATCGTTCTGGTTTGATTCCCTTCTGGTGACCTCTTCCAGACAATCCTGGAGACTCTGCACATCCTCCATGAAGCTCTGGAAGATCTCACCGGCTTTCTTTTGATGTTTACGGTTCACACCAATCTCTGTGCCAGTGGTGACCACACTGTTGACTGCGCTGGTAATTCCCATCCCCACCCCAGTCATTGTCAGAGCCAGAGACACTCCAGCTGTTACAGGAATTAATGCCAAACCAACGATGGAAAGCACACCTCCAGCTGCCCCCACTGAGCTGCCTGCCACACTGGAGATCTTTGCCCCCTTGTTCATCTTGTCTAGCTGAACAGCATTCTCCTCCAGGTATTTTAGAGCATCCAACATCCTGGGATGTCGCTTTTCGAACTCAGTCATGAAGGCAGAATGTTCTCCCTGAAACAAAAACACCGTCCGGAAGTTCTGGTTCATTCTGATGAAGAGAAAAGAAGAAATTAAGAAAGAGTAAATAAGATGACACATCTCAAAAGGTTAGCATGTTACTTTAAAATTCACCATGAAAATGATGGATTTAGGATCTGGCTCTTTTTGAAAACACATTACGAAGCGACATGAATCCATAAAATCAACATAACGAAATAATCTCATGAAATAACTGACAAATGATAATGAGGAAAATCTTTTTTTTGTCATTTAAGTGATGAATTCTAATAATTTTGCCACAAATTTTCTTTCGTTGCAGTAAATTGAGTCTACGGTAATGCTGCAGTTTCTCAAGGTCCCCAAGTGTTTTTCTTATTTTACTTTATATTTATTTTAGTTTCTTTGAACAAAAATGAAATATGAAGTTAAAACTGTAAGCTCAGGCACTGAATGGCCATATAATAATATGAGCAGTAGATTTTGTTTTCATTTACATGAGGCCACCTCGAAGTGTAGCAGTTATTGCTATTGTTTTATTTTAGTTAACTGAGCCAACATAACTTATAACTCAGTAAGTAGACATAGTGTTGAAATGTGGAAACAGACAACATGTGTGATTGTAATATTGACAGTATTTTTGAAGGTCTTTTTCACACAATATAGTATAACAATGTATAACTGATGTCAAATAGATTTGTTTTGCGTATGAAAAAGTAATTCTGCAGAGCGAGGCTAAACGAACAGGAGTGAAGTTGCCCTTTCTCATTTATTCGTCCGATTTGTAGAAACTATCATCTGTGTATTTGGTACCAGTCGGTACCTGTTACACTTACCTGATTTCATCAAGCTCATGAATGTGACAAAGCATCATTTGTACGTCATCTTCAGACAAATCCACATCAAGGTCCACCAGGTTTTCGTTGTTCATCTCCATGTACAATTCACAGAGGGAGCTGTACAAGACACAAATAAAACAATTCACAATACCGGTCGATGTTTATTTTTGCAAAATGTGCATATTATTTTGAAATGTCTCTTTACCTTTTCTCTAACTTCCCACAGATTTCCTTGGTGGTCTTCATGTATTCGTTCAGCTGATATGACAGCACTTCCACATTCTGAAGTTTGGGATGGAAGAAGACACTTGCATCTCTTTTAAACTTGAGGAGCAAAGGGCAGATCATACGTGCAGAAGTGATGACACGCTGAACAACTTCAGGGCTGATCCCTTCTGGCAGATGTAACACCGGGTTCTCCACTGTGAACACATGGACTGAGGTGACCGCCAGATTCTCCACTGCATCCAGGAAGCAGTCGAGCTTCTGCAGACCTCCCAGAGTGTCCTTCAGCACAGCAGCCAGCTCCCTCTCCAGCTCTGCACGCCTGCTGTCTGCAGTCACCTGGGTTGCCTTGCTCTTCATGTATTCAGAAAAGGCCTTACATTTTTTCTCTGACTTTTTGACATGGTCGAAGGCTAGGTCGATGTTGTCAGCCCTGTCTTTGATGTCCTTCATCATGGACAACTCTGTCTTCCTCTCAAGCATCCATTTTTGGCTCGTCTCACAGAATTCTCTCACTGTGTTGATGTAGCTGAGGGTATCCCTGATGTAGCAGCGCAAGGCCTCCTGAAGTTCCTTTCTGAAACACAAAACATCTTCCAGTTTGTAAAAGTTCAACACGAATTCAAACTGAACTGTTGCTGTTGAGCTGCAGGAAGCTTTGGACAGGAGTCAGACAGCCACTCTTCATCTCCAGAGTGAACTAAATACTGAAGTTGAGCTGCAGTGTTTGAACCGACAGCAGCACTGAGAGTTGCGTCACCCGCACAACATCACTGAAAGAGACACCAAACAACTACAAAGAGACACTAAATGACCTCAAAGAGATACTAAATAACTACAAAGAGATTCAGAGACACAAAACAGCTACAGAAGAGACGAAAACTACAGAGACACAAAAAAAGACAAGAAAACAACTACAAAATGACGACAAAGAGATGCAGACTCACAAAACTTCTACAAAGTAAATTACAAACATAAAAGGCGAAGAGTTGAACACTGGATTTACCAAAAACTATTTGCCACACAATAAGTATGCGTGTATGTATTTATTAGTGACTAAAAAGGCCCACTTATACACACTGTCTAGATACATCAGTATTCTAGTTCCCAACCTGGGGGTCAGGACCAAAGTAAATGAATGGATCCAAAGTAAATTCTGAGGAGTTGTGAGATGATCGGATGGAAAAGAGGAAAGAATACTTTCCAGAACACAAAACGTTTATCAATGTGTTTAATAACTTACTGTTTTCAGAAAACTTAATTTTCAACAATATTCTACATATTTTTGAGCACAATACTCTGGATCAGCTGAACCTATTAACCTTATAATATATTTTAAACAATTAAATTATTTTACAGTGATGGTTGACTTATCAAAAGCTCAGAGGTGATCATTTTATTAAATGCAAAATTACTTTTCAATTTTTATTTAACCCAAAAACAACGTTTATCTGTGACTATGGGTTCAAACCCCCACTCGACTGTACATCTGTATAACCTTTTGTGTGGCCTTTAGGGGTTTCAGGCATTCACAGATGTGTCTAATAATACATATACTATATTTGACATTTTGCTGTTATAGGCTTTTCTGTCTCTTTCTGTGCAAAACCGAACAGCCACACCCATTCATGTACTTAATTAACTCATTCAAGACTCGGCAGTCAGCTGAGTTTTGTTTATTCCACAGGCTGAAACAGTCGGCTCTTCGAGATGAGCCAGTCCTGCGCAGAGTTGCGCGGTTTCACAATCTAGGTTTTCAAAATTAAATTAAAGACTCTCTTTGTTTCAACCACATGGTGAAGTCCCAACAATAATATGTCCATTCAGTGATGATTGGATTAAATCATTATTTCTTATTAACTCTGCATAAATGGCTCATGACAACTAATGAGTCATTATTTACATATTTACTATTTTTCTGCCCTTCAAATAAAAAACACATCATATGTGTAAATGTCTATTGTGTCATAAAACAAAAATCAAATCTTTACTGCATTTGCTTCTGACTGAATCAAAGCCCTCATAAGTGTATCACACCTCACAGGTGCATAAGTGGAGAGTTGATAAAACCACTGAACCTTTCAATGTTGCATGTACAGTACATATTTTCAATTCTGTTTTAGCGTGTCCTTTATTGTCATTAATCTAATTTAGGCCTATTAATGGAAGACACCTACACAGACACAGAGAGAATACAACATTTCACCCATCACAACGCAACAAACACAAAAAACAGTGGTTTTATTAAGGTAAAGATAAAAAATACATAAATACAATAAAAAACAAAATCTTTACAAGCTTAAAAAATTTGACCTTATTATAACCTTTATCTTATTATGCACTGCTGATATTTTAGGCTTCGCTGTGGAAAGAATCTTGAGTCTGGGCATCGGCTGCAAAAATATTCAAACTTTACCTTTTCCCCGACATCTGTTCAACTCCTTGTGGTTTCAGATAATACCTGTGGAGAGAAAAGGTTAAAGAAAATACGATGAAACAAACTGAAAAATAGCACTGGGAGAAGAACCTTGTGTGACCAAGCTTCAAAATGTGCAGTTCACTCAGGTAAGTTTGGTTTTGCTTCCATCTCTTAATCTACACATAAACCACACCCACCTCTGTCTTTAACTTATTCAAGGCGAGGCAGAATTCTTTTCATATCACTGTAATCGAAACTTGATTTTCAGATAAAAAAACAAAAGCACAAAACAAAAACAAAAAGTACAAAAATGTTTCCTGTACATGCAAAACACAGAACACAATAATACACAATACCACAATTCATTGCCTGTGCAACAACGAAGGAGTTTTGACACCTATGGCTCTTGAACCGGGGTACTCTGAATGGGTGGTTTGTGCAGTCTAACATAGACCTGGACTCGCAGAGAACCTGCTGGTTAAAGATACATATAACTTTGCCACCCACCTTCACAAGCTTAGGTGTTTTATGTCCCTGATGTTCAGGTTACCATAGCAAGTAATCATAGTAAATATAATAACAGATTATATAAAAGACGTTTTCCTGTATAGCTAATTAAAAAATATTTAACTTCCTGAATCTGTTCACAGACAGACAGAAATATAAACACAAAGGCCTCTATGGTAGTTTCCGCTAAAGTAGGAGTCTCCAGGAACACATTTGACCACGATGAAGCAGAACAACACCAGCGTCACTGTCAAGGCTGGTAAAAAACATACGAATGCTGCTTTATTGTTACTTAAAGCAATGTGTAGGGAAATAAAGACTTCTACTGTATGAAGTTCACTGAGCGAGTTCATTTTTATGGTACACAATTTCAACACAATTTCTGGTGAACCATGAGAAGTGAAACACTTCAGATCAAGGAAAGTAAATGATTTCACTTCAATATTTGTACATAATTAATTGAATCAAACGAATACCACTGGTTTACATTGGGTGCATCTGCTCACATTTCTGCAAAAAATAATTCTGTCATTTTATTTTTGAAGAGCAGCAACAGCCTTAAAGAATATATTTACAAACAGCAACTACGCAAAACCCTCAAAACTGATTCAAAATGCAATCTATGATTACTCTCAGTGATGTCTTTACTTAGGGTGAAAAACAGAAGTGCAACTGGTTTAATGTTCCTCAAACTTTACAGTGGGTTTAAAAAGCTTGGAAACTGCCATCAAGATATTGCTTGCACGCAAACGTTAACAAACAGGTGTAACAGCATTTACTGAACACAGAGGTGAACTCTGAGATCACTTTTGTGTTCTTTAGGCGTCTGGTATGTCTCTCATGTTGTGAGAAGATCTTCTTCTTGATGTTGTGATAAGGTGGGGCGGATTCATCTTTCACTACTTTTATTTTCTGTTCTGTATTATTTTATCTAATATCTGTTTGGTTTCTCAGAATGTCTTTGTCTGTCTGTAAGACGAAGTCCCACAGTTGCTCAATCATTCAATCATTCATTTCATTTCATAAGGATAGGCTGGAAAGAACATTCTTCATTCATGGCTACAGACCTGAACGCAGATATCGGCTCATCTATCTTGACCATTAAGTACGAGTATGTGCACGTGCATGTTGGCACATACCTGTTATGCAAGGCCGCGAGAAAAGACTTGATACCATCCTGGAATCTAAACACAACCAAAGCTGGAATAACAAAAACTAAAGGTCAACATTTGCACATAATAACAACTCAAGTGCAACTTCCAACCTCCAGTTGCAGCAAACCACTGAAAAATAATCTCATTTAAAAAAAAGTGCATTGACCAAAAGGAAATTTAAAAAAGTAAAAGCAGAAAGTGAGTTCTCACTGAATAATTATCCTGCAAACAAAAAGGCCAAATAAACAGTCGAAAGTAACCTGCTACTGTGCACAGAAGAGCTGGAATACCTGATGTATTGATTGTTTATTTCTACAAACATAACTGCCTTGAATGAAACTTTGGTCTGTGTCAAAGTTTCATCTGATATCTGCAATAGAGATTTATAACCCTCGAATGTCGGATTGCTGTTGCTGCTTATTTCTATTTTGGGACTCTCGTCTTCCAATAAAACACTAATTCACTTTAGTTCTCCAGTATGTTTTCTCAGCTGCTGAACATAAGACTAATTACATGTCTTCATAAACATAAACTGTTTGTGCCCCTTCCATCTGGTAGGAGGCTGAGGTCCATCAGGACCAAGACCTCACGACACATGAACAGTTTCTTCCCGTCGGCAGTCGGGCTCATTAACAGCCCGGGACCCCCACTGACTCTGTCCTCCCCAGGACAATTTCCCTCCGGTCACTCCCCCGCACATCCCTTCTATCACACTGGACACTTTTACACTACGCCGCTTGTGCACTCGACTTCACTTTATTTTATATTTCACTTTATCTTATATTTCACTTTATCTTATATTTCACTTTATTATATTTTACTTTATCTTATATTTTCTGTAAATTTAATTTGTTTCTACTTTGCATTGTTGCTCGTTGTTGATTGTTGTTAAATGTTACGCACCTCCCGTCATGTCAAATTCCTTGTATGTTCAACATACGATGGCAATAAACGGTTTCTGATTCTGATTCTGATTCTGAAACTGCAATGAATAAACACAGAAAAGTATTTGTTCTACTTCTGCTACTTCTGACTCAAAGCAGACTAGACTTAGTTAAAGGCGCTACCTGGTGGTGGAAGTCGTGCAGCACAGACACAAACATGAAGTACAACATTTTGAACATTGCAGCGAAAACAAATATATTACTCCAGTACATTTAGAATATAAACATTGAATGCAAAAAAGATGCAATTACAAATTGACTTGTAAGCTGATTAAATGGAATTATACCAAAAACGTTTGGTCTCCTACAAACAATATCAAACAGTTAGCAGCAGGAAATACCAAACAATAAAATCAATCTCTCTCATAGACTATGTTAAGGTAATGTCCATCGGCATCAACGATAACCAAATTCAGAGCCATAAGCGTCCGCCTCATCATCCAAACGCTTCTAATAGTTTTTGTTTTAGCAGCAGAACTCTGCAGAGAACAGCCAGAGAGCTGCAGAGTGGATTCTTCACTTCTCCCAGTGACTCCAGTGAAAACACCAGTCAAGGTTTTAAAGCTGCTGACATCAGCAATATACGAGACATCATTCTGCATCCACTTCCTGATAACATACTGAAAGAACTTACATTTCTTCTTCGCTCTTCTTAGTTCAACATCTGTGTCAAGGTCAGTGTCTGCGTTATCCACAGCATCAGGAAGCTCCAGTCGCTCCTCATAAAGGCACCGGGAGGGACCGACAGCATCAAAAGAAGCCTTATAACGGTTCATGTTGGACATACTGGAGAATACTTCAAGGTATTTTTGATTCAAACACGTTATTTATCAAGTCTGTATTGTGACGTTGCAGCAGCACAAGGACAGAAATAACAGAATTAACCAATTTAAGTAAAAATCACAAGACAAGTGATAAACCTGCAGTATGCATGACCAGTGTTGCACTTAAATTACTTTAATACTGCAGTGTCGTCTCAAACAAAGAGACCTAATGATGTCATCATTAGCAGCCAAGTCAGCGCTTAGTTCAGTTGTAGAGTAATATACCATCTGCTATAACAACACACTATAGTAGTAGTAGTATATGATAATATTAAGTAATAGTACTTAGCGTTTGTCTGTATTGATAAAGAATTCCGGCACATGGAGGGATACTTGGTCAGATGTGTCTGTTACATTTTAAAGTATTTTTATCATAATATTAAGTCATACTTTTTTGTTGTAACAGAAATACACTTCATTTTCAAATTCTTATTTATTTGTGCAAGAAAAATGTGCAGATTGAATTATACATACATGAAAAAGAAGAGCATAAGGATTGTACAGAATATCATTTGGATATTTTTCTCTAATTTAATTTTACAGGAATTGCAACTCTAGAATTAAAATAGTAATTATATTCATATAGTAGTGTTTATGATCAGGTAAAGTGCTAAATAACACACAATAATACGTCAATCCTATTTCCAGGTTTAGCAAAAGGTTCATATAAATTGGTTCATGTCATGAGAAGTACAGCCAATTAAGAATTCCTTACTGCGGACTGAGAAAGGATTATCTCATCTTATCTTATCTTATCATCATCTTATCATCATCTTAACTTAAAGATACATTTTGATGATGTTTGATGCAGTTGAGCTGGAAGATGAATTTCAAGTTGGTAATCGTCTCTGTTCACTCAGCACTACTGCATTACACACGACTGTCTCTCATCTATTTCTTCTTTTTCATCCACTTCATCAAATGGAATTTTCATTCCTGTTTCTTCACTTCCTTCTCTGGATAAAATGGCGTCTCCAGGACAGCTTTGTCTTTCTCTGATGTCAGCAGACCTTTGCACAGGAAGTCATAGATCTTCTGCCATGAGTCCATCTCTGAGCACCAAAGTGCTGCTCTGGCTCTGATGAACTGTGAGACTTTAGTCTCGCTGCCTTTGGCCAGACTGATGCTGTCTTTACAGATGGTGATGATATCCAAGCCAATGAAGAGAGCATTGAGCCCAATGAAACCGGCCCTGGCCGACTTGGAGAGGGCAAGAGGCCCTTTGACTGCTGCCTGACCAATATCAGGGATATCTGCCGCCACCCTGGGCACGTTACGTAACGCTTTCCCTTCCTGCACGGCCACTTTGCCAGCACTTACAGCCAGCTCTTCACTCTTTAACACCTTAAAAGCTGAGGCAGCATCAACAAATGAATCAATACTTTTTCCAACAGCACCAGCTTTACAAAGCACCTTGCCTATTCCCAGAGCCACATCTATCGGCTTTGTTTCCATTTTGGTGACCTCTTCCAGACAATCCTGGAGTCTCTGCACATCCTCCATGAAGCTCTTGAAGATCTCACCGACTTTCTTTTGATGTTTATTGTTCACACCAATCTCTGTGCCAGTGGTGACCAGACTGTTGACTCCGCTGGTAATTCCCATCCCCACCCCAGTCATTGTCAGAACTAAAGACACTCCAGCTGTTACAGGAATTAATGCCAAACCAATGATGGAAAGCACACCTCCAGCTGCCCCCACTGAGCTGCCTGCCACACTGGAGATCTTTGCCCCAAAATGCATCTTGTCTAGCTGAACAGCATTCTCCTCCAGGTATTTTAGAGCATCCAACATCCTGGGATGTCGCTTTTCGAACTCAGTCATGAAGGCAGAATGTTCTCCCTGAAACAAAAACACCGTCCGGAAGTTCTGGTTCATTCTGATGAAGAGAAAAGAAGAAATTAAGAAAGAGTAAATAAGATGACACATCTCAAAAGGTTAGCATGTTACTTTAAAATTCACGATGAAAATAATGGAATTAGGATCTGGCTCTTTTTGAAAACACATTACGAAGCGGCATGAATCCATAAAATCAACATAACGAAATAATCTCATGAAATAACTGACAAATGATAATGAGGAAAATCTTTTTTTTGTCATTTAAGTGATGAATTCTAATAATTTTGCTTCTAATTTTCTTTCGTTGCAGTAAATTGAGTCTACGGTAATGCTGCAGTTTCTCAAGGTCCCCAAGTGTTTTTCTTATTTTACTTTATATTTATTTTAGTTTCTTTGAACAAAAATGAAATATGAAGTTAAAACTGTAAGCTCAGGCACTGAATGGCCATATAATAATATGAGCAGTAGATTTTGTTTTCATTTACATGAGGCCACCTCGAAGTGTAGCAGTTATTGCTGTTGTTTTATTTTAGTTAACTGAGCCAACATAACTTATAACTCAGTAAGTAGACATAGTGTTGAAATGTGGAAACAGACAACATGTGTGATTGTAATATTGACAGTATTTTTGAAGGTCTTTTTCACACAATATAGTATAACAATGTATAACTGATGTCAAATAGATTTGTTTTGCGTATGAAAAAGTAATTCTGCAGAGCGAGGCTAAACGAACAGGAGTGAAGTTGCCCTTTCTCATTTATTCGTCCGATTTGTAGAAACTATCATCTGTGTATTTGGTACCAGTCGGTACCTGTTACACTTACCTGATTTCATCAAGCTCATGAATGTGACAAAGCATCATTTGTACGTCATCTTCAGACAAATCCACATCAAGGTCCACCAGGTTTTCGTTGTTCATCTCCATGTACAATTCACAGAGGGAGCTGTACAAGACACAAATAAAACAATTCATAATACCGGTCGATGTTTATTTTTGCAAAATGTGCATATTATTTTGAAATGTCTCTTTACCTTTTCTCTATCTTCCCCCAGATTTCCTTGGTGGTCTTCATGTATTCGTTCAGCTGATATGACAGCACTTCCACATTCTGAAGTTTGGGATGGAAGAAGACACTTGCATCTCTTTTAAACTTGAGGAGGAGAGGGCAGATTATCCGTGCAGCAGTGATGACATGCTGAACATCTTCAGGGCTGATCCCTTCTGGCAGATGTAACACCGGGTTCTCCACCGTGAACACATGGACTGAGGTGACCGCCAGATTCTCCACTGCATCCAGGAAGCAGTCGAGCTCCTGCAGACCTCCCAGAGTGTCCGTCAGCACAGCAGCCAGCTCCCTCTCCAGCTCTGCACGCCTGCTGTCTGCAGTCACCTGGGTTGCCTTGCTCGTCATGTATTCAGAAAAGGCCTTCCATTTTTTCTCTGACTTTTTGACATGGTCGAAGGCTAGGTCGATGTTGTCAGCCCTGTCTTTGATGTCCTTCATCATGGACAACTCTGTCTTCCTCCCAAGCATCCATTTTTGGCTCGTCTCACAGAATTCTCTCACTGTGTCGATGTAGAAGAGGGTATCCCCGATGTAGCAGCACAAGGCCTCCTGAAGTTCCTTTCTGAAACACAAAACATCTTCCAGTTTGAGAAAGTTCAACACTAATTCAAACTGAACTGTTGCAGTTGAGCTGCAGGAAGCGTTGGACAGGAGTCAGACAGCCACTCTTCATCTCCAGAGTGAACTAAATACTGAAGTTGAGCTGCAGTGTTTGAACCGACAGCAGGACTGAGAGTTGCGTCACCCGCACAACATCACTGAAAGAGACACCAAACAACTACAAAGAGACACTAAATGACCTCAAAGAGATACTCAATAACTACAAAGAGATTCAGAGACACAAAACAATAACTACACAAAAATACTACAACATGAGCTAAATGACTACAAAGAGACACAAACTACACAAAAAGCAAACACAATGACTAAAGAGAGACAGACAAAAAACAACCACAGAAATGCAAAAAGACAATAAAACGACTACAAAGAGAACAGAACGACTACAAAAGAGATACAGAGACAATAAGCAGCAGCAAAAGAGACAAACAACTACAGAAAATTAAAAAAGACAACAAAACGACTACAAAGAGACAGACAAACACAACCTCAACAAAGGAAACTACAAACAAAAAAGGTAAAAGGGGGAATACTGGATTCACCATAAACTATATAACACAATAAGTATGCATGTATTTATTAACGACTAAAAAGGCCCACTCATACATCTGAGGGGTCGTGAGATGATCGGATGGAAAAGAGGAAAGAATACTTACCAGAGCACCGATCGTTTATCAATGTGTTTAATGACTTCCTGTTTTCAGAAAACCTTTTTTAACAATATTCTACTTATTCTTTTGAACACAATATGTTACAATAATCTATTTTGAACAGTGAAATGATTTTACAGTGATTGATGACATACCAAACCCTAAGAGGTGATCATTTCACTACATGCAACATTACTTTTCTACATTTATGCAACACTAAAAAAAAACACTGAAATGTATTTAAATAGCACTGAGTGAAGAACCTTGGATGACCAAACTTCACAATATGTGCAATTCACTCCGTTAAGTTTGGTTTTGCTTCATCTCTTTATCTACGAACCACACCCACCTCTGTCTTTAGTTTATTCAAGGTGAGGCAGAACTTTGTTCAACTGGGTTTATCTTCCTAAAACTTTACAGTGGGTCTTAAAAAGCTTTTAAAATATGGAGGACTGGCATCAAGAAATTGCTTGCATGCACGGGTTAACAAACATGTGTAACAGCATTTACTGAACAGATGAACTCTGAGATCACTTTTATCCTCTTTAGTCGTCTGGGTTGTCTCTCATGTTGTGACGAGCTCTTCTTCTTGATGTTGTGATAAGGTGGGGCGGATACACCTTTCACTACTTTTATTTTCTGTTCTATGTAACTGTGCATAGAGGAGTTGTAGTGGTTAAACTGTGTACTGATTGTTTATTTCTACAAACATAACCGGCAGTTCTACAGGTGTCAGGTTGAATTAAACTTTGGACTGTGTCAACCTTTCATCTGATAACTGCACTAGAGCCTTATCAAATACGTCAGCAGCATCATAAAGGTTTAACACAGTGAGTGGTGGTCAAGTGTGAGGACAATACAACTGTAAAGTGATGTCTATCATATCAGTCACGTTATTGATCGTCATTCATTTGGTTTACTGGAATGTTCTTGCCTCAAGGTTCATTCTGTGGTTGTTTGTGCTCTACATCTCAATCTTTGATACCAGCTGCTCATGTTGGCCTGCAGTAAAAAATACAATCCTAGAATGATGAGGTGCCAGTGAGGTGTTAAATAAGATACATGCATTTAATTAGATAATCGTACACACTGTGTGTAAGTTGCAGCCAGAGACTCAGCTCGAACTTGCAGTCTTGTTATTGCTCTAGTTTACAACAAAAACAATAAAATGTTTGTTCACTGAAAAACTACCATCTATCTTCCAGAAACTAAAATGAAAAACCACAGAAAGGGAAAGGGAGAACCACAGGATAATAGTTCATTAAGTGATTATGATTAAATCATTATTTCTATTGTATCTGCATTAAGTACCAAATGGCTCATGATGAATATTAAGTCATCATTTGAACATAGTTGCTATTTTTGTGCCCCTCAAATAAAAACACATCATATATGTAAATGTATGTTGTGACATATAACAAATAACAAATCTTTTGTAAGCATTTCTTTTTGACTGAATCAAAGCCCTCATAGGTGTATCTGTGGAAAGTAGATAGAACCACGAAACCTTCCCATTTTGTATTTACATATTTTCAATTATGTTCAAGTGTATCCTTTATTCTTATTCTTCTTAATATGTTGACCTCTTTCAGGCCTATTAATGACAGACACCTATAGAGACAGAGAGACGCCCACATTTCACACATTACAACTCAGTAAACACAAAAATCAGGGGTTTTAAGGTAAAGATTTAAAAAAGAATATATATATATATATATATATATATATATATATATATATATATATATATATATATACACATATACACAGAACAACAAAAATCTTTACAAGCTGAAAACATTCGACATTATCGTAAACATAACTTTATCTTATTATGCGCTGCTAACATTTTAGGCTTTGCTGTGAAAACAATCTGGAGTGTTTGCAGCAGCTAAAACATTCAAACTTTACCTTTTCCCTGACATCTGTTTGTCTCCACTTGGTACGCTGTCTACAACTCCTTGTGGCTTCAGATATTACCTGTGCAGACAAAATGTAAGAAAAAAAGATAGAACAAACTCTGAAATACTATTAAATAGCACTGAGTGAAGAAGCTTGTGTGACCAAACTTCAATATGTGCAATTCACTCCGTTAAGTTTGGTTTTGCTTTTATCTCTTTGTCTACATACGAACCACACCCACCTCTGTCTTTAGTTTATTCAAGGCGAGGCAGAACTTTGTTCAACTGGGTTAATGATTCTAAAACTTTACAGCGGGTGAAACAACCGGTAACTGATAAGTTAGGGCGGATACATCTGTCACTCTTTTCATGTCACTGCTTTGTATTTTTTTACCTAATATCCGTCCGGTTTCTCAGTATTATTTTGTCTGTCTGTAAGAGGAAGTCCCAGAGTTGCTCAATCATTCAATTAATCCATCATGTCATTTTATTAAGATCGGCTGTAAAGAACATTCTTCATTCATGGCTACTGAACTGAACGCAGATATTGGCACGTTAAATAAGATACATGCATTTAATTAGATAATCGTACACACTGTGTGTAAGTTGCAGCCAGAGACTCAGCTCGAACTTGCAGTCTTGTTATTTCTCTAGTTTACAACAAAAACAATAAAGTGTTTGTTCACTGAAAAACTACCATGGATAACCACAGACAGGGAAAAGGAGAACCGACAGCAACATAATAGTTCATTAAGTGATTATTATGATTAAATCATTATTTCTATTTTATCTGCATTAAGTACCAAATCGCTCATGATGAATATTAAGTCATCATTTAAACATAGTTGCTGTTTGTGCCCCTCAAATAAAAACACATCATATATGTAAATGTATGTTGTGTCATATAACAAATAACAAATCTTGAGTAAGCATTTCTTTTTGACTGAATCAAAGCCCTCATAGGTGTATCTGTGGAAAGTAGATAGAACCACTAAACCTTCCCATTTTGTATTTACATATTTTCAATTCTGTTCAAGTGTATCCTTTATTCTTATTATTCTTAATATAGTGACCTCTTTCAGGCCTATTAATGATAGACACCTATAGAGACAGAGAGACGACCACATTCCACCGACATCTGTTTGTCTCCACTTGGTACGCTGTCTACAACTCCTTGTGGCTTCAGATATTACCTGTGGAGACAAAATGTAAGAAAAAAAAAAAGATGGAACAAACTCTGAAATACTATTAAATAGCACTGAGTGAAGAAGCTTGTGTGACCAAACTTCAATATGTGCAATTCACTCCATTAAGTTTGGTTTTGTTTAGTTTCTTAAAATGAACCACACCCATGTCTTTAGTTTATTTGAGGTGAAGCAGAACTTTGTTCAACTAGGTTAATATTTCTAAAACTGTGTAAGGTTAAATTAAACTTTGGACTGAGTCAGAGTTTCATCTGATATCTGCAATAGAACGTTATAATCCTAGAATGTCAGATTACTGTTGCTGCATATTTCTATTTCTCATCTTCCAGTAAAACACCAATTCACTTTAGTTCTCCAGTATGTTTTCTCAGCTGCTGAACTTACGACTACAAACTGCAATGAATAAACACAGAAAAGTATTTGTTCTACTTCTGCTACTTCTGACTCAAAGCAGACTAGACTTAGTTAAAGGCGCTACCTGGTGGTGGAAGTCGTGCAGCACAGACACAAACATGAAGTACAACATTTTGAACATTGCAGCGAAGACAAACATATTACTCCAGTACATTTAGAATATAAACATTGAATACAAAAAAAAAATGCAATTATAAATTGACTTGTAAGCTGATTAAATGGAATTATACCAAAAGAAGTTTGGTCGCTTAAAAACGATATCTAACAGTTAGCAGCAGGAAATACCAAACAATAAAATCAATCTCTCTCATAGACTATGTTAAGGTAATGTCCATCGGCATCAACGATAACCAAATTCAGAGCCATAAGCGTCCGCCTCATCATCCAAACGCTTCTAATAGTTTTTGTTTTAGCAGCAGAACTCTGCAGAGAACAGCCAGAGAGCTGCAGAGTGGATTCTTCACTTCTCCCAGTGACTCCAGTGAAAACACCAGTCAAGGTTTTAAAGCTGCTGACATCAGCAATATACGAGACATCATTCTGCATCCACTTCCTGATAACATGCTGAAAGAACTTACATTTCTTCTTCGCTCTTCTTAGTTCAACATCTGTGTCAAGGTCAGTGTCTGCGTTATCCACAGCATCAGGAAGCTCCAGTCGCTCCTCATAAAGGCACCGGGAGGGACCGACAGCATCAAAAGAAGCCTTATAATGGTTCATGTTAGACATACTGGAGAATACTTCAAGGTATTTTTGATTCAAACACGTTATTTATCAAGTCTGTATTGTGACGCTGCAGCAGCACAAGGACATAAATAACAGAATTAACCAATTTAAGTAAAAATCACAAGACAAGTGATAAACCTGCAGTATGCATGACCAGTGTTGCACTTAAATTACTTTACTGCAGTGTCGTCTCAAACAAAGAGACCTAATGATGTGATCATTAGCAGCCAAGTCAGCACTTAGTTCAGTTGTAGAGTAATATACCAGCTGCTATAACAACACACTATAGTAGTAATAGTATATGATAATATTAAGTAATAGTACTTAGTGTTTGTATGTATTGATAAAGAATTCCGGCACATGGAGGGATACTTGGTCAGATGTGTCTGTTACATTTTAAAGTATTTTTATCAAAATATTAATTCATACTTTTTTGTTGTAACAGAAATACACTTCATTTTCAAATTCTTATTTATTTGTGCAAGAAAAATGTGCAGATTGAATTATACATACATGAAAAAGAAGAGCATAAGGATTGTACAGAATATCATTTGGATATTTTTCTCTAATTTAATTTTACAGTAATTGCAACTCTAGAATTAAAATAGTAATTATATTCATATAGTAGTGTTTATGATCAGGTAGAGTGCTAAATAACACACAATAATACATCAATCCTATTTACAGGTTTAGCAAAAGGTTCATATAAATTGGTTTATGTCATGAGAAGTACAGCCAATTAAGAATTCCTTACTGCGGACTGATAAAGGATTATCTCATCTTATCTTATCTTATCATCATCTTATCATCATCTTAACTTAAAGATACATTTTGATGATGTTTGATGCAGTTGAGCTGGAAGATGAATTTCAAGTTGGTAATCGTCTCTGTTCACTGAGCACTACTGCATTACACACGACTGTTTCTCATCTATTTCTTCTTTTTCATCCACTTCATCAAATGGAGTTTTCATTCCTGTTTCTTCACTTCCTTCTCTGGGTAAAATGGCGTCTCCAGGACAGCTTTGTCTTTCTCTGATGTCAGCAGACCTTTGCACAGGAAGTCATAGATCTTCTGCCATGAGTCCATCTCTGAGCACCAAAGTGCTGCTCTGGCTCTGATGAACTGTGAGACTTCAGTCTCGCTGCCTTTGGCCAGACTGATGCTGTCTTTACAGATGAAGAAGACATCCATGCCAATGAAGAGAGCATTGAGCCCGATGAAACCGGCCCTGGCCGACTTGGAGAGGGCAAGAGCATCAACAAGCGAATCAATACCTTTTCCAACAGCACCAGCGTTACAAAACACCTTGCCTATTCCCAGAGCCACATCTATCGGCTTTGTTTCCATTTTGGTGACCTCTTCCAGACAATCCTGGAGAATCTGCACATCCTCCATGAAGCTCTGGAAGATCTCACCGGCTTTCTTTTGATGTTTACGGTTCACACCAATCTCTGTGCCAGTGGTGACCACACTGTTGACTCCGCTGGTAATTCCCATCCCCACCCCAGTCATTGTCAGAGCCAGAGACGCTCCAGCTGTTACAGGAATTAATGCCAAACCAATGATGGAAAGCACACCTCCAGCTGCCCCCACTGAGCTGCCTGCCACACTGGAGATCTTTGCCCCAAAATGCATCTTGTCTAGCTGAACAGCATTCTCCTCCAGGTCTTTTAGAGCATCCAACATCCTGGGATGTCGCTTTTCGAACTCAGTCATGAAGGCAGAATGTTCTCCTTGAAACAAAAACACCATCCGGAAGTTCTGGTTCATTCTGATGAAGAGAAAAGAAGAAATTAAGAAAGACTAAATAAGATGACACATCTCAAGAAGTAAGTATGTTAATTTATAATTCAGTGTGAAAAGAAATTGATTTAGGATCTTGTTCTTCTTGGAACAAACATTACGAGGCGAAAATAATCAATAAAATCAACATGAAGAAATAAGAAGTGGCTACAATCTCATGAAATAAATGACAAATTATAATGAGGTGTTAACTCCTGCTGGACAAGAACCATAACCCAACTATTCTTTCATTTCTCTGTCCTTATATCATGCAAAATCTGTTTTGTCATTTAAGTGATGAATTATAAAAATGTTCTCACAATGACTACGTTGATGCTAGCTAGGTAGCCTCGAAGGTTTGCCACGCAGAAATAAAATAGGAGTAGAACGGACATTCCCATTCAAATGAACGTAACAGGACAGTCAGAGTGGCGGCCATGTTTATGTGCAACGTTGCCATCGAGACAGTTGTAGCAGGCTTACTTCCGTATTAACTAAACTGACTTAGCAGTGAAATAGCAACGTTATGAAGTGTAGAGAGTAAATGAGTATAATTTAACAACTTAATTCTTCATCCACACAGTCTTGTCACGGCGTTGGAAAGCACACTGCTACCACTACAACTTTGTTCAGCTCATTTTCTGTAACCAGTGTAGTATTAAAGCATAGTGGAATTAGCAAGCTAACTAGTGGACAGCTAGTTAGTTAGTTAGCTAATTCCACCATGCTACAATGAGACACTGTTACAGAAAATGAGCTGAAAAGTGAGCTAGTGGCCAGCGGCAGAGCTGGCCACAGTCCAACAGTGCTTCCGCCCCATGCCAGAGAAAGACAAGCTTTTGGGGGTGACCGTGGCGCACTGGGTTAAGAGGTCGTCTGGGAACCGGAAGGTTCACGGTTCGATCCCCGACTGGGGCGTGTCGAAGTGTACCTGAGCAATACACTGAACCCCCGGCTCCCCTGTCATTGGCAGCCCACTGCTCCCTCGAGATGGGTCAAATGCAGAGACAAATTTCCCCCTTAAAGGGATAAAGATAGTATACATTCTATTCTATTCTATTCTTCTAGCCTACCTAGCTAACTAGCCAGCCATCCGTCTGGTAAACATGTCACTAACTTGTGTTGTCACCATCACAATGTTCTCTTGCACTTCTCCAATTACCACAGAAAACAGTTAAATGTCTATTCTACTGCTGCTGAATGAAATTCTTGGAGATAAAACATTCACGCAGAGTAGGAACGTAAACAAGTGAGGAAGAAAATCATTTTGTACTGTATGTCTTTCCTGCAGTATGCATTACATCACTCAATCATCACACCTTGCACATGTGTTGACATGTGGGGGGGGGAGAACCACACATTATTAACCCTTACCTGATTTCATCAAGCTCATTAATGTGACAAAGCATAATTTGTACGTCATCTTCAGACAAATCCACATCGAGGTCCACCAGGGTTTCGTCGTTCATCTCCATGCAAAAGTCACAGAGGGAGCTGTACAAGACACACATTAATTATTTCTAACAGATGTATATTTTGCAAAATGGGCATATTATTTTGAAATGTCTCTTTACCTTTTCTCTAACTTCCCACAGATTTCCTTGGTGGTCTTCATGTATTCGTTCAGCTGATATGACAGCACTTCCACATTCTGAAGTTTGGGAAGGAAGAAGACACTTGCATCTCTTTTAAACTCGAGGAGGGGATGGCAGATTATCCGTGCAGCAGTGATGACAAGCTGAACAACTTCAGGGCTGATCCCTTCTGGCAGATGTAACACCGGGTTCTCCACTGTGAACACATGGACTGAGGTGACCGCCAGATTCTCCACTGCATCCAGGAAGCAGTCGAGCTTCTGCAGACCTCCCAGAGTGTCCGTCAGCACAGCAGCCAGCTCCCTCTCCAGCTCTGCACGCCTGCTGTCTGCAGTCACCTGGGTTGCCTTGCTCTTCATGTATTCAGAAAAGGCCTTACATTTTTTCTCTGACTTTTTGACATGGTCGAAGGCTAGGTCGATGTTGTCAGCCCTGTCTTTGATGTCCTTCATCATGGACAACTCTGTCTTCCTCTCAAGCATCCATTTTTGGCTCCTCTTACAGAATTCTCTCACTGTGTCGATGTATAAGAGGGTATCCCCGATGTAGCAGCACAAGGCCTCCTGAAGTTCCTTTCTGAAACACAAAACATCTTCCAGTTTGAGAAAGTTCAACACTAATTCAAACTGAACTGTTGCTGTTGAGCTGCAGGAAGCGTTGGACAGGAGTCAGACAGCCACTCTTCATCTCCAGAGTGAACTAAATACTGAAGTTGAGCTGCAGTGTTTGAACCGACAGCAGCACTGAGAGTTGCGTCACCCGCACAACATCACTGAAAGAGACACCAAACAACTACAAAGAGACAAAAACTACATAAAAAGCACACAAAACGACTACAACATGAACTTAATGACTACAAGGAGACAAAAAACAACCACAGAGATGCAAAAAGACAATAAAACAACTACAAAGAGAACAGAACGACTACAAAAGATATGCAGAGACAAAATAAACAGCAGCAAAAGAGACAAACAACTACAGAAAATGCAAAAAGTCAACAAAACGAAGAGACAGACAAACACAACCTCAACAAAGGAAACTACAAACAAAAAAGGTAAAAGGGAGAATACTGGATTCACCATAAACTATATAACACAATAAGTATGCATGTATTTATTAATGACTAAAAAGGCCCACTTATACATCTGAGGGGTCGTGAGATGATCGGATGGAAAAGAGGAAAGAATACTTACCAGAGCACAAAACGTTTATCAATGTGTTTCATGACTTCCTGTTTTCAGAAAACCTTTTTTAACAATATTCTACTTATTCTTTTGAACACAATATGTTACAATAATCTATTTTGAACAGTGAAATGATTTTACAGTGATTGATGACATACCAAAAACTAGTACTGGGCAACAATTAAAATATTTAATCGCTATTAATCGCATTGTTATGGCAAAGTTCAATAATGAATTCAAAAGTAGTGTATTGCGCACTTTTATTTTAAAAGTACTGCTATATGAACAAAAGGGCAATAGCATTTGGTTCACGAGATGCAGGTAGCATGTTTTATACTTAATGTGAATATAATTCATACTTTGTTGGCATCTTATTCTGAAAACCGGATGTTCGTCTGACGAAACCGGATGTTGTCTCACGTTAATGTTTCCGCTAACTTTCAAAGTCCTTTGCTCACTCCCGATCTGTGCCGTTTAAATGCGTTTACCGTGAATTTCAACACACACACGCACACGCACGCACACACACACACACACACACACACACACCTGACTGTAGGATGTTTGCTGGCTTTTATCCCACTGTTATTGTCATCCTCTTGTTGTTATGTATATGTATTGTCTCTTGTCTTTCAATAAAAAAATAAAAATAAATTATAATACATTTTTTAAATGCGTTAACGCGCGATAAAATAATTGTCGGCGTTAATTAATGAATGCGTTAACGCGAAATTAACGCGTTAATATGCCCAGCACTAACCAACACCTAAGAGGCGATCATTTCACTATGCAACATTACTTTTCTACATTTATGAAACACTAAAAAAAACACTGACATGTATTTAACATCTTTATAACCTATTGTGTGGCCTTTGGGGGTTTCAGGCATTCGCACATCTGTCTCCTAATAATACACACATGTATTTGCTTATTTGACACTTTGCTGTTCCTATAGGCTTTTCTGTCTTTTTCTGTGCCGAAGTAGCTCAAAGATTTAAACTCTTTACCTTGCAGCAGACATGTTTCTCTTCTTGGTATGTCGTCTTCAGGTCCTCATTTTATTTTCTGCCTGGTTAAAATATAAACAGATCTTTTACTTGGCGAGAGACCACCAACTCATCTGTTGACTGAATCAGTTAAACATCAGCATCTGATCCGTCGGGAGTTTTCTTGACAAAAGGTCGAAAGGTTTCGTTTTCGTTTCTCCACAACACCCATTCATTCAAGGCTCGGCCGTCAGCTGACTTTTGTTTATTCAACACGCTGAAACAGGGAAGTCAGCATAACTTGAAGTACTAGTTTGATTCTCGCGATGTCACGAGATCACGTTATCAGAAGTAGCGCACCAGCTGATTTCCTGATGCTCTTCTTCTTCTTCTTCTTCTTCTTCTTCTTCTTCTTCTTCTCCTCCTCCTCCTCCTCCTCCTCCTCCTCCTCCTCCTCCTCCTCCTTCTTCTTCTTCTTCTTCTTCTTTGGTGTTTAACGGCAGCTTGCATCCTTTTTGTTGCATTACTGCGATCTATGAAAATTAGTTTCAGTCAATTTCTATGTTCCCAGCAACTAAACTTTCCCCATCAGTCATGTTGCTCACAAGAAGGTTGTAAAGCACCTTCTTCCCAGATTACTAGATCCCCACTCCAGTATATTATTCAGCTCTCTTCCTGTTATCCTTAGTCTTTGCATTTCTTCCAGCATGCCCCTCCTTTCTGAACTATGTCTACTACAGGTGGTGATAACATGTTGTACACTTTCTGGTGCCTGGCAGTGCTCACAGAGACCGGTTGGATGCTTCATATCATGTGTAGTGTTCTGTGTAGGTTGCTGTGTCCTATTCTTAATCTTGATATTGTCACCTCTTCTCTCCTGTTACCTGCTCTGTGTTGGTCAACCCACTCTAGGGCCAACAAATTACACACAATTCAACTGTATACACAGCTAAAAAACTCAAAGTGCGTTTAAATATTTCAAATTTGTGAGTAGGAAGTGCAACAGCAGATCTTGTACTGTCTGTAGATGGGTCTTTTGATCCATCGAGAATGGGGATGAAAGGCGGGGATGGGGAGATAAGGAAGTGTGAGGTGCTGCAGCGTCTCAGTATCACGACGGTCAGAGATAGATTAACCCACTAGGGCAGTGGTTCCCAAAGTGGGGGTCGCGACCCCTAGGGGGGGGCGCGGTGGTACTACAGGGGGGTCGCGGCTTCATCACCAACCCACACACACAGACGCACACATACACCGGTAAAACAATATAAAATAACCGACGTGACATGCACTGTGTTCCAACCACGCCACCAGAGCGGCTCATGTCACAGACCGACTGTGGCAAAACCAGCGAGAGCGAGAGCGAGAGAGCGAGCGAGCGCGCGCCCGAGCGAGAGAGCGAGCGCGCGCCCGAGCGAGAGAGCGCGAACGAGCGAGGGAGAGAGAGAGTGAGGGAGCGCGAACGAGAGAGAGACACACAGCGACACAGAGCGAGAAAGATACGGAGCGACAGAGAAAGATAAAGATAAGAGAAGGAAGTATGTACAAAGATGGACAGATTTGTGACTGGTCTAAAGCGCAAATCCGATGGAACTTCTGTTACAGCCGCAACAGGCGACGCGACCACCTCGACAACGCCTCAAACTAAGGTAAAGGCAAGGAAATATAGCGAGGCATATCTGTCTCTGGGCTTCACAAGCACTATTGTCGGTCAGGATGAGAGACCCCAGTGTGTTTTGTGTCTTAAAATACTGGCGGCAGAGAGCATGAAGCCCACTAAATTAAAAAGACACCTGAAAACCCACCACCCCGAACATATTAACAAGCACCTTGAGTTGAGTGAAACAGGGTTTTCTGCAGTTGCTGCAATGAAGACCAAATACAGATCAAAGTTGAACATTGAGAATGAACTGAGAGTAGCTATCTCCAACCAGCAACCCCGCTTTGACAAAATCTGTAAAGCAAAGCAAGCCCACACCAGTCACTGATTGATATATATGAATAGGAATATACATAGGAATATGATCACAAAATAATATGGTCCATGTAGACCTGCACACCTTGTTCATAATTGTGTTATTTTATTGTTTGAGAAAACCTGCTGTTCAATGTGAGGAAATACAGTATATGTTGTTTGAAATTAAGTTAATTGTATTTACAAATTATTTTATATATTTTTTATTTTATATATATTTTATTATTGCTATTTTTTTTCCCAGTTAAACAAACTGAAGAATAAACTGTGAAGTGATATGTACTTATTTTAGAAAGAAATAAAAATATTTTATACAGTTCATGCATTATAATGCAATTCATTAAAAACCAAGAAAAATTTTGGGTCGGGTTGCGGGGGGGGGGGGGGGGGGGGGTCGTCCAATGTTCCTATATCATCAAGAGGGGTCTTGACAGAAAAAGTTTGGGAACCACTGCACTAGGGGGACTCGGGGCAGAATTTAGCCGTAGACCCCTTAAAGGCAGACTACTTCAAATCTTCTGTTGCACTTAGAGACTGCACATTTTTAATTTTGTACAGGCTGCATAGTTCCAATATGAGATTTTCTCCCATGTCGAATGTTCACATTTCTAATAAAAAGAGACAGTCCTGTTGTTTATGTATGTAAATGTAACTTTCTTGATTTATATGAGATTTATAAAGGCATTACAAGGTTTGACCTAAGGGCCCCTCAACAAGATGGGGTCTCTAATGTAAGAGTTGCCTTGAGGCTTTATTACTGCTGAGAGTATTAACAAACTTGCAATTAATTGCCCTGACCACAGCATTTGAGTAAACTCTGAGGGGCAGATATAAATCAAAACGGTATGGCTTTGGGCATGCATATTGTTGTTTTCACACACTCTGGGCACTTGACGTTGTGAGCTAAGCTAAATTAAGACACCATTTTAAAACAGTTATATCTGCCACGACCTTAATGTGTTGAATAATGACAAATAACAGCAGGATGGGTTTTGTCATCCATTAATCACCCTTTTTTCTGCTGCCAGCAGGTGGCGCTTTGCAGTCGCCTCTACCTCTGTGCAGTTTTCTTAAACCTCTTCTCACCACTACTACCTGGAGAAACAGAAAGTAAATCGTTTCATCTACAATCAGCATCAGGTCAAAACTAACACCTCTTAACCAGGGGATACTTCATTGTTTTGATTATTTAGACAACTGACTTCAGGAAACAGATCTCTATGTTTATATCTCTAGTCTACGCCATACTATGGTGTAAATGTATACTTGAAACAGGCTTGTAGAAATCAGTGGTTTTGCTTTCTTTTTGTGTCGGAAGTGATGAAAATATTGTTTCAATCTGCCTTTGTTTCCCTAAATTAAGGAACAGAACAACAAGAAGTGGAGGAAATCTCTTTATTACCGTAACAATCTAAATATTGTACAACAAATGATTTTACTATTACTCCTTTTTATATACATATTACATAAAGGAAGTCAAATTGTCCTAAAGCTAGATACATTCATTGTATATGGTTCTTTCATTGCAACAATAACACATTGCAAAAACAAGCAGTACCTCAACTGACACCTAAACTTTGTAAAACTGGTTCCAGTGTCTGAAACTAAATTCTTCTCATGTTGCATTACATTACATTACATTACAGTCATCTAGCAGACGCTTTTATCCAAAGCGACTTACAATAAGTGTATTCAACATCGGTATTCAAGAGAACTAGTCACCAGAAGTCATAAGTGCATCTCCTTTTTTAAACAAGCATCTAAGAGCATAAACCAGAGCAAACATCCGAGTAGTGATGTGATTTGCCCTCTCAGTGTTGAAGCATAAGCAGAAAAAGCACCTTAACAGCATAATACCACATAATGTGCTCTGATCTTATTTATAAGACAGTAAATTATTATAAAGCAAAAGCACACATTGAATCATTGGAAGTGGCAGAAAATGGCATTTCTAGTCTCAAGTAGCCTCGTATTTCTATCTTACAATTATTCTCAATGAAATGTATTACTGAATGAGATTATGTATTGAGACAAGCCTCATAGTCACAAATGATATATAAATCCGATCAATCTGTTCACTGACCGCTATCAAAACCCTACCACTAACACAACCCTACCGCTTACACAACCCCCCTTTCATCCACTTCATCAGATGAAGATATTGTCTCTCGAATCTCTAGATCTCCTTCTCTGGATAAAATGGCGTCTCCAGGACAGCTTTGTCTTTCTCTGATGTCAGCAGACCTTTGCACAGGAAGTCATAGATCTTCTGCCATGAGTCCATCTCTGAGCGCCAAAGTGCTGCTCTGGCTCTGATGAACTTTGAGACTTTAGTCTCGCTGCCTTTGGCCAGACTGATGCTGCCTTTAACGATGAAGAAGATATCCATGCCAATGAAGAGAGCAGTGGACCCAATGGCTATTTTCCTGGCTGAGTTTGAGAGGGCAAGGGTCCCCTTGACTGCTGCCTGACCAATATCTGGTATTTCTGACGACACCCTAGAAATGTTACGTAATGCTCTTCCTTGTTTCACTGCCTTAATATCAGAGATATCTGTAACAAGTGGATTAATTTTACGTCCAACTAACACAGAAGTCTTCAGCATATTTAATACCTTGACATATTCTGCTTTCAATTCAATGTTAACAGCTGGTTGAGTGGACACCTCTTCCAGACAATCCTGGATACTCTTCACATTCTCCATGAAGCTCTGGAAAGACTCACTGGCTTTGTTTTGATAAGTACAGTTTACGCTAATCTCTGTGGCAGTGGTGACCACACCGTTGACTCCACTGGTAACGCCAAGTGTTGTCCCACCTATTATGAGACCTAGAGAAAGACCAGCTGTTACAGGCATTAAAAACAAACCAGCGATGAAAAGCAAACCTCCAGCTGCCCCCACTGAGCTGCCTGCCACACTCGAGATCTTTGCCCCCTTTTTCATCCTGTCTAGCTGAACAGCAAACTGCTCCAGGTCTTCCAGAGACTGAAGCATTGTGGGCCTTTGCTTGCTGAACTCACTGATGAAGTCAGAACATGACACTTCCTGGAACAAGAACATCATGCGGAAGGGCTGGTCGTCCCTGGGGAAGAGGAGACACACAATTTAAAAAAGAAAATATATAGATTTTTGAAAGAATAGCTTTATATATATATAATAAAACGCCTTTAACAAATCTGTTCAACCTCCCGTCTGTACGCAGACTCATCACCGTCCCTGATGAGGCCGATGACCGTTGTGTCGTCTGCGAACTTCAGGAGTTTGACCATTGGGTCCTCTGAGGTGCAGTCGTTGGTGTAGAGGGGGAAGAGCAGTGGGGAGAGCACACATCCCTGGGGGGCGCCAGTGCTGATAGTCCGGGTGCTGGATGTGATTTTTCCCAGCTTCACCTGCTGCGTCCTGTCAGTCAGGAAGTTAGTGATCCACTGTGATCTACTGTGACTTATCGTCACATCGGCTCCAAAGTCTCAGTTGTTTGCAGTGTCAGCTCCCTTACCGGCTGCCTCTCCAGACCTTTCAGACTCGTCAGTCATGCAGTGACGTCTGCAGATCTCCACACTATACGGTGCGTGTCCAATTTTCTGCGACACCATGTTTTACTGCGTCTCTAGTTATATATACCTCCAGGCAGATTGGTTCCGCCCTGCTTTCCCTCCGAACACTCTGACAGTCAGTATCAATTACTTTACTAACGGCTTCATTTGTTATTTTATTTACCATTAGTTTAAATTCCTTTCAGTTATTTATATTGTTTCTATTTATATAAAAGAAAACCCCTGTTTGACTTGACAACAACTATTGGATGGATTGTCATGACATTCGGTAAAGATGTTCATGGTCTCCAGTGGATGAATCGTTATGACTTTGGTGATCCTCTGACTGTTCCTTTAGCGCCAGCAACAGGTTGATATTTTTGGATTTGACATTTTGAGCAGACATTCATGGCTCATTGCTCATTACTGCTTTCAACAGGCCGAGCTCCACCAGTATACATTCACTATGTGAGCACACAGCTGCAGCTGCACAGTTAATGCTCAGACTACGGCTACAGTTGTGGTCTATACCTATGATGCCACAGTCTGAAAAGTGAAGGTGCTAAGGGCTCTTTGATTTGTCCTCACAGGAGAACCCTGGTTGGTTTCTGGTAGAACCTTTTATCAAGATTCCCACTGGAACCCTTTCTGACCAGTCTGGTCTCCTAAAAATCACTTCCCCAAACAAAAAAACTGTGGTGTGACTTACGATTTAAGGGAAATTTATTTTGTGGTGGATTATGTTTGCTTTTAACACAAATACATTTCAAATGTGTCCATGGTGGTGTTCAGAACCCATCCAGGGGGTTCTACTGAGAACCCTTTTATATTCCAAGGGTTTTATCTAGAATAGAGAGGAGAGCGAGTAACGTTTGCAGCAACAGCTGTCACCTGTTATTATAACACACTGAGGTTCCTTTTAGTTAAATTATGGTGCGTTCAAGGTCCATTCAGTGAAAAATAGTGTTGGACGAAGGTAAATTATGATGTTATCATGTTGTGATAAAATGTAATCTTGTAAAATGTAGTTTTGGCGAGAAACTTGACTAGAACCATGGGAGATGCTTACCGGATTTTCTTGAGCTGATTAATGTGACAAAGCATTCTTTGCATTTCATCTTCTGACAAATCCACATCGAGGTCCACCAGGGTTTTGACGTTCATCTTCAGGCAAAAGTCACTGAGGGAGCTGTGAAAGACACGGTTGCTATGAATTTCTACTGGAGATGTTTCATCCTAATTTAATAAAATGATGAAAACAAAATGTGTTGTTGGTGAAATGTCTCTTTACCTTTTCTCTAACTTCCCACAGATCTCCTGGGTGGTCTCAATGTATTCGTTCAGCTGATATATCAGCACTTCCACATTCTGAAGTCTGGGAAGGAAGAAGACACTTGCATCTCTTTTAAACTCGAGGAGTAGAGGGCAGATCATACGTGCAGCAAAGATGACAACCTGAACATGTTCAGGGCTGATCCCTTCTGGCAGATGTAACACCGGGTTCTCCACCGTGAACACATGAAGGGAGGTGACCGCCAGTTTCTCCACAGCATCCAGGAAGCAGTCGAGCTTCTCCAAACCTCCCAGAGTGTCCTTCAGCACATCAGTCAGCTCTTGTTGATCTGTGACTTCTGTCATCTTTGTCCGCTCTGTCTTCCGTTCATCCGTTTCTGTCATCTTTGTCCGCTCTGTCTTCCGTTCATCCGTCCATGTAGAGAGACTCTCACAGAATCCTCTCACTGTGTCAATATGGCTGAGGGTATCTTTGACGTACTGGGACAAAGCCCTCTGCAGGTTCTCTCTGTAACATGGAGACTAATCTCAGTTAGGGGAAAGGGGGAGGGTCTTTTTATTTAAAGGAGGGCAGATGGATTACTGAATGGGCCTCACTGGCCTTCACATACAACATGTTACTCAAAAAGACACAACCAAACAGGAAGAGGCTCAAAATGACCACAAAGAAACATCAACACAACAACAAAAAGAGGCTAAACAATCATGAAGTCCGTGTGTCTTGCTTCTATGCAGAAGGGCCATATTGTCTCATAATCCGCCCATGAGGGAGGGTATAAAGTTACTTGACAACTGACTGCAGGATAATAGTTCATAAAGTGATGACTATGATTAAATAATTATTTCTATTTTCTCTGCATTAAGTGTCAAATGGCTCATGATGAATATTAAGTCATCATTTACACATAGTTAATATTTCTGTGCCCCTCAAATAAAAACACTTCATGTATGTAAATATCTATTGTGACATATAACAAATAACACATCTTTACTATGCATTTGATTTTGACTGAATCAAAGCCCTCATAAAAAGGTACAGTGCCCTCCAGAATTATTGGCACCCTTTGATAAAAATGAGCAAAACAGGCTGTGAAAAAAATTCTTTGCTGTTTATCCTCTTGGTCTTTCACTCAAAATATTCACAAAAATGTTACCTTTTCATTGAAGTAAAATTATTGAAAGAAAAAACAAATGTTGACATTAAACAAATATTTTTCTCCAAAACATGTGTGCCACAATTATTGGCACCCCTAGAACATCTCATTAAAATCTAACTGAAGTATAATGCCAGTCATATTTGACATTTTTAAGTTCACCTGTTTGATTCGGAACTCTTAAGTGGTCAACCATGACTTCCTGTTTCACTGGGGTATAAATATGAGGTGACACAGGCCAAATTGCCTTAGTCATTCATCACCATGGGAAAGACCCGAGAACACAGTGACGATGTGCGACGAAAAAGTTGTTGAGCTGCACAAATCAGGAAAAGGATATAAGAAAATCTCAAAACAGTTGAAAATACCCATTTCCACTATCAGGGCAATAATTAAGAAGTTTAAAGCGACAGGAGATGTTAAGAATCAGCCTGGAAGAGGACGTGTGCACATTGACCCCACGCACCGCGAGGAGGATGGCTCGACTGGCAAAAGAATCTCCAAGGATCACAGCTGGAGAATTGCAGAGGTTAGTTGAGTCTCGGGGTCAGAGAGTCTCCTAAACTACCATCAGACGCCACCTACATCACCACAAGTTGTTTGGGAGGGTTGCCAGAAAAAAGCCTCTGCTGTCAATCAACAACAAACTAAAGCGCCTACAGTTTGCCAAACGTTACTGGGACTTTCAATGGGACCGGGTTATATGGTCCGATGAGACCAAAATATAGCTTTTTGGCAACAAACATCATAGGTGAGTTTGGCGTAGACAGAAAGATAGCCACACAGAGAAGCACCTCATACCCACTGTGAAGTATGGTGGCGGATCTTTGATGTTGTGGGGCTGTTTTTCTTCCAAAGGCCCTGGACATCTTGTTAGGATACATGGTGTCATGAACTCCATCAAATACCAGCAGATATTAAATGAAAACCTCACAGCCTCTGCCAGGAAGCTTAAAATGGGCCGTGGTTGGAACTTCCAGCAGGACAATGATCCGAAGCACACCTCAAAATCTACACAAAAATGGTTCACCGACCACAGAATAAAGGTTTTGCCACGGCCATCACAGTCCCCCGACCTAAACCCCACAGAACATATGTGGGATGAGCTGAAGAGGAGAGTCCACAAGCCTCTACCTCGGAATCTGAAGGATCTGGAGAGATTCTGCATGGAGAAATGGTCTCAGATCCAGTGCCATGTGTTCACCAACCTCATCACGCATTATAGGAGAAGACTCAGAGATGTTATCTTGGCAAAGGGAGGCTGCACAAAATATTAATTGTGGCACATATATTTTTGAGAAAAATATTTGTTTCACGATAAGAATTTAATGTTTCTTTCAATTATGTCACTTCAGTTAAAGGTTCGATTTTTGTGAATATTTTGAATGAAAGATCATGAGGATAAACAATAAAGACATTTTTTCACAGCCTGTTTTGCTCATTTTTATCAAAGGGTGCCAATAATTCTGGAGGGCACTAGGTGTATGTGTGGAAAATAGATAGACACTACACCTTCCCATTTTGTATGTATTTATTTTTATGAAAATAAAATAATTATAGATATATACATATACATACACACACACAGAAAAACTAAATCTTGGCTCATGACAACTAATAAGTCATTATTTACACAGTTACTATTTTTGTGCCCCTCAAATAAAAAACACATCATATGTGTAAATGTCTATTGTGTCATAAAACAAAAATCAAATCTTTACTGCATTTGCTTCTGACTGAATCAAAGCCCTCATAAGTGTATCACACCTCACATGTGCATAAGTGGAGAGTTGATAAAACCACTGAACCTTTCAATGTTGCATGTACAGTACATGTTTTCAATTCTGTTTTAGCGTATCCTTTATTGTCATTATTCTAATTTAGGCCTATTAATGGAAGACACCTACAGAGACACAGAGAGAATACAACATTTCACCCATCACAACACAACAAACACAAAAAACTGTGGTTTTATTAAGGTAAAGATAAAAATATATATAAATACAATAAAAAACAAAATCTTCACAAGCTGAAAAAATTTGACCTTATTATAACCTTTATCTTATTATTTTCTGCTAATATTTGAGGTTTTGCTGTGAAAAGAATCTGGAGTCTTGGCAGCAGCAAAACTATTCAAACTTTACCTTAACTCCGACATCTGGTTGTCTCCGCTTGGTACGCTGTCTAGAACTGGCTTCAGATATTACCTGTGGAGACAAAATGTTAAATATGTACAATTCACTGCGTTAAGTTTGGTTTTGCTTTCATCTCTTAATATGAACCACACCCACCTCTGTCTTTAGTTTATTCAAGGTGAAGCAGAACTTTATTCAACTGGGTTATTGATTAACAAACATGTATAACAGCATTTACTGAACACTACAGAGATGAACGCTGAGATCGCTGTTGTCCTCTGCAGTCGTCTGGTCTCAAGCTCTTCTTCTTGGTGTTGTGGTAAATTGGGGCGGATACATCTTTCACCACCTTCATTTTCTGCTCTGTATTTTTTTATGTAATATCTGTTCAGTTTCTCAGTATTTCTTTGTCTGTCTGTATGAGGACGTCCTACAGTTGCTCAATCATTTAATTTATCCTTCATTTAATTTCATTAAGATAGGATATAGCATATTATCTTGTTTATATTGTATTGCCTACATTGTTTATGTTTTTATCATGTAAAGTGTCTTTGAGTACCTTTTAAAACGCTATATAAATAAAATGTATTGTCATTATTATTACTGTTTGTCACTCATTTGGTTTACTGTTCTTGCGTCAAGGCTCATTCTGTGGTTGTTTGTGCTCTACATCTCAATATTTGATGCCAGCCTCTCGTTCTCGTGTTTGTCTGCAAAATGCAATCCTATGATGAGGTGCCAGTGAGGTGTTAAACAAGATACATGCATTTAATTAGATAATCGGATACACCGTCTACTAATATTTTAGGTTTTGCTGTGAGAAGAATCTGGAGTCTTGGCAGCAGTAAAAATATTCAACTTTACCCCGACGTCTGTTTGTCTCCACTTGGTACGCTGTCTACTACTCCTTGTTGCTTCAGGTCCGTGCCAGACTGCTGCCAGCTCTCTTTCTGCAAGTCATGATACACGGAGTGTTGCTGACTCTGCCGCTTCAGCCAATTAAATGACAGCATCTTGTCTCGGGGTCTACGGCTCAGTTTTGCTCCGAGTCCCCCCAGTGGGTTAATCCAGCCCTGACCGTACGCAGACGCGGCAGCATCTCCCACTTCCTTATCGCCCATCCCCGCCTTGCATCCCCCGAATCTCCGGTAGGTCTCCATACTGGTTGTTAGTGTTTTGGTTCTACAATCAATCCTTCATATCATTTCATAAAGACAGGCTTTATAGAACTATTTTTAATTCATGACTTCTGAACTGAAGGCAGATATCCGTTCATCTATCTTGACCACTGTGGGTGTGCATGTTGGCAAATACCATGGCTACCGAGAAAATACCTCCTGCCATCCGACATACAGAATCTAAACACATAGCTGCTTGAATAACAACAACTAAAGGTTCACATTTGCACAAAATAACAACTCAAGTGCAACTTCAGTTGCATTATCATTAGCACTGAAAAAAATCTAATTTTTTAAAAAGTGCAGACCAAAAGGAAATTTAAAAAAGTAAAAGCAGAAAGTGAGTTCTCACTGAATAATTATCCTGCAAACAAAAAGGCCAAATAAACAGTCAAAGGTAACCTGCTACTGTGCACAGAAGAGCTGGAATGGCTTATGTACTGATTGTTTATTTCTACAAACACAACTGGCATTTCTAGAGGTGTCAGGTTAAATTAAACTTGGTCTGTGTCAGAGTTTCATCTGATATCTGAAATAGAACGTTATAATCCGAGAATGTCAGATTACTCTTGCTGTTTATTCCTATTTTAGGACTCTCATCTTCCAATAAAACACTAATTCACTTTAGTTCTCCAGTATGTTTTCTCAGCTGCTGAACTTACGACTACAAACTGCAATGAATAAACACAGAAAAGTATTTGTTCTACTTCTGCTACTTCTGACTCAAAGCAGACTAGACTTAGTTAAAGGCGCTACCTGGTGGTGGAAGTCGTGCAGCACAGACACAAACATGAAGTACAACATTTTGAACATTGCAGAGAAGACAAATATATTACTCCAGTACATTTAGAATATGAACGTTGAATGCAAAGAAAAAATGCAATTATAAATTGACTTGTAAGCTGATTAAATGGAATTATACCAAAAAAGTTTGGTCCCTTAAAAACAATATCTAACAGTTAGCAGCAGGAAATATCAAACAATAAAATCAATCTCTCTCATAGACTATGATAAGATAATGTCCATCGGCATCAACGATAACCAAATTCAGAGCCATAAGCGTCCGCCTCATCATCCAAACGCTTCTAATAGTTTTTGTTTTAGCAGCAGAACTCTGCAGAGAACAGCCAGAGAGCTGCAGAGTGGATTCTTCACTTCTCCCAGTGACTCCAGTGAAAACACCAGTCAAGGTTTTAAAGCTGCTGACATCAGCAATATACGAGACATCATTCTGCATCCACTTCCTGATAACATGCTGAAAGAACTTACATTTCTTCTTCGCTCTTCTTAGTTCAACATCTGTGTCAAGGTCAGTGTCTGCGTTATCCACAGCATCAGGAAGCTCCAGTCGCTCCTCATAAAGGCACCGGGAGGGACCGACAGCATCAAAAGAAGCCTTATAACGGTTCATGTTAGACATACTGGAGAATACTTCAAGGTATTTTTGATTCAAACACGTTATTTATCAAGTCTGTATCGTGACGTTGCAGCAGCACAAGGACAGAAATAACAGAATTAACCAATTTAAGTAAAAATCACAAGACAAGTGATAAACCTGCAGTATGCATGACCAGTGTTGCACTTAAATTACTTTAATACTGCAGTGTCGTCTCAAACAAAGAGACCTAATGATGTGATCATTAGCAGCCAAGTCAGCGCTGAGTTCAGTTGTAGAGTAATAAACCATCTGCTATAACAACACACTATAGTAGTAATAGTATATGTGTTACGTGTTGTGTTTCTCCCCTCCTGCCCTTCTTTCTCTCTCTCTCTCACTCTCTCACACATATTCCTAACAGGACAATCAGGTGATTGGATTCCACCTGTGGGGGCCGGTCGGGCTGCTCTGTTGGCACCAGCCGCAGATAAAAAGCAGGAAGCCTCGGAGTTCGGGGGACACTTCACTTCACACTGTTTTTCTGTCAATGCTGAGAGCTCAACTTGTGAGTGTTTGTGGTGAGAGGTTGCGGACAGTAGATGAGTCTGGGGTACCCTGTACATTGGCACACATGTAGTATATGTTCTGTGTCTAGATACACTCGGTTTATTGGTCGGTGCCTCATCTGTATTTGGGTTTTGGTCGAGCACATTCAGCCATTTTGTTTGTTTGATTTCAGAGGTTAGCTAGTTGGGCCAAGTTCTGTTATATTGGTTTCAATTGTTTGGAAAGACCACACCTGTCCCAACCTCTCCCACTCCTGCGTTAAGACTCACTCATCTATAACTGTACATGAGCATAATAAATATTGTTTGTGGTACATGGGCTATTCGTTTATCATTTGGGTTGTTTTATGTTAGTCCCTAATCCTCCCCTGGACCAACCGAACAGGGACGTAACAATATGATAATATTATTACTTAGCTTTTGTCTGTATTGATAAAGAATGCCGGCACGTGGAGGGATACTTGTGTCTGTTACATCTAAAAGTATTTCTAGAATATATTAATTCACAATATAGTGGGGGGGTTTATTAACAGAAAGACACTTTACATTTTCAAATTCTTATTTATTTATGGAAGAAAAATATGCACATTTAGTCATACATACAGAATAAAGAAGAGCATACAGATTGTACAGAATGGAATTTGCATATTTTGCTCTAATTTCATTTTACAGTCATTGCAACTCTAGAATTAAAATAGTAATCATATTTTTCAGTCGTGTTTATCATCAGGTAAAGTGCGAAGTAACACACACAAGAATACGTCATGTTTTAAAACAGGTTGAGCAAAAGGTACATGAATTCAATAAATTGGTTCATGTCATGAAAAGTACAGCGAATTAAGATGTGGCGCGCGGTGCCCCCGCACGCTTTCTTAGAAAGTAATGAATAAATAGGAGGCCTTCTGTTTGAAACGAACAGAAGGGAAACGAGAATCCCTCAGTACTGTGTGCGCGAACTGAGAGGACCTCGCCGACGACGACGGGCAGACCCGAGCTGCCGCCGGGGTGACCACGGATCCACGGGATTCGTGCCCCGATGTCCGGTCGCCCCCTGTGAGCGCCCCTGGTGCAGCAAGGGACTGCGTGAAGGGGGAGAGAGGCAGAGGATCAGTTCTCTCTCTATATGACTCGCTCACCTGGCCTGAGGGAGAGTGGCTCCCGCGCACTTCCCCCTACTTTGCCTCGATAGCCTCCGCTTAACAGAAACCTATACCGGTAGCCAATTGCACCAAATAGTAATAAATCTCAAACTAAAGCACAATCAATAGCTCGTTTGCTTTCTACTCCGAATCGCCAAACATTGATATACTAAATAGTATAATCTGTCGCTCGAATAGCCGTCGGTTTTATAAAGTCTTACAGTTTTTATTTCCCTGCTCAGAGCCCAACAGTTATAAAGCTCTTTCAAACTCACGGTCGTTTTTGTTTTTTTGGGACCGGCTTCTCGGGTCTCTCTTAACTATAGAAACGGATGTTAGTATGTGTAGGTGTGCATAAGTTTGCATCAGTCGTGTGCCGTGCTGGAGGTCCTTCAATTTACCACAGGGGCTGGGATTAGAGGAGACCTCTTCTCTCTGAGTTCCCAGAAGAGACGCAGAAAAAGAGTCGGACGAAAAAAGTTCAATTGTTACTTATTTATTTCTGTCCAATTCAAAGTATATTATTTTGGTCCAAATACAGAGAAAAATCGATAAACAAAAAGATATATAAGAAAAATCAAAAAATAATTAAAAAACCCTGAACCCAGTGAGCAAGCTGTTTTCAAATGTCCGGTGATTTTTAGAATTTAAAGTTTAACCCCGCGCAGGTACAGACCTGGTGGACTTCTCCACAACTACCGCACTGATTCTTTAAAACCGAGAATATTTATACTCTAACAACACCGGGGGAAAGTTCCAACCCCCCCCCCCCCCTCCTTTCTTTGTGCCTCTGTGGGGCATGGCATGGGCATGGTAACCCCCCTTAAATCATACATTGATGAACATATTGTTCTCCAATACAATGACCTCTACTGGTACTCAGGACGTATGATACACCGTGCTCACTGGTTGATAATAATATTCAGATACATATACATCATCGTATGTTCCAACAGGTTACAGGGATACAGGATAAACAATACATGATATAACAATACAAAACATAATACACCTTTTTGCCCAGCGTAAGATTAATACCAGGGTATTCTCATATATATGTACCCTTCTGCATAAATTGCGCCTATTTCCTTAAGGGAGCCTTGCCCGTTAAGGGGCAAGAATGCGGACGCGTCCGATGCCTTACGTAAGACTGTATGAGACCTTAACCGAAGCTTAAAGTAAACATAAAAAGTTAAGAAGTAAAAATGTGTGTGCAGGTATGCGGTCATCCTGCTCGGCCAAGGGCTAATGGTTGACAAGCTTCCAGGGTTAATGCAGAATGCAAACATCAGCAGATGTTGAACCCTGTGTGAAACTATGTGTAAGGCTGTGAAAACATCACGTCACCTTCATCTGTCACCAAACTTGTAGGTCACATAAAAAGTAGGTCACATACCCAACCACTTGGTCACCTGGAAAGCCCCTACAAGCCCCGCTAATGTGTGTGTGTGTGTGTGTATGTCGTAACTGCACGTCCGTGCAGCAGGCGCCATCTTACAAGAGACACAGAGCCCTATGCCTCTCTAGGTTACATTTTAGTTTTTCTAAATTGTTTATTCGTTGTTTTGCTGAGCAGCAGTACGGTGTAGGGGGCATTCACAATTTCGCAAAACACTCCAACTCGTCGAACAAAGAATTTTGATGACGTTTATATGCATCTGATATGTGATCAAAGCGTCAGAGTTAGTAAACGTCTCTGTTCACTCAGCACTACTGTATTACGCACAACTTTTCATTCCTGTTGCTCTGAGTTTCTTCATTTCCTTCTCTGGATAAAATGGTGTCTCCAGGACAGCTTTGTTTTCCTCTGATGTCAGCAGACCTTTGCACAGGAAGTCATAGATCTTCTGCCATGAGTCCATCTCTGAGCACCAAAGTGCTGCTCTGGCTCTGATTAACTGCGAGACTTCAGTCTCGCTGCCTTCGGCCAGACTGATGCTGTCTTTAACGACAGAGAAGATATCCATGCCAATGAAGAGAGCACTGAGCCCGATGAGACCGGCCCTGGCTGAGTTTGAGAGGGCAAGAGACCCCTTGACTGCTGCCTGACCAATATCTGGTATTTCTGACGACACCTTGGAAATGTTACATAGTGCTTTTGCTTGTTTCACTGTCTTAATATCAGAGACATCTGCAACAAGTGATACAATGTCACATCCAACTGACTCAGAAGTCTTCAGCATCGTTAATACCATGACATATTCTGCTTTCAATTCAATGTTAACAGCTGGTTGAGTGGACACCTCTTCCAGACAATCCTGGATACTCTGCACATCCTCCATGAAGCTCTGGAAAGACTCACTGGCTTTCTTTTGATAAGTACAGTTTACCGCAATCTCTGTGGCAGTGGTGACCACACTGTTGACTCCACTGGTAACTCCAAGTGCTGTCCCACCTATTATGAGACCTAGAGAAAGACCAGCTGTTACAGGCATTAATGCCAAACCAGCGATGGAAAGCAAACCTCCAGCTGCCCCCACTGAGCTGCCTGCCACACTGGAGATCGTTGCCCCCTTGTTCATCCTGTCTAGCTGAACAGCAAACTGCTCCAGGTCTTCCAGAGACTGAAGCATTGTGGGCCTTCGCTTGCTGAACTCACTGATGAAGTCAGAACATGACAATTCCTGGAACAAGAACATCATGCGGAAGGGCTGGTCGTCCCTGGGGAAGAGGAGACACACAATTTAAAAAAGAAAATGTATAGATCTTCGAAATAATAGCTTTATATATATATATATATATATATATATATATATATATAATATATATATATAGCTTTTCATGTCTCCTCAAAAGACATTGATGACGTTGCACCAGCTTGTATTTTTTAAGTAACTACATTGAACTTGTTGCAGACTGACATGATGTCAGTGTCAAAGTTGACTTGTGCGCTGGAGGATGAAAACGAATGGGAGACCCCTTGATTCACGTTAGTGAGCACGTACACTGGTTCACGACAAAGTTATCAATATGAAAATAGTCTGTGGTTGAGTACAACTCCACGTCTTCACCGTGGTCTGAACTACAACATACTACACCTGTGTTAGTGTTTAGCTGTGCTAGCAGCACGGGTCTGTGGATGGCAATGTTGGCCGGTCAGTCAGTCGACCGGTCCTCCACAACTATTGGATGGATTGTCATGACATTCGGTAAAGATGTTCATGGTCTCCTGTGGATGAATCGTTATGACTTTGGTGATCCTCTGACTGTTCCTTTAGCGCCAGCAACAGGTTGATATTTTTGGATTTGACATTTTGAGCAGACATTCATGGCTCATTGCTCATTACTGCTTTCAACAGGCCGAGCTCCACCAGTATACATTCACTATGTGAGCACACAGCTGCAGCTGCACAGTTAATGCTCAGACTACGGCTACAGTTGTGGTCTATACCTATGATGCCACAGTCTGAAAAGTGAAGGTGCTAAGGGCTCTTTGATTTGTCCTCACAGGAGAACCCTGGTTAGTTTCTGGAAGAACCTTTTATCAAGGTTCCCACTGGAACCCTTTCTGACCAGCCTGGTCTCCTAAAAATCACTTCCCCACACAAAGAAACTGTGGTGTGACTGATGTTTTAAGGGAAATGTATTTAGTTGTGGATTATGTTTGCTTTTAACACAAATACATTTCAAATGTGTCCATGGTGGTGTTCAGAACCCATCCAGGGGGTTCTACTGAGAACCCTTTTATATTCCAAGGGTTTTATCTAGAATAGGGAGGAGAGCGAGTAACGTTTGCAGCAACAGCTGTCACCTGTTATTATAACACACTGAGGTTCCTTTTAGTTAAATTATGGTGCGTTCAAGGTCCATTCAGTGAAAAATAGTGTTGGACGAAGGTAAATTATGATGTTATCATGTTGTGATAAAATGTAATCTTGTAAAATGTAGTTTTGGCGAGAAGCTTGAATAGAACCAACCTATGCATGGGAGATGCTTACCGGATTTCCTTGAGCTGATTAATGTGACAAAGCATTCTTTGCATTTCCTCTTCTGACAAATCCACATCGAGGTCCACCAGGGTTTCGTCAGTCATCTTCAGGCAAAAGTCACTGAGGGAGCTGTGAAAGACACGGTTGCTATGAATTTCTACTGGAGATGTTTCATCCTAATTTAATAAAATGATGAAAACAAAATGTGTTGTTGGTGAAATGTCTCTTTACCTTTTCTCTAACTTCTCACAGATCTCCTGGGTGGTCTCAATGTATTCGTTCAGCTGAAATATCAGCACTTCCACATTCTGAAGTTTGGGAAGGAAGAAGACACTTGCATCTCTTTTGAACTCGAGGAGTAGAGGGCAGATCATACGTGCAGCAAAGATGACAACCTGAACATGTTCAGGGCTGATCCCTTCTGGCAGATGTAACACCGGGTTCTCCACCGTGAACACATGAAGGGAGGTGACCGCCAGCTTCTCCACAGCATCCAGGAAGCAGTCGAGCTTCTCCAGACCTCCCAGAGTGTCCTTCAGCACATCAGTCAGCTCTTGTTGATCGGTGACTTCTGTCATCTTTGTCCGCTCTGTCTTCCGTTCATCCGTTTCTGTCATCTTTGTCCGCTCTGTCTTCCGTTCATCCGTCCATGTGGAGAGACTCTCACAGAATCCTCTCACTGTGTCAATATGGCTGAGGGTATCTTTGACGTACTGGGACAAAGCCCTCTGCAGGTTCTCTCTGTAACATGGAGACTAATCTCAGTTAGGGGAAAGGGGGAGGGTCTTTTTATTTAAAGGAGGGCAGATGGATTACTGAATGGGCCTCACTGGCCTTCACATACAACATGTTACTCAAAAAGACACAACCAAACAGGAAGAGACTCCAAATGACCACAAAGAAACATCCAGACAACAACAAAAAGAGGCTAAACAATCATGAAGTCCGTGTCCTATGCAGAAGGGCCATATTGTCTTATAATCCGCCCATGAGGAAGGGTATAAACTTGACAACTGACTGCAGGATAATAGTTCATAAAGTGATTACTATGATTAAATAATTATTTCTATTTCATCTGCATTAAGTGCCAAATGGCTCATGATGAATATTAAGTTATGTTGTGGAAAATTCCTTAGACTAGTCGGGAGAAGAAAGTGGAGGTTTTTCAGTCAATATCAAACAGTGGCGGGCCGTGCATTTTATACCTGGGCCTTCACTGCTGTCTTACCACCTAATAACCTCATGATGGCGCCACAGCTACGGTTATTTGTTTCTAGGGGTGTACCATCACGTATTCGTTTTAAACCGTTCGGTACAAGGCTTACAAACCGAACAATAATACTGGTGCATTTGGAAAATGCACCAGCTAAGCAATCGCCACACAATCCCCATTCCTCCAGACCATCGTTTTGTTGTCAAAGAAAACAGCCCAAACTGATTCAATTATCCGGACCCTAACCCCACCATCTGCAGAGATAAGCGCTTCTCTGCCCTTGGACTCAGATAAGGAGTGAAACACAGGCCCCCGCCTTCTATCTCATTCTACTGTCCTGTCTGTCTCCTTTCAGTTTTGGAATGTATAAATATCATGTTTGAAACTGTGTCTCCAGAGCATATTCACAGTTCACTGCAATACGTGACTGTGGTTGTGTTCTCTGTTTGCAAACATTAAATTGACTCTTTGAAACTTTGATCATTCGTCAAGACTCTGTTTATTTTAAACACATTGAACAAAACCAACTTCACTCCTGAACTTCTACATAGAAATATTCCACAACAATATTCACAAGAAAGCATGACAAAACAATCCAGCAACGCTCACATTAAAGAGCAAGGGCCATTCAAATATTAGGGAACAATATATAATATACATATCTAATATCCATAAACGACACGATAGGCAAAATTAACACACTGCAGATATAAAGAAAACAAAAGCAGTTTCACTTACCAAATGCTGTTCTATTTAAATACAAAGTTGTAATAATAAATAATATGCGCTATACTTGTATGCTTATATTGCGGAGTTGTGAGGTCACAGTAAGTAGGTCAAATACTCCGAGCAGGGCCTTCTGGCACCAGCCCGTACAATAGAAACAGACACTGTGCCTCTGAAGAGAAACACCTGCTTAAACCACCAGATTAGGGCGGAAACCGCCATCATAGCGTAGGAGAAGGGCTCTCTTATCTATTCACACAGAGACTTCTGAAGTAGCTTAGAATCGCACCCTTTCGGCACCTCGAGTGTTAACAACATGCACCCATACTGATGATGCAGAGGAGGAGGATCTGGACGTCAGCCGGTGTGGGCGGAGATGCTCAGTGCTCCAACCAGGCCCTCTGACCGCTAACAACAGAGCCGCCTGCTACTTTGTATTCCACCAATGGCTCCCATAAGGAGAACCTATTAAATATGATGCGCACTCTGTTTAAGCGCCTTTTCTTAGCTATTCTTATCTTTTCTGCTCCTAGGGAGCGGACATTCTTAGGCCCGTGCACGTAAAACTGCTGGGCATAATACTTCTGTTACAAATAAACCTTATTGCTTGAATTGAGCTAAACGCCTCAAACTCAGTCTGTGCATCCGAGTTTTCTCCTCAACAAAGTCCATCCTCTTTGTTTACAAAGAGGTCAATAACTCGGCTGTGCAGTACATCCGTGCGTTTCAGTTCCAGCAAGAGGTCCTTTTCAGTATTTCCCTATTCTTCTTAACTTTTTCATTGTGGAACTCCGTTTCCCTGCGAACTTGTTCGTTGATCTGGAGATCCACTCGGGTCCTTCCAAACGTTTAAAGAGCACCGTATCGTGCAAGTGTCCCGTAACACCTGTTCTCAACAGCTGCCGTGACTATGACAACAACAGACGCATTCGGCTGAAAGTCGCCAGTTAACAGGGTCCCTCGTTGAACCGTAACACCCGCCGTACTTTGGTGTCGTGTAGCGGCTTTGCTCAGGCAGCTTAATGTCCTTCTTGAGAAAGGCGTTCCCAGTAACTCCGCCACTAAATCAGCTTCTCGTCCTTCCGCCATTTGATGTTAAAAAAACAAAGCGAAGTAACAAAAACTAAAAATGCCATAATTTCTTCCATATCTTTCCACTTGAACTCTGACTGCTAACAACCTCAGTTCTGCTAGCAAGCACAAGTTTCACTTTAGTCACGTGCTCGCCCACTGACCAATCACAGCACACTCTGCAGCGCGTGCACCTGGACATGAGTGGTACGTAATGCTGACGTCATTATAGGCCGCTAGCCGACGCTGACACGTCAAAGAATACGCCCAACATGTCAAACTAAAGATCTGATTGGTTGAACACGATGACAATCAACAATATCGTCCCCATGTACTTTAATCTGCACTGGCGGCAGAGCCGAGTCTGCAGGCATCTGGCTGTTTTTACATAGAGACACAGAGGTGAGATCTGAGAGCAACTGAGAGCAACTGAGGAAGACAGTAGTTGTGCAACGAGAAAATAAGATAATAGGAAAAATATTTTGATAAATTATAATACATGTAGTGCATTTTAGAAAAATTATTAAATTATAAAATAAATTATACATTTTTTTTTAAAATATCAATAGCTTTGTGATTCTGTTTAGGCCAGCAGAGAAGGCCTTGCAGGCCCTGGCGGCCCGCCACTGATATCAAATAATACAGAGTCTGACAAATGAACAAAGTTGCCATGTTAATTATTTGTCCGTAGACAGAGAGAAACAGTCTAACAGATACATCGCCGTCATCTGTGAGAATTGCTCTGAACAAGCAGTCATAATGCATGGTCATTTATGCACAAATCAGCTTCCTGTTTCTTTCAGCTGGCAAGGACCCACAATGGAGACAATAAAAAAGGCGCCTTATCATTTTGCCTTGGACACAATTCCTTAAACAAGACAGGAAGGCGTTTTATCTGCTCTTTGCAGAAACCTTTGTTCACAGTTGTTGCCTAAAGGAAACCGTTTGAAACACACAGCAGCTGTTTCCTCTTAACTTTGCAAAGACCATCTAAACACATATTTTTTACCGACACAGTTTTTAACATAGTTGCTATTTTTATTTTTGTGTCATAGGTGTATGTGTGGAAAGTAGATAGAACCACGAGACCTTCCCATTTTGTATTTACATATTTTCAATGCTGTTCAAGTGTATCCTTTATTCTTATTATTCTTAATATGTTGACCTCTTTCAGGCCCATTAATGATAGACACCTACAGAGACAGAGAGACAACAAAAACATTCAAACTTTACCTTTTCTCCGACATCTGTTTATCTCCACTTGGTACATCTACAACTCCTTCAGATATTACCTGTGGAGACAAAATGTAAGAAAAACAACTCTGAAATATTATGAAATAGCACTGAGTGAAGAAGCTTGTGTGACCAAACTTCAATATGTCCAATTCACTCCGTTAAGTTTGATTTTGCTTTCGTTTCTTAATATGAACCACACCCATGTTTTTAGTTTATTCGAGGTGAAACAGAACTTTGTTCAACTGGGTTAATATTTCTAAAACTTTACAGTGGGTTTTAAAAAGCTTTTAAAATATGGAGGACTGGCATCAAGAAACGAAACAAACATGTGTAACATGTTTACTGAACGCTACAGAGATGAACTCAGATCACTTTTCTCCTCTTTAGTCGTCTGGTATGTCTCCAGCTTTTAATGTTATAAAAAGCTCTTCTTCTTGGTGTTGTGGTAAATTGGGGCGGATACATCTTTCACCACCTTCATTTTCTGCTCTGTATTTTTTTTATCTAATATCCGTTTGGTTTCTCAGTATGTCTCTCGTCCCACATGTGCTGAATCATTCAATAAATCCTTCATATCATTTCATAAAATAGACTTTATAAAACAACTTTCATTCATGGCTACTGAACTGAAGGCAGATATTTGTTCATCTATCTTGGCCACCGAGACAATACCTCCTGTTGTGTATAATAATATGCGCTTTACTTGTATGCTTATATTGCATTGGAACTATGTTTTGCTTTGCTTTACTTTGCTTTGCTTTAATCAGAATCAGAATCGGAATCAATAATAATTAATCCAATATTATAGCGGGAAATTGAGAAGATAAAATTGACAATCAATAAATACAAAAATACAACCAAATGAACATTACACGCTGGGAACAATTCTGTTCCGCATGACACCAGAAATTGACCAAACAGGTTTCAGATGTGCCTTACAAATTGTTTTCTCCTCCTCAAACTGTCTAGTAGCGACAATTGCATCACTCTGCACTATCTGTTGCCACCTGATTAAACAAAATGACATCCTGTTTCTCACCCGATGCAGCAAACTATGTAGAACATCACACAGACAGCTGATGGATATGGACGATGCCCAGGGCTGGCACCTGGTGGTTCTGTGGGGGTAAGCGAAGCAGTGGAGTGGAACTCGTGTGTTGGCACAGTTGGTGAGGTCATTCGATGCATTGCCTATGGATGGCACCTCCCTGCGTACCCTCCTAGAGACAGACCACGACCACAACGGTCAGCCCATCTGGCAGTTTCAGTCAGTCTGTGTACATAGATGACATTGGGGTCCCGAGGGGAAATCAAATTGCTGCGGGGTTTGAAACAGTACTATTTTGGTGGGCAACAATACGTGGAGGGGTCAAGACGTGCTGCTGGCGGAGAGAGGGGGGGTCTACAAAAGTGTTTGGTTCATCTTGATTGTACTTTCATACCATGTTTGAGGAGATTACTGCAGCGATGAATTGATGTTGATATGACTAAACACACTCTAGTGTACTTACAGATCTCCAGCGGGATGGAGAGGAGTCTGAGGAAGAGGAAGAGAAACCAGAGTTGCTTTCGTTGACAAACTCCCAGTAGGACGATGACACACAGGTCTAAGAAGTTCACACCTAGCAGGTGTGAAAAGGGGGATTTGTTGTGTAAAATAATATGCGCTTTACTTGTATGCTTATATTGTGGAGTTGTGAGGTCACAGTAAGTAGGTCAACTACTCCAGGCAGGGCATTCCAGCGCTTGCTTGTACAATAGAAACAGATACTGTGGCCCTGAAGAGAAACCACCTGCTTACAGCACTAGATTAGGGCGGAAAACCGCCAGCATAGCGTAGGAGAAGAACTCCCTTATCTATTCACACAGAGACTTCTGAAATAGCTAGAATTGCACCCTTTCGGCGCCTCGAGTGCTAACAACATGCACACACACTGATAATGCAGCGAAGGAGGATCCATCGTGAGCCAGTGTGGGCGGATATGTCCAGTGCTCCAACGGGCTCTCTGTACAGCTAAAAACAGAGCCGCCCCTACTTTATATTCCACCAATAGACTTCTGAAAGAATAACCTATATTATGTTATGCGCAATGATGTTTACGCACCTTTTCCTGCTTTTCCTGTCTTTTGTACATTTTCCCTGCTCCTTCAGAGTAGAGATTAGGCCACGTGCACGTTTGACTGCTGGGCATAATACTCCTGTCACAAATAAATGTTTATTGCTTGAATTGAGCTAAATGCCTCGATCACCGTCTGTGCATCTGAGATTTCTCCTCAACACTCCTCCCATCCGACATACAGAATATAAACACATAGCTGATTGAAGAACAAAAACTAAAGGTTAACATTTGCAAAGAATAACAACTCAAGTGCAACTTCCAACCTCCAGTTGCAGCAAACCACTGAAAAATAATCACATTGAAAACATTTTTTTTAAAGTAAAAGCAGAAAGTGAGTTCTCACTGGACAATTATCCTGCAAACAAAAAGGCCAAATAAACAGTCGAAAGTAACCTGCTACTGTGCACAGAAGAGCTGGAATGTATTGATTGTTTATTTCTACAAACATAACTGGCATTTCTAGAGGTGTCAGGTTAAATTAAACTTTGGACTGTGTCAGAGTTTCATCTGATATCTGCAATAGAACGTTATAATCCTAGAATGTCAGATTACTGTTGCTGTATATTTCTATTTCTCATCTTCCAATAAAACACTAATTCACTTTAGTTCTCCAGTATGTTTTCTCAGCTGCTGAACTTACGACTACAAACTGCAATGAATAAACACAGAAAAGTATTTGTTCTACTTCTGCTACTTCTGACTCAAAGCAGACTAGACTTAGTTAAAGGCGCTACCTGGTGGTGGAAGTCGTGCAGCACAGACACAAACATGAAGTACAACATTTTGAACATTGCAGCGAAGACAAACATATTACTCCAGTACATTTAGAATATAAACATTGAATACAAAAAAGATGCAATTACAAATTGACTTGTAAGCTGATTAAATGGAATTATACCAAAAGAAGTTTGGTACCTTATAAACAATATCTAACAGTGAGCAGCAGGAAATACCAAACAATAAAATCAATCTCTCTCATAGACTATGTTAAGGTAATGTCCATCGGCATCAACGATAACCAAATTCAGAGCCATAAGCGTCCGCCTCATCATCCAAACGCTTCTAATAGTTTTTGTTTTAGCAGCAGAACTCTGCAGAGAACAACCAGAGAGCTGCAGAGTGGATTCTTCACTTCTCCCAGTGACTCCAGTGAAAACACCAGTCAAGGTTTTAAAGCTGCTGACATCAGCAATATACGAGACATCATTCTGCATCCACTTCCTGATAACATACTGAAAGAACTTACATTTCTTCTTCGCTCTTCTTAGTTCAACATCTGTGTCAAGGTCAGGGTCTGCGTTATCCACAGCATCAGGAAGCTCCAGTCGCTCCTCATAAAGGCACCGGGAGGGACCGACAGCATCAAAAGAAGCCTTATAACGGTTCATGTTAGACATACTGGAGAATACTTCAAGGTATTTTTGATTCAAACACGTTATTTATCAAGTCTGTATTGTGACGCTGCAGCAGCACAAGGACATAAATAACAGAATTAACCAATTTAAGTAAAAATCACAAGACAAGTGATAAACCTGCAGTATGCATGACCAGTGTTGCACTTAAATTACTTTACTGCAGTGTCGTCTCAAACAAAGAGACCTAATGATGTCATCATTAGCAGCCAAGTCAGCGCTTAGTTTAGTTTTAGAGTAATATACCATCTGCTATAACAACACACTATAGTAGTAATAGTATATGATAATATTAAGTAATAGTACTTAGCGTTTGTCTGTATTGATAAAGAATTCCGGCACATGGAGGGATACTTGGTCAGATGTGTCTGTTACATTTTAAAGTATTTTTATAATAATATTAATTCATATGTTTTTTGTTGTAACAGAAATACACTTCATTTTCAAATTCTTTGTTATTTGTGCAAGACAAATGTGCAGATTGAATTATACATACATGAAAAAGAAGAGCATAAGGATTGTACAGAATATCATTTGGATATTTTTCTCTCATTTCATTTTACAGTAATTGCAACTCTAGAATTAAAATAGTAATTATATTCATATAGTAGTGTTTATGATCAGGTAGAGTGCTAAATAACACACAATAATACGTCAATCCTATTTACAGGTTTAGCAAAAGGTTCATATAAATTGGTTTATGTCATGAGAAGTACAGCCAATTAAGAATTCCTTACTGCGGACTAATAAAGGATTATCTCATCTTGATGATGTTTGATGCAGTGAGCTGGAAGAAGGATGTAAATGGAGTTGGTAATCGTCTCTGTTCACTGAGCACTACTGCATTACACACGACTGTTTCTCATCCATTTCTTCTTTTTCATCCACTTCATCAAATGGAATTTTCATTCCCGTTTCTCTGAGTTTCTTCATTTCCTTCTCTGGGTAAAATGGCGTCTCCAGGACAGCTTTGTTTTCCTCTGATGTCAGCAGACCTTTGCACAGGAAGTCATAGATCTTCTGCCATGAGTCCATCTCTGAGCACCAAAGTGTGGCTCTGGCTCTGATGAACTGTGAGACTTCAGTCTCGCTGCCTTTGGCCAGACTGATGCTGTCTTTACAGATGAAGAAGATATCCATGCCAATGAAGAGAGCATTGAGCCCGATGAGCCCGGCCCTGGCCGACTTGGAGAGGGCAAGAGGCCCTTTGACTACTGCCTGTCCAATATCGGGGATATCTGCCGCCACCCTGGGCACGTTACGTAACGCTTTCCCTTCCTGCACGGCCACTTTGCCAGCACTTACAGCCAGCTCTTCAATCTTTAACACCTTAACAGCTGAGGCAGCATCAACAAGCGAATCAATACCTTTTCCAATAACACCAGCTTTACAAAGCACCTTGCCTATTCCCAGAGCCACATCTATCGGCTTCGTTTCCCTTTTGGTGACCTCTTCCAGACAATCCTGGAGAATCTGCACATCCTCCATGAAGCTCTGGAAGATCTCACCGGCTTTCTTTTGATGTTTACGGTTCACACCAATCTCTGTGGCAGTGGTGACCGCACTGTTGACTCCGCTGGTAATTCCCATCCCCACCCCAGTCATTGTCAGAGCCAGAGACACTCCAGCTGTTACAGGAATTAATGCCAAACCAATAATGGAAAGCACACCTCCAGCTGCCCCCACTGAGCTGCCTGCCACACTGGAGATCTTTGCCCCAAAATTCATCTTGTCCAGCTGAACAGCATTCTCCTCCAGGTCTTTTAGAGCATCCAACATCCTGGGATGTCGCTTTTCGAACTCAGTCATGAAGGCAGAATGTTCTCCCTGAAACAAAAACACCGTCCGGAAGTTCTGGTTCATTCTGTTGAAGAGAAAAGAAGAAATTAAGAAAGACTAAATAAGATGACACATCTCAAGAAGTAAGTATGTTAATTTATAATTCAGTGTGAAAAGAAATTGATTTAGGATCTGGTTCTTTTTGGAACAAACATTACGAGGCGAAAATAATCAATAAAATCAACATGAAGAAATAAGAAGAAGTGGCTACAATCTCATGAAATAAATGACAAATTATAATGAGGTGTTAACTCCTGCTGGACAAGAACCATAACCCAACTATTCTTTCATTTCTGAGTCCTTATATAAATCATGGAAAATCAGTTATTTGTCATTTAAGTGATGAATTATAACCATTTTGCCTCTAATGTTCTTTAGTTGTAGTAAATTGAGTCTACAGTAAAGCTGCTGTTTTCTCAAGCTCCTACTTTCTTATTTGGATAATTTTCTTTGAATGCATATTTGTATTAGCACTGTTGGAGGAAGCCTGCTATTTTAGATTTCCATTGCCAACCACTGCTTCTTTGCATTGTTGTGCATATGACAATAAATATTTTGAGTTGAATAAATAACTTAAATGCGCTGAACGCGGACGTCAGCAAGCTAACATTCTCACAATGACTATGTTGATACTAGCTAGGTAGCCTCGAAGGTTTGCCACACAGAAATAAAATAGGAGTAGAACGGACATTCCCATTCAAATGAACGTAACAGGACAGTCAGAGTGGCGGCCATGTTTATGTGCAACGTTGCCATCGAGACAGTTGTAGCAGGCTTACTTCCGTATGAACTAAACTGACTTAGCAGTGAAATAGCAACGTCATGAAGTGTAGAGAGTAAGTGAGTATAATTTAACAACTTAATTCTTCATCCACACAGTCTTGTCACGGCGTTGGAAAGCACACTGCTACCGCTTTGTTCAGCTCATTTTCTGTAACCAGTGTAGTATTAAAGCATAGTGGAATTAGCAAGCTAACTAGTGGACAGCTAGTTAGTTAGTGAGCTAATTCCACCATGCTACAATGAGACACTGTTACAGAAAATGAGCTGAAAAGTGGGCTAGTGGCCAGCGGCAGAGCTGGGTCCAACAGTGCTTCCGCCCCATGCCAGAGAAAGACAAGCTAGCCTACCTAGCTAACTAGCCAGCCAGCCATCTCCGGAGCTGCATCCTATCTCTTCCCGGCAAGCTGAGACAACAATTTACTGACTTGTGTTGTCACCATAACAACAATCACAATGTTCTCTTGTACTTGTAAAATTACCACAGAAAACAGTTAAATGTCTATTCTACTGCCGCTCTATTTCTATTTGTTAGGTAAGCATGATAGCATGCTAACATTTGCTAAACAAAACGTACAGCTGAAGTTGATGGGAATAGAATTAGTTTTGCAGTGATTTGGTCAAACAAACCTATTGGACAAAATAAATTGATTAATTTGGACCTTATGGGGATTTAAAGGAAAAGTCAGAGGATCATCACAGTCATTAGGATTCATCCTCTGGAGACAATGAACATCTGAATGAAATTCTTGGAGATAAAACATTCACGCAGAGTGGGAATGGAAACAAGTAATAATAATAAAAATAATTTTGTACTGTATATCTTTTCTGCAGTATGCATTTACGTCACTCAATCATCACATGTGGGGGGAAAAAGAACCACACATTATTAAAGCTTACCTGATTTCATCAAGCTCATTCATGTGACAGAGCATAATTTGTACGTCATCTTCAGACAAATCCACATCGAGATCCACCAGGGTTTCGTCGTTCATCTCTATGCAAAAGTCACAGAGGGAGCTGTACAAGACACACATTACTTATTTCAAACAGATGTCTATTTTGCAAAATGGGCATATTATTTTGAAATGTCTCTTTACCTTTTCTCTAACTTCTCACAGATTTTCTGGGTGGTCTGAATGTATTCGTTCAGCTTAAATGACAGCACTTCCACATTCTGAAGTTTGGGATGGAAGAAGACACTTGCATCTCTTTTAAACTCGAGGAGGGGATGGCAGATTATCCGTGCAGCAGTGATGACAAGCTGAACATCTTCAGGGCTGATCCCTTCTGGCAGATGCAACACCGGGTTCTCCACCGTGAACACATGGACTGAGGTGACCGCCAGATTCTCCACTGCATCCAGGAAGCAGTCGAGCTTCTGCAGACCTCCCAGAGTGTCCTTCAGCACAGCAGCCAGCTCCCTCTCCAGCTCTGCACGCCTGCTGTCTGCAGTCACCTGGGTTGCCTTGCTCGTCATGTATTCAAAAAAGGCCTTAAATCTGTTTTTTGACTGGGTGACATGGTCAATGCTTAGGTCGATGTTGTCAGCCCTGTCTTTGATGTCCTTCATCATGTGCAACTCTGTCTTCCTCCCAAGCATCCATTTTTGGCTAGTCTCACAGAATTCTCTCACTGTGTCGATGTAGAAGAGGGTATCCCCGATGTAGCAGCGCAAGGCCTCCTGAAGTTCCTTTCTGAAACACAAAACATCTTCCAGTTTGAGAAAGTTCAACACCAATTCAAACTGAACTGTTGCTGTTGAGCTGCAGGAAGCTTTGGACAGGAGTCAGACAGCCACTCTTCATCTCCAGAGTGAACTAAATAATGAAGTTGAGCTGCAGTGTTTGAACCGACAGCAGCACTGAGAGTTGCGTCACCCGCACAACATCACTGAAAGAGACACCAAACAACTACAAAGAGACACTAAATGACCTCAAAGAGATACTAAATAACTACAAAGAGATTCAGAGACACAAAACAATAACTACACAAAAAGACTACAACATGAGCTAAATGACTACAAAGAGAGACAAAACAGCTAGAGACAAAAACTACACAAAAAGCACACACAATGACTAAAGAGAGACGGACAAAAAACAACCACAGAGATGCAAAAAGACAACAAAACGACTACAAAGAGACAGACAAACACAACCTCAACAAAGGAAACTACAAACAAAAAAGGCAAAAGGGAGAATACTGGATTCACCATAAACTATATAACACAATAAGTATGCATGTATTTATTAATGACTAAAAAGGCCCACTCATACATCTGAGGGGTCGTGAGATGATCGGATGGAAAAGAGGAAAGAATACTTACCAGAGCACCGATCGTTTATCAATGTGTTTAATGACTTCCTGTTTTCAGAAAACCTTTTTTAACAATATTCTACTTATTCTTTTGAACACAATATGTTACAATAATCTATTTTGATCAGTGAAATGATTTTACAGTGATTGATGACATACCAAACCCTAAGAGGCGATCATTTCACTACATGCAACATTACTTTTCTACATTTATGCAACACTAAAAAAAAACACTGAAATGTATTGAACATCTTCATAACCTATTGTGTGGCCTTTGGGGGTTTCAGGCATTTACACATCTGTCTAGCAATACACATTTATTTGACACTTTGATGTTCCTATAGGCTTTTCTGTCTTTTTCTGTGGCTAAGTAGCTCAAAGATTTAAACTCTTTACCTTGCAGCAGACATGTTTCTCTTCTTGGTATGTCGTCTTCAGGTCCTCATTTTATTACCTGCGTGGTTAAAATATAAACAGATCTTTTACTTGGCTAGAGACCACTCAGCATCTGATCCGTCGGGAGTTTTCTTGAGAAAACGTCGAAAGCTGACACTGTTCGGTTTAGGTTTCGTTTCTCCACATCACCAGGTTGAACCGAACAACAACACCCATTCATTCAAGGCTCGACCGTCAGCTGAGTGTTGTTCAGTCAACACGCTGAAACAGGGAAGTCAGTGTTACTTGAAGCACCAGTTTGATTCTCGCGATGTCACGAGATCACGCGAGAATCACGTTATCAGCAGCAGCGCAGCAGCTGATTTCCTGATGCTGCCTTCATGTCGGAAATGTAAACTTGATGTGACCGAAAGCAATGATTTAAGTGACTGTAAAGGGAAAGTTCCCTTTCTAGTGGAGCGTTAATATGGGAACAGTGGTACTCAAATACTGTACTTAAGTACAATCCTGTTGAAACTGCCCCGCACTGCTGCACGCGCTGTTTGAGCAGGACAACACGCAGCTTTGATTATATAGAAAATCTAGAAGTGGTACAAATCTCCAGAGTTGCTGTGCTCTATTTAAACCTTAACAGATGTTTAATCACTCACATTTTAAGTCTTGAATCTTTTAAGATTTTTGCTTAATATGTGTTTTGTAAATTAGCGCTATGTGTCTTCTTTCGCAACTTGAAACAGCGAACGCTGTGAATTTAATTAAGAACTTGCAGCGTCTTTTGGTGTAATTTGTTTTCGAAAAAGTTAACTGTAATCGGTGCTCTAATGCAAAATCATATTTAATGGTGCCATCAGGGTTCAGTTCACTTATCAGAAGGCTTGTGTAACAGCACCACCCAGTGGTGTATAGGGCGAGAATCTTTAAAACTAAACTTTTCTATTTTTGTTTGTATGTGAAATTAAAAAGTAAAAAATAATAATTCTTGAAATGGCTTCATTTGGATAGATGTAGGCTGATGGATCAAACACTGCTCTTAAAGTTGAATGAAACAGAGGGCTGACTGAAGCAGCTATAAACCTTCATTAGATGACCCATATGACAGCACTGCTGATGTCCCTGGTCATGTGAAGACACCACGTGCACAGCGGTGTGTATACAAGCTGTATGCAGTGAGGTGCGCTTAGTGCACTTTCTATGGCAACAGGGCGTCCAGAATCTGTATGTTTTCTCTCAGCTGATCTCAGTTCACTCCTCACAGCTATGACACTGACTCCATGCTCACTAACAGATCTCAGATAAGGCAACAATTTAAAATATTGTAATAAATTGTCAGAAAATAAAAGGCAAGTTTCAGGTTTGATGAGGGAGAATGAATGACCAGTCCTGACCAAGAGAGAGAAAATTACGTAAAGATGAAGAAGGAAAGATCTCGAAGGAAAGAAAAGTGAAGAAAAACATTAACGTAGGACAATAAAGAATAAACAATGAAGGAAGAAATGAAGGAAAAATAAGTAGAAGGAAAGTATAAGTAGCATGATTCAGACATTATCGTGCATCACTCTTATCTTAAGCTTGCAGTTAGAAACAGAATAAAACAGAAATGAAATGGAAAACAACAGAAGTGAGTGTCTATCAGCCGCAGTCACAATAATACAGTAGTTACCTGTTGAAACATCTTCCAGCAGCAGGCGGCTGAATCAGGAGCCTTTAATCCTGCAAACAGACTGACTGTGTCTTTGTGATGGAAGATTTCTACGTTAATCGGGAGAAGAGAGAGTTGTTCACAAATCAATAACAAAGTCTTCAAAAGATTCAAAGTTGTCTTTGTCCATTTATTTGCTTGCAAGGGAAGAGTGCACCACAGATACTCATTCAACAGGCTGTGGTGTGAGCTTCAACGAAATACAACATTCAACCTCCTTTTATACCTACACAGGCCTCCGCCCCACATGACTCCCATGCAGGAAGTATCTACTCTGGTCTTATCTGGTTCATGCAGGTAGCTCAGTGAGCCGGTTGTGGTTTCTATGTTCCTGTTTCCTTCCGAGAGACAGAGTATGTGAACATGTCTTCAGTTTAGAAAACAGGTCTTTAGGTACTGACATTTGTGTCTTGCAGGACCTCTTTTTACTTCTCCATTATACTGAGATGTCACACTATCTTCTTTAAAAACTTTCCATGATGCTAATACATATTTTACCATTACATCTTCTCTTTGACCTGTTTGCGCCTGTTAGCTCCTCTCATGGCGCTAGCTTCACTGATGCACGAGAAAGAAGAGCAGCCACCCTGAGAATGTCTGGAAAGTTTCAGGAAATAAGTAACAAAGATAGAAGTACAGGAAGTACAAGTACTGCATCCATCAAGTGTAATAAATGTGAGTAAACATGACAAATTCAGTTCTTCATTCGGGTCGAAGAGCTGCTCTGTGTTAAAAGTGTGAATCCAACACGCCTCTCTGCGGAGCAGTGACTTGATAATGTCACCACCTCCAGGAGAGGGGGAAATGTTTTCTATTCCACAGAACTTAAATGAAGCTGCAGAACCATGGTCAGCCTGCTGAGCATACAAATTGTTCAACAAAATGCACTAACATTTGAAATACAGAGGTGTTAAAATGATTAATCCCATGAAAAAACACAAATTAAGTATTATTCTATCATAGAAGCACTGGTTGCACTGGGCTTAATGGCAATTAGCAACATGGGTACATGGATTCATTTGAAAATTGGGGCTCAGGGGCCCAATTGCCCCAGGGCCCCTGAATAGGTTTACTCCGGCCACGCAGGATGCTGGAGCAGGCGAAGGACATCGTGAAAACGCTCACTCAGCTGCTCTCAGCTCAGCGCAGACACTGAGGGATCAGAGTGGAAACACTGCTGACATGGCAGTGTTCTCACGACACGCAAGACAGCGGGACAACATCTGCAGAACACACTGAAGAACACGGAGTAACACAGCAGAACTCAGCGACGCATCGGGATGTAAATGCTATGATGTTCAGTTTGTATTGGTGAGTCATCGGTGTATGAATCAGTTTGGAGGATGTAGTTTGTGGTGCTGTTGAATTGTAACACTCACATGTGTTTTTATTATTATGTCCACCCCACTTATGAATGAGTGTAGGCTAAAAAACCCATCTGTGTAATGCGCCACAAGCCCTTTTACCCAGATACAAACAATATTGTGTTGTTTTTACATGGAAATGAAAAGGAGTGCAAAAACCTAAAACATCTTATGTAAAAAATGAAAAAAGGTTCAATCCAAGCCTCTCAAACTCACTGTGCATCTAATTTGTCTTCCTGGAGGGAAGAATTGTGTTTAACCCTGTAGACCGGAGGGCCCATGGGGGCCTCCTCACCCAGAGACTCCCTCTAATCAGGCTCAATTACTGAGGAGAGGAACGTTCAAAGTGCGACCACCTTTAAGCGAGCCTCTGCTTTCTTTCCCTCCCTCTCTCTCCTTTTACTCCAGAGGACAATTTACTGGAAGCACTCCCTGAGCCAATGCTCGAGGGGCGCTCTACAACAAGGCCCTGATTAGGCCTGGATTTGCAGCTTGCTGAGTTGATGTCAGATTGGCAGAAAGAGTCCACGTGGGACCAGTGTGGGCCTGGGACTTGATTTGCGTACCCTCTCTCGCCTGTCAGGAATAATTGTTTAATGAGTGCAAAGGGTCAGAGAATCAGAGCGGTCTTTAGTCAGAGCTCAAGGGCTCTCTTCAGGGAAAAAGTGAATCTGCAGGAGAGATTCTGCTTCAACGAGAGTTTACTGTGGAAGTAACGCTGTTTTTTACAATATGGCTTAATGCTACTTTATACTAAATATTGTACTATTTACCTCATCTACATTTATTTGACCTTTGCAGATTACGAATTTAAATTTAAAACAACTTTTTATATATTGTTATACTAAATAACCATTAAGATGCTGCTCACGTATTAACACTTCATTATTCAATAATATACACTTATGGAAGAAGTATTCAGATATTTTATTTAAGTAAAAGTAGCAATAAAACAAAAACAAGTAAAAGTCATGCATTCACAATTTGACTTAAAAGTACTCTTTATGCAGAGTGACCCATTTCAGATATATATTATATAACTGTACGACCTGTACTGTTTATTAATTAATACACTTAATTATTGATGTTTTAAAGTGTTCATCACTTCAATGCTGCAGCTGGTAAAGATTGAGCTCATTTTAACTACTTAATACACTGCTGTGTAGCTCAATATGTGTACATCATAGATTATGATTATGTTTTGCATTGATAATCTGCATCTAAAAAGTTATTAATATTGTCAAATAAATGTCGTGGAGTAAAAAGTACAATATTTTTCTCTGAATCGTAGTGGAGTAAGTACTTCACTTATGAAGTGGCATAAAATGTAAATACAATACAATACTCAAGTAAAGTACAAGTACCTCGAAATTGTACTTCAGAACAGTACTTGAATGTACATTCAAGTTACATTCCACCTCTATAACAATACAATACTCATAGAGGGCATTATGCCACATAATCAGTACTTTTGATACCTGAAGCACTTTTTGATGGCACTACTTCTACTTTGGTAAAGGTTTGTTTACTTTAAATGTAGTATTTTTACACTTTTACTGAAGTAGTGATCCCATCATTTAATCAGAGTTATGGCATTCATTGTCTGATCTGCACATGGTGAGAGAACCCTATCTTTTCACATGTTTTGGTTTTTCTATTTTACTTTATACTCTGCATCAATACATCCTCGTGCTTCAACATGCAGCTACTCAGCGGCTCAGAGATGATAAATGCTGAACTAAGAGCAGCAGTCAAGTCATCCTGTCCAAACGTGTCTGTGACCGGATCATCTGAGTCTCTGACATGTGGCCCGGAGGCCTGAGAGAAACATGATGAGAACCTTTTTTTTTTTTCTTCACAAGGACACCTCCAACCTGCACAGGCACACACACACACACACACACACACACACACACACACACACACACACACACACACACACACACACACACACACACACACACACACACACTCTCTCTCTCTATCTATTTGACATTGTTGGTTACATGAGCAGCTGAACAATCTTTTTCATCCACATCATCAGAGCTGTGGGTCTCGACCCATAAAAACAAATGCTTAGCCCGCTCACGATGCACTGACACGGGCGCAAACTGACATGAAAATCAGGATATTTTTTTAGTCTCTGCTGTTTTAGATGATTCATTAATGCACAAGAATAAGTTAATAAGTTATCCTGTGAGCTATCTTTGATGAACATCTTTCTACCAGCTCACAAAAGTCAATAAAAGAGGAAATTGTTAGCTCAGTGATTTTAAGTGCATTAGTAAAAACACGGTACAGCGTGTAGCCGGTAAGACCAGATCTGGCGGCATCTAATGATGAGGTTGCAGATTGTAACCAACTGAAACTTCTTCCATGTGCCAAGCATGAAGGGGAACTGTGATGGCCGGCATGAAAACGCAAATGGCCCCATCTAAGGCCAGAGTTTTGTTTGTCCGTTCAGAGCCACTGTAGAAACATGGCGGCCGGCTCCGTGAGGACGACCTGCTCCCGATGTACAAACGTCTCATTCTGAGGTAACGCAGGTTATTATACACTAAAGAAAATAAAAAGTAGCAAAAAAGTACTGTGAGTACAATGTTTAGGTACTTGAGGTATCTCTGTTTGATGTTTTGTCATATTTTAAGGGCAATTTTGTACTTTTTACTCCATCGCATTTATTTTACATCTATACTTATAAGATTTTACACAAATAAAAACTAATAATAAGCTCATAAAATGCTTTTCTCAAGATTTAACTAGTGGATCCAAAACCTTTGTCACGTTCCAGACGTCAATGGAGGAGACATTTCCCTCTGAACTTCTCACATGTTTTATGGACTGAGGTAACTATCTAAATAATCCAACATTTCATTTAAAAAGAATCAAAGATTAGAAAAAGGCCCAGAAAATATTACACTCTCAATGCAGGCAAATTTCCACACGAGATTGTGTAAATTGCATCCTGGACCATCGCTGGCTTCTAAACAGCCTGTACATCCAGCCTGTACATCCAGCCTGTACATCCAGCCTGTACATCCAGCCTGTACATCCAGCTTGTACATCCAGCCTGTACATCCAGCTTGTACATCCAGCCTGTACATCCAGCCTGTACATCCAGCCTGTACATCCAGCCTGTACATCCAGCTTGTACATCCAGCCTGTACATCCAGCCTGTACATCCAGCCTGTACATCCAGCCTGTACATCCAGGCTGTACATCTAGCTTGTACATCCAGCCTGTACATCCAGCGGCCGATCGACCCGGTCACGGCTTTTTTCTGTCCTGGCCCCACAGTGGTGGAATGAACTCCCCACTGACGTCAGGAAAGCAGAGTCGCTGCCCATCTTTCAGCGCAGGCTGAAAACTCACCTCTTCAAGAAGTACTACCCTGAGCCTTCCACTCAGCACTTATTGTATTCGTATTGGTTTGTTGCACTTATTGTATTCGTATTGGTTTGTTTTTGCACTGTACGTTTGCTCTGGTTTATGCTCTTAGATGCTTGTTTAAAAAAGGAGATGCACTTATGACTTCTGGTGACTAGTTCTCTTGAATACCTATATGTTGAATACACTTGTTGTAAGTCGCTTTGTATAAAAGCGTCTGCTAGATGACTGTAATGGAATGTAATGTACATGCAACGCCTAAACTCAGATTAAAGTTGAGAACAGATTTGTCAAACTCTGCTCATACGTCAGCCTTCACAGTGAAGCTCAAACGTCAAAGTGAAGGAACAAAAAGTTTTTTTTAATTCTTAAATTTTTAAGAAACACTTTCAGCAATAAAAATATACATTGTAATCCATTGGTACTAGCGTAAATCTCCAAGTTCTGTTTGTTAACTGATCTGTGCAGAAATGCTGCTACACGCTTTTCTTCTTTAAATATTGTTTGATTAGTTGTGATTGTTTTGATTGATGTTCATTTTTGATCAGTTGTGATAAAGACGTTTAAACAGCAGGGGGCGACAAACTCCACCTTGGAAGAGCAGTGCTGGAGGGAGCACCACGCACACACACACACACACACACACACACTGTGCCAATACTGCACACTAATTACGTAGAATTCGGTCATTAAAAAAGAAGAAGTTGAATTGAATGTAAGTGCATGAATTCAAACCCTTAACAAAATCAGACTCTTCCTCGCTGCTAATTATCATTTCTGGAGAATCCTCTTATTAGAAGATGACACCATATCATAGCTGTGAGCTGTGAGCTGCAGCTAAAATCACAGTTATTAATGACAGGAGCCATAGTAAAAAAAGAAAAATAAGTGAAGCTGGAAAGCAGACATTTAGTGGGATTACTTCAGGGAAGAAGTAAGTAAAGAGAGAGAGAGAGAGAGAGAGAGAGAGAGAGAGAGAGAGAGAGAGAGAGAGAGAGAGAGAGAGAGAGAGAGAGAGAGAGAGACATCCAGCCTGTACATCCAGCCTGTACATCTAGAGAGAGAGAGAGAGAGAGAGAGAGAGAGAGAGAGAGAGAGAGAGAGAGAGAGAGACATCCAGCCTGTACATCTAGAGAGAGAGAGAGAGAGAGAGAGAGAGAGAGAGAGAGAGAGAGAGAGAGAGAGAGAGACATCCAGCCTGTACATCCAGCCTGTACATCTAGAGAGAGAGAGAGAGTCCACCATCGCTACACCCCCTCCTACCGCCCCCTCCACTCACTGAAACGGAATTAAAAAATCTTTAATATCTTTCCAGCAACGAGCCTCCATCGCTGCAGCACAAACACATATACATATACACACTGTGGGCCTTTTTAAAAACCAAGAAGAAGAAGAAGAAGAATTAGAACTAGCCTGCAGAATTAAGAGCATCTTCTTCACATTAACATTACTCATCATCTGACAAAAGAGGGGGAGTATTGAACGTATAGCACCGCTGACATCGTGACAACACCAGCTCTGTCTGTGTGGATCTGCAGCTCGCTCTCCCGGTTGTGTAATATCTTCTTCTTCTCTTCTTCTTCCTCCTGCAAGCGGCCGAGACCTGCATCCGCGAGGAGAGACAGGAGAACAAGAGGAGGAGGAGGAGGAGGGGAAAACACAAGGGGGGATTGCAACATTCATCAGTATTTATTTTTCTTCCTGTTACATGGCGCAAGGGCTATACAAACGGGACCGTCCTGGGTGTGATACTGCCAAGGTGAATTTGGATATTCAAGCAGCAGCAGCAGCAGCAGCAGCAGAAGTGGCGGTGGCGGCAGTATCCTCCTCCATCCACGGAAGAAGCATCCTCGGCTGCGGCGGCGCCCACACAGACTCCTCGTCCTCCTCCTGCCGGCTCTATGTCGAGTGATGGTCGGCTTGCCTTGCTGGATGCTCCCCGCTCTCTCCGGATCGTCGACGACCGAACCTCCTCTGACCGCAGACCCCCATTTTCGGCGGAAACCTTCCCAGAGCTATAGGGCTACATATGGAAACTGGGGATCAAAATTTTAGGAAAAAGGAAAATCTACGCGGTTAATTTCTTTTCTTTTTATTTCTTTTTTTTAGATTTTTATCGGTTTCTATCTGTTTTTTTTGTGTGTGTGTTTTTAAAGCCTGCTAATTAATTAATTCATTTGTTGAGCCTTGATTTCCTCATTCCACTGTTGTGAGAAGACAACGTGATTTATTTTTCTTTTAACCCACAATAGGTCGAGAATCTTCTCGTTCATTTCCTCTCGACGGCACTCGAAACCGTCCATTTGTTTAATCTCTTTTGTTTTCCACTAATATGTTAGATTTCCCTGACCGTCCTTCGTTTCCCTCCTCACTTTATTATCTCCTCGCTTCTTCCCCGTTTGACTACCAAAACACATTAGAATAATAATATTTTAAATAATCTTTAGGGTAGCTGCGGGTTTAGTTATAATTCTGAATTTTAAATGTTATAGCCTCAGACTAAAGTAACTGTAACTCACTGTAACAGACATATTGAACTGTTGTACTGTCGAGCCCCCCCCCCCCCCTAACCATCTCTATGCTCCGTTTGAGCTCATGTTAATTCAGCTCTGTGCTCAGCTGTAACCTTTACAAGTCAGGAAACAGGCTTTTTCTCCTCTTCTTTTGAAGGGCTGTGGAGAATAAACCTCCGTTTGGTTTATCTCACTTCTGTTTTTAGGCTGTGCTGTGCCACTATAGGCTTCAGGACATAATTTGTCCTTTATAGCTCCGTGTTATTATCCACACATCTGCAGCTGGAGGCCTTCTGCGGTGCTGTCATCCTCTGCATACCTGATTTCTCATTTTTTTGGGGGGCTGGTGTATAAAAGTAAGAACAAATAGAGAGGGGAGACATCACTGCCTCTTCCTCTCTTTCCCCCCCAAAAACCTCCATCCTCAGTTTTTCTCTTGTTTTGGTTCTCACCCAAACGCAACCATAAGGTTCCTACCGCATCCTCCTGGTCCTTCTTCCCTCTCCTTCCGCTCGAGTATATCCCGTTTTTTCGGTTTGGTTTGGTCCCGCAAATTTTCAAATATTTACTTCCTGTACATCAAGAGGAAAGGGGGTCCCCCTTTCATGGAATGCGGAAACATGGGTCTGTTCGACCGCGGAGTCCAGATGCTGCTGACCACGGTGGGAGCCTTCGCGGCCTTCAGCCTCATGACCATCGCGGTCGGCACGGACTACTGGCTGTACTCCCGTGGCGTCTGCAGGAGCAAGTCCATGAGCGAGAACGAGACCAGCAAGAAGAACGAGGAGGTGATGACCCACTCGGGCCTTTGGAGGACGTGCTGCTTAGAAGGTAAGAATAAGACTCTCTGCATGCTCTCCAACACATCACAAAAAACTCTCCCGACAGGGTTTCACGTGTGGGCTTTAAAGTTCACGGGCCACAGCACATGTTTCCTTAGGATGTTCTGTTCCTCTCATGCCACTGTGTAACGATGTGCCTCTGTTTTCCAACATGAAATGCACAGCAAGGATTCGCTGAAATTGGTGGTTAAAGGCCAGAATGATAGAAGAGGGGCAAATGGGACTGCGTCTATACTCGTAAACTGCAATAAGTACACGCTTTCTGTTTTGGGACGTCCCTCAAACGGGTTGCAAGGGAAATCTGATTAAACGGACAGAAATGAGGCAAAATACTAATTCTGCTACAAAAAATGGCTTATTTGCTTTACAGTTTCTTTCAAAACTCTTCGGTTGACACATGTAACCTGTGACGAGTTTAAAAGTCTGCAACGTCCATACTAATGCATTTCTGTTCGGGTGTTCATCTCTTGCAGAGAGGTTTTTGAGACAAATCGGAGCGGTCACAGGATTGGTGAAAAATCCTAATTCTGCAACCTAAATTCGTGTCTTTGCTGCAATTTGTCTTTAATCTGTGCCTTTTTCCTGTGGAAGACTGGATACTTTGACTCCTACAAGTCTCTAATGAAACAGTTAGACAAAGAAAAAGCACATGTTTGAGTTGAAATGACATGCAACCTGTGACAAGGGTTGCGCTAATATATTCATTTCTAGGGCTCACGAGGTGAGAAGAAATGTGGTTTAGATCCACACTCATACAAATCTTTCCTGCGGGCAGGGTGAAGCAGGTTTCTGTTTTGGGACACCTTTTAAGGGGTCAAGGGGAAAAGAACAATCATAATTCTGCTAACACAATTTATGTTTTTGTTCCATATTACACAACATAACCTTTCATTCCTTCAATGAAACAAACTCGCCAAGATAAATCACCCTTTTGGTTAAAACGACACATGGTGGGAGACATTTTAAAGGGTCACAAGACAAAAAAAAACTTGGATATGGATCATCAAGACTAAAACTCTCCACCTAAATCCAGACTAATATAGTCCTGTTAGCGTGTTCATCTCCTGCAGGCAGGGTGAAGCGGGTTTATGGTTGCAGCCTGAAGCTGTTGCATAAAAGCCTCCCACACCATTTTGGAACAGTTTCTCTCGTCAGACGTTAGAGTTGAAATAATGAAATAACAACATATTCAGGAGCTGTAGTTACGGAGGAAGATTCATCATACATCGCCCTGATATATTGGTAAACCGACAGATTGGTCTCACTTTAAATAAGGGACCAGTCAGAGAGGAAGTGACAGAAGGCCACCGGTTTGGACAGGGTGTTTCATTTCATAATGAAGCCCAAGAAGTAAAGTCACGGTGGAGATGCAGCCTGCCGACCTGCCTGACGGCTTGGCCGATAGCGGGGCTCGCCGCCATGTCACCTTTGACCTTAGATGTCAATCTGCCTCACGTCCTGTGCACAGGTTTGCGGAGACGACCTCTCGAGCCCACCCTGTCGTACGGAGGCGGCGTGCTTGCCGTCATGGTGCTGACTGTAACCTTGTGAGGGCGCAGGGCGTTACAAATCTGCTCATCTTCTGAGCTGTGAGATCCTGAAAAGCCTTCATGCTCCTCTGGCTTCTGTGATAAGCAGCCCGACTCTGTGTGCCTTCTCTTCAAAGCTTAACAACTGGTTTGAAGTCCAATTTTAAGCTCCTATATTCCGTATTTTTACATTGATCATGTATAAAATGGCCATGTGAAAACAGTGCGACACTGTGAAATGGCTCCCGTTGGCTTCACAAAGCGCAGTGAGTTTCAGCGCCTTGTTTATCTGTTTGGTCCACAGCTTTACTGTTCTGGTACTCCCACCGCTCTCATAGTGTCGTTTAGAGAAAAAACTCTTAAAAACCCTCTGCACACTACCTGCTCAGCAGCAAACAACAGACACAGTTAGAGACTAGCTGGTGAACATAGAGGATCATTTAGCAGCTAAAGAGACAGATATTTACCTCAGGAGGTGGTGGAGACCAAGAACAGAGCTAAAAGAGAGAGAATATTCGACTTACATTCATCAAGTGACAGACAAAGACATTCCTCATGAATGATCATGTTGCTCCGGAACTGCTGGATGTGGAAATAAGCAACTGTTTGCCAACAACTGACTGATATATGATTATATACGACATCATTAGATTATCCTGCATCAATGGAGCAGTATGCTGCTGTTAGCTGCTCGCGGTGAAACTGGTTTGAGCTACTTTATATACAGTTAGTTTAGTCAATGTCTCTTTGGTGAAACTGCAAACAACTCATAGACATTTGAAACAAGACAAGACAAACTTTTTGATGGTTCAAATTTAATTTTAAAAGCTCATTATTTTTAACACAAAAATAAATGTAGTGCAGCAAAAAGTACATATTTCACCCCAAATCTACTGGAGTAGAAGTAGAAACTGGCATAAAATGGAAATACTTCACTATTGTCCTTATACAGTCGTTAGTTGCTTTGCATGGAGCCACCATCTGTTTGTGTCAATGAGAGGCGACCTGTAACGCAAAGGTAAGAGAAAAAGTGTTTCGTTTTAGTGAACTGAAATTAAAATATCAAAGTGGCACCGCATTAAAAAAAGAGTTGTCTCAGTAATCACCTCGACGTCTGATGGTTTACACCTCGGCTGTTCCTGAGAAGCGGCTCAGGTGTCAACAACAGAAAACTGCGGTTTCACCGGTACGGATCCAGATGTGTTTGTAAGTTTGTGAAGGTGTCACAACGCGTTTCTTGCCTGGATCTATAACGGAGAGAACGCTGAATGTGGATGCAGTGCTCTGGTGTGTTAACTGTTCCTTCAGTCCGATCACAGCTGGAGTGTAATTGTAACAATGGCTGGCCTTTATTTCTGCTGGGCCGTTATTTAATTGGCAAACCAAACGCCACAGAGTCAAGTCGGGATCAGAACACCGCGCTCTTGCCTCGGGGCGTGCGTGATTGTTGCTTTTGTATCGACACAACGAGCCTCTCCCTTTGAATCCGAGATCAAAATGGCAGGAAATAAACCCAGATTTGTCATTTGTGATTCATGAACGATCCCCAGAAGAGGCGAGGGAGTGGGAAAAAAAGGGGGGCATTTACTTACTGGGGTCAGATTCATTTAAATTCTAATTCAAATTATTTCCTGCACAGGAAATTGGGTCTTAAGAAGCGAGTACATTTAATTATAGGTAGTTTAAACCAAAAATCACTGGGGTTGAGAAATAGGAAAGTACCGAGCGGATGCAGCTGCAGAGAGGCAGAGATAAGCAGGCTGCATATCCAGCCTAGATAGTCAGGAGGAGTGAGGTTTAACATTTCAGATGTTAATTAGGCTTCAGTTCGCAGCTCAGCTCAATTGATTCAAAGTGCCAAGATGACGAGCATTCATCTTTCCCCCAGCTCCACTCAAACGAAGCCTCACTGGCGATCAGGCAGCGGCTGCCGGTTGAAGCTCCGTCCTTATCGCAGCAGAGAACACAGACTGTGTGTTTGGCAGCGCCGGCCCACACGTCCTGCTCACAGAGTGGACACAGGTGGGCGACGGTTTCTGTTTGTATAACCAGCTACTGGAGAGGAGAACCTGTGAACAAGCAGAATGGGAATACCCACACTGGGTGCTTCATCACCTCCACCTCTGCTTCGCTCACTCGCTCGTCAGAGAAACACAAATAATCTCTCTCCTGGAAAGGATTGTGTATCTGGTCCAAGGCTGTGGTTTGGTTTTCAATAAAGTGGTTGTGTGTGTGTGTGTGTGTGTGTGTGTGTGTGTGTCATTGTGTGAGGGGTATCTGGACCAATTCAAGCATATTTGAATGGATCTGCATCAGCTTCTTCCCTGAACGTTTCTGTGTGTCGTCCACCTCCGCTTGCTAGAGCGAGCATTTCACTGCATGTCAGAGGTTGACATTCGCTGAGCTACAATGCTAATAATCATTCGCAAAAAAGCTGCGTACAGAACATTTAATGCTTCCTTCCTGTTAGAGAAGTGTTTGGGGTCAGGGCGTGGGTTCGGGTTATGGTTAAGAACAGCAGAGATTACCGACTGGTGCATCATTGTAACTTGTATCATTGTAACTATATATATATATATATATATATATGTATATATATATATATATATATATATATATATATATATATATATGTATGTATATATATATATATATGTATGTATATATATATATATATATGTATATATATATATATATATATATATGTATATATATATATATATATATATATATATATATGTATATATATATATATGTATATATATATATATGTATATATATATATATATATATATATATGTATATATATATATATATATATATATATATATATATATATATATATATATATATATATATATATATATATATATATATATATATATATATATATACATACATATATATTTGCTGCTTTTGTCCGTTTTGTGTCTATTCAAACTGAATATATTTGTGTTTTGGACTGCTGGTCGGACAAAAAAAAGACATTTGAAGATGTAACCTTTGGCTCAGGGAAATAGTATAACAGTAAAAAAAGAATTTAACTAAATGATTAATCTATTAGTTTACTAAATTGTCAGCGGATTAACCAACAATGAACATAATAGGTGGTTGCAGCTTTAGATCTCTTGCTTCATATCTGAAAATGTGAGATACATATTAAATTTGGCTCTCTCTTTTTCTGCTTCCGGCACAGGTTTAGATGAGTTTGGGAGTTTGATCAAACACGGAGAACGGTTTGACTCCATGTTTTTAGCAGTTTGATTTCATTAACTGCCAAAACGGCTCTCTGGCTTTTTCAATCTTTGAAAGTAAAACCTGCACCTTTTGGTCTTCTGCTGTTGACGTAAAGTATTTTTGGAAGTGTGCATTTTAGACTTAGTCTTGAAACAGTATCTGAAGTTCAGCGAACACGTGCGGGTGCAGAGAGAGAGCGATGGAGCCGGCGAGACATGAGCACAGTAAACATGTGTGTTTCTGATCAATTGGGCCTCTCCTCCGTCCTATCCGGGACGTCTGTGAGAGCCGCTGAGCCCCCTGTGCCCTCAGACAGGTGAAGCGCTCTGCCTTTGCTGCTAATCTGACATATTCATCTTCATCACAGCGCCGCCCTCAGGCGCCACGGTGGAGGGGAGAGACCGAGGCAGGGAGGAGGTGTGGGAGAGGAATGGTGGACCCTGTGATGAAGGAGGGCCACCATGGTGACTGATGTCTTTTATTCCCTGTTGTCTGTCTGTTAGGGTTCATCATTTAATGTGCTTTTTCCAAAACTACGATATGTGCAATAAAACTTCCCGCATGTCCACAGTGATATCAGCTTTGCAATAAGTTAGGACTGCAAGTTGTGATTATTTTCAGCTGCTGAATCCGTCAATCTGCAATATCTGAACATTGTGAAGAATGGCCGTCACACAAGGCTCCACAGTAAGAGTTGCCAGTTTGCCGTTGGCAACCGTTTGGAGAAGTTGGCAACCCGTTCCCCAAGTCCCTCAGACGCAGCCTGGCCAATCAGAGCGTAGCATCGGCCAGCTCCGACCACGGTCCGACAGCTTTACGACTTCTCCACAGACTACCATTCTAGACTAGTCATTTTAAACATGACACATTTTAGATACGACCATTACAGACGTTGTGATTGGTTGATGCCTTTCTTTGCGCTGCGTACGCTCTGAAAAATCAACCGCACAAAAGAAAGTATTGCCTTTTTCACCACATAATGTCTGCATTCTGTTTGAAAGTAGCTCGTCATGACAAATAATAATTCCAAAAAAAATATTGATGTGTGAATTAATCACGTGAAAGAAAACGCCCTCGGTGTGCAAAGGCCTTTAGACTGTTGATGTAATCTGAGTTATAGCCATGGCAAGTATTCTTTTACATTACTGAAGTGTTCTTCACCCAACAGAGATTATGTAGAAAAATGTGCTTTCCTTCATTATTATTCTTTCTTTCAGCTAAAATGGCTACCACACTTGTGCATGGCCTCCCACCGCTGCTGTCGATTACCGCAGATCACAGTTCACACATGCAGCCTCGTGATTTTATGTATAACCTCGTGGGAGTATCAACGTAGTGTACGTTCATGCATTTGAAAAAACACACGTGGGAGTATGTCGTGTGCTGTTGTGTACTTGTGACATGGTGTTTGTGTATTCTTGTGTGTGCAGCAGGATGAGAGGCAGGCCTGAGATAAAAGCAGATAGAGCAGCAGAGAAGAGCGGGATTAGTCTCATAGTCCAATCAGATAAGGATTACCCAGCTGGAGTAAGCCCACCCAGGCTAATGTCCCGGCCTTAAAGTGGCATTACATTGTATTATGACACACGATCCACTGTACAACCAGCTGCATGGGCCGGATTACAGTTAGTCCCGAGTTGAGAGTGGATGGAAAGCGTATTCAGGGGCCTCGCAGACACTTGTTGGAGTATAAAATGAGCCTCCGTCCGGCTGGTATCACTACTCCTCCCCCTCAGCTGATCGCTGCTTGTGTAAAGTGACTCTGTTGCACTGCACCGTCACTCTGCCCTGCAGCGGACGATGGATGGGATTCATTTTGCCCTCAGCTGAGACTGCAGACGGTCACTGCCGAACACAACTGTTTTATTGGTCTCCACCTTGCCCTCTCTATTGCCCACTGAGGCCAAATTACAGGCCAGACATTACTGGATTAGGCTGGGCCCGGGGACAGTCTGAGAACAGTGCAGGACTCTGGCCTTCTGTTGAGCTCTCCATTTGTTATAATTCTTCGGTTACAGCGCCGTGCATCAGCAGACCGTGGTACCCGGGTATCAGTGTGGAGTTCATTGATTGGGTTTAGAGTGCAGCCTCAGGTCTGTTTAGGTTTGACACCAGTGCTGTTGTGTTGTAGCAATTTAAACAAATACGGTTACATTTCTATATTAGCATCGCATCTGAAATTGGGAATGTCATTCCTAAAGGCTGAGTGTGGACCCTCAGGTGGGTCGCAGGAGATCGGTTTGACAAATACATTTGCAGAATTTCTTCCATAATCTTTTGATTAACAATCATATCTGCAGTTTGACATGAGAGCCTGAATATTTGTATTCTTCTGATCATTTTTGCCGTCTTATAACATTGAATCTAATATGAAAGGCTGACGTACATTCTGTTTGTTTGACTGATGAGAGGAAACAAACAGCCTGTTCACTCAGTCTCAATGCATTTGGTCTCATTTTTAAGTATTTAACATTTGTAAATGTTTTCAATAACAAATGCATAAAACAAACAACATATATCTCTTCTCAATGGCTGGTTTATCTATTCAAGATGATATGAGGTGATGTGGAATCGCAGTAAGAATGGTCGGGTCTTATTTTAAATAAGTGGGTTCCCAGAAAATGTATTATTATTATGGTTGTTACAGATCATGGTCCAAATTCCTCCAGATCTGTTTTTATTAAACAAGACCAAGTGTTTTATCATAAAAGAGGCATACAAATATTTATCCTGCCCCTGCTTCATTTCTTCTACTCAGGGCTGCCGACAAAAGAGGAACATCGGATCAATTTGTCCCAAAAGACCCGGTGTCAAAATAGGGCCCTAAAAGGCCCTCGGACCTTTAAATAATCTGTTGGAATAGTTTGTAAAAAAATGCATGATTGTGAAAACTGTATTTAGTATTTGTGAGTCCCATAAAAACATTTTTTCCTCCCTAACGTGACGAAGTGGTCGTAAACAATTAAAGTTTCCCTCCCCCGAGTCCCTATAATGCAAAAAATGGTTTGTTGGCCCCTCCCCTTCCGCCAGTGAACTTTCAAAATGGCAAGTCGTCAAAAGTTGGGTGCTTAGACAAGAAGAGATAAATGAAAACGAGAGAATGACAGCAGAGGTGCAAGGGACTTTCTGGCCAGTCATTTGATTAGCTAGTGTGTGGGAGAGGAGAGTGTCTGTTCCACCATATCCATGTCACTGCAAAGCATCCGATCGCTTTCACAACGTTTCACTCAAATCCACAAATGTGAACCTTATCGACAATGTCTGCAGGATGTATCCTCTGGGAACCATGAATGTTTGTACAAAATGTCACGGCAATCCATCCCTCGTTGTCCTGTTGGAATTCTGTACAAACACGTCATTTTGAAAAGGGATTTGGATCATGTTGTTCTGGAATGAATTAGTTACATAAGTCACTATATTTTAAAACACATTACTCAACTTAAAAAAAAAAAAAAGCAAATTTCTAAAAGATATTGTGTTTGTATTACACAACCATTCCCTCACAAAGCCAGAACAGTTAGATGTTGAACAAGGAATCACCCACATGCAATTGCATAGCCCCGACTGAACCGCTGGATCTGATCCCTTCAAATTAGAAATAGAGACATTATCCGGGCCATGCGTCAAGGAGGAGCAGCATTTCAGTTACTACATAATAATTATCCCCTCTGACCCCCGACACATCGTCACCATCACAGCCAGCAGGGCTGTGTGTGTGTGTGTGTGTGTGTGTGTGTGTGTGTGTGTGTGTGTGTGTGTGTGTGTGTGTGTGTGTGTGTGCCTCTAGCCTTGATTTACACATGTTCTTTTTAGCTGCAGTTGGTCCTGTTGGGTGGGGTCTATCTTTATCCTACATGACCAGAGAACAAATCAATAGCAAACACACGCAGGGCTAGTCTTTGTGTAAGCATACTGTGTGGCATCACATAGGGCTGTTCGGCCTGTTGACTGCCTGCGTGCACGAGCATTTCCAATGTCGTCTTGCTCCTGCAACGCAACAGATTTACATTTCAAACTGGATATTTTGGGCACAGGTCAAAATGCAGTTCAAGTGCAAGCAGAAGTTTGAAGGAATACTCAAAATATCTGGTTTTAATATCAAACACTTGTCTTGAAATCTTCGTCACAACCAGTGTCAGCAGCTCGTTGCAGATGAAAACATTAAACACAAGCTCTGTAATAAGCCAGTCAGTATTTTAGTATCAATGATGAAAACAAACAGAGCTAAACATACAAGTGGGCCGAGCTTCTTAAGCCACTGCGGTGCTCAGTCAAGAGCAACAGCAATGTCTCCGGTGTTGTATTTACTCTCTGCTGCCGTTTATCAAACAAATGTTTTTCCCCTTGAAAATGTAAAGTTTCCATGTTAAAGTGGCTTGAATAACCACTCGATTTTCAGTGAGATTGCACTCTGATTACATAGAATTGATCCTCTTAAAATGAAAGTGTAATTACCAGCAGACCAATCTCTGATTCCACCGCAGCAGAGCTCCTCTCCGTTCCACTTCACCGACCGTATCCTTAAGCTGTGGAAACATCCCACAGAGACCCTGTAGTAAATGATAATTAACTGCACATACAATCCATTCATTTTAAGGAGGAGCGATTCACCTTTTTTTCTGCCATTGCACGGAGAAAGTACGACAATCTGCCTTTTGATTAATTGGTGGTGTCCGCGACGCAGTTCATTTGCAATCCATTACAGCGTATTTGCTTTGTGTCAGAACGCAGCCCAAACACACTGCATCACCTCAGAGCCGGAGGAAGGAACAGGAGCAGAGTCGGTTTGGTGGCTGAGCGTACACCGCCTGCTGATGATGACGATGCTAATGCTAATGCTAATAACGACAATAATAACAGTAGTGATGAAGTAATGAGCGATGGATGCATCGCGTCTGGATTAGTACTTTATATCTCTCAGAGATCATCTGTGCGTCTCTTTTTTACTTTTTTTTTTAAGGGTCAGTTCACTCAAATCACAAAAACACACTTTGACTTCTTCTGCAGAGTCAAAGCAACCGTTAAAAAACGGTTCAGAGTGAAGAACATTGTTGCGGTAAAGACAGAGATTCTAGAGATCAAAGGATGAATCAGTTAATTGAGATAATATCTTGTACGTTAGCCAGTAGTGAAAATAATTGTTAGTTGCAGCCCAAGTCAAAACCTCGAGTGGTTTCAATGACTAAATAAGAGTAGAAGTGTGACTAGTTTGATTTGGGTGAAGAAACTTGTTTCAAACATACAGCAGACAAAATAGCTGCTGTGAACTAACAAACAGCTGAAGAGAGGCGACAGAGATGTTCCCACCTCTATGAAGCCCTCTTAGCACCCAGTGGGAGAGCTGCTGACAGCAGAGTCTCAGGCCTGGACCGAGGAAGAGGAGGGCTGAAGGTTCCTGTAGCTGAGCTGGGGGGGTCACCGTCAGGGCCTGGGGGAGGACGGAGGAGGACGGATGGACATAATGCCAGAAGGACACAGTCTGAGCATGACAGATGGAGAAGAGAGCGCTGCAGGTTCAAAGACAGAGGGCAAGGAGGAAAGAAGCAGATATCATGAAGTACTTCTCGTGATGTTAAACAGCCGGTCTGAGAGGATGAAGGTGATCCGGTCCAGACGGCTCAGCATGGCACAGGTGTGTGTCTGTATATGACGTGTATACTCAAGGCTTTGTGGTGTAGTTGGATATCATTGGGCCTCCAAAATGATTGATTTGTTTTCTGTGCATCACAGAAAACCAGACACAGACAGACAGTTGATCTGACTGGATTGATTACATATTATTCTTGCAGGTCGGAGCAGAGACAGTAACAGATTGTGTTTCCCTTCTCCTCACCTCTTATTATTAGCTTATTATCAACCAAAGAATCATCATTATTATAACTATGTATTATTTTCATTATAAATTAATCTGTTGAAACATTTTTTAATCCACTTGCAGACTGATTTTGCTGAAATAAAAAAATAAAAATAATGAAGGTTTGGCACGTCCTTAGTCGTCCATGTCGGGAGCGAAACCTTCTCCCGGAGGCACCAAACCGGCCTTCGTGTCTTCTTGTCCGTCCGTGAGGACGTCACAGCTGCCCGTCAGTGTGACGCTGCTCAGATGGTCATGTTTACTGCACTCCAGAGTGAGTATTTACTGCAGTCGACAGGGCTGGCAGACCCCACTGTCACAGCAAATGGCGCTGTTGGGAAAACAAACAGTTGTAATGAGACCGTATCCGTCAATCGAGGCCGCTTCAATCCAAAACACAAAGAGTGCGAGCAGGAGACAAAGGTTGTTGCGTTCATTGACGCGGTTCATAGGAGCAGATGGACGTTTCGGTTTATTTTGGTGTACGATTTTCAAACGACTGAACTGCACGACCACAAAAATTGCTTTTAGCAAATGTTGAATGTGACCTAACTTTAATTGATTTAGACGCCGTTTGTTCCATCACTCACATGTCTCGCTGGAGCAGCTTGATGGAGTGAGCTGGGTGCTTCACCTGAAGGTTGATGATTTAATAGGCTTCCAACAGGAAATGATGTAAACCTGGTGTCTGGGAACGGCTGACACTCGATTATTCACGTCTGCGGAGGTGCGTACTGTGACTCTTAGACAAAGCATCCGCCGAACTGCTGACGATGCTGCTGGTTTTATTTTTGGTATTTTTTGCCGGGGTGAAAAGACAACGCTGCCTTAATCTGCAGATCAGAGCGAATCAGGGAATTCGTCAAAATGAAGTCGCCACTGTTATTATCGCTGCATCCGGATGTAGGCGAGGTGTTGCTAAGTCCACTGAGGAGGAGGAGGATGATGTAATTTCCAGGCGAGCATGCTGCCTCTCTCCTCCCCCTCTCTTCTGTGCTGTGTGTGTGTGTGTGTGTGTGTGTGTGTGTGTGTGTGTGTGTGTGTGTGCGCGTGTGGTGAGCGCTCATCTTCATCGTCTCTGTGTTCCTGAGAGCAGTAAGGAACAGGATGAATTTTTAATGAGGAGCAGCGTAGCTCCCCTTTGCTCCCTCAGATCGCTTTCCAGGACAGGGAGTCTGTCATGATCATAGCAGCCTGCACACAGGCAGCTCTGGGTGAGAACACACACACACACACACACACACACACACACACACACACACACACACTTTCACCTGCAGATGTGAACATGTATGTGTTGTTCTTTCCTCTCAGCAGCGTGACACAGTCACACTGTGTGTCTGTAATCAGTATTGTGTGTGTGTGTGTGTGTGTGTGTGTGTGTGTGTGTGTGTGTGTGTGTGTGTGTGTGTGTGTGTGTGTGTGTGTCATGCCATGACAGCACCGACGCTGCGCCGATCTTTAGGACGACTGCATGAACAAGTTGTGAGAATGAATCTTTCATTTACCCACAGTGCTCTTCACTTCGCTCGCTTCGGGGCAGCTCTGCCACAAAGTCACAACACAAACTACTGTTGAAGGCTGCGTGTCCGGGAGATGAACTGAATATAAATCCCTCAATCCACACGTCTGCATTGACTATTGAACAAAATCGAATCATCTTTGCTCTTCATGGCGCCGTGCCGGTTTGAGTTTAGACAATAAAATGTTGAGAATGAGCAGAACAGTCTGTGCTCGTTTCACATTCTTTAACCAGTCTGTGGAATGAACACATTCTCACTCCCAACTCGTCAAATGCCGCCGCTTGGTCAGTGGCCCTTTGTATTGGAGATCGACGCTCTAGGTACATCGGTCTCCTGGATGAATGTCCTGTGTTGCAACAACACAAGCTCTCACCGTCCACTCAGGCCGTGGGAGGGTGAGAGTGTGAGCCAGGCGACAACCTCCGGTTCTAACGAGTGAAGCAGAGACGAAGTGTCTTAAAACTTGCGTTTTCTCTACTGACCACCAGGGGGCGACTCCAGTTGCCAAAACAGGTCCGATTGTATCGAAGTCTATGAGAAAATGACTCTACTTCTCTCTTGATTCATTACCTCAGTAAACATTGTAAACATGAGTTTATGTCTCAATCTCTAGTTTCAAGTCTTCTTCAATACAGCATGATGTTCATTTAGTACATGATGGTCCATTTCGAGTCACACAGACCATAAAGCAGGGGATGCTTTAGGGCGGGGCTACTGTGATTGACAGGTCGCTGCCGCTACCAGAGCCATAGACGGCGTCTCTACTTCACTCCTCCACATTTTCCAAATATGTTAACGTCCGTTCATCGGATGCAAAATGCCAAGATGGCAACGGCACTATTCCAAGATGGTGACGTGAAATTGCCGAACTCGGGGCTTCATAACGGCGGCACACAAACCACTGGGTGACGTCACGATGACTACGTCTACTTCTTATATAAAGTCTGTGTTGTGCGCACATCAATTGTGAGCTTTTGAGTTACACGTACTGTGTGAGTTGGAACTTAAAATTTCTAAAATGTTACAAAAGGCGAGACAAAAGTTCTGCACTCGAGCTTTAAGGAGACGAATAGGAATTGCGAGAACGCCCCAAATTGGACTATTTAATGATCGTCATGCCTTTTTATTGCCTTATTGAGGTCATAGCAAGAGCAGTACATGTGTAACTGATAACAATAACAATAGCTGTGTGCCATATAAGTGTCCAGTTTAGAACGCAAAAAAAAAACCAGACAGAGAACGTCTAAGGAGAAAACATTACAACACAACACATAATTATTAACACATTAATTACAAATTTCCCCCTGGGGATGAATAAAGTACCTATCTATCTATCTAGCTATCTATAAACTAATCGGACCCCAAATTTGATGCCAACGCTAACGACAGCTGTTGTTGCTCGCCCCGTAACATACAACCCCAGCTACGTCAAGCCATATATTGTCCTTTTTGGTTCTTGTGGTCGTCTTCACAGTGTTGCCGTACATTATCGGGTGTTGAAAGGGGACTCATTATTTCAAAGGCCCATTGTTCTGAAACAGCAGTAGTCTGAAAAATGTCCCACTGGACCGAAATCTGCCCACCGCTAGAACAAAGCATTTCAATGGCCAACACACATTTCAGCGGGTGGAGGTCGATCAAGGCCCGTCCGAATATTTTTTTTTCCCCCCGTGCTTGAATGTTCTGCATGGGTAAGAACCCGCAAAATCACATTTTATAAATTACAATGCATATTGTCAGACAAAAATCTGTGCTTGTTGCAAAACGGCTTTCAGCCATGCCGTTATCCTGGAGGTGGCTCACCTAAATGGAATGCGGCCATTATTGATGCAATCAATTACACCTGTGCTCTTCGTGCTTTCACATGAATACGTGCAGGTAAAAATGATAAAAAGTCATCCACACTCCCAATCCACACCTTTTTTTTTTTTTTTTTTTACTTGCCACAATATTTCTTTTACCTCCATATTTCATAGCACACTAATCCAAATAAAGACAACATCCCTCACAACTATGGAAGAAGATGGACTGTGTGTGTGTGTGTGTGTGTGTGTTTATTGGTTTTCGTCACACAGTGCCGGTTTGATAAAACACTGTGACTTTAAGAATCCCTATTTTATGGATCCTTTGAATAGATTTTTCTGCCCAAATAGTACATAATGAAATAGTAATTGGTGTTTATCTTGAACTTGAGATTGTAGGCTATGAATGACTCAGTGGTTCTGTAAAACGAAGCTGAAGAACCAACAGCGATCTTGTGTATTGAGACTCTTCATTTAGAAGATTTCCTTCGTTTACGCCCCTTTGATTCTCCCGTCATGCTGCACAAGTATTCATTTCATCAACCGCTGCTGTGGAAATGCCCTTGAAAAGGTCACTTGGCAAAATGGACATTTGCGGATCAGTGTACATATTTAATTTCTCTCATTAACTGTATGGAGTCAGACAGGAACAGGTCACCCTCTTCTCCAAACGTCCCCCTGTCAGAGATGAGCTTGTGTACGCAGAGAGACGTGCTCGTCACTGCTAACCACATGCAGGCTTAATTCAAATGATTACCCAACAGAAGTGCCGATCCCGCGACTTCTCATCTCATCTCCCTTTGCTTTTTATTTTTTTGGAGGCCGTGGTATTAAATTTCCTCGGCAGCTAACGTGGGGATTTAACCGACGAGAAGGACACAGGGAAGGATGGGAAGAGGAATGAAAAGAGGCAGTGAAGAATTGGCTGGAAAGAAAACTGTGTTCAAGACGCTCGTCTAATATGAGAGGTGGAGAGGGGGGGGGGGGGGGGGGGGAATACACACACACACAGACTCAAACATACCCAGCAGCATTTTCATAGATGTAATGAAACAGAGAATCGGATGAATAATTGCCTCCATCCATCTAGCCATCTTGCCTGCCCTCCCTTTGCTTTGCCTTCCTCTTAAACTCCCCCCTCTCCCCTCTCCTCTCCTGTCTCCCCCCTCCTTCCAGCATGCCACGCTGCTTGCCGCTGCAGCAGGGCAAGAGATGACATGTGGACACTCAGTGAATTGCCAATCGCCACCGAGAGAGAGAGAGAGCGAGAGAGAGCGAGAGCGAGAGAGGGAGGGAGAGAGAGAGACACTGAGGGGAGGTGGTTTGACGCATCCAGACTGCAACCATTGGCTTTTTTTTTTTCCTACATTAAAGATTAGAAAAAAAAAGAACTGCAGAGAAGCACTACACTGAATACTGGATGTATCTCCCCCCCCCACCACCACCACACTCCCCTCTCCAAGTCTCTCCCTCCTCACCCCTTTGCTGCTCTGACCCTCTCTCACGCTACCTCACCCTCGCCCTCCCTCTCACACATACTTTCAGCTCAGGAAGAGAAATCAATAGCCGCAAATTAATCATTCTGCCTTGGGCAGTCCAAAGGAGGAGGAGGTGAGGCGGGGGAGGGGGGGGGGGGGGGGGCACCAGAGAGCGGGGCGTTTAGAGAGCTACACAAAAGGTATTAAGAGCGATTTCTCCAGACGTTAAGAATTTAGGGATTTTGGAACCACACGCTCACACAAACCCAGACGGTAATGCTCGCTTCAGTGCAGTCGAGACCTGTAGTGGTTCTGTGAATGCTTCTCGCCTCCAGGTACAAGTACAAGTACAAAAGTAGCAATACCACAGTGTAGAAATACACACACGTTATTAGATAGAAGTTCACTCACTAGCTTCTTCCAGAGCTTTAAACCCACAGATCTTCGATCAGTGGATGGACCTGGTTCCAGTGTAATTTCTTTAGGAAACTTCTGGTCACATGATAATAAATAGTGGAAGATAATAACCCCGTCTCCGTTTTCTGGCGTCATCACCCGAAAGAAAAACATTACAAATCTACTTTCAAAATCCTCAATTTAAAAAAGGGCTATCCACGGAACAAACAACAATATTTAGGATGCAAGTATGAAGTGATAAGTGCAGCAAATGGAAACGTGCACGTAAAGTACAACCTCAAAATACAGAAAACTCAAAATTGTACAAGCCAAGAAAAGAGTGGTCCAGGAATGAGTCAGCATTTTTACTCTTCCAGTTCCCTCGTCTCAATGTCAGTGTGTTTTTGAATGTGTTTGTGGTTAGATGACTGAAATAAGGTCTGTGGTGATTTTAATGTTTTGTTCTAGGATATAAAGTTCATCACTAAAAACCCCTCTGGTGAATTTAGAAGCTTTGACGTGTCGTAAACAAGTGGTGGTGACGGAAAGTGACCGTGGTGTAGTTTGTTTATAGTGCAACATTAGCTTTTACTCCTAGTGATTGCATTCGCGCTTCAAAAATCCCCAAAAGTGGTGTTCATTGGTGAAGATTATCTTGCCATTTGTTTGCCACAGAGATCATTTTCTTCTCTCCCGTTGGCTGTTTGTGGAGGGAATCAGTGCGGCGCTAACTACAAAAATACGTCAGCACTCTTCCAGGTGAGCAATCCCGTATTCATCCGCCATGTAGCAGTCCTGCTACCTAGCTCGACTCACTATGCTTTCATTTATTTTGTGTGTTTAGCACGAAGGACATGCGGATGATTTTGATGTCTCAGAGCAAATTGACGAACGGGAAAATGTGCCAAAAACATATTCACAAGATACATGTTGCTGTGATTGTCTACTGTAACTCAGGCATGTTGCTATGCAGTGGATGGGGCCAACGCAGATGAGATTAGAGATGATTTTGGGAGTGAGGTCTTTTTCATGATGCTCAGCAGTCACTATTCAGTCATGTTTTCCTTTTTTGTTTTGTTGTGACATAGCATTTGGTATATCTTTAAAATGGCAGTTGACACTTCTCAAACTAAAAGTGGATAACTTTGTATTTTAGTGTCCAGATGTATTACACTGCCTCACGCAATTCAATTTGTAATGGTGGGCATGAAGCAGCTGTCTCACAGTGCTGGAGTTTGCCTCTCCTGCTGATGTGTGATGCCGCGCTGCCTTACAGTATTGCACCTCAGAGAACTTACTGTAATTGGCAGCGATGGGAAAGGTGACTCTGAGCGTTTCATTTTTCTGATTCCTGAACCGTTATCTCTGCTTTTGAAATGGAGCTCGACTTCAGAGCTCAAATACCCTTCGGGTGAAATCAGCGTCGACGGAGCAGCTCCAGGCTGCGCGTTGATGACATCAGACCCTTTGGCTCGGAGAGAGAGAGGTTCACCATCGCACGTATTGATCAGCCTGTCCGAAGCACTAGGACTCATGGGAATTTGTAAACTGAGTAATGTTTCCACTTGAGAGACATCCAATAGTACCCAAGATTTGTAATGTGGACATGAGATATTGTGTTTACAGTAAACCAGCATTAGTCACTCTCACAGGCGAACTGATATTCATCACTGTGTTTACTTCACTTCACCTTTATTGGAAACTGCTGCTCCGAGCTCGGCTTCCGTGCCTCTCGGTGCGTTTGTCTTTGTGCTAAGACTTTGTTATCTCTCCTCTATAACCTTATCTACTAAACTGCCCAAGTGTTGCTGAGGTCTGCATTTTTCAGGAACAAGAGGACGCTGATGGAATTATTTAAATTGAGGGAAACCTCTGTTCAAATTATTATTTGACAAAAGCGTATACGAGGTGCTGAGGAGATTAATGTCTCATATACAAGATTAGCAGCATACTGGTTGCTCCGTCTAAATTCTTATCTTTTGTCGACTATTCTGTTGCAGTAGTCATGAAGGACCGTGGAAACATTATGGCGTTGCTCAACTGAACATTTTTTTAAATATATTTTCTATTTGCATAACAAACTATTATTTTTTAATACTTTTTTTTGCATTTCTAGAAGTTCGTTTTAGTTTTCATCAGCACTTTAAGACATTATACAATTTTCATTTTAAGAAATTATAATTTTTTTTGCATTTTAAGAAATTATAAAGCTACAGATGGTACAGAAAATAGGCTAAAAATAAGATGAAATAATAATGTACGGAACAGAGGAAAAGAAAAAATTACTGATTACATAAATATAAATGTTTAAAAATAGCAATTATGATTTGAATTTGTTTCTTTCCACACATAGCGAGCAGAGGAGTTAAAACAGTTTGTTAAAAGTGATGGAGTTAGCAATAGATAGTTTTCCATTTTTAGTGTTGAATGACATGCAGTTCAAACTTGATTCAAATGATCAAATTAGGAACATGGCGGTTGAGTTGTGGGGCGGAGATCCTGCTGCTTTAATGTACATTTCCTTGATATTCTGAGGTTCTTTAAGTTAAGGTTTGGTTCATCTTGTTTGGCCATTTCATTGAGGACAGGAGAGGACGGGTCACTTGGCAGTGGTTTCAAATGCTTAAAAAAAGCCTCGCAAGATTTAAGTGTACAAAAAGTGGGCTGAAAATGTCCACAACTTCTAATCTTGCATTAAAAAAGGGAGTTTGTTCCCCATCCGGCTGCTCTCTCGCCACTCAAAACAACAAGTACTTTGTTTGCCCGAGGAATAGGCCTCTCTTACTCTCTCACACATACTGTAGTACATACAGGCGCAGTGATGGTGGGAGTGATAACAGTGTTTTTAACAGTGTTTTTACGCTTTTCAGAGGAGAGAAAAAAAACAGAAAAGGAGACGAGAGCATCGTACAAAAGGAGAGGAGGGCGAGAGTGTTAAGATTAATATCATATGCTGGGAGGAGGAGGAGGAGGAGGAGGAGGAGGAGGAGGAGGAGGAGGAGGAGGAGGAGGAGAGGGATGTGAGGGACCAGGCGAGAGCACAGAGAAACCTTACAGGCTTCCTGATGAGCTCCGCGTAATGAAACCGGACTGAGGAGAGGAGTCACTTAGTCATTTCATGTTGTGAAAGATGAGGACACCACATGAACAAAAACCTTTGGAAGAGCACTGAATTATTAAAAGCTTATCACTAGATTTTTAGCTATAACCACAAGCTGACCTTCATATCCAGGATCCTAGAACCGCAGTGCAAATAATACTGCAAGCATTCCGTAAACTCCTAAATTAAAGTAAAAGTACAGATAACATGAAACTAGATGACCCAAGCAATCCATTGGTACCAGCAGGTGGCAACCTACAGTTCTGCCGAATGAAGCCGATGCGGAAGTGTCTTAAAACGTGCATTCTCTCTACTGACCAGCAGGGGGCGACTCCTTTGCTTGTAAAAAGAAGTCAGATTGTATAGAAGTCTATGAGAAAATGACTCTACTTCTCTCTTGATTCATTACCTCAGTAAACATTGTAAACATGAGTTTTATGGTCTCAATCTCTAGGTTGCGAATTGGTTGCGAAAAAAACAAGATGGCGACGGCAAAATCGCCGAACTGGAGGCTTCAAAACGGCAGTCCACAAACCAATGTCACGATCACTACATCCACTTCTTATACACAGTCTATGGTACCAACCATGTCATGCTAGCTTGTTGGGAAGGGAGCTAAAAACGCCACAATTTCGAATTTTGACATCAGATTGTTGTGACCTCTAGACAATCACAGCCTCATGAAACTTTACAACCACAAACTAAGACCGAGGGCTTTCCTTGGTGTATTGACAATAAGGGGGTTTCTGAGAAGTTTCCAGAACTGAAGTGCTCGCCATCCAATCGCTAAAGAATGCAACTCTAGCATTGCATCGAAATGTCAAAGGTTTTTGATACCAAATCACAGCCTGAATTTTGTCTTTGGTGCTCCTCAAGGTCTTGGTGTCTTAATATGGTCATTTGGAGGGATTTTGGATCATTTTGAATCAGTTCTCGAGTGGTAAATAATTGTTAAATTCAGCATCAAACTGTAAAAAATGGTATCAACAATCACTGCAACAACTTAGGAGACATAATAGAGCATGGGAACGGCCATATACTTCTATCATAATGCTCTAAGCCCTTTTACACTTTAAACATTTATTTTAATACATTTTATTTCTGATTCTTCAGTAGAACAACTTGACACAAACTACTGAGCTGCATCTCAAACTAATCTTCAGGTTCCCAGCTTTCAGTTGATGTACGTGTATGACGTATGTGGCATTAGCTGTTGACCTGTTATTTCACCCTAAAAAAGACAGAAATGGGTCTGTGGAGTAAAAGTATCAAAATGTACTAATCATGCAGAATAACCCCTTTCAGAGTGTTGTATTATTATATTACATATAGCTACAATATAATGTGCATTATTCTGAAATGTAGCATTCAGCATGATGAGTATTTTCTAAGTATATTTTCATGCTATTTTTACTTAAACTTGTAACAGTATTTCTACACGGTGGTATACTTTGACTTTAAATCATTCACATAAAAGAAAACCTTTCCTACATGTTTTGTGTTCTTTTAACTTTCTGCTGTTTTGATTCGTGAGTCTGTTAGTTGTCTTTTTATGTGGTGAAAGGTTTACGCTGCAGGAGTAAAAGAGATTTAAAATCTCAATGGGATTATCCTGGATAAATGAAGGTTGAATGAAATAAATCAAATAAAACGATGAAACTGTTTCTCGCAGTGCAAGAGGAATCAAGATGAGGTCAGTCAGTCAAGATAACTTTGATCACCTGGAGTTCTCGTACTGGGCTTTGACGCTGAGATGGTATTTGAGTGAATAAGGAAACGCTGCCTCTGAAATCCTTCCCACTGTGTCTGAACTGTGACTAACAGAGTTGTGTTCCTCCGCCACCCTTTGAGCCCATAAAAGGGCCGAGAGCTCATTCTTGAACTTTAAAAAAATCTTGCATAAGACCGTTGATCACACCGTTGGGATTTATCTCTCGAGGAGCTGGCAGCGGGCGACTGGACCTCTTTCTTTTTCCTCTCTCGGGATGTGTAACTGAGCTTTTCTCCGGATGACGGCGACTTATCGTTCCATGTGTTATTAGCGAGAAATGGATCAAAAAGACATCCTGTTTTCGCTGCAAAGAAAGACTGACATATGAACATAAGAGTGAATCATAATCGCTGCAAATGTAGCCAACTGTAAAAAGTATCTCACTCCCCCTCTCAGAGAATATGATTATGACTCTAATATTCAGGACGGATTGATGCATTTTCAGCTCTCGTCATCTGCTCTAAACACACGAGTCGAGCTTCCTCAGCTTATTTTTGCTGCCGGATGAACATTTTTATTCTTTTAAGAGCAGCTGGAGAACTGCAACTCTGATGGCGTCTATAGGCACAACGTCAACAGCAAGGATATATCAGCTGGAATGACTTGGCTCCAGATGCTCTGTGGGAATACATTAATACCCTACTGCTGGCAGAGTTCCTGAGTACTACGATACTACAATACATCAGCGCTGTGTATTACTACAGTTCAGGGAGGTAGCTGAGTGACTCGAAGAGTGATCAGTTTCACATTCTACCAGGTTCAAAATATTTGTATTAAAGTCAACAAAAATGCCATTTTGTGGTCTAGAAGTTTCTAATTTGTCTGACAAGTTGAAGTATTTTGGTCACGGATGAATTATGTTTTCAAAGAACAACTTTAGGAACAAGAAGAGAAGCGGTCTCTTTATTTTGATTATAAGTACATGTGACGCGGTCAGACTTTGGACCTGGTCTCAAATTGGTAAAGTATCCGGATTCGTTAACATGACAGGCATCTGCAGTGGGTTAAGAAGTACTTGGATACTTTACTACTGGGTAGAGTAGTACTGCATCATATCATGGAAGTGAATAGTGTGTTTTTTATGTAAAAATAGCTACAAGTGTTTCATAAATGTAGTGTAGTAAAAGTCTGAACACGGCGTGTCCCGACTTTTTGGACTACGGTGTCCCAAGTGGTTCACTGAATCATGCAAGAACAGCATGTGAACACACACATACGTCAGAATAACATTAATTCACCATTTCTGTCTCCCCTACTCATATCTACTGCAATCATCGTACAATATGATTGTGACTGAATCCACTTGATCCAGTCACAGCGGATAAAGTCAAACAAACAACTGGCTGTAACAGAAATAACAGCAAAATCACGACTGACAACCAGAGAGTTACGATAAAAGTTCACTTACTTGAATCAGAAGCAGGCGAGGGTCAAATCCAAGAGGGCAGTCAAAACCGGCAAACCTCCAAAGAGGTCCAGAGGAGAGTGATCAGTGTGTGGGTCAGGAAGAAGGTCAGGCAGACACAGAGAATAAGGGTTCAGGTTCAGGAAAACAAGAGAAGGGGAAAAATACTCACAGGCTCGTGAGGGAAGTGGAGAACAGGTGAGTAGGTCATGTGACTTGGACAGGTGGGAAAGTCTGAGGACACCTGGTGGACAGGTAGAGAAATATGAATGAAGGAACAATGAACCCAACTGAGGCAGACACATTGAGACTCTGTGAAGTACAATATTTACAGAAGACGATAAGTCCTACACTTAAATATTTAACTAATGCCCATCGTTTTAAAGTGAGAACCAGACCTGTTCCCTTCTCCATTCACCACGGAAGTACTACTAATACTACTGCTAATACTACTACTATTACTTTGAGTGAGAACCGTTTTTATGTGACTCCAGTGGTGGACGAAGTATTCAACATCCACCTGCTGTACGCAGTCTGTTTGTGACTTAACCTTAACAAGGAGGTCAGGTCTGCAGTACCGTTGTGATATTACTGCTATAGTGTTGGAGGAGGATGTACAAACACTACGACACACAGAACAGAGGACAGAGAGAGAGACGTTCTCTTTTCATACAGCTACAGATACAACTTGTTCATCTGACGGTTTTCACGCCAGTGTGAGATGGAGAAGGGAAGAGTAGGCGGGTGGACGGACACACAGCATATTTGGGTGTGTGTGTGTGTGTGTGCGTGTGTGTGTGTGTGTGTGTGCGTGTGCGTGTGTGTGTGCGTGTGTGTGTGTGTGTGTGCGTGCGTAGCTGAGAGCATTGAAGTGCATTGAACAGGCTGGGAGGGCGATCAGGACCCCCACCGACCTGCAACCACGAGAGTGAGTCAGACCTGTTAGCCGTCCTGATCATTCGGTTAAGAGATTACACAACAGTGCATTATGATAATATGATCATTATAATAACACTCACCCAGCTAAACCTAGTCCGATACTGCAGTCCTACTGTTTTACACTGACAGGTGTTTCTATTATTTTGTCCACCTCATTTATGTCTTAATAACCAACAGAAACTGAACAGAAATGATTAGTTTGCATTACGCTACTGGAGCTGATTTATCTGTCTGACACGAGTTGTTTCAGCTTCTTAAATATAAAAGATATTTTTGCTTTTATCACAAACGAAAAATAGGACTCAACTTCCTCTTCACCCAAATCACACATTTCACAAAATCTGTTTTGATCCTGAAGAGTTTTGAATCGACCGAATAAACAGCCGGAGGAGGAACGGAAGCTGAAGCTCTTCAACCAATGAACATTTCAACACAGAGCGTTTGGGCTATTTTGCTTCCAAACACGTCTTCTTTCAGACTAGTGGAAAGAAAACATCCAAAAGGTTTTATTTTACTACTTTGTGTATTTGCGTCTGTAGATTTCTCCTAAATTCACTAAAAGTTACCATTAGACAATTAAACATTACCATTAAACATGAATGAATTTGAAGAAGGCACCTTGGACTTTAGTCTCATAAAAGATCGAATGAGGAATCTCTTGGTTGAGACAATAATTGATAACAATATTTTCATTAGTTGTCGCCCTAATTTACAGTTTTTTTAACATTATCCAAAACGGTTTGTTTAAAAATTCCTATCTCATCAGTCCATATGAACTAGCTCTGTTTCAGGGACGTAACCTGGAAAACCCATAAGTTATATGACGATAATCACATATAAATAACTCAAAGTAAATTGTTCCTCTCTCTCTCTCTCTCTCTCTCTCTCTCTCTCCTTTCTGCTGTATTCTTGCAGCTCCCTCCATCATTCCTCCTTACAGAAATCGTTATGATCTGGTGAAACAGCTGCATCGACTGCCTTTGATTTGTGATCTTTTATAGTCGCCACTAAAAGCACCCCCGCCCCCCCCTCAGATCTGTCCTCAAGTGTTCCCGCCGTTATTGATGGCGTTTGGGAATCCAGTTGATTTAAATAAGAGTGCTGCACGTTTCATAAGATCAATGTGCAGCTGTTTTACGGGGGATATTTATGACACAGGAACCGTCCCGCCATGCTCACTGTGCAGATTTTGCGCTGATATCATGAGCTCACTTCCAGGGAATGTGATGTAAATCATAAGGAAAAGGCCGGCAGCGGAGGTCAAATCATTTAGGGTTTCATCGCAGCGAATGAGCGTCAGCTGCAACTTCATCATCACCGGTGCAGAGAGGCGAACAATCCAGCTCAGCGCTGCGGCCCGTTTGTTAAACTGAGCTGAATGGAGTCTGATGTTTCCCAGGTTGTGGATATAAACCTGAGGTTTAAAGGACGCTTTGTTCTCCAGAGCACAAAAAAGAGGGCATTACATCACCCTTGTTTCTAAGCAACACTAAGTTAGCCAACAGCTATCTGATTAGCGTCAGCTAAGCTAAATACAAACGATATTAAAGATGTTATAAACGGGGAAAGACATCAGGCCTCATTCACTAATATGCACGTAGAAATGTTCCTACTTTGTGCACATTCGTGCAAAATTACGGTCAGATTCATGACATGAGAATTGGATGATTTTGTTTTTACGACCGTGTGTATAGTGAATCAGAATAATGCTAAATTGACAGGCGCTTGCCAGCTATCTGCAATCGGCAAACTGCTATTTCTCTATATGAAGTATGTTTACCAGGAGGTGTATCATGGAGAAGGCGGTGAAGTTGTTGGAGGAGAGTAGCCACTAATGCATCATTAGTGCAACATCGCAAACCAGAGAAAACAAACAACGCCACAATTTGCAACTAAGGGCTGAAACTTTTACAAAATGCCTTTCACTAAAACGTTCAATTTCAGCATGTCAAAGGATTGCTTCAGCACTTTATGTCTACCGGGGTTGCAGTTGATAACTAAAATGATGATGGATGATGATGATGAAGTTAGCCGTTAGTGAGTTCATGTTTAGCTAGGTGTTAGCAAGCTATTGTAGTTCATTGGTCAGGAAAAAAAAAACATCACGGCGACGACCATATTCCAAAATGTTGACGGCAAAATTGCAGATCTCTAGGCTTTAAAACGGGAGTCCACGAACCAACGGACGACGTCGCGACGACTACGTCCACGTCTTATATACAGTCCATACTCCGATGCATGACAATAATTGATGAGGATGAAAGGGCGTCAATTTCGTAGTTATTTAATACATTTGGCCAATGCATTAGTAAATGTTTTAATGGTTGCATTGTCAATGCATTGATTTAGTTGATCAATGCATTATCAGTTAAAAAGTGCGTTTGTGCGTACCCACCGGTCTGAGGCAGTTCTAAATTAGTACGAGCAAATACAGGTTCAACCTGAGACGTGTGCGTTCTCACTGTTTGTGAACGGGACCCTTTGATCGAGCCGTTTAGTCGGCGAGGAGGATGTTTGTTCAGAGAGCCGATGTCGGCCTGAACTTCAAATACACTGGCAACCTTCTGGGAGTTTTTCCTCGCATGCTGCATCCTGAACCGAGGATGCGTGTAAGCATTCATTTATTCATAACATCATAGTCAGTGTCCTTACGCGCTCCCGCTGTTCCACCTCACAGCAAACAACATGTCTGCACGTCTAATTTGTGTGGGCTGAGGCCGAAACTGTTTAAAATAGAGTTTGAGCAGCAGGATGCGTAAGGAAGACTACTTCCACACTTACAAATGTGTAAGTGTGTGAAAGCTTTTGTGTTTATCTTGAGCTGTGTTAGTGTAGATCTGACATCTGGATTAGAAAACTGTATAATGGAGGTTAACATGGCAGCCATGAGCACAAACCTCCCCTCTTTGTTGCATGTAGAGCTGAAACAATTAGTCTATTAATTAATGAAAATGAATCTCTCAAGAAAAAGAACGATCTTGATAATCGTTCAAGTCATTTTTTCAGCAACATTGCCACAAATTCAAAGGTTGAGGCTCCTCGAATGTGTTTCTTTCTGTCTTCCGTGATTATAAAGTGACGATTTCAAGGATATAAATACTTAAACTTGTGCTCTGTGGAATTGTTTGGGGCATATTTTATGACACCTAATGGATCAAACCGTTTACTAATTCATGTCGATAAAACAGCAGATTAATTGATAATGAAAATAACTGTTCGTCGCAGCCCTACATGCACGTCATCCCCCATCTCTCTCTCGCCTCTTTTCATTTGTCATCTCTTCACTGTCCACTATCATCAAATGAACAAAGGAAAAGAAAAAGCAAACTGTATAGCGTGGAATTTTTGAATGGAGGAGCAATAACCGCCATGTTTTCCATTCGTAAATGGTGTTTCCCAAACTGTTCGCATGTTGCCGAGTTCCTGCCGGTCCAGTAATTCAGGTCTGAGGGATTGCGGTGGAGGTTTGTTGGCGTGCAGCGCTGTGCTGCAGAGAGGACGCGTTAGGTCCTACAGCGGCATGGCGGGTCCAGCTGATGGTTCGTTTAGCTCAGTCTTACAGCTCTGCCTCCTTCCCAGTCAAATAGAGACCATACAAAGCATTACTTCCCTTTTTCCTCTCAGTTTTTGGAGGCCCCAAGTTGCTACTGACTGCACTCGCGCTTTGTCTTCCTATGGCCCCTAAAGGCCCCTTCACACTTTGAGATTTTGGGCAGTCTGAGATGAAAGTTGACAATAGAGAAAGTTGAGCTCTGTTTTCCATTTCTCCGTGTTAACGAGCTCTTCCTCACTCTCCTCCAGTCGATTGTCTTTCTCTTGACTGAGTCGGGCCATTTTCCTAAACTGGCGTCAATTCCTCTTTGACTCATTTTGCTTTCGCCTGCAGCCAAACTGCATCCATCAGGCCGCATTTGCATTGTTCTACTGACAGCGCGTGAGTTCGCGCCGCCAGTAGATGTGGTTTCTCTGTCGATTTTGGACAAAGCCGTACTCCAGGGATGGAACAGCCAAATACACGGTGAAGCAGGAGATTTAACTGAGCTTTCAGCAGCTCATTTTAAACGAGGTTTCCAAAGACTGGGGATCACAAATAGATGTAAACCAGTTTCCTCCCGCGGAGCTGATTACATGATTGTGATTGGCGTAGGTGAGGTGTTGTTTGCTTGGCCGGCGTTCTGGGAATGCCTCTCTCAGTGGATGCTGCCGAGGAACTCTTCTGAGGAACTGGACAGCTCTCGCCCCGTCTGACCAGAAGGCTGTGACGCACTCAGCTGCAACACCGCTGACTCACTGCTCCCCGTTCCTGGATCTGTGAAATCCCATCCTGCCCTTCATCGACGGTTCCTGCTTCGCTCAGTGACCTCGCATGTCCCAGTGTGTCCACACGTCTCGGCTGAGGCACAGGCCAGCAGAGATCCCTCCCACTCCCTCTGACTTGAGCTGAGGAGGGTGATGCTGCTCGTCTTTGTTTGTGAAATACAGACAACTCACAGAGAAGCAAAGAGAGGAGGCCTGTAAGCCTCTGAAGCAAGACAGGAGAAAGGGACATACGTACGTCTCTCAACGCCTGCTACCTGAACCTCTCATTGATTACGCCACTGACAGTTTAACGTCAAATGTTTCTGTTCAGTCAACGAACGCCGTTCAGTGGAGCGACAGCCAACGATGAAAAAGCTGAGCTAGCGTTGATTTTCTTCCAAATTTGATGACTTTCATACATCATTGTTATCTCAGCCAGGAGGATCATGAGATCATTTGAGTGTGTGAGTGAGTGTGCAGCTCTGTGTCTGTCCACGGCTAATCTCACATTCTGCTGCAGCAAACTAGCATAATATCTTTGCTATGCATTTACGTCTGCATGCTCAAGGACCTCCACCACTTGTTTGGGGGGAGGGGGGGGAGGGGGGGGGGACAGTTTACTCAATAGACTTGAAGCCTAAATAAATGCTTCAAGTCGCAGTTACTTGAGGCGGAGCTGCGACGGCACAGAGCCGGTGCAGATATCTGCGTAGATACTGAGTGCACTTATTGAAGTAATAGAAGAGCTGCAGGCAGAGTAGGAAGTCGACAGATTGGAGGAAAGAGAGGCGACAGACCCGCTCCCACATATTGCTCCAAAACACTTTGTACAAAGAGAAATAATAACAATAATGTCTTCCAACTTAAATTACCATGACCCGATCTGAGCCCTACGACATCATTTGTTTCCATAACTGTTACAGATCACTGTTAACATCAGGTTTATAATGCGACAATGATGGCTACTGTTAATGTTAAGGTTCAGGCACAAATACTTGGTTCGGTTTAGGATCATAATTTGGGTTAAAGTGACCACTTTGTTAATGTTAGGGGAGCTTTGTTGACTGATGGTAAACGGTAAACATCCATCCACCCGACCTCCTCTGTATGCAAACGATGTCGCTCTACAATAATGCCACCCGACTTCCTCCTTTGCTCCCATCACAACTACTCAGGCTTTGTCAATTAAACATACAGCATGTTGTTTTGGGCACTTGCTGAAACCACTGATGCGGTCATCTACCTTCCCAGGAGGAGAGTCTCTGAAATAAATGAAGCAAAAACACGCAGGTCGTATATTCTGAATCACAATATTACTGGATTCTTGAAACAAACTTTGTTGCATTGCTTTTCTAAAATGCATGCTGGCTGCCACCCCCTCGAGACCTGGAACTTGTATTTAGTTCCACCTCATGAGCAGTTAAGGGTCAGGAACTCGCCCGGAAAGAGGAGGGAAATACAGTGGCAACAATGCACATTAAGTTTCTTCACAGTATAAAAACAGGAGGCTATAAATAGTGATTGGAGGAGAAGAGTCGAGAAGGCAGCGAGGTGAAACGAATATGATGGAGGGGTTTCTAGCCTCCCTACGGGTTCGCTGCTCCTTTGGTGGTGGATCTCTACCTCCCTTCCTGTTTCTTCTCCATCAACACATCATCTCAGGAGTAAACAGACCCGCAGACCTTTGCTGCAGCTCTCAGACAGACGGACATCACGGCGTTCAGGGGCAGAAAGGATCGGCTTTGTTTCGGAGCCGAGCCGCGGGAGGTCAAATGACTGTCTAACATCTGTCAGTCATCCTCCAACGAGCCGGAACCTGACGGCACCTCGCAGCCTCCATTAGTCTGCCTCCCACATCACCTACAGCTGCTGTGTTACTTACCTGCCAACGTCTCCACGGACTGCAAGATACATCTTTATTTGCAAAACTGCTAATATTGTATTCTACTTGGTTCGTCTTTTCGCACCTTTGCAGCATTAAAGACAGAGAAATAAGTGCTTTCCTGTACCTGTCAAATGTATACATTTTTTGAATTCATTATTATATATCTAAATCCCTCTCCGTTTCTCTTCTGGTAAAACGTTTCTCATGACTCATCCTGCACTCGGGGGTGTATACATAAATACATAAATTATGTCCAATCAAATGCGATCTGGAGAAACCTGCTAACCTCACTCATCAGGGAAACCAGAACTTCAGGGTTTTTGTTCCAGAGGTAACAATAAATCGATAGATCCAAATAGCTTTGACATTGTAATAAAGTTTTTCAGCGGCCTTTAATAAACATTGTCTCATGTCACGACTCTGTGGGTGAGACGAGGGGTTCATTCAGACACGTCTGTACAGCAGGACTAAGACTAGATTACAACTAGAAGCTGAAAAGAAAATCTGTTTTATGGATGAGAACCAAAACCTAATTTCTATACGTCTCTTTGTAGTTATTTTGTGTGTCTTTGTGGTGATGTTATTTCTCTTGGTAGTCATTGTGTCACTTTGTGGTCTCTGCGTGTCTTTTTGCAGCGGTTAGTTGTTTTGGTCTCTTTGTAGTCTTTTGTTTCTCTATATAGTGGTTTTATGTTTCTTTGTGGTTATTTTGAGTCTCTTATAGTTGGTTGATGGCTTTTTGAGTGACATTTTGCAGGTGATAGCCAGGAGGGCCACCTGGTCCGTGCCGGGTAGACCCTTTCATTTAATCCATCCATCCATCAGTCTACACGACGCGTCACATTCTCACACCCGGTGTGGATGGGAAGTTATACGACAAAATGATGATGGATGATGATGGCTGGAGGTTTGTCTGGACATTAGTTTACCTTGTATACATTTCTAAAAAGGGAATTCATTCATTTGTGCCTTTTCCTCCACCTGAGTGAAGGCAAACAGGCATTCATGGAAGGTTCTAGTGCATTGACCAGTTTGATCAGATGCCTTTTTAAATTAAAAGGCCCGCTAATTCTGTTTCACTTTACGATACATCACATTACTTAAACTTAAGATGCTCCACCTGCCATTTCACTGTGTCTTTAAGTCTTCACGCAACACTTCTGCAGCAGCGCTGACATGAAAAAAGCATGTTTTCAGAGGCGGAGAAGCTACATCTGTGTTGTCTGGTGTGTGTGTGTGTGTGTGTGTGTGTGTGTGTGTGTGTGTGTGTGTGTGTGTGTGTGTGTGTGTGTGTGTGTGTGTGTGTGTGTGTGTGTGTGTGTGATGGGAGAGGGGAGACGTATGGGCCACCCTGCCTTAGCGGGGTCATTACCAAGATGAATATAGTGATTATAAGGATGAATAAGGTGTGATTATGAAGATGAATAAGGCGATTAGGGCTCTTGTCGCTGCTGCTGGGGCGGCTGTGCATGGGGGGGGGGGGGGGGGGATGTCAGCGTGTAACATGCGTGAACCCATTACCTTTTCAACCACAGGGGATTTATACGCACATACCTATACATGCATGCACATGAGAGTGCTGCAACGCCCTCTGTGTTCATTTGTGCTGCTGAATGACCGGTGCGTGCCATATATCTCTTTCCATTGGCTGCTCGGTGCTATAGTCCTGCTTATGTGTTTGACCCGAAAGGACGCGGGCACACCTGCTGTGTGCAGCGAGCACGAGCTTGCAGGCTGCCGTGCCGGTACTGTAGCAGCAGCTGACCAATGCTGCATGCTGTGTCACTGAAGCCGCTGTGTGTGTCCAGGGGTGAAAGACACCTCACCGCCGGCTCCGTCCATGTGATCCTCTCCCATCCCAGGTAGCTATATCCATGGCAACCGGTTCTGATGTCCACATGGCAACGGCTGCCGTAGGGACTGAGGATGGAGGTGGGAGGAGGAGGTTGTGGGCGAGGGGAGAGGGGGAGAGGGTTTCTGGATGCTGACGCACTCGGCGGCTGCCTGGAAAGTTTTTGAGAATGCCGCCCACTGACGAATCAGAAGTGGGCTTGAATCTCTCTCTCTCTCTCTCTCTCTCTCTCTCTCTCTAACTCTTTTGAAACAGCACCTCCTACTCAGTCAAGAGTCCTCCTGAGCCCCCTGCATCACCCCTCACTCCATCCTCCCCTTCCCATCATGCACCTCCTCCGTGTTTGTGTCTCATCAAACCTTTGTCTCTGTCTGCAGCGCTGTGGCAGCTGTGATCATGTTGGATTGCTGTTTGAGGGTTTCGTGTGTGTGTGTGTGTGTGTGTGTGTGTGTGTGTGTGTGTGTGTGTGTGTGTGTGTGTGTGTGTGTGTGTGTGTGTGTGTGTGTGTGGGCAGGCCTCACCAGGATGTCTCTCTCCTCGGGCGTCCAGGAGGGATTCGTCCGGTCCTTTCCACCCTGCACATATGTACAGTGTGATGACAGCCGATGCAAATACGATGGAGGGACAGAATCGTTATTCACGCGCCCTGGGTATGCAGCCCGTTCTCATTCCCAGGGCGCTAAATACCGATGCTTTGTCACGCCCTTCGCCGTCTGATACCGACGCATAAGCAACCCTTTATTATCTGTATGACACAAGCTTTCAAGTAACTACAATGTAAATCCATCGGTTTCCTTATTAGACGCAACTGCTCTGGAAGACAAGTGATGTATATGAAGATGTAATATTCCATGAAGGGGCAAGATTTGGTCGGATGGGTCAAACAAACAGGACTTTCAACCCGTCGGTCCATCTTGTTTATTTATTTCACATTATTTAGGTTCAGTGTCCTTAGAGGCTCTTTCAGTGAACATATGTATCTTAGCTGGAAGTGTCTTACAATCTCCATTTGCAAAACACAAACAACACAAGTTGACAATTCAGTGGCTATGAGGTCACCTCTTAGCACAGAGCTGCTAGCAGGGTGATGCTCGAGAATAATTAGTTCCTTTGAAGTGTAATTCGACCGTGTTGGAAGGAAAAAGTGTTTCTAGTTGTTCTGAACGGCCACACACTGAGGTGGGGTGAACAGCTGGCTGTCATAGAGGGGGGGGGGGGGGGGCATAATCTTTCCTTGAAGGTAGTGTTGCACACGAAAAGGGAAGAGAAAGAGTGAAAGAGTGAAAAACAGAGAGCTTGCGTCAGGTGGCGGGATGGTCGGTTTTGGAGAGTTGCAAGTTTGTACCTGATGTATGTGGAGGTGTGTGCAGTTATCATGTGGCAGCCTGGTGTGTGTTTTTATTTTTGCACAGGATTTAATGAAGGTAAACAAAGCTGACGGCCGTGCGTAATGGCATTGCACTCTGACGTGGCACTTCTCAAATCGGAGGCTGCAGTTTCATCAACATCTCTGTCCTGCTGTCCTCCTGGGGTTTGATGAATTGAGGGAGAAGCGTTTCACACGGTGCTACATCGGTGTGTTAAGTTTGGGAGATGGGCAGCGGAGCGATGCGGCACCAGAAACAGTGTGGTTCTGAACCGTCTATTCTCAGCACATCCCTTCAGACCCAACTTCCACCAACATTATTCTTTGCGTTATCTCGTCAGCATTAACCTCCCAACTTTGCCCCAAACTAGCAGAGTGCTGCTTGCGCTGGTCGTTGCCACAAGCACCTCTTACCAATAGCCTAATGATTCATAAAAAGAGAACATGACCAATGATAGTTATTGCACAAATAACAATTAGCACGCAAGTCACTTACAGAAAGCTTCAGCGTAACACTTTCATGACCTCATTTCGTTTGGTGTGAGTCAAGGTGGGAGAAGTTGCCTTAAAACTTGCAGGAAGTCCTCCGCAGCAGGCCAGCAACTTACCACTCAGAGGAAGATGGCCAGAGAGAAACTTTTCCTGTTGCTGCCTAATAACCAGGAGCCAGGGGCCATGCTGGTGGTATCAACAAGCAGAAGAAAAAGCTCTTTTAACCAGTCAACACCTAAACCTTGGAAGGCTTCCACATTAGAGCTCAGCCTCAGCTGGAGCGGCTCCAAAACCCTGCGCCTATATGTGAACATCCGCCAGGGAAAGCTTCTCTTTATCTTTATAAACACGAATAAAGAGCAACACAGCGACGTCACCGGCCCGGGAATAGCTTCTCCCCGTGGTTATGGGTTCGCCGCTGACCGGATAAACCCCGGGTCCCTCAGGAGCAGACCCAGAGCCTCGCTGTGGTGGGCAACCATAAATCTACCCCCCCCCACAACAACCCCCTTCTCTCCACTGCACTCCACTCTTGAGTGCTTCTCTGTCTCTGCAGGCTCTGTGGTAATGAAGTGCTTTATGGCTGCAGAGGATTGGGGGGGGGGGGGGGCTAGCCCACAGCTCATTCCCACTGTAGGGGGGCACAGCAGTGACTGGGCTGATTAAGTAAAAGCCCCCCCGTCCCCCCCAGCACAAGGGTCCGAGTGGGTTTGGTGATCTCAGCCGGAGATCTCAGATAACCTGCTCCCTCTTTTGGCTCTACAAATTATTACCACTTGATTATTATTATTACACTGTTCAGTCAGGCACCGTCTGGATTTCAACACCATCCTAAAACCTTGTTCTCGACGAGGGTTTAGAGTTCAGGCGGTTTTCATTAGTTGTGTTTAAATGATCTGAAGCCCTCTGAGACTTGAACAGTGATTAAAGGCTACACAAGCACAAGCTTGACTCACTGCCCTCAATGTCGGGAAAAACATGTTTTCACCTTGTTAGCTAATTCTCCCCGTCATAATGTTTGTCTTTAGAGAATTAAATGCCAGAAAATGAACAAAACCTTTGCCTTCTTGTATTCTAATATTAAAACCCGACTGAATTCCTACTGAGCTGAATTCTGCTACCAACCAAGATGTTTGAACAGTATTCAGCACACGTTTTTGCAACATCGCACAACAGATCAGGGACGTCAATGTCAGTCTGTCAGTCAGGTCTGAAATATTTAATATTTTCAACAACAACGATGAAATGTTATGAAATCTCCCGTAACTTTGGTGTTCGTCTGACTTTTCAACCAGCTTCATCATCAAGTCAAAGTCCCAATTACCTGTTCAATCAACGAAATGACATGACGACGCCAACATGCTCGGTGCAGCTTAACAGACCCACTGTCCACTCGTTAGTCCTGTTTTGGTGTCAAGTGCACAAATCCTGATTCACGTGGCTGTAACTTAACAGTTACCGAAACATTAAAGCCCTTAACAATGTCGCTCTCCTGCCTCTTTCTGTCAACTAAATGTGAAAACGGGCAAAAGCAAGACACGGGTTCCGTGTGACTTTAAACACGGAGGCCTTTAATCCGGCGCTCTGTGCTGAAAGTGTTGCTCAGTGAATACAGGTGTTCCTCTTGAAGTGCTAAGTGTTTTGACCCGCTACACACCTGAGCCTCCGGTAGCAGCTCTCCATTCAACAGTGGTCCCCCTGCCAAAGATCCTCATGGCCAGACGGCGCTCTCCACGCCTCGGCCCCGCGCTCACACTCACGTGGGGAGGTCTCCGAAATGAAAATGCCATTATAAAACATTTACCATCCTGCTGAGTTTACATGTCTGACAAGAAAAGGACCGTTTGGAGCGGTTAAGTGTCACATAAATCTTTCAGCACGCTAATTGAAGTGGTTCCCCCAATAGGCCACTCTCCACAGCTGCTATTACAAAATCGCACAACTGCGGATGGGACGGCCAGCTGCAAACCAAATCTTACACCCACTTGATAACGTTGTTAAGACACACACACACACACACACACACACGGTGCTCTGTGGGTTTGCCGCTGCTGCTAGTTTGCTCAGACAGCTCCACCGGGAGCGTGCGATGTAGTCGTATGTAAACACAAGTCATCTTTCAGTGAAATATGCTCCGAGAGGCAGCACAAGTGTGTGCGCGCTCCTCATCTGGAAACAACTTATTTAGAGCTCATTTAAGCGGGCAAGTAGAAGAGGAACACGGCGTTATTTCCAGCAGCAGCCTGGGGGAGTCGTTGCAGGAGGTGGAGGGGTTACACCGACAGCATGCACCAGCTCACGTCTGAAAGCTGCCGAGCATCTCCACCAAAGCGTCGGAGGATTACTGTGAGCTTTATGCCGCCGCGCTAGTTAACAGAGATCACCTGCCAGCTGATTGGAACGAGCTCTCTAATCTCCTTTAGCTTTGTGTCGTATATCAGAGCATTGAGTTCAAAACTGTGCAGGGCCGTTAAACTCTGGAGGGCTTTTTCATGGCTCAGCAATTACTGAGGCCTAAAACTGATGTATTCCACCTCCCACTCCATCTTCCCTCTCTGTCCTTCAAAACCTCTCTGTTCGCTGCCCTTCCTATATTTATCCCTCCTCCTCTTTCCCGCTGCATTGTCTCCCTGCTTTCCTTCGTCTTTGTCTCGCTCTTGTGCTAACTGCACAGAACCTGTTGATGCAAATAGAAAAGTGATTTTTGATTATTGGAGCTAAAGACTGGGAAGAAGTAGGGTGGACACACAGACAGACAGTTGGTTCATTTCAATTGTGTCTCTTAAGGATGAGTGGGTTTTATCGTGCAGGTTCCCACAATCACCACGAAAAGAAACGTTGTACGGATGTTCTTACCACCTGCTTTTATGTTCTTATTACATGTATGCATGAACGAGTGGAAAGACAGTCAATTCAAAAAAGAAAGACAAACTCTTGCAGAAAAAGTTTTTTTGTCTTTGATGATGGAAAAGCTGGTGTATTGTTTAAAATAAATGCAACAAAGTGGAGACAGACTCAGTGAATAAATCATGACTTGCATGAAACATATGACTTCAAGGTATAATATTTAGGATTTCCCTACACTGTATAGAGTCATAATAAGTAATCCTTCACATATGACCCGCTAGTGTGGTTGTGTCTGTGTATGCAGCCTCGATTTTGCATTTCTTTATTATTACTCTGCTGTGTTCAGGACGTTTCTGGGCTTCAGCCTGGCAGTAGATGGGCAACGCAAACATGCATCCAAGAGGAAGCTACACCCCAAAGAAAAGCAATAATAGCGAGACAAAACTCCAAGGGGACAAAGCTTGTTCCACAACAAGAGTGAGCCTGAGGTCGGCTTCCGCTTTCACCGCCGCATGTGACGCTGCAGGTGACACGCTGCTGGGCTGTGGTCTTGCAAGCACGGAAAGGCCACGTGCGCTTGAGAATGTTGCATTTACAAACAGGAAGAGACAATTCCTGCATAGCGTGCATTCAAACCTCCACTGAAAATGATTTCATGAAACAAACAGAAATGTCAAATTTCCATCTTGGTTTTCCATCGTTTGAGTTTTGACAGCTCGTCCAACAGACGTGGACGCAAACGCACATTCATTCTCATCTTCTTGCACTGACTTTCTGAAAATTCTGGTACGTTTTGCTCCACGTTTCGGTGGAAACTCGACAATCAAAACAAAGATCTAAATACACGAGTCTCTGAACAGGCGGCGGCTGCCAGCCCGCAGGTAGCTGCGACACAAATCCTGCACGCAGGTGGGAGAGCGGACCGAAGGCGCTTTGATGGCTCTTTTTTTTCCAGGTGACACTCTGTCTAATGTCTGAGTGGTCATCACCGGGGGGGTTCCCCTCTCTCTCTCTCTCCACTGCATGTGGGCCATTCACAAAGTAATAACCGCGCCCCGCTGTGCCCATCATGCCTCACTGCCAAAACCTCCTCGGCAACACCTGGCACCATGGCAACCAACACCTGCTCGCCTAATTAGAGGGACGCTGGAGGGAGAGGAGATGAAGAAGTTAATGAAAACGCTAATCTGGTCCGATCAAACGCCCAGGCATCTGCCTTCCTCGCTGTAGCAGCAGGTCGCGGTAATGGCCGCCTTATGGGCGCCTCCCCCGCCACGCCACCTTGAGTGACCTCATCAATGCCAAAACTCCGCCGAGAGGCTGCAAATAGAGGAGAGCGGACAGGAGGAAGTGGGAGGGCGAGGGGAGGGCGAGGGGAGGGCGAGGGGATGCCGGCGCGCCGCTTCCTGGATGGACAGAGAGGCCGGCCGGGGCGAGGTGTCAGCCAAATGAAGGAGCTTTAAGAGATGAGGTTTCCCAATGCACAGCAGCTGGAGCGGCTCCAGGTCGCACCAGCTGCGCTGCTCTTGTTTACAAGCCGCCACCTGCTGCCGGAGAGGCCCTGGTGCTCAGAGCAGCATCTCCTGGTCTGTGCGGGAGACATTTTAAGGGTCCTCTGTGAACTGTGCTGACAACATATAGGAACTTGCAAGCGTTTTTGTGAGTTACAAAAGGTAGAAGTTTGTGTCATGTTGGTGTGTTTTGTGTGTGAACGTCACTGAACTCTTTCTGTTTCCCCCCCCCCAACAGGAAACCTCAAAGGGATGTGTAAACAGATAGACCACTTTCCTGAGGAAACTACGAACTACGAAGCGGACCCGTCTGAGTACTTCTTACGTGAGTCTCCCTCTTTTCACACACATAAATCATATTTGCACATCAGATTTTGCTGCTGAAGTTGTGGAGCGCCCCCCCCCCCCTCCATCCCCCACACAAAGTTCTCTGGATATATTCTCAGACTACTTTTAAAATCTGTCCCACTTTGAGCTCCGTGTCAGTCCGGAGCCAGGAGCGTCTCTTGGCCCGTGTGTCACCGGAGGGCCGGCCAGGCTGAGTCCTGCCAAGCAGCTCGTCTGTTTTTACTGCCTGGCTGTGTGTAACACAACGTGCAGTGTTACAGTCGGCGGTGTACCCTGTAAACACAGCCCATTGATTTCTGCTCTCTTTCCCTTTGTGCAAGCAAGACAGAGATGCTTGTCCAACTCATTTGCCTGCTAATCCTAAAAAGAAATCACAACAATGACTCGGAGCTTGTGATGTACTGTTGGTATCGTCAGCTCAACACTCTCTTCTGATTGGCCGATTTGTGTGTTTGAGACGCTCATTTGTGAATTACAGACTCCTGAAGTCATCTCGAGTTAAAATTGAAAGTTTGTTTTATTTGTTTGTTTCATGACCGGTCAAAATGAATATGTGTTTATTACAGCTCTATAATGAATCACGAGTATTTTAAAGAGCGTTGTATTAACAGTGAATCAGTAAATCTGCTTTCACTTTGGCAGATTTTGATTTAGTTTTTGATTTTGGAAGGACAATAACTGACATGTTGCAGTTCTGCTGATCTGGTCCAATCAGGAGGACGTTCTTTTCCGATTTGGACGTTCTCTTCGTTTGTGAGGCAATCTGTTAAAGCAGCTTTGACAGAGAAACTTATTTGGAGAGTGTCACTGCATCGGAAACCCGTTGTTGACACAGACACATGTAACACAGTAGCAGTCTGTGCGAGTCGTGTACGGGATTACTATCATTACATTTTAGTCAATCCCAGTAACAGTTTGTGGAGTTTAAACTTGTAGTCCTCAAAGGACGCTGACTCAAGTGACATCACTTGTGAACATTCAAACAGCTGGAGACACTAAAGGACTTATACGACTTTTTCACGGACACATTAGTAGCCTACACCTGCACTCAGACTTCTGTCCATAAGTAATACGTAATGTGAAATAGATTTCATTTGTCAAGTAACTTGAAACAGTGATTATAAAATGGATTTCTTTGGTATATTTGATAAAAAAGCCACGTTAACTTTAGTCCCCGATGACCCCTGAAGTGGTACCTCCTCCTCCTCCCTCCTCCCTCCTCCTCCTCCTCCTCCTCCTCCTCCTCCTCACAAGTGTCCGTGTCTTCATGTCCATCAGCAGGGACAGTAATTGAGGCCTCTCAGACAGGCAGTGCGTGACAGTGCCGGAGATTAAGCCCAGCCAATTAGGCTGTGTTTGACTTCGCGCTCTGAGCGGTTGTTCCCGTCCATATGTGCCAGAGAGGACAGTTATGATAACAGCTCTGATAATGATTCGAACAACGTCGGAGCCCTTTGCGAAGGCAGATCTGTCTTCGTAAAGAGGCGTCTCTCAGGCCGGGGTCGCGGGGTCGCGGGGTGGAGGCCTCGCTCTGGCCCCTCGGACCACCGGCGCTCGCCTGCATCCGTGCGTGTGCGCGCGCACACACACACACGTGTGTGTTAACCTCTTCCCTGGCTGTGATTGGAGGAGAAGGCCGCAGTGCTCCCAGTGGCTTGCCAATTAGGACACTCGCATCCATAAATATTTCAGCCTCCTTCTTATATAGGTCAGGCCTCTCTCTCGATCGCTGTCGCTCACACTGCCTCTCTTCACCCTCACACCCAGAATGTTTCATGTCAGGAGTTGTGCAGCTCCTGTTGCCATCTCTCTGGATTGAAAGTGAGACCTGGCGATTCAGAGCGTCAAGCTGTATAACGGGGTGCATGAAGAGTTCACAGAGCAGCATCTTGGGGGGGATGTGATGTATTTTTCTGTATCTGCCCATTTCCATTTCACGGACACACACCTGGTATTTCCATAATGCGGAGTTTCACGGCGCCTCTGGGTGGTCAAAGACAGAGAGAAGCTGCCTCTGCTGTCACAGGAGACGGGGGGGGGGGGGGGGGGGGGGGCAGAGGGTTAGTTATGCAACAGAAATGATGTCACTTCAGGTGAAGGCCCCGGCGGAAGTGACATCACCGGGGAGCTCGCCGGTCCAGAAATCGAGGGGACACACCGGTGATGTCATCACACAGCGTAGAGAGGAGGAGGAGGAGGGGGAGGAGGAGGAGGAGGACGAGGAGGAGGAGGGAGATATTTGGTGCTGTGGCTTCTGAGCGGAAAACACACAAATCTGACTGCATTCTGCAAAAGGCGCTTCATCGAACACACACTCTGATCTGCTGTCACACACACGTACAGACACGCCGCATATCAGCAGCTCCTGTGTGTCTGTTCCGTGAGCTCTCCCAACAGCAAGGCAGTTTGCACATCCACAAGGGGTTATATAAGCCAGCTGAGGCACACTAAAGCGCCGGTGGGTTTTTAGATCATGCCGTGTCGGAGCTCCCATCATCCACTGCTCTACTGGGCGCTAAGCAGCTGAGAGAGAAGAAAGACGGGAAGAAAACGCCCCGTTATGCAAGCTACTAATGCCAAACTGAAAGACATCAATTCAGTGTAATAGCGAGAGGGAGATCACGTGAGGGCAGGTGGGATGTGTGTCTGACTCCTATGGATGCATGCTGGTGTGTAGAGCATCATGATAATAAATCATAGCAACAAAACACAACTATTTTAGTCATTGTGACGGCTTCCAGCTGCTTTTCTGATGTGAGAATAAATAAACTTGTGATTTTGGACTGTTGCTTCAACAAAACAAACTGTTCACGAGTAAATTCATGTTTTGCTTCAGGATGATGTGATCGATACTTTGTGCAAGATTTTGTAGACTGAATTAAGAAAATGCCCCATAAAGCAGATTCATTGATTCACAAAATAATTGTTATCTACAGCCCCGAATGCATTACACGCATTAAATAAAGCTATGGCTGCAACTAAAGATTATTACAGACTAATTGTTTAGTCTATGGAACTGCAGTGAAGTAATACAAGTCACAACTTCCCAGAGTGCAAGGTTTCGTCTGACCATCAGTCCAAAACTCAAATATATTCACTTTACAAAGCTATGAAACAGCAGAGAATCCTGCAGGAACCACAACATATGTTTGGCTTAATGACCGAGACGATTAAATATGAAAATACATGAGTTATTATTTCAGCTTTCATATGAAAACTGTGTGCAGAACGTCTTCCATCATTTCACTGCAGATTCATTTAGTTTTATGGTTTGTATTGTCTCGTGTTTCTCTCACTGCTGGTCACAACATGTTCTGCTGCTTCAGGCTGCGTATTTGCTTGTTGTCAGATTGTTTCTCTCACCCAGCAGCCCACTGGGAAGAACCCCCCCCCCCCCCCCCCCCCCATCCTGCAGCGTGTCCCACTTCCATACTATAAACTAATAAGCACTGTATCGGGGCCTTTTTGCCCCCTCGATTAACTGTCTTATGAACTTTCCCGGGTGTGTTTTTGCCCCCGAGCATGCGTTGATCTCTGCCTCTGGTGTTTGCATGCGTTCGTCTGAGAGTATTCGCTGACATTGATGACAGAAGGGCAGGCCTGTCACAGCCCGTGTCACCCTGAGGCCTCGCGGCAGACTGGACGCTGGCCTGAACTGGCTTTTGCGTCGCCCGATAAAATCGATGGGTCTGGAGCAGGACACGCAGGGGCTTGTAGGGCAGAGCGGCATCTCTGGCTTGTCGACCACTGCAGAGTCTCTGCTGCCAGCTTGTACGTCACGTGACCCGAGATGAGCTTGTCAGAGTATGAGGTAGATAATATATTACAGCAGGCGAGGAAGTTAACATCCAGCCCCTGTGTTTCCTTCAGCAGGTGTCCCAGTCGGTCGCGGTGACATTGAGCATCCTGTTCCTCGAGCGGTATCCAAGACAACAAATAAGGAATCCATCGAGCGATACATGAAACACGGGAGCACAGACACGGACCGATACATTAAAAGCCAATCATTTTTGTCCTGGTTGACCGAGTGAGCGCCAGCACTCTAACTTCATATCTTATTCACAGGGAATATAGTGAGACGTCGCAGCTTGTAAAACACAGAGGTGAGAGAGTGTGTCCTCATAACAAAGAAAGATGATAATACACGGTGTCGCGTTGTCACCGGGGCACGGCTGCATCCTCGCACACCAGTTTTACATGCACACATTTATTCATCATGTAACAGCAAACACTGTATAACTTTACTGTACAATTATAGGCAGCATTTTCATCCTGTAAGGTACAATGTTCAGTATCTCCTACACTAGCAAAAGACAAGACATACAGTCATTTGCTGTATTTTACTGGTAGCATCTTCACCAGCAAGATAATGTACAATCTCCAGATCTCAGAAACACAGTAACCCCCCCCCCCACACACACACACACACACACACACACACTAAAGTATAAGAATAATACCGTAGATCAATATTGAAAAGTTTACATCAAAGTGTTAGAGTGCATGCTTGTGTCCTCTTTTTATTTCCAAACATGAAGCAGTAGAATGTCAGGTGTGACTGTTTGTGCTCAACATATCAAAATAAAAACAGCTTTAGTGTGAAAAGCCAGAAGGGAAGCTGATCCTCATGCAATGAAAAGTAAAATGACTTCCAGCTGCTTCAAGATAAAGAAATAAAACAACACAATAGATTTACCCTCCGTTTGTTTTGCACTGTAGAAGATGATTAGAATACTTTTGGGCAATTCAATCTTGAGTTGTTGTTTCAGCCCTTTGTGGTTGGAACGGACCCCTGACCTGGTCACTCAAAGGTCCTTCTTGACTTTCTGAGAAATATTCAGAAACATGGAGCAATATTGTTATGAGAGTTTTGAGCATGTTTTCACAATATTCTGCTGATTGTTAGTTGGTGTCAGTAACACGGCAACAAATGAACCAATACGTCAACAAAGCCAGTGAAGAAGAAGACTTTTAGTGTCGACGTGGATATAAATAATGCAGGGTCATGTTTGTTTGACCTTTTTGTCATTTCGTGAAATGGTCGCTCCAGTGTAAAGAAACAATTCATCATTTACTTAAAAGTCACTGATGTTTTTCTTTGAAATGTACGAGTTTTTGTTTTGTCAAACTCTTTTTACAATTGATTCAATGGGAGCAATATGACTTCTTAACATGTATCCCGCTATCAAACGTTCATATTATTTTACATCCATATTGAGGCGAGTTTGATGAACACAGGCTTCATGAGCAAAGGGATTTACACGTGTATATATTTGAGAGTGTTGAGCAGAATAATCGTGTTCATCATTTGACGTGACCAAAGGTAAGAATCTGAGCTCAGGCCGCCCTCGGCGTGGCGTTCACTGCCCCCGCTGGTGTGGGATGTTTGGCCACGCTAAGCTCTGGCTGTCACGCAGACGTTCAGGCGTGATCTGTGGGGACAGCAGCGGTGGAGTGGAGGGTAATTACAGGAATTGAAATGTGTTCTGTGGAGGGAACTTTAATTGTCTGTCATGTGAAGTGATTCCAGTGTGAGGGAGCTCTGTAACTGTGCTCCTGGCCCGTCTGTGTGTGTGGGGATCGTCAGTGGACGTCCAGTGGCGGAAGGAGGATTCACATCCTTTAAGTAAAAGTACTAATACCACACTGTGAAAATACTCCACTACAAGTAAAGGTCCTGGGTTCAAAACCTTGAGAAAAAGTACGTGTCGTCAAAAAGTACTCGTAATGCATTAAAATGTTCCCGTCAGTGTTTTAATATTACATGTGATGTTTCTGGATTAATGTTAGTGCTGCATTAATGTTGTATGTTGCATTTTAGCTCCTTTCTGCCCTGTTGGCTGGTTTAATCTGCAGCAATGCAACGAGCACTGGGAAAGTGAGTTTTCTTCCGAGTATGAAATTCCCTCTCTGTGTTGGTTTCCCTCTGCAAGCAAGCACTCCTTTGATGGCCTTTACCTTCTGTGATGCTTTTGATCATTTCTGATCGTGACACGTAATTCAGTTCAGGATCAAATCTGCTTTGAATTTAGGCTGGAGAGCTTTTTGGGAGGATTTGGATGTTTTTAAAAGGACCTCTGGACCTTGAATCTTGTACGTTTTGAGTGGATTGGCTCAAATGCCGTCTTCACCATGAAAACTTTTTCAAACAGCCGCAAGCTTTTGCAGATAAACGACTACACAGCAACAGACTAATCTGTTCTTCCTCTGTGAATCATTTGGTCAGTAAGATGGTTCATATTGCTTGTTTTGTCCGTCCAACAGTCCAAAACATAAATATTCTAAATGTTCCATCAGGACTTAAAAAAACGCAAATACTCAAATTTGAAAAATTGAGTTGTGATTAATTTTCTGTCTAATCGACGCTAAAAAACCTGGATGGTTCAAATCAGTCTTGTTTCAAGGAAAACGTCCCATCGTATGATAAAACTGAGTTTAACCATACATCTGATTATTGTAACTTTTGTGAACATAATAGATAAATAATAAATTAGTGGATATCCATCCGTGGAAGTTATGAGAAGAGGAACGGGGAAGAGTTGAAAGAAACTGCCAATAGAAATAAATCAAGACGACATAAATGAGTGTAAATACAACGAATGAGACACAAAATATCGTAATAATGAATTCCCAGAGGCGTCTTAAAAACGTCAAATCTGAACATCTCAGCTCTCGCTCTTGTTCCCGTTTATAAATGCCAGCGAGGGAGACTTGCACTTATTTTATAATCAATTCAAAGTCAAATTGCATTCTGCCTGCGAGCTGTGTTGTCAGGACACATAAGCTTTTAGCTGCAGGCTGAACGCTGCGTAAGCATTCTTGCAAATTTTGAATTCAGCCACCAAAGCTAATTTTCTGTGCTTATGCACAGCGTTTGACACGTTTTAACACAGCCTCCCTCCGAGATGTTCTGTGGATGTTTGAAGCGAGGGGTGTTCAGGGGCAGATTGAGAAGGGTGAGAGTCGGGGGGCTGAGGGACAACAAGCTTCTGGTCAGGACGAGGACGATGCAAGGGCTCAGTATTGAGGAAGAGGAGGAGGAGGAGGAGGTGTGGAGGGGATTAATAAGCGTTTGTAGTATTAAATCAATGTGCCTGGGAGCTGAGGCACCTGATTAGCGTGACCCTGTCCTGCACATCAGCACATTCTGGGCTGGGGGAGGCTGATTAAGAGCCAATGCTAATTTCCTCTCAACCCTGTCAATGAAAGAGAGAGGGAGAAGAGGAGAGGGTGAGAGAGAGAGAAGGAGAGAGAGGGAGAGAGAGAGAGAGAATGGTGGAGGGTGCAAAGAGATGCCTTAAGAGGAGAGAGTTCCTGTTTGTTCACATGTACAGTACATGTGTGTGGTTTTGCTATATGTACTCTTTGTAGGTTTCATGATGTCAGTAGAATATAAAAAGGTGATGCTTATATTCTAACTCAGATGTCACTTGTATTCAAGATGAATATTAAAAGCAGAGACTTTACTATAACTTTAGCGGATTGCAGCTGTGGAAATGAACTGAGTACATTTCTCTAGTACTGCACAGGTACAATTTTGGTGCACTGGTACTTTCCGTATATTTCCATTTCATGTTACTTTATGCTTCTAATCCGCTGCATTTGAGACATAAATATTATAACTTTTAGTTACATTCTGATTATTAATGCAAAATATAAATCTACTTGTAAATGATGATGTATTATTACAGGCTAAACTACCCAGCAGTATACAAAGTTGCTGAAATTCGCCCCCCTTACCAGCTGCAACATTAAAGTGATGAACACATTAATAAATCAATCATTCTAATCACAGAACACTTTTACATTTGGTACTTTATATTTTGATGCAAACACTTTTGTAGGTTTTGAATGCAGGACTTTTACTTACTAACAAGAGTATTTCTACACTGTGTTCTTAAAAGATCCCAGTACTTCCACCACTGAGGGATTGACAGTTTAGCTCCCTTGTGTGTGTGTGTGTGTGTGTGTGTGTGTGTGTGTGTGTGTGTGTGTGTGTGTGTGTGTGTGTGTAGTGTGAGTCTTGGCTGCAGTGCATGAAACTCTTCATATTATTTACCGTTTGTTACTCAGGTTGCATGCGTGAAGCCACAGTGACACCGAGGAGGACTCGCTGCTGCAGAAACCCGGCCACGAGGCCGGCATGGGTGTTGAGTCTCATTACGTTGTTTGTCAGCCGGCGCTGAAGAGTGCCAGCGCTCGGACACCAGCCTGAGCTGCAGCCAATCGATACAGCACACACAGTATCCACTCTCCCCCTGTGTCTCTGGGAGCTGGCAGGACGACAGGGCCGGGCGGAGCTGAAAATTATCCAAAAGAAAAAACTCTGCACTGTGTTGCCCAACTCTTTTCCAATGAAAGTAGCTAGCAGCGAGCATGGACGGACTTTTTACAGTACTGTCACAGATGCCCCGTTATTATGAATGCCCTGACCCATGGGCTCACCTGAACCTAAGCCAAGGCCTAACCTTAACCAACAGTCTCTTCCTCAACCAGCTACGCAGGGTGGGGCTTTCCAAGAAAAGCAGCGGGATTCATAATCACCTTTGTTTTGTCAGAGCTTTTGATTAATTCATTGCGAAATAACAGAATTTCAACAAATACAACAACAAAAAAAGATTTTAGAAGAAGATTACCGACTCCAGCTGAAGTGAAAACTGATTCCTACAAAGTGATCTCAATGAATCACAAAACACAAAATACTTTCCCCTTTAATAGGACGCACCTAAAGCATCGCTGTGCAGCCATTTGGTTTTAGTTCCATGTACGTTCAAAGGGATTTTGTCCACAGAAATGAAGCGGGAACAAGAAGCTTTGGGAGTTTAATTCTGACTTTCATTCTTCTTTCTTACTTTCAAAAGTCTGGGAAACTCCTCGCCTCTTTCTCCGTGTGGGTATGAAGGATCAGGGAAACCAAATACTGACAATATTCAGTGTTATTGCTCAATAAAATCAAAGTGGATGAGATTTCATCCATCTGGGGGAAAGTAAACGCGTGTGCCAATTCTCATTTTGGCAACTGACAGGAAACAACCAGCGATGCCGGCGGTAAATAGAAAAGTGTCAATCATCACGAGGAAATAAATAGAAGCCAGTTGAGAGTTTGAGAAAAGATGTAATTTCGTTTCTTCTTCCTTCAAACATTCAGTCTCTTGAGTTGAGCTTTGGTGCAACTTCCTATTATTTAAACTGTGAATGTACCGCAGTTGGATCTCAATCAGGAGACGGATGTAGATAAACTACTTTACAAATGAAGAGTTTTGCACTCAAAACATACAATTGCAGCCGATACGATTAGTCGGTTCATCTTTTGACAGAACCTTATTTGGCGTCTGTTGTGATTGGAACATTTCATGGTTCCAGCTTCACAAATGTGACGATTTTGCTGCTTTAATTTAATAATAATAATAATATTGAGGTCTGGACTGTTTGTTGAACACAACAGACGTTGTGAAGGAGTCGCTTTGGGCTCTGGGTGACTCCGACGGCATTTCTCACTATTTTCAGACTTTTTACAAACTAAACAATCGATCAATCAATTAGTGGAGAAAATAATGAGCAGATTAATCCATAATGAAAATAAGTTCAACATGAGCTCAACCTCAGCCAACTACAGCTCGAATGAGCAACCAAAAAAGAATTCCTAGTTTGTGTATCATACCTGCCAATAAAGCTGACTGATGCAAAACGGGTCACGTTAGATCTAAACTCTGGAACAGCAGCTTCTATAATCTATATGTTCTCATACAGCAGACGATCTCATCCTGAGCAGCTACTTTTCAAGCTAAACCTGTCACTCTACACAACAAGGCAGCTCGACAGGCCTGGCTGTGCCTCGTTAGTCGGGAAAGGGGTTCAGCAAAGGGGTCTACCAGACATCCTGTTAAAATGCATTCTAATGTGTACGGTAATCAGCTGAGAGCTGTTGTTCAGCCCCAGAAACACTCCTTCACTGGGTGTCACATGAATGTGGGTGTCGGGGGGGGGGGGCAAACAGAAGATGCAGCGCTCTCTGTGATGGCGACCTCGACCCACATCAAAACGCCGACCGCGGTGCTAATCACAGGGCTCCCTCGAGCATCCTTTCATGTGTGCCGAGGCGAGGGCTTCCGAAGCACAAGACGCTGCGCAGGTCGCCGCTGTCGTTAGCTCTCAGCACCGAGGTCACAGCTTTCATTTTTCATTTGGACTGGTTGTTGTTTTTGCAGCAGCCGGAGATTGACACCGTTTTACCGTCGCTGAGGCTCTTTCCCAGGACTCCAGCAGTTGACTGTATCACTAAAGTTGCACCATTGATGAAGTTTTAATCTTTGAGCGCGAAGTTGGCACAAAACTAGCTCCACCTCCATCAGCTACGACAGTAAAGGTCTACTCGTGCACAGACGCAGCAGGAATAAACCAGGCCTATCATGAGACGTCAGTATTAAAAGAGACGCATCATGCCCATTGTCAGGCTCATACTTGTATTTTAGGTTTCTACTTATTTACATATTTACATGCTTTCATTTTCAAGAAACACATTATTTTGCTCCGACTGTCTGAATCAACCTGCTTTCACCATCTGTCTGAAATGTGCTGTTTTAGCTCCTGTCTCTTTAAGCCCTCTGTGCTGTGCAAAGTTAATTCTCAAGGTTGTAACTTCATGGAGTATTTGTATTGGTGCTTTTACTTCAGTATATCATACATTTGTCCACCTTAGGGCAAAAGATATAGTTTGCCAAGAATGGGTAGAATTTTGCAGTCTGACCATGTGCTTTTTATTCTTTTATAATGACCAGACAACAATGATACGTGTAATTGTTAGTATTTATTAAGCTACATACTGAGAAGCACAGCGGTTCTGTGTCATTTATCACATGCATATAAAATAGATTTATTTTGTTCCAGGATAGTAATGAAACCATCACTTAGATCACAGACTGAGGTTTCTTAAAGTTATAACTGTGAATTGGCATTATCTCTCAATTATATCTTATTTACTTCAAGTCGCCATGAGCTGCTGAAACAAGTAAAATACAAAACTGTTTTGCGTGATCGTCAGTCAGATCACGAGGAAACCTTCAATATGTCAGAGGTGGCTGACATTATCAGCCAGCAGAGTACGAGGTTAAAGGTCAACATCAGCTCCATGTAACAACGAATCAATACGTTTGTCTCACCCTGTGCAGCGCTGTTAAACACAGAGTATCGTGGACCTGTTTCTGCACTCACCCGTCCACAGCAGAAACGAGTCCCTGTCTGTCTGTCACCTGTCAGTCTCTCTGCCCCCCCCCCCCCCACGGGGTACTGCTGTGCTTAACCTCCAGGCAGGATCCAAAACTCGGACAGAGGCTCAGCCGATCCTTAAGAGATGGAAAGGGAAGATGTGAAACCTCCAGAATGTGTTGAGGAAGGCCAGATTTTAGATAGGTGGCCTCTCAGAGAGAAGCAGCCTCTCTGCCTCGAGGCAGTTATTGTCCCGTCTTCCTCCAACAACTCCCATCGTCACTACGGCAACAAGATGCTTGTAGCTGCGTGTGTTCGATAGGAGCAAACACACTCAGTGTTATGCAGCGTACATCCTGACCGGATGGCATTCTCTCTAGTGTCCACCAGGGGGCGACTCCTCTGGTTGTATAGAAGTCTATGAAAAAATGACTCTACTTCTCTCTTGATTTATTACCTCAGTAAACATTGTAAACATGAGTTTATGTCTCAATCTCTAGTTTCAAGTCTTCTTCAATACAGCATGATGTTCATTTAGTACATGATGGTCCATTTAGAGTCACACAGACCATAAAGCAGGGGAAGCTTTAGGGCGGGGCTACTGTGATTGACAGGTCTCTACCATGGTGTTGTCCGTGTTTTCGTGTTACAAATTTAACCCTTTCACAGTGTGTTTTCACTTCATGAATTGTAACATTTGGTTGCCTGAAAATTCAGCATTCTATTGTACTTAGCTCAACGCTGTTGGGTCACTTTTGGTTGCAAAGAGAAACAACGGCAGAAAAACAAGATGGCGACGGCCAAAATGTCTAACTTGAGTCTTTCAAACCGTAGTCCACAAACCAACGGGTGACATCACGGTGACTACGTCCAATTGTTACACACAGTCTACGGTCATGTAATGAAAAATCCAAACCACTTACCAGGGAAGGCACAGTGCATGCTGGGAGGTCACTGTGAAAGTCACGAGACTTTTTCCAAAGGGCTGCTAGAACGTGGATGTGAATGCAGAGACTGTGCGGGACTGGAGAAGCACCGCGGGGCAGATGATCCTCGAAGGCCATGCAAATGAGTTGGATCCTCTTTCCCTGGAAAGCTCCATCACTGCTTTCAAGGCGTCTCAGACGCTCTCCAAACCTGAGGCGCTAGTTGTGTAGAGACCAGCTGCCACACCGAGTCCTCATGTCTTTGGATTCAATGTGGTTTGAAGGAGAGTTTAAATAACGTGGGCTTCATCAGGCAGCTGATGTCATGATAATTAATACTATTGTGCTAAATGAGACAGTAGTCAACATTTAGTTACTTTTAAAGGGAGAGTTAACTCCTTTTATGAACTGTTTCCACAGACATTTATTCTGACTAATCTTAAACAGCTTTATTTGGTTTAGCAGTTTGAGTTTTTATACGTTTAACAGACCTAAAGGAACATTCTGGTATTTTTCAACCAGGATCTTATTTTTTTGTGACCTTTCTGATTAATGGATCATAAATACTTTGCACTTGTCAACTCTGTTTTAAAGTAATGGGAAAAATAACCGCAGCAAAATAACGTTTGAGTATTTATGGCCATGACAATAGAGAGACGACAGCAAATTGAGGGAAAAGGTGCAAAAATGGTCGTCAGCCAGACTCGAACCGGGAACGTTTGAGTTCATGATGAAGAGCTGCAGGGTTTCCCCAACAAAACAATGTTCACTGAGGCAAGCAGCACAAGTCAAACAAACTCAGTTTACATACATTATTTTGTAAGGTCAGAGGTCAGGCCCAGAGCCTCTCCGAGGTTTCTTAAACTTTTGTGTCACCTTGAGATCCGGCACTATTAAACAACCCCTCCGTCACGAATCAATACATTTGGTCTGGCCCTCTATCCTTCTTTTGTCTCTGCAAATGAAGCTGATGGATGAAAAAGAGCCACGGTGCCCTCTCTTACATTCTCACATTTCATACCAATTCCATTTAGACGAGTGAAAGGTTTTGAAGCAGAAAGGTCACTAGGTCACCAAAATCATTCGTATTCTGACCTCGGGGGTGAATACGCGTCAGATATTCAGATTGATCGCTCCGTCCTGGAGACCGTTTCACATCATGCCCAAAAACAAATCTCTAAAAAGATGCAATTTTCACACACCTGAAGCTGAATAAACAGCGTATGAGACCTGTGAACATGTGCCTTCTAGTGTGAGGAGGAACTCTGACGATTTCATGACTATTTTTCCTTCCCTGCTGCCTTAACCCTATAAATGCCTCTGGGACATCGACATTGTCACCAAACAACACATGATGAAGAAGTCAAATAAGAAGCCGTTTGTGGTCCAATATGCAACTTAGACAAGTGTGATGTGGGAACTTGAGAAATAACTTCCCACTCAAGTAGGAGAGTATTTTATTTATTTCTTACAACACGTCTGGAGCAGATGTTTCAACCGATGTCTTGGCTTCTTATTTTCACTAACATCACTGTAAATCTCACTCTCATCGTTTCATTTTCACATTTCACATGACCACATGGCTGCAGCAGGCTGCATTCAAAGGGATATTTAGAAAACAAAAATAGTTTGTTTGCTCAACAGTTTGTTGATGTGATGAATGATGAATGCACTCTTGTACCGCTTTCCTGCCTTAACAGACAAAGTACTTTACCGCTCATTCACACGTAACACACACACACACACACACACACACACACACACACACAAACTCACTCTTACTCCATGCAACACCAAAGCTCTGGAAGAAAGAAAAAAAGCTTTTGTGAAGTAATGTAGTCATTATACGTCTGTCTGCAGCACACAGAGCCTGATCCGGTCTCACTGTGGTTACTGTTGAGAGATGATCCAGCCAGCCGTGGCCACCGCTTGGCGCTCTCCTCCCCTGCAGCCGTTGCCCTCCTGTGGGCTAACGGTGGCTTTCCCACCGAGCCGGGGCCGGGCGCCACAAAGCCTTCGGGTGTAGTGAGGGCAGAGGATAAGTGAATCCCTGTTGGAGAGAGAAGGGGGGAGGAGGGAGCGATGAATGGCAGCAGGTAGGCAGGCAGATGGGCCGCCAGGAGCCCCGGCGTGTCCCTGTGGAGGTGCAGGCGGCCGAGTTCAGCACACAGCCACCCGCAAACACCGTCAGCACTTTGGGGAGAAGCTGCGACAGTGCTGAGGCGGCAGCCACGTGGGGAGATGAGGTGAAGTGGTGAAAATTTAACCAGCCTGATGAAAGTTTAAGTGTGCATGTTAAACAGGAGAGGGGGGGGAGGAATGGCTGGAGGTGATGGAAGACTCAAAAACTGTCTGCTTCTCAAACTCCACCATGACTCTTACTTTCACCTGACACCTGAGGGCGCAGCTCTTCTTTGACCCCGACCTCAAACGGACCATCATCTCCCTCGTTTTGCTTCTTGATAATTAGCTGCAAGGACGCTGCTGAGCTTCAAGGGTGACGGGCTGCATCCCTCTGCACTGCGGAGCCGGCTGATGTGCATGCCAGAGCCCCGTAGCGCTTCACGCGATGCTACACGGAGCAGCCAGTGAGCTCTGTGGTCTGCGGAGAAGTGTGCAGAGAGAAGACAGAGGGAGAGAGCGGTGTGATTACATAAGGTTGGGTAACAGGCTCACTGTGGGGACACACACTCACTAGACAGTGTTGATGGAGTCTTTCACAGGCCTGATGGGGTGTTGATTAGGATGTGCTCACACACAAGGAGCAGATGCTGAAATGGATTCTAATGTGCTTTTTCTCTCTTTGTTCCTTTACACTCATCACTTCTTTCATCCCTGCCATTTCCCCTTCTGTCTCTGTTGCCCCCGTTGGCTGTTCTCCACCAAACGCCAAAAATTTACATCCCATCCTCCCTTTCTCCCTTTTCTTCTGTCCTCCGTTGATTTCCCAGGTGCGGTGCGAGCCTCCAGCATCTTCCCCATCCTCAGCGTCATCCTGCTCTTCATGGGAGGCCTGTGCATCGCTGCCAGTGAGTTCTACAAGTCACGCCACAACATCATCCTCAGCGCGGGGATCTTCTTCGTGTCTGCAGGTGAGTCGACAGCATAACGCACGAGGCATCGGTTCAGTGTGCAGGCACCTCTTTCTGCAAACGTGTCTTTGAATTAGACCTGTTTTTATTGAACAATGTGTCATTGTCACTAACCTCGAGGGGTGGAATGTAACTAAGTACATTTATTGAAGAGGTAGGCCTACTTGTACTTTACTTGAGTGTTTCCATCTCATGCTGCTTTATACTTCTACCCCACTACGTCTCATTTACCTCATTTATCTGACAGCTTTAGTTACTTTATCTAGATTATTCATACAAAATATAATAAATGATGATGAATTATTATATATTTAGCGACCCGGCTGTGTATAAAGTAGAATAAGCTTCACATTCACCAGCTGCAACATTACAGTGAACACATAAATCAATAATTATAATCCAGTAATAATCCAAAATGGGTCATTCTAAATGATGAGTACTTTAAAGCATTTAGGAGGATCTATTGACAGAAATGGAATATAATATTAACTATGTTTTCTTTAGCGTATAATAACCTGAAAATTAGAATCGTTGTGTTTTCGTGACCTTAGAGCCGTTTGTATCTACGTCTACAGCACCACTTACACTCACTAATCAACGTGTTGTTTATTGTTTGAACCAAAGAGGTATTGGTAGGCCAGGTTAGCTAGTTCCAGTCTTTGTGCTAAGCTAACCACCAGACAAAAACACAGCATAAGCACCGGCCGTCTCTTGTACTGCAGCTACGAGTCACTTCTTCTATTCTTCTGTCTCTTGCCCTCCTTTCTTTTCTCTTGATCCTGTTGCTGGGCTAACAGCCCTCCATTGGGACTCATCTCTAAAAATAAGGTGTCCCTGACACACTTTCCTTACAATCCATCGCAGATACCACGTCAAACATTTCTCCCTGTGTGACTGAACCAACTAACAAGTCAAAGTATATAAAAGTGTGGATGTATGATGGGATGTGGTTTACGACGTTATACGCTTTCAAAAGAACTAAAGTTCTCGGTTCTCGCTGCAAGGGGAAAGTCTCCGATCAGGGATGTTTGATGGAGAGCCGGACAGGATTAGTGTACAGTGCATGAATGTTCGGTAAGATGTGTAAAGTAAGTTAAGCGTACATGAGCTCATCCTGACTGATGCTTTGTGTCTTGTTTCCCACACTAACTCATTACCCACAACCCACCCCTCTCCATCCTGCCCTTCAGGCCTGAGCAACATCATCGGGATCATCGTGTACATATCAGCCAACTCGGGGGACCCTTCAAAGAGCGAATCGAAGAAGAACAGCTACTCTTACGGCTGGTCCTTCTACTTCGGGGCCCTGTCCTTCATCATGGCTGAGATGGTGGGCGTCCTGGCCGTGCACATGTTCATCGACCGCCATCGACAGCTCCGAATAGGGGCGCGCGCAGCCGACTACCTCCAAGGCTCCGCCATAACGCGAATCCCCAGCTACCGCTACCGCTACAGGCGTCGCTCGCGCTCCTCCTCCCGCTCCACGGACCCGTCACACTCCCGCGACACCTCGCCGGTGGGCCTCAAGGGCTTCAGCGCGCTGCCGTCCACGGAGATCTCCATGTACACGCTGCCCCGGGACACCCTCAAGTCCTCCGGCACGCCCACGGCCACCTACAACTCGGAGAGGGACCACAACTTCCTGCAAGTCCACAACTGCATCCAGAAGGACCTGAAAGACTCGAGCCAGACCAACACAGCCAACCGCCGCACCACGCCGGTATGAGGGAGTCGACGCAGGCCAGGGCAGCCCGGCGGAGAGACCAGGAGACACGGGAACCCCTGTGGGTGCAGACAGCCCCGGGAGAAGACGGATTTCCATGTTTATAGACATTTGTTCTTTTTGTTCAGCTGCATGACGTTTCCATTGCCATTGTTGAGAGCGTTTCAACAGGTCTGCTGTGTTCCTGGATTGAATGGCAGGACAGTGAGAATGGGTCAGGGTGTCCCGAGAGAGTGAGATCTGTCATTTTTTTGCACAGGGTCTGTTTATGAGGTTTTGGGCACTTAAAGAGAGGGTGGGAGGAGAGGGGGGGGGGCATTTATGAGATAAAGATTTCATGATTTCATAGCCCTTTGGTTTGACAGTTCAGCCCCACAGGTTTGGTCAGAGCAACAGGTGAAGCTCAGATATACACCTCTTTTATTTATTGACTCCTTTGTTCATTTTTTGCATTAAAACTGTGAATTGTTACAGTTTGGGATTCAGTAAGAATTAGCCCAATCTGTAATCTCTAACAAAGGTACTATATATATATATATATATAAATGTATTACTTTTATAAATACATTATTACGTTAATAATCAAGAGTTACAGACTTTACCGAAGCAAAAAAGAAGAAAAAAACAAGTTAACTAAACCAAGTGCTGTGGGTGAGATGAGAAAAGACTCTTTCAGTTCCTGCTGGTGTGAAGGTTGAGAACAAGAGGCGGAGCTTGAGGTAGCAGCAGTACACAGCGGCTGATGCCACCCGAGGCAGCCAACAGTAGAATAATATCTATTCTTTCAATAGAACCTTCTCGTCTTTTTCTCAGTCCCTGTTCGCTTTCTTTTTTTGGGGGGGGGGGGGGTTCGTAACGGGAGAGTTGAACCCCTCAACAGAAAGAGCCAACCAAAGAGGTCAAAGTTCACAAAGACTCCAAACACGACTTCTACAAAGTAAAAAAGGAAGGAGCAGAGGGGAAGGAAAAGAAGAGGACGCCAAACACAAAAATAAAAACAACTTCAATATGAAATAGTACAAGACAAGCTAGGTGACTCACAATTTCAGAAATTAAATGCATGCTATAAAATTACAGCAAATCTGCTCTTGAGAAACTTAAGTTTTAACGGTTAATAATTATAACGGAAAAAAAAGCAAAGACACTAAAGTTTAAAGTATTAATGTTTTCATGTGTATTTTTCTTATGTTTTCTTTTTTATTTATTTAGTTCATTTATTGCTTTCGTGAGACAAACCAAACAAACTACATTGAACAAAACTGCTTTTTTAAATGGTTTGGTTGATTTATTTATAAATATATAAATATATGTATGTATGTATTTTATTTTTAAAACTCACACAGCCTTAGTCATTTCTTTGTTTCTTTTGATTTTTAATGTGTTGTTCAAATTGAAAATGAAATCTTTAAAGGTGCCAAAACCGAATGATCCTATACTTGGATGCATCAAGTCCTGATGAATAAAATACGAACCCTAGGGGGAACAAATCACCAAGTTTCACTGCGTGTCTCTAAACACACTTTACCTCACAACACCCGCCTGTTTTCAGCTCCAACACCTGTCTGTCTGTCACATCATCAAATCTCCAACACTGTTTCCTTTTTTACAGACAGCAAAAAAACAACTAAATGTGACTTAAATGGCTTCACGGTAAGCAACATGATTGTCTTCTCGCCCTTTAAATGAAACAATGTCTACTCGTGACCTCAGAATGGACATTAACACTTTTTAGTCTCTGATTGTTTTATTTGAAGGATTTAAGAGGAAATGACGATTGAACAATAAACAAGCAAATCTCAGAGACTCAGTGGAAAAAAACTATATTTTGACAAAATAATACGAGCTCAATGTCCACTTACCTGCTGTCTTAAAGAGCTTTCATCTGATTTTGTTTTGTCCTTTAACTGTTTTGTCCTTCACCAGTTTCGTTACCAAAGTTTCACACTTAGATCGTGTGACGATAACTCCACAGACAACTAATTCCAATTGCTGATGAAGACCACGAGATCGGGAAAAAGCAAGTAAGTTGCCGTTTAGTTAAGAGTGTAAACTACTGTTCTCCGAGGTCAGGCATGAACTTTGACCCTCAAGACATAGTTTGATTGTGTGTAATGAAGAAAAGAATTCTTGTCCCTTCAAACATCTCGTGGCCCCATCAAGAACACAAGGGATGGGATGTGTGTGGAGTTCACATCGTCACAATGTGGGGACTCTCCTCCATCTGGGGACAAATAATGAGGTCCCCACAAGGTTCACCAGTTTGTTTATGGTGAAGACTTATTCGTGATAATTAAGGCTTAGTTAAGGTTAAAGTAAGGGTTAATAAGTGTGTCAATGCTGTGTGCTCCCAAGTACAGTAGTAGTGTATGTGTGTGGGTGTGTGTGTGTATGTTCTTGCACTTCTGTCTATGTGAGGACCAGTTTAAGTTTCCGACTTGCTAAATAGGGACATTTTAAATGGTTCTCACTTCTTTGACTGGCTGTTATAGTTAGAATCAGGTTTAGGGGCGGTGTTGGGGTTAGGCATGTAGTTGTGATGCTTAAAGCGCCGGTACTGATGATTTCTGTAACTGTGTGCATGTGTTAAAGTAAGCAGGGGGGGTCATGCAGTGTCAAATTAGTCAGAGGTTTGTGTTAACATTTTGTTCACACATTTGTGTGACACCTCACGTGTATTCTATTTGAGACCAAATGCTTCATAATGTGTCATGCTTATTGTTATAAAGCATAATGAATATGTATAAGTGCTTATAACTATAATTATAGAATGCTATAAACAGAATATAACACATTATAAGTATGTTTATAATGCACTATACAGAGAAAGGTAATAGAGAGTGTAATGTGTGTGTGCTCTTGTTCTTCTATGTTACTGAGAACCGATTTGAAAGAAAGACACGGAATGAAGAAACATAAGAAACAGCTCCAGGCTCGTAAATGGCCAATTGTTGCAGACACTGAATATCAACACAAAATATTGGCTTTTGGCAACTTCACTCGAAAATATATTGGCATCAGCCTTCATACAGCCATAAAAATAAAAGCTGAGTTGTCAAACACAAAACCCTGGGTGCTCTGCTAAAACCACAGCCTCTGCCTGCCGTAAAGTGGAGATAACGCGCTGTAATCGACCACGAGGAGAAACATCAGTACGGACTCTCAAACTGCTCGACAAAACCCCCTAATGTTGACATGTGTGTTTGTAAATGGATTAATAGAGTCAGAAAACACCTTGACCTCCACTTTCTGCTAATTAAACAAGTATAACACAGAGTTTAAGGTACAAACACTCCTAGAAATAAGGTGCTACAACTACAACCATGTAGGGTTCTTCGGCTTGTCGCCATAGGGGAACCCCCTTTGGGTTACTGCTAAAGGATATAAAAGATCCACCTGTTCTACCTAGAATCCACCATAAAGGGCTGTACCGTTCAGGGAAGGGTTCCACCCAGAACCACCTATGAGAGGTTCTACGTAGAACTCTTCTATGGTGTAATGGTGCCACCCAAAACCCTACCTTAAGGTTCTATCCAGAACCTTTACACCTTCTATGGGAGCTAACAAGAACTCAGGCTCTGGGTAGAGCGTCAGCTTTTCAGGGGGAACCCGTTTGAAACCCTTTTTTCTGAGACTCATGAGCTGAGAACTTATCAAAACGTTCTTTCTGTAGAAGCTACATGGTCGTTTTGACTCCTGCTCTGTCATACACCAGTCAGCATATTTTCTTTCTCTCTCTTCGAGGTAAGAAGCCTCGGCGAAGACGGCATGTAAGACACAGACAGTCGTGGCATGTCTCTCAGACATTCCTGAGAAAGAAACACAGGTTTGCAATAACACCGCCAGGTTTATTCTCCTGCCGGTTTCCCTGTAAAGAGAACACAGACACCTTTCTACACCACCGCCCTAAAAGCATTGCTTTCAGGGCCTGACACACTGCTGTGAGTGTGTTTGTGCATGAGGAAGTGCTCACATGTGCAGATATACAAAGCAAATCTATTTGTGAGACAAAGGGGGTTCATTCTTCAGGACTGTGGTGTGTTTTATGTTTGTGTTGAGTGCGGAGAGAGGGAGAGACGGAGGTCGTTCCCAGAAAAAGACTAAATAAGTAAAATAAAAGGACTCACAGCATGAATGCGGCTCTGTTTGATAGTAGTGCTTCCCTCTAAGTTTAGCTGCCAGCAGATTCATCAAATAAGGAAAAAGTTTCTATTAGAAAAAGTGCTGAGATCCTGATTTGCCATTATCTGAGTTCACGGACACAAGCCGCTCGCCATCAATTTGAGGAGGAAAATATGTCAACGTAGCAGTCTGAATGAATTGGGTTTTTTTGAATGTATGGCCATCTTTATTCAGAATTCATCAGCAGAAGTCATTTTACAAGCCAAGTGTGTGTGTGTGTGTGTGTGTGCGCGTGCGTGCGTGCGTGTGTGTGTGTGCGCGTGTGTGTGTGTGTGTGTGTGTGTGTGGGAGGAGGCTTAGAGATACTGGTTTTCTCATAAAGCAGCACCTGGCCCCTGTGCAGGTGTCTGAATCTCACATCATATGTTTCATGAATAAGTCCGTGTTTTCTCTCTCTCTCTCTTCTGGCCTCTTCTTTGGCGCATCCTCTCCCTTTTGTCTGTCTGTATTCTCTCATAACGTCTTCCACTTGTCACACGTTTCTCTGTGAGTTGGATCAACTAGACAGCAGATATGTGTCCGTGAAACCAGACATTAGCTGCGCGATCACAGATTGGAAGTTGTGCCCTGTTTTCTAATTTGGGGAGTTGTTAATCTTTTAAATTAGGTGTTCTAAGGCCCCACGATGCTTCAGGATGACTTTTATTTTGTGGGGTTGCAAGGCTACGAGGAAATAATTAGATCAAAGATTGCTTGTAAAACAATTTGCTGGGACACCAGATTAAGTGTCACTGGTTCGGAGTGACAAACAGTTAAAAATGGTGCAAAACAACATCGATTTATCTGAATATACGGAACAATCACTGGACTAAAAGGTGCAAGTGACATTAATCTGTGTTATGTTCCATCCAGTTCGTGACAGGTTGATTCACTCTGTAGGTGTGAGATGGAATTTACCCTCCTCCTCCTCCTCCTCCTCCTCCTCCTCCTCCTCCTCCTCCTCCTCCTCCTCCTCCTCCTCCTCCTCCTCCTCCTCCTCCTCCTCCTCGCAGAGGGGAGCTGGAGTCCAGAGGAAGCGAGACATGCCCTTGAAGAGTCAATGCTCTTTTTTTTTGTTTGTTTCTTTGGCAGGCTAACAGAGTTGGACATTGATGTCAGGGAGGGTCAGGGCGAGAGCTGCAGCACTAATGCTAATGATATTGTAGCCGCCAGCCGGAGCGGGGGCCCATGATGCTCAGAGGCCAGATTTCCATGCTCTGTTTGCTGGAGGGCACAAAGTGTCATTTAAATAGGCATTTAAATAGACGGGGGGAAACCTCTCCTCTGGTCTTCTTCTGTGTCTTTTTGTATGTGTTGTGTAATTCACTTCTGGGCCTAAACAATCTCTAACATTTGAGAATATAAAATAAGGTCTTGAACGTTTTTTCTGAGAATTCAATGAAGAAGAATTACTACTTGCTTTCAAACATAATGTTTTGGCTTGAAATGAAAAGCCCCGTTTTTGATGCTTCTACCAGCTTACTCCTGAATACAGACTGTACATAAGAAGTGGAAGTCGTCGTCGTGACGTCACCTATTTGTTTTTGGGCTGCTGTTTTGAAGCCTTCTTGGCCATATTTGGAATGCAGAGGAGTGACGCAAAGATGCCATATATGGCTCTGGTAGCGATCTGTCAATCAAAAGGTAGCCCCGCCCTAAAGCACACTCCGCTTTATGGTCTGTGTGACTCTAAATGGACCATAATGTACTAAATGAACATCATGCTGTATTGAAGAAGACTTGAAACTAGAGATTGAGACATAAACTCATGTTTACAATGTTTACTGAGGGAATAAATCAAGAGAGAAGTAGAGTCATTTTCTATAGACTTCTATACAACCAGAGGAGTCGCCCCCTGGTGGACATTAGAGAGAACGCAGGTTTAAGACACTTCAACTAACTTCCGCAGACTGATTGGAAACTGACACGTCAACAGTAAACATAATCTACGACAAAATACATTTCCTTCCAAACATAATTCACAATGCAGTTTTGTTTTGGGATCGTAACTTTTAGGAGGCAGGGCTGGTGCAAGTAGATGGGGAGAATCAGGCTTCATCACCAGGTCTCTCCTCTCCAGCACTTGACCCCTTGTTCTCCTCCTGCCTTTGACTCCCTCTTTCCCTCCCTCCCTCCCTCCCTCTCCTGCTGTAGCGATCAAAGTGTCTCTGCAGTGCCGTGTGATCAGAGAAGTGGAGGGAACCGCCTGGTGGTGGATGTTGGGGTGGGGTCACTGGAGGGGGGGTATCGGGGTGAGGAGGAACACACTGTCTCCTCCTGGCCATGAATATTAAACACTCTCTCTGCCCGAGCCCGGCTTTGAGTTTTGGCAGGCTGGGAGGTTACATAACCTCACGTCAAACCGACGGATGACCTGTCTCTGACTTTACTGGACAACAACCTTCTGGGACAGAGCGAGCGAGCACCCATGGGAGCTGTGTGGTCACCCGAAGCCTCCGAAGCTACCGCCAACTTTAAGTCACAGAGAAAGGAGGCTGCAGTGCTTGACGTTCACTCTCTGCGGATTACCGCTCCGGACAACAAAATGCAACCTGAAATGTGTGTGTGGAGTTTTGTCGGAGGAATGTTTATCTTTTTAATTTGCGTGCAAACACTGAATCTGCATGTGCAAGCCTGTGTGTGTGTGTGTGTGCGTGTGTGTGTGCGTGTGTGTGTGTGCGTTTGTGTGTGTGTGTGTGTGTGTGTGTGTGTGTGTGTGTGTGTGTGTGTGTGTGTGTGTGTGTGCTGACCAGAGAACAGTTGCTGACTGTGCTCACCCCGGGTTATTTTTGGGTCATGCAGAGTTGAATGGCAACAGAGAGCTATGAGCACGGTCAACCAACTGAAAAAGAAAGGGGGAAAAAAAAAATCACTGGAGCAAACATAGTCTGACATGACACATTCACATCACCCCCTCTGCTGATACAAGCAGCGTGGAGCTTCACCATTTCCTGAATAAAAAATATATGGAGTCTGAGCTACGCCGCTGCTATTTTACAAATCATCTGAAGCTTTTAAGTCCAGCTCTGAATAGAGGCCAGTTAAACAAAACGAAGAGGCAGAAGAAGAAAGAGAGATGAAGAGGAGGGACCAAAGTAGGCTACGGCACACAAAGTGCTTTGGGATGCGTGAAGCAAACGGAGCGCTTTGCTCTGCCCTCTGGTGGTGCGATGGGAGACGGAGAGAAGGGGCTGCCTCCGTCGGCTCAGGGAACGCTGTGTCCACGAACGGGCCTGGAATACTGATGCCACAGTGCAGGGGTGCTGCAGGAGCTGCAGTCTGGCTGGCCCGAGAGGAACGCTCACATTCACACAGAGGACGAATGCCTTCTTTGTGACCAAACACAGCTTTAGTCAGTGCTACATGTGATGTGGGGAATGATCTGCATTCAAAAGGAGCACAAAACCCCATTCATCTTCTGAAGGAAAACATGCTCCTTTGTTAGTTATTTCCACCTGTTTACATCATGACCTGTGTCGAGACTCGGTTCTAGTAAAAAGAGTATGAAATATTATTCAAATCCTCTTGGTGAAAATGTAGCCAAAACAATGAATACAAGCTGTTGTTTAGAAGCCAATCATTCAATCACTGATACAAAGCAAATGTTATATTTGTGGAGCTGGAGCCATAATGTGGTATTTGTGTTTAATACATTACTTAGAGCACAGACACAAATACAGAAATAACCCTGAAATGTGGTCCAACTTTTGCAGACATTTGTGTTGATGTAGCCCTTTGCCCATTGTCAGAAGGTGGTTTAAATGAACAGAATTGTTGATTAATTATCAATCGATCGATGTATTACTCCAACACTCAATTAAATTCCACTCAGTCCAGGCAGGATAACAGATCCTAACGGTGGACGATCAGTCAGATAGTCACCATTAGACCACTGGTGGCCGAGCCTGTGGCCTCCGACAGTCCGTCCTCCTGTCAGACGCCGCGCTGCAGCAGCAGCCTGCCGCTTCCCTCGCTCTGCAGGACGGCCCGCCGCTGACTCTGTGCCAGCCGGCCGGCGGCGATGCCAGGACACACACCAGCACACTGATGCACACGCCTACTTACGCGTACAAGCAACTGCACGCACTCACACGCACTCACATAACTCAAACGCTTGGCCCTCCTCTCTGCTGTCCCAGCATGCACCCTGGTTACCTGGCTGCTGTCCCACTAGCAACAGCTGCTACCTCAGGACTGGACTGGAGGTTCCACTGCAGGATAGCGCGCACGCGCGCGCGCACACACACACACACACACACACACACACACACACACACACACACACACACACACACACACACACACACACACACACACACACAATACGCTTCATTCATTCCTGGCTCTGAGGAGAGCTCGTGTGAGATGATAAAGGACTGAACCGATGAGGAGCCGGGGCCCCCCCAAAGCCCCCGTGCCAGAGTCAAGCGGTGATAAGTAAACGGTGAATGGACTTGCTTTTATATATATTTATATGTATTCCAACCACTAAAAGCACTTTACAATACCTGGAGGAGCCCGAGGAATCAAAGTGCCAGCTCTATCACCTCAGCTTGTTAGTGTCATGGATGGATCACTGATCCTCCAGATGAAGTGACTGCAAACAACTATGAAAATAACTATGAAAATGACATGAAAATGACATGAAAATGACCACAATAGGACCACAAACAACCTTCAAAAGATGCAGAATGACAATAAAGAGACACAAAACTACCACAAAAATACAAAACGATAAACGAACAAACAATAAAGGAATACTAAACGGCCACGAAGAGACAAAAATTACCAGAAATTGCTGCAAAACTACAAAGTCAAGCAAAAATATCCACAGATGTGCAAAATAACCACAACAAGATGCAAAATGATAATAAAGGAATACTAAACGACCACAAAAAGATACAAAATGACCAGAAATTTATGCAAAATGACAACAAAGTGAAGTAAAACAACCACAATACACAAAACAACCTTGAAGACATGCAGAATGACAACAAAAAGACACAAAACAACCACAAAAGTATGGAAAACAACAAAAAGAGATGTACAATTACAATAAAGGAATACTAAACGACAACAAAGAGACACAAAAGCCACACAAATTGCTGCATAACGACAAAAAACACAGATGTGTAAAACAACCACGGAGATGCAAAATGACAAGAAAGTGAAGTAAAACAACCTGGAAGACACGCAGAACGACAACAAAGGGAGACGAAGTGATTGGGGGTGTTGCTGAGTTACATGTCTCAGTCCAGGGGCCCGTTGTCTCATCTGTCCATGAGGACGTTTAGAGTTACAAACAGCAGCTATTGATTGACATTATTTCATATTGTTTATGAGGCATTTGTGTATTAAACTGATTCATTTACAGTTCATTATTGCTAAGAACCAGGACTTTAAAGTCTTAAAACTTAGTTATGTACCCATATCCTTTGAATCCGTGCCCCAGTCTGCCTCGCTGGTCCTGGGCTCTGAGGAGAGCTCATTTGAGATGATGGACTGAACTAATAGAGGGGAATGGAGCAGACGGGGCTTCATGAAAACTGCACAGAGATGCTGTTTGAGCAGATGCAGGAGGTCATAAAGAGAGCGTCTGCTGGGACACCGGAAAATCACCTGAACGGGACAGAGGGAGCAATTAACGGCGTAACTCTGCGCCGTTAACGGTCACATTTAGCAGGGGGGGGGGGGGTATTATGTAAAGCAGAGCTCTGCAGCAGGGCAGAGGTCAGAGCCTCTGGAGGTTGTTACGCAACAGCGGGGCCATCTCCATGACGGTCCTCTGGCCACAGTGACACGGGCCTCACCCGCTCCCCCCTCATATATGCACTGATACTTTATTTTCAGGTACCTCGGTTCATCACAAGTGTCCTTTAGAGGATATTTTCTGCTTCGGTGGAGAAAACGTCAAACTCTTGAAATGCTGCTCAAACGGAGAGCGACTGTCCCTCAGCGGCCTCGACTGCTGGCTTAATAGGAGGAAAGGTGGGACCTTGAAAAAATCCTTTCAGGAAATCCACATTTCTGCTAAGAGTGCTGAATATTATGCAGAGATGTCTCAGGGAGGCGTTTTGCAGGACATCCAAGGGGCCTGCGGAGGCCTCTCAGGGTCCTCATTACCTGCTGAAGTGGAGGTTTTAGTTTTGGCAGTGATGAGTCAGAATGGATGTCGGGGCTTAATTACTGCACCGTGACGGCCAACAGTTCTGTTGTCAGCCGAATAGCTCAAGGACACATGGAACCGGTTAAAACATGCAATGTTGGCTAAACCCGGCGTCTCGCTGTCCATCAGTTGTGCAGCGGTGCCGCTCTCGTCACAGCCGAGGTCGACCTTGAAGCTGCAGCACAGGAGGCCGCTCTCGCTTTAACGAGCTCTGTGAGACGCCAACAAGTACGTTTACTCCAGAACACATCTCACGCGCTTGTATCGTCAGAGTATTTCCTTTTCATGCTATGAAGTACTTTTACGCCACTCGGCTCAGAGAAGAGTATACTTTACACGAGTAACTTCACAAACGTTGAAAATGTTTAAGATTTAACTGGCCAACAGTAAAAAACTGAAATGATAGTTGAACTATTTTAACCGACTGAAGTCATTTTATATGTAAAATGCAACATTCCATTAGTTCCAGCTTTGCCAAATGTAATCATTTTAAATTCCAACTACTGGTCAGACAATAGCAATCTGAAAGCATCACTTTGGCACTATAGTTTCTGTAGATTATATAGAAAGAGTAGATGCACTTTTGAATTTTCAGAGCAAATGATCAGGACTCTGGAGCCGTACTAGAGTTCTGAAAATCAGAGCCACTTCAGCATTATAAGGCTTTAAAAATGAGTGAAGTTTTTGTATAGAGTACTATACTATCGCTTTCAAAAGTTTAATTGGTATTTTACTTCAGTGTTGTAGCTTCACACGTTCTCATCTTTTGATTGACTTCCATGAGCCGATGGTATATGTACAAGTTGAAAGACAATACACAACTTTCCATAAACAGTGACTCATGTTGAGCGCAGCCATGCTAAACTCATCCCATTGGACAATATTAGCAGTTACAGCAAATACATTCATCTATATATAATCACTTAAATAAAAACTGCGAAGACATAATCTTTGTGTTTTTCTTTTTATTAAACAACTCTGCAGAAAGGCGACGGTGGTAGTCAACGCAGAGACATGAGAGGACTTTATGCAGTCTCTTCCTTGACGATGCGGTCCTTCTTGAGTGGTCCCTGTGAGAAGAGAGGAAATACAGAATTCAGTTTTATGCTAAAACGTTCAGGTCCATGAGTCTGCTCAGAGCAGCCACTTGTTTCCAGAGAGTGAACAGGGAGCAAGCACAAGGCACTGCTCCCCTGCCTCACCGGAGCATCACTATAGCACTGGAATGGAACCCAATGTTCACACTGAAGACTGAACCAGGTTACGATCAGTGCAGGGAAACTTACAACATCAGGACATTGGAGTAATGCTACGTTTAGGATTGGTTACCACCATGTGTGCTACATCACATTTGGGGCTCATAGTTTCTTCACTCGTCTCTCAGCGTTGACTAGGAAAATAGATGTTATGCACATGAAGGCTCGAGTAAGTCGTACCATGAACGCCTTCTTCTCCTCGGCGGTCTGGAAGCGGCCGTGACCGAACTTGGAGGTGGTGTCGATGAACTTGAGGTCGATCTTCTCCAAAGCACGCCGGCTGGACTGCACCAGCAGAGACTGGAAGAGGAAGGAAACAGACGTTTAACACTAGCTGCAGGTACACAGGAGGCCATTAGGAAAATATGTCATAAACACTACAATGTGTCCTCACCTTGCGCAGAGTCAGAACCCTCTTCTTGACGCCAACAACACAGCCCTTCACCATGACGAAGTCATTGGTCACATCTCCATAGTGGACGAAGCCACCCTGTAATAATAAAGGGGGAAAGTGAGTCTCCTTCCAGTAAAAGTTGCATTAACTGAAGTACGGGATCATCACAGTCACTCACCAGGGGGTTGATGCTCTTGTTGGACAGATCGTACTCTGTGGAGGCGTTGTTCTTCACCAGCTTCCCGTCCTTGGTGTGGTAGCCCTGGCCAATCTTGTAGATCTTCTTGTTGATCTCTGTGCGGTGGTGGTAACCCTTCTGACCAGCACGAGCAACAGAGAAGGCCACACGGGCAGGATGCCAGGCGCCGATACAGGCAACCTTACGCAGACCACGATGGGTTTTGCGGGGAAGCTTCTTTGTGTGCCAACGGCTGGTGACACCTGGGAGGACGAGAGATTTTAGTTATTTCTGAATGGATACACAGCTCATCATTTCAGCCAATAAAGCCTACAACTCTATAAACTGCTCTTACCTTTGTATCCGTGGCCCTTGGTGATACCAATGACGTCGATCATCTCGTCCTGGGTGAAGACTGTGTTGATGGCCACGGCCTGCTCCAGCTTCTCGCGGGCCCAGTCCACCTTGTCTGAGATGTTTCCACCGTTGAGCTGCACCTCCATCAGGTGAGACTTCTTCTGCCTCACGGGCAGCAGACGCATCTGCAACGATATTAACGCAGGTCAGAACAGAGACAATAATCTGTACAGCGACATGTTTAGCAGCGTTGTCTCAGAAGGAAGGCAGCATGGAAAGATCTCCTCATATGTGTCGGGCGCCATGCCTGACGCAAGATCCGTGGTCTCATCACTGACAAGACATAAAACAGGCTAACCTAAGAACAATACTAACCTGTGTGTGGGCGATGATGCGGATGACCTGGCAGTACTTCTTCATGGAAGTAAAGTCCTTCTCCAGCTGCTTCTTGCCCTCGTCGTCCTGCCATTTTTTGCAGTATTTGGTGAAAGCCTTCTTCTTGGACTTGTACCTGAGAGCACGCAGCGTAGAGAGGACAGGTTGGCACTGGTCCTTCATAACCCCAAGAAGAGGGCCAGCGGAAGAACACAGTGCATAGCTATTCGCCCTCCCCCTCCATGTGGACAGGGGTGCTGTACCAGCTATTTTTCGGCTCATGGCGCAGTTTCTAAGAAGCACTTTCCACTGGCCAGAGGAGCCCGGAGCTCATCAGGGCACAGGGCACCTGAGCGGAGCTGCCAGAGGGGCCACCGTCATGTTAGACTCACTCAGTGAAAACACAGATCTTACATCATTTCCACTGGGCAACTAACACTTGCTTCATATACTTAAAATGATTGTGTTTGTCTCACCAGTTCCTGTAGAACCGACGTTTGCACTCATCACTGACGTGCTCTGCGAAGATAGTCTTGAAGGACCGCAGGCCACGGGGTGTGTTGACATAACCCACAACGCCGACCACAATCATGGGAGGAGTCTCCAAGATGGTCACGGCCTCAACCACTTCTTTCTTGTTCACCTCTGCAGAGCAAAAATACAAAAGTTAAGCATTACACGTGTGACACGGTCTGTTTTTAAGTACTCGCGGTCACCAGTAATTGGTATGGACTGCGCTCAGTGCTCGACATTCAGCAAGGGTTTAAAGCCCATTATGTCCGCCCGTCGAGAAACTCATCATAGACAGACCTCAATATTTAAAATCACAACACATATGCTGGACTTGTAAGATCCTTATTAATTAAGTTCATAATCATTTTAATCAGATTCCACTCACTGGAGCCAGGTCTGTCGACCTCGCGGACGATGTGTGTCATGCCGGCCTTGTAGCACAGGAAGGCCGTCAGGTGCACGGGCTTGGTGGGGTCATCCTTGGGGAAGCTCTTGGCCTTACCCCGGTGACGACGACTCCTTTTTCGGGGCAAGAAGCCCAGGGATCCGTGGCGAGGAGCCGAAAATTTACGGTGAGACTGAAGGGAAGAAACCGTTGACGTTAGCACTGAGCTAACAGCGATGCTACCTCACGTGACTTAGCTTTAAGCTATGTATTAGGTCTCGGACACAGTATGGCTAGCTTAACATGCATAGCTATGTAGTCGATCACTGTGAGAAGAAATACGAAATTCAGTTTTATGCTAAAACGTTCAGGTCCATGAGTCTGCTCAGAGCAGCCACTTGTTTCCAGAGAGTGAACAGGGAGCAAGCACAAGGCACTGCTCCCCTGCCTCACCGGAGCATCACTATAGCACTGGAATGGAACCCAATGTTCACACTGAAGACTGAACCAGGTTACGATCAGTGCAGGGAAACTTACAACATGCAGGACATTAACAGTAATGCTATATTTAAAAAAATAAAAGCTAACCTACTTTGTGTAAATTACAAGTAAACAGCTAACCACGCTATTGGCATGGTTAGCATTAGCTCACTTGCATGCATGGATGTCAAAATCGAGAAGTCTCCTAAGCTTTTATTCAGTAGTAGCCACTAATTAATTAATACAACTAAAAGGTTCAGTAATAGTTCTAGTTATGTTTGAAATTAGAGGTAGCAGCCTATATCAAGCTGCCATTTTGGATCCCATGTTGCCGGCATGACGAAGTCTGAATCCCTACTATTGAAATATCAGACTGAAATAACAACAATATATCCAAGACAGTAAGAAACACATTTTATAAGAGTAATATGAGTGGCTGAAATATGTAAAATGTGACGGATGCGTCAGATACCCGATGGATATCCGTCCACAGCGCCAGAAGCAGAGAGATAAGACTCACCATCTCGTCTCCAATCCGATTCAAAGAGGCCTGCTTAAGGGCAAGACGCTGCTATATATATATACCGCAAATATCGCGAGATTCGGCGAGACTATCCTCAGAGACGATAGAAGGCCCGCCCCGGTTTATTTCAGAAGATGTTATTTAGCTCAGCAGCCACTAGATGTCACTGTTTGATGTTACAAATCATCTAAATACGTGAAACAATACATCTAATAAATATTAAGACCTTTTATGTTATTTACTTGGACGATACAAAAAATATGTATTTTAATCGAATGACATTTGTCCCATTCAAGTACTGTACATTCATACACGCTGTATTTCACATAAATTAGCTGGGAAACAATATTGTGTTTTAGTCAATTTTGAATACAACTGTACTGAAAGAGTTACTTTGAACTTGTGTGTGTATTTAATGAAATGTAGAGTTTGGTGTTTGCTTTGTGTATTTTCTTATTTCATTTATACTATTGTCATGCCCTATATTATGTACAATAGCCTTTCTCAATCCTAACTAATGTACATATTGTTAAATTTTGGTAATTTACAAACTCCTAAACACAAAATAATCACACGTGATATAAAAATCAAGCTGTCTCAAAGTTTATTACCATTTCAGTCATACACATTCTTTTACACTTTTCAGGTTAAGGCAGCAATATTTTTGATTTATGATCCAGTGTAAATTCAAAGCATTTCATCACCAGCAAGCCCCCGGGGGAAAGTTTGGGAAGCCTCTTGTTTACTTCCTCACGTCACGTCTTTGCAAAATGTAAGACGATCGGTGTGGAATCAGGAAGCTGGCAGCAGCAGCTTCCACAGAAAATTGTGCTCAAATTTTCTTCAATTCTTGTAATATAATCACAGCATAAAATGCTAAATTCATGCACCAAAGAAAACGCATCTTCAGAGAGGGCATGCTTAATCAGGCTTTGTGTTTGGTAGACTGTAGTTTCCTCCAGGTACGAGAACAGAAAAGAGGCTTTCACTCAACTAAACATAAAAACACGTTCTCGTCTGTCTGATTAAATTACACAGAACTTGTCTTTGCAAATGTAAAGTGCTACGAACGATCAAATCTATCCAGTACACAAAACACATTTGTCAGCCATCTACTCGGATGTCAAAACATATCTTGCTGTACTGCTTCAGGAATGCAGTAAAGCGAATGCCGGGTGGACCAGCTCATCTGGATCCTGTGCTGAATGGAGCTCAACACGCCACGCAGTCGGACTCAGGCAATGCAAAAAGTGGGAATTAGAAAGTTTTCCTGTGACTCATGCAACAGTACTGATGTGCAGTTTAAGCCCTAAATAAGGTTTGAATTTTCCCATCAAGCATTTACGCTGCTGTCCTCCACAGATTTATCATTATTATTGTAAAATGTGCATCAGTATTCATGTAGTTTGTCCCCTCGCTGAAGTCCTGAAAAAAACATCTTATTTTAAGATAGCTGTTTAAAGTTCATCATACATGAAGTCTGTGGTCCAGGACAGAATCTCTCAGTCTCCAGACCTGCTGCTCATTGTTCGTTCAAGTCTCATCACCGTCACAGTGTTTACATTTCCAGAGAGCAGCTGTGACATGTGAGTGAATCTTCTTAATTTATGTTCACATGAAACCAAACCCAGGCCCTGCCCGCTCCTCAAGCTTCTTTTTGAGGAGACGTTGTTCTCGCTGTCCCGATAATAATGAAACGGACAGCAAACACAACCACTCAGGATCCCAGTCGCTCTCGATCAAGGTTCATCTGTTGGAAGAAGGCCTTTCCAAACTCGTAGGTGCTGATCATGACGGCACACGCTGGAGCCACTTTGATCACTCTGGGCATGAAACCTGGAGGAAACGCACACATATGAGTTCACTGACAAGCTTTTATTTATTACATAACACAAGACAGAAGACAGTAAGGTTGAGTTTCACCAACAAGGATTCATTTAATCGGACTTTAGATAAACTAGATGTAAAATGATTAAATCCAGATCTTAAATGAAGCAGTAAATCCAAGTTTATTGACGTAAACCAAAGTTATAATTCAATCAATATGAATTACACAAATCAGAACAAATACATTTGCATGCCGTCAGGACCTCGTGAATATGCTATAATAGAGGGGGAAGAGTTCACTTCCACCTGCTCTGTTTTCCTTTATAAAACCTTGTATTGTGTGCTAGCCAGTTGTTAGCCTAGCGCCACTCAACTGGTACAGCTGCATTTCTTTCACTCCCATGTTTGACATGTTGGTACAATGTTCCTGTTCAGCTCAACAGTTTCCTGACTGAACTTCAGCAGCAGCAGCATGTCTGTCTATGAACTTTCCTTCAATCCATCTCAAAGGCCATTTTACAGGTTAAACCTCCTCCAGTGGAAGTGAAGTTAATACTGGTGATTTAAAGTGAAACCATGATTTAAATAGAAATCCTTGTTGGTGCGACCCGGTCTATGAGTGTACCTGCAAACAGGCCTCTGTAGCCCATCTCAGCCCATATTTCCTTCATCATGTGCCATGTGGACGCTGTTCTCTTTAAGGACGCTAGGAGGAACAGGAAGTTACTGTTTAGAACACACTACACACACATGAATAAATACATGTCACTTAAGTACAGTTGTTGAGCGCAGACCTCCCAGAGAATCTATCTCTCCGAGCTGGATCTGTCTCCGCGTCTTCACCACGTCAAAGGGCAGCGTCAGGATGGCGGCGATCTAGACACCATGACAGAGGAAAGAGTCGTGTACCGGACAGTACACAGGTGCAGCACTTCAAACTGATCAGTGTGTGACGGATGACCGCTCATATGAGCAGCTGTATTATTGTAGGAACAGAAGAGTGTGAATGTGGGTCAGCTCCTGACTCACTGCCCACAGCTGGAACCTGAAACCTTGTTGTTTCAGATAATTGAGTGTTATTGTGATACAGTTCAAGTCAGGGTTTCTAAAGGTTGAATTGTATTTGTTCTCCCTTTGAGTACAAGCTGAAAATATGTTGGATTACATCGAGTCATGTATTTTGTCTCGTTGTCATGTTGACTGGTTGCAGCACCAGGTGAACAGGTGTGTGGTTACATTAGAGGTGAAGTACTTACAGCTCCAGAGACGGCTCCTGCTGTGAAGCTGATGGAGAAGTTGGCCTGAGTCACTCGGGACCGTTCACACAGCCGGGCCTTCACCAGTTCATAGTTAAACCAGTACAACGCTGCAAACACAAACACAAACACACACACACACACACACACACACACACACACACACACACACACACACACACACACACACACACACACACACACACACAGACGTTTGATGCTTTGTTCCACATGACAGCCAGCTTACACTCTGTAGATCTGTAGAGGTTTTCCTCATCTGACTCGAGGTTCTAAGGACAGAGGACGTCTTATATGATGTCCACACTAAGACAGTGTTCTGTGATGTTGGGCTAAATAAATAAAACTGACTTGACGAGTCTCATCAAGAGAAGTTTGTGAATAATGGCAGGAAAACTAGAGAGAAACCGTGAAGCAGATGTTTTCTTTCCTACCAATACTGTACGTCTAGAACACAAATACTGAGTATTATTGAGTATTTAGAGAATCAACCTGTTGAAACGTGGCTGTAGAAACGAGTTCACATGGCAGGAAAAAGTCTAAAAACATTCACATAAACTCCGGCAGCTTAAATTACTGCTTTGCCGTCTTTCCGTCTGCTCAGAATGTTTCAAACTGTAGTTTGTTTTGCAAAAATATGCTTCAAATCATACTTCCAAATCAGATTTATAAACAAGCAGATAGTACAACACGCTAACAGTGTATTCAGCCGTGATCTGACTGTTCTGAAGATGTTAAATAACAGCAACAGTCGAGTGAAATATGCTGCAGGAGAAGTTTGATACGTTTCTATCGAGGAGAAGATTCTTCCACCGTACCAACCAGATTTGAAGTCCACAAAGGATGAATGTTTGAAAGACTGTGCATTTGTTATCTCTGGAACAGAGATTCTTCTCATTGAGTATCACTATATATGGCATCGTGTGGCGCTGCTCTCACCAGAGAAGGGTACGTCTCTGAGGACGGTGGGTCCCCAGCCCCTCCACAGCGACAGCAGCCCGTCCTGAGCCACAGCCGAGCGGATACACACCCGCAGCTCGCTGTAGGGCAGCCGGCGGGACTGCATCTTGGTCCTGACCAGCTCCAGAGGGCTGATCACCGTCACGGCCCCCACTGCAAACCACACGGGAGTCAAAAAGCCGTTCAACACACTGAAGTTGGGAGATCTACGTGTGCTTTAATGGACTTACATCTGGCCAGACCACCAGCAACTAGAGGGACGAGGCTGCCCTGGAAACCCAGACCGACCCTCAGGAAGTCCCGCAGCTGGTCGTAGCAGGTGAAGTAGATGACCGTGGCAGGTACAGCCATGACTCTGCGCACACACACACACACACACACAATTAAATTGTTGTTGATGTTTTTAGGTGTCTATAATACGTCCCCAGCAGTACTTTGCTCTCGTGCCGGTACTGCTGTCTGGTAACACACCGACTATGGAGAAGAACCTCATACAACCAAACATCAAACTGTTACTTTAACCTTCAAAGAAGCTATTTGTAAATGCTGTTTCCATTCTAAACTATTTACAGAAGAAACACTTTATATTACGACACTCAAAGTAGAAAAAAGCTAAAATACTAAATACCAGAATTAAACATCTATTGGCCTCTGACATCATTATCTCTCTCAGCCAAACCTGAACACAAGTCATCTGAACGTTTTCTTGATCTTAGACACTCACAGAGTTGGAGGCAGTCCGCTCCACAGAGACCTGAGTCCTTCATGTCGAGTGATTTTCACAAAAGCATCCTGTGGAATAAACAGACAAACAAACACGTCTTAGCACACTTTGATTCATTTTGTAGGTAAAGCGAAGCCGCTGATGTTCTTGTACTCACCAGCGTCCCACTGAAATGTGTGGGTGTTTTGTACCAGCTGGTGAGACTGGTTCTATTCTGACACACGTAGATGTGATCCATCAGCCCATTACAATACAGGAAGCATTTCCCTGTGAGAGACGAACAACCAGCGGTCAGCAGGGATATGAATACTGTATGAGCCGCAGCAATCACCAGATAACATGTCGAAAACAGCCGAAACAAGGGTCTGAATATGAGCATGTTTTACAGTATATGATCCATTTGATTAATGATACATGTGATGGCAATGACCACAGAGTCACTCAGACGATAACACAGGGCTGTCCTTGTCACTGCTTACTTTGTGTGTTTATTTAGAGCTGGTTTAAGATACGACTATTGACAAAAACATACACATGAAAGACGTGAATCTATTTGCAAAAAGGGGTTATTTTTGTTTTTATTGCCAAGAGATGTTAGTCAGGTGAGCGTGTGCCTCCACACACAGAAAGCTGTGCTGGGCAACTGTGTTTTTTGTGCAACTGTGGTGAAGTTTCAGCATGCAGCAACGGCGGGTCAGATACTTACACTTGGAAGGGCGGATGACGCCGCCCCATGGAGCAGATTCACAGGCTAAAGCTACGGAGGAGAAAAAAGCAAAAAGCAGGACAGATAAAGGCCGAGGAGAGAGGTGAAGAAACACAGAACAGGTGTCGTGGGGTTAGAAAAGCATCCAGATACACAAGGATGGCACTCACAAGCAGCTGTTACAAGCAAAGCCAGTGTTTCATCAACCAAGTTAATCTATGATCTAAAGCCACAGAAGAAGACACGCTCCTCGTCTTACCGTGGTGCAACGGTGTTTGCTGAGCCTGCAGCCTGATCTTCACAACGTCCAGCGGTGTGACTGTGAACAAATGAATGTAATTATTATTACATTATAAATTATATCAGTCTTCAGCTACAACTAATGCAGTCTAATAGTCCTGCAGTACAAATGAAGGTTAGCACGGTCAGTTTGAGAGTAGTCCTCCCCTCTTAGATCAATGATTGTAGGCTAAACATACTGGATAGCTCCAGTTCCTGCCGTGGATTGTTCCAGGTTGGGGGGGGAGACGGTCGTTTTATCAAATAATGTCGGGACTGAGGGGATGGAAAGAGTGCTGGGAGCGTAAGCTACGGCAGCACTGTTTACGGGATGTATTAGTTGATAAACACACCAAGGATGGATCTATAAATGCAGTTATAGATCCATGCGCACGGATAATGATGGCCAGTAAGTTCTTTGTTTTATCTTGGTGTACCTAAAAAACTGGCAACTTAGTGTTGGACTTTGGAGACAACAAACCAATTGTGTGCACAAGACAAGAACATTGTGGAAAACTGCATTGGAAAGAACAAATTGAACAGACTTAAGTTGCTTTTTCCACTCTCTGTCTTTGTCATCTCACCAAAAATAGACGTGAGGAGGGCTCCAGTGCCAGAAGCCAGCATCTGCTGCACTGGAGAGATCGCAGCCACGGAGCCGCCGCTGCCGCCGGCCCGCTCCCCCATCCTGCCCACCTGTCAGAACAAAAATAAACCCACACAGTGAGAACAATGTGTTCTTTAACCAAACTTCACTTCTGTTTTCTGTCTTTGTCTTCTTGTTATGTAGCACAACTCAAGAGGAGTGTTGGTGCTCTACACGATCAGTTTGTGTCCTGTTATATCAGATTGTGGATTTTGTGACGCCTGCTCCTGAGAGTTTCTGTCATAGCAACTAAAATCTGGTTAAAAAAAGTGTTATCCAACAATTCAATTTATTTTTGTATTGCCCAAAATCACAAATTTGCGTCAGGGGGCTTTACAATATGTACACATTTGACATCCTCTTGTACAACAATCGAAGTTAAAAAATAAAATAAATGTGATTCAGAAACTGATTATTACAGCGCAGTAAAGTCAGACCTTGGTGAATGTGAGCTGGGTAAGTCGGGCGTAGTTGTTATAATGGAGTCGTTGAAACATTGTGATAGCTTATCTACGATGTGCATGTTAGCAGACAGCCAGTGAGAGCCTCACCTCCCAATGAAGGGAGTGGGTAGTAGCAGATAAATAAACATTAACAATAAATACTAATATGGAACAAAAACTAATGAAGATAAACTAATAAATGCCCCAAAGAAAGTCTCAGCTTCTGAGATGTTAATGTTTTTTTTCGAGCAAATCCAACGGTAGGAGCAAAGATGTTTCTGCTGGATAAGTAACATTTCAAATATTCACTACGTCACCTGTGTGGTTGCCATTTTCTCCCCTTGATACTGTACTTCTGTTCCTAATTGCACTTTAGTGTGACAGTTGAAGCCTTAAGGTTTGTCTGCCAAATAAGCTGCCTTTACCAAACAAGGTTTTTATATCAACAGAGCCCGAGACCTCCACTGACGAAGACTCTTACATCACCAGGACAATTAAGTTACTTAACCGCTACAGTTACACATCCTTTGCAGAACTCTACTACACTTATAACATTAATAACATGTTTTAAACGGACTCCTAATTTGTTTATTTGTTTATCATATTTTATTCAAATTTTTCTATTTTTAAATGATGTCTTGAACCATTGCAAGTTTATTGTCGCACACCAATCATCAAGCCAAGAATCAAATCAAACACAAACATGTGGCCACATGTGTCCTAAACTGACAGGATGTTTCCTGTCACCTTCACCTGTAAATCACACAACGTTGATGACCTTCATCACGTCTCATTCTGGTTAAAACCTACATGACAGTCATGTTGACAGCACACACGTTACTGAAACAACAGAGCTAACGGTATAGCTGCGTAGACAGTATTATGTGAAGATAGTACACGCTGTCCTCTTTTTACCACCACTAGCTAGCTAAGATCACGTAGCTACACATACAATATAAATAACGTTTGATCTTAATCCACACTTAAGGAGGATTCAACGTCAGTATGGCAAACGTGATGAAATACATACGTTAACATGTAACGTTAGGGTTAGATAACTGTCAGCATTTAAGTCACATTTAGCTGGGTAGCCAACTAGCTAACGTTAGCTTGTGTAACGTAACAACGTTGCCTGGGAAGCTAACGTTAGCTAGCTACACAGCTACAGTTCAGTTGCTCACCTCTACTTTAGCTGCTAGTGTCGTTGTGAAATATAAGCGTCTTCTTCACCCATTTCAGTTAAACGTTTCCACGTTTAAGAGCTATAGCGTTAAGCCCCTCTGTCGCGCTGCCATTTATTTGGGTTGTCCGTTACGGATAACATGTTTTGGATTATTATTATTACAAAACGTGAGCTCTCCTCTGGCCCAGCCCCCTCCTGCTGCTGTCGCTCTGGCGCCGCCTGGGGCCTGGTCACTCGCGCTCTCTCTCTCTCTCTCTCTGTCTCTCTCTCTGTCTCTCTCTCTGTCTCTCTCTCTGTCTCTCTCTCTGTCTCTCTCTCTGTCTCTCTCTCTGTCTCTCTCTCTGTCTTGGGGGTGTGTTCACGGCACAGCAGGTCTATCGTGTGTCTTATGTAGTGGTGAGACACTTGTGAAACACCTTTCTCCTCACAACAGCCCTTCAGTCTTTAACCAAGGTAAGAGCAAACTAAACGTATTCTTTGAATCTGATACATTTCTTGCTTGGTAAAGAAGTACTAACCGTTAAAAGCAGAGTTTACAAAGAGTTTTGACAGACAAACAAGGTAAGAATAACAAAAACAAAAAGCTCAACACTACGGTAAGAGTTAAACCCGGAGAAAACATTACAGTAGATGAAGCGAAAAAACCGAGTGACTATTTGAGTGAATTGTAAACATGTTTGACAACGATTCACGTACATTTACAGTATTGACTACCTTATATTGCTTAAATTGGTTTAATATTTTCGTGTAAAACGTCCACAGTTTATTCTGACTAGCTGAGATTTTATTGAGACAAAGAACCCTCCTTTCTAATATGCACGCTACATGAAACTGAAAGTAGTTCTTATTGTGTTGAAAATCAGGAACAAACCCCAAAAGGGACTGTTACACTTTCAGGAAGTAGAAATTAAAACAGAACTGAGTCCCAGACATTATTTGCAGTTTTGTTTTTGAACTGTATGAATCTAAAGGTGAGAAATTCTCAGTCAGTCACAAGTTCACATAGAAATATCAGAGCGGGCTTATTATACTCCGTGTCCAATAGTTTCAGCAGACGTGAATACAAACATGTTATTTGTGATTGGAGAGGGGGATTCCACATGCATATCTTTCACTTTCTTTGATGACCTGTGTGTGTGTGTGTGTGTGTGTGTGTCTCCCCCTGTGTGCAGATGCAGAAGTGGGTTGTGATCTGTTGGGCTCTCCTGGCTCTGGTTGGTGCTGATGAGTGTCCAGATGGAGGGAGATGTGACGACGGTCAAACCTGCTGCAACGACCCGGCCAACGGCTATGAATGCTGCCCACTGGATCAGGTAGACATGGTTCCTGCATGTTGTGCATCATAATGTAACACGGGACAGAGTTCATGCTAGCCAGAGACAGCCACAGGTAGCCTTGACGTTACCCTTTGGTGTGCTAATTATGAATCACTTATTGACATGTATTAAATTATTAATTATTAAAAATGTACATTGACTCATTGGCTCATAGTAAGTAAAAAAATACATAAAATGAAGGACTTGCATCCTGTCCAGCTGTCAGCCTGAACACTTTAAAGCTCTTTACTGCTCTCTGTTGAAGGGCAGCACAATTAACTCAACGTCTTCACAAGATAAACCCCAGTAAAGTTATAGTGCTTCCACTTCAGTAGGATGCTTTGTCCCTTTTGTCCGTCACATAGGTGCATGTAAATATGAGATAACCCTTCTTGTACTCTAAAATAAAAAGAAATGAAGGCTGAACAGTGGTACTATTCATGCTCACTGGTGTTTTATCACTTTATGAGCCAGATAGAAGCTCAAGCTTCACTCAGCCAGTGAGATAGCAGTTTTAAAACTTTGTCAGTCAAAGTGTCCCTACTACTGCTGTCCCCTTGCAGGCTGAGTGCTGTGGGGATCACATGCATTGCTGTCCTGCGGGAACAGAATGCAACACAGCCACGTCCAGCTGTTCGAACTCGACCGGGTCCGTCCCCTGGGTGGAAAGAACTTCTGCTGATCAGCCCGGACTCTCCAAAGTGAGAATAACAGACACGCGGTGCTTTCTTCATAAGACACAAAGAGTGAGAGTTGGACACATCTAAAGCGAGAGCCCCCTTTTCCCATCTTGTCCCTGCAGTCCTTCAGGATGATCAAGACGTACATGGTGGAGGTGGACGACAACATCTGTCCTGATCAGTCTCGATGCCCAGCTGAGTATTCCTGCCTGAGGGGCTTGACTAAGTTTGGCTGCTGTCCCTTAGCTCAGGTAATGAAACCGCGTCCGACACAGACATTACATGTAATGCAGTTTATTCTAACAGCTCATGGTCAAACAAAACAAACTAGATCATAAAACATTGTTCAACTACATTAGCACTTTCGCAATTACAACAGCTAAACAGTTGAGTGTTATCCCTACAAGTATGAGAGAGTGCATTAGTGTCAGTTTAAAACTAATGTTGAAAGATGGTTGAAAGACACGCAGTCATGTTGACACGTTAACCCTTTCTAAAGAAGTGCTACACGGTCATTTAAGTGACAAACTGGTGAAAGAACAGTAAAATATGGACCAAAACAGTGAAGTCCATGGTGGAGTCCACTGGTGAACCACTCGTACAGTAACACTGGTGATATTAAGGGTGCATATGTTATGCAAAATGTGTCCTCTGAAAGCCCTGTGACTTCCTGTCACAAGGAGGAACATTTGCTGTTTTGGTGAAACAAGCGTTTTCACTTCACTGAATACAACAGGAAGTACGTACTCTGTATTCTAACGCAGCTTCCTGCGTTTTGTTGTGAAGTTGTCTGCTGGATTGTTTTAGTCTGACTATATTGCACCTTTAGATGTCTAACTACTTCACCTGTTTGAGGTAAAGCAGTTAAGATTGAACCCTTGTTTCTATAAAAAAAATATAAATTCCTGATTTCCTGACCCCTGACAGGGAGTCCCCTGCTCTGATGGGAAACACTGCTGCCCTGAGGGCCACCAGTGCAGCGCAGACAGCCGCTCCTGCATCAAAAAAGGTGAAATGCTTCTTCTCACTCGCACAACATATTACTAGACAGTCTGGAAAACTGTCCGGGACTTTCTGGCACGGCGCTAAACTGGTGTGAATGCTGTCTGCAGGACTCAAACTACTTTGTGTCAACGGGTGATTACAAATCTGAGTGAACGGAAATGACACCTGCAGGCTCCAGTCTCGGGCCTCTTCTATTCAACCATGATGAGATGTACAAAAACGTCCTCCTGTTAAGCAAAGATGTATCTGAAATAATTGTTTTTTGGAGCCAAAGAAGAGCGATTAAAAGTCAGTGCTCAGCTTCAGTCGCTAACGTTAAAGACCACAAACCAAGCTAGAAATCTTTGTGTAGTTAATGTCTGGAATTTTAACATCAAGCACATTTCAAAATGAGCCCACAATCACCTTAAGAATATGTCAATAATCAAAGGACTGTCTTCAGGGTTATTGAAGTGTTTGTACTGGGAAGTTGATTTAACTTAAAGGAAAATACCGCTGAGTTACAGACTGGGGGCTCGGAGGGGCCGGGTTGTTCTTTCTCGCAAAATTTAGCGACTTCTAGAACTAGTGCTGCTTGCTACTTTCATTGTAAAAACGTTGTCAACACTGGGCTGGGTTTTTCCGTTGGATCACTTTTTAAATCTATCGTACTCTTTCTGGTTTATTTGTCTCAAAGCCCTTTTGAGTCTCATGTAAAGCGCTTTGTATCGGCTCGTTGTTGAAGGGTGCTGTGCAGATAAACTGGCCTAACTCTCAGAAGGGGTTTTCATCTCAAGCTTTTGAAATGCTTCCGTTGTGTTGTTGCAGAGCTTGTGACTGCAGTTCTGTGCAAAGATGGAGTGTCGGAGTGTCCAGATGATACCACCTGCTGTGAAACCACGGAGGGAACCTGGGGTTGCTGTCCCATGCCAAACGTACAAAATGGCTGATCTTTTCATTATAGACATACACTTTGAAATTCTAATAGTACAATTGAGATTATGAATGAGGAAAAAGTCAAATGTTGGATTTGCATGTCCGGTTATCGTGACTTTATGTTGTCTTATCATGTGTGGCTCTAAAGGTGAAACTCCATGTGTCTTTACTGTCCAAACAGGCTGTGTGCTGCGAGGATAAGACACACTGCTGTCCTGAAGGGACTGTATGTGATCTTCAACAAAGCAAATGTGTTTCCTCATCTACCAAAAAAGTAACGCCTATGTGGGCCAAATTCCCTGCTAGGATAAGGGCGGACTGGGAGAACCAGAAAGGTCAGATTCATCGTGGTTAACTGCTGCTAAACTTACTTCCTCATTCTGATTAATTATTGCAAAAGTGTTTATGCAGACATAGCAGTGTGTGTTTCCTCTTTCAGAAGGTGAACAAGTCACTGCAAAGACAGCTGTTGAAGTCACCACAGTGAGTGCAGTTCCTCCCACCGAGAAGGACGAATCATCTTTCACCAAGGCAGCTGCAGGTGAGGTGTTCATCATGAATTTAAGTATGTATAACAAGCACACGCACCTCATACAATATGTATCATAAGATGCACATAACGAGCCCAGATGCATGAGTTAAATGTAAAAACAGACCTTTTTTTTCAGCAGACGTTATGCTTTAATAACGTTAATAACGGCTGCATTCCATTTAATGTAGGGGTGTCCGTGAATGCAGGACTTAAGGCCCTGATCGGTTTCTTTTTTTTTAAAGCTAACATTAGCTTAACACAAACCATATATATCTAAAGGAAAGGTCTATCAAAGCTAGTACAGCAGCATTCTTCCTGCATGCAGTAGGTGTGGTAGTAATAGGTTACCATTCATTTACCAATGGCAGTTTGGCATCGATGATAGTATCAGTAATGTCTCATATTTTGGTAAACTGATTCTAAAGCCGTCAATGTGGCTGTTGTCTGTTTGCTGAAAAAGAAATACAGGTGGGGAACGTTACATGTGACTCCACCCACTATTGTCCTGATGACACCACCTGCTGTAAGACTACAACAGGAGATTGGGCCTGCTGTAATCTACCTGAGGTAAACACACAAAAATAGGTTTTTAAACTACCTTCCTGATGATTTTCCACTGGATTGACCTCCTAGATGTGCAGATAGTTTTAATAAGGTGCCACACTTTTATGTTGAATTAATAGATGATACAATGTTGTCATGAAAGTTTCACACGTTATTTATTTAAAGGAATAGTTCAACTGTTTAGTTCAAGCAAATACACTGATTTGTTTTTTGATGAGATTCAGTCGAGAAGATTGTGACCACTTTTATGTCTGTGCGGTAAATATGAATCTAACACCAGTAGCTAAGGTTAGCATAAAGAGCCAGCTTAGCTTAGCACAAAAACAGGCTGTTGTAAATGTTAGTACGAAGGAGATATGACGTGTTAACTAGTGAGTTTTTGGGGTGCTGGTACCGGTAGGTGGATGTTGTTAGCTTTTGGACAGAACCAGGCTAGCTGTTTCCTTCAGTTTCCAGTCTTTGTGCTAAGCTAAGCTAACCCGCTGGCTGTATACCGTACTGTCATGAAATTGGTATCAAGCTTCTCATCTAACTCTCAGCAAGATAACAAATAAGCATATTTCTCAAAACATTGAACTATCCTCTAAAGTGTATTTGACCACTTTTTGCACTCACTGTTCTTCACTTGAACATGTCTTCACTTGGACTGACAATTCTCTCTCCTCCTGCGTATTCACACATCCAGCAATGCCTGTGGCTGAAAGCTTTCTTGTCACTTTGTTCAAAAGGCCGTCTGTTGTGACGACCACGAACACTGCTGCCCGCATGACACCACCTGCGACCTGGCCACGCTCTCCTGCGACGGCATCTCGAGCTCAACGCCCATGAAGCAGAAGATCCCCGCGTTTGCCACGGCGGCACCCACGACAGTGGTCGCTCCAACCCAGAGTCAGGACACAAGCACAGAGCCAACTGGAGCCGAGGACGAGGACGACGGGGAGCGCATTCAGTGTGACCCGCACACCAGCTGCCCTCAGTCCACCACCTGCTGCTTCATGAGCTCGTCTCAGGCGTGGGGTTGTTGCCCGCTGCCACAGGTGAGCACTGAAATATGCAATAACAAGGATTTTTACCACCTCATAGCATAAAATGATCATCACATAAAAGACTACAAATAATAAACTATGTTAATAAATTAATATTTAATGCTTAATAAATTCAATACATGGTTTAGAACACCGCATAATGTAGTGGTAAGCAGCTATAAGGACATTTTATGTGTTTATTAATGTACTACTACTCTGTCATTTGTAGTTTATACACCATAATCCACTGATGGCTGCCCAGTCATAGTTGTTCACAAATACCGTTATAAACTCTATAACTACATTATAGTGTGTTATAAACAAATATTTATATACTGCTTATATACGCGAGTTAAGTGTTATCTGGATTATAAAAAACATAATCAAATATTAAATATTTTTAAGTCCAGGGTCTCATCTTACAAACAGCTTTTTTTTGAGAACAGTTAAAAATCTCAGAGGAACTTTATGAAGTTTATGAAGATGTAAAGTTGAGAGAAGCAGCAAATCTGAACACTGGAGAAGTTAAAACCTCCAGATGTTTGACTTTTTTTCACAACTCACTTAAAACGTTAAAACGACTGTAATCAATACAATTCCATGAACAACGATAGTTCTCACCGGCCGTCCGACAGACCTTTATATCATATTTCAGCTCATTGCTTTGGTTTTCCAGCCCACAGCTTCACTGTTCACGGTTCACTCTCATTACTCCCATTTCAATCGCAGCAAGCAACCAAATTGTTTCTGCACCAAGAGCTCAGCAGTTAAGCAGCCAGCTGAGATTTCTGAAAACTTGTGTTCAGATTGTCTTTAATTTGTAAAAGTGAGACCCAACGAGTATAAATGACAGTACGGTATCACTACTTTGCATGGTGAAATAGTTCCCGCAGTACATTTCTACTCTCCTCTGTATTATTTCAGCCTCAGGCCACAATCACCAATTTCCTCAGGCTGTCACTCTGAAGTTACTGATTAATTAATGCACTCACATTTTTGCACTATTCTTAAGTTTGTTAATTCAAAAGAAGAACTGAAAAACAGTATGGTTGATGTGAAAGTAGCACTTTCACTCTCACTTCCCCCCCACAGGCGGTGTGTTGCACTGACGGGAGCCACTGCTGTCCCGCCGACTACACGTGCAACGTGGGGAGGACCACGTGCACCAAAGGAGAAGTGGTGATTCCCTGGTACACTAAGCTTCCTGCCACCACCAGTGTCGAGGCCGATCCCAGCTCTGTGCAGTGCGATGGGCAGATTGAATGTCCCGCACAGACCACCTGCTGCCGGCTGTTGTCGGGCGAGTGGGGCTGCTGCCCGCTGCCAAATGTGAGCGCTGCACATGGAGAGATAACCGTATACGATAACACAATCAGTCAGGGTGTACTTATGTAACACAATGGATGTCACTTCCACTAACCTTGTGCATGCTGTGTCTGCAGGCTGTGTGCTGCTCGGATAAGGAGCACTGCTGCCCACAGGGTTACACCTGCAACGTGGCCTCTAACTCCTGTCTGAAGCTCATCATGCTGCAGGTGGAGGCCGTCCCGCTAACACGGGTGCATCTGGCCGAGCATCAACCCATGCCCATTCCCTCAAAGCACAGAGACGTCCAGTGCGATGAAGAGACCAGCTGTCCAGATGGATCGACCTGCTGCAGGACCTCGGCTACTTCATGGGGCTGCTGTCCATATCCTAATGTATGATAAACAGTCATAACTTTAACTTCTAAAGAAATAGTTTGACATTATGGGAAATACTCATATTTGCTTCTCTTGCAGAGAGTTAGATGAGAAGATGGATACCAATCTCATGTCTCTACGATAAGTAAGAAGCTGTATCAGCAGCTGTTTAGCGTAGCTTAGCACAAAGACTGGAAACAGGGGGAAGCAGCTAGCCTTGCTCTGTCCGAAGGGAATAAAACCAACCTACCAGCACCTCTAAAGCTCATTAAATAATGCATCGTATCTTATATGCAGAGACAGAGTGGTATCAAATGTATCATCCAATACTCCAATAAAAAAGAATGTCAGGCTTTTTCTTCAACCATAGTTTAAAGCTAACGCCGCCTTTACACAGTCAGGGAGACACCTTAAGAGGCTATTTTGTCTCCTTAATTGGAGAGAATTTAATGTGTATTTTTTATTTTTCATTATTACAATGTTGTACAATGTTTCTTGTCTTCGCAGCCTTTCAGTTACAAGAAATCCCAAAGAATGGGATCTTTTTAAGATGTAAAACGTTGTTATAGATTTAACTACTGTGTTAGTATGCTGCTTACATATTATTGCACAAGTATTAATAATCAGATAATTCTGCAAAGCAAGGATTGAACAGCAGGGATGTGGAATAGGCCGCAGGAGTCGCACTTGTGTGCATTTTTGCCACCTAAAATAAACAACTCCTGTGATATTTGGAGTTGTTATTACAGCCAGCTTTAATGTGGGTTTGTCATAATAGAAGGATGATGGTGGAGAAACCTGATGTCAGTTGGTTGCAGTAGTTGAAGTAATTAATTTGTTTAAGCACAATGTTGAGGTTCAGATATAATAGTTTAATAATGTAACTAATAATATTCTGGAAGGAGACATACTTATACATTTAATACTTGAAACGTGCTGCTAATACCTCTGTACTTTTTCTAAAGTAACATTTTAAAGGCTGTTTTTCACATGTGATAGACTCAATTTAACCACTATCTTAACAAAAGCACCTGTTTCCTCCACCACCAGTTGTCAGTTTTACATGTCTTCCATCCTCTGTCGTCTCCACAGGCGGTGTGCTGCAGCGACTTGCTGCACTGCTGTCCCACCGGCTACACCTGCACCGCGACTGGAGACTGCGTCAAGAGCACCAGGCTCCGCTGGGACAAGTGGCAGGTGTTCCTCGCCAACAAAAAGAGAGCTCTAGTTGTGTGAGAACACCTCCCCTGCACTGGCATTTGTTTCTGCATATTGCACTAAATTGGAATAATGTGAAAGAGATTTTATCCTGATCTTTGTGGTGAAGGTGAAGGGGACGCTGTTTAATTGAATTGCACTTGGGGGTATGATGTTCTGCAACAAGATCAGGGCATCAACATTTGAATGACTCATTCTAAAAGTCAGATGCAGCCTTGTTATTCCAAGCACACAGTTGCAAGCTAGTTAACTTACCTCCATCCATTAAAAACCATCCACAGGCAATGTGATTGTTTTCCCTGTCAAATCTGTTTTTGTATGTTCCGCTTCAGCTGCTTTGTACTGCAGAGTGCACTTCTATCAATAATCAATCACAATTCAGGGCATAATTTCACATGATTTTATCATTTTAAATATATTTAATTTCACCTCATGATGAGTGAATCCTCTGTAGTGCTGTTTTCTGGTCAGTACTTCAGATATTGGATATATTTGTGGCATAATCTGTAATGAATCATTGAATTTTAAGTGTTTTAATTGTGTGCATCTTGTTGTCACTTGTGTTAATTTGGGTTTTAAACACACCATGATGCAAACATGGAGAGATATACTCGGTGCTTAATCTGCATGAAACTAATAAACAAGAAATGTATTACATTACACCGTGTCAAATCATTCCTGTATGAATACTCTATTAAAGCATCTGTTTCTATAAGAAGAGAGGGAGGGAAAGGCATACAAGAGGACTCCGCATTAAACGCCTGTATTTCCTTATCCGTACTTCCGGGATGGAATTCCACTTTTCAGGATGACGTCGTACAGTTTGAGTCTCTTCTGACGTCAGGCTTTTTATTTGGGATTATCAATCCTCTTTGTGAGCAGTGTGAAGCTCTGAAGGAGTAACAATACAGATTTCCGATTACAATTCAAAATAAAAGCCTAAAATAAAGGAAATATGTTTTCTTTTTGTTAAATTTAGAATATAAAAACTATCCAAACCGTAAATACTGTGTTGTTTTCCACAGGGGAAATAAACAATGAACCGGCTTGGATGTGGGGAATGAAATAAAGAAAATAAGATCTTGAATAATTTCGGGATATCAAATATAAAATCTATACATCATAATACATTGAACTCTACAAATGAATTGTGTAAATATTTGTGCCAAACAAATCAAGCTTCAGCAGCCATGATATGTGTAGGCCTACTTTACATAATATACATATAATATGGGTATGTAAGTATTCACATCTACTTTTCATACAAAAATTCAATTTTTTTAATTTATTAAAAATATCAAAATGAATGTACAGTATGTTACATAATAGTGGAATATAACTGTTAAATATTACTTTTGATTCAGTAACATTTAATGCAGTATTTTACTTATAATTGAGCATTTTTCATAATAATTATAATAATAGGTAATATATTTTATTGATATTGCACTTTTCAAAACAAATGTTACAAAGTGCTTCACAAGGTAATAGATACTTCATCACACATTTACAAATAAACAATACAGACACTAAGACAATATACATAATATAAATGCTATTCTCAAAAATATGTTTCTTTAGAATGATCTGACAGTACGATAAGTTAATAAAGAATTTCCGTTACGTTAATATGGACACTTTTATTTTGAAGACAAACGTTCTAGACTAGACTTCCGGTGTTTTCCCGCACGCTTTACATGTCTCCGTTTTGACGTATGAATCATCCTTCCCAAGATGGCGTTACACCTGTTTCTCCGGCGGTGATCCGTGTTGTTGTCTGCGCAACGCCAGAAAACAAATCATCCAAGGAAAAGACAGTTGACAAACCGGAAACGTAGTTTAAACAGCTGGACTTTCAAACCTCCGCCCCGTCTTTTTTTCAAAATGTCCACGGAGGAGCTGTCAGCCTCGGACAGCGAGGCTGCCTTCGCCATCGCAGGGGAGCGGTGGGCACCGGTCGGGGCCGTGGCCAGCCCGGAGGATGAGAGTGGCAGCGGGAGCCCTGGCCAGCCGAAGCAGAGAGGCTTGTCCTCGGCGGCCACGGATGAGGAAATGGCCGCCAGGCTGGAGAAGCTGGAAGAGGAGCAGCACCTGCTAAACTCCTCTCTCCTCGCGCTCACCTCTCACTTCGCCCAGGTGCAGTTCCGACTGAAGCAGGTAGTTCACGCGCAGACCGATGAGAAGGAGAGGATGCTGGCCGAGCTGGAGGAGTTCGCCTTCAGGGGCTGCCCGCACGTGGTGGGCTGCAGAGCTCTGGATGCCAAACAGCTGGAGAACTCGGTGAGGACAAACTACGACCACCATGATGTTTACACGCTCTCTGAGTGCATGTCAGGAGGACAAGAAGATGACAGGTGTCACAACATGTATTTGAAACAGTAGAATATCCTTGTATATACTCCTATTTTAATGGTCCTTATTATATGAGTTATATATGATAATAGTATATATTTAGGACTATAGTGCAGTGTTTACAGGTGTCTGAGTCTTTGCCAAGATGCTGTAAAGTGTATGTGTGTGCTGAAAAGAAAGGGTAATCAATTGATTAGTCAACCACTATTTTGATTATCGAGTTATTTTTGATACAAACGAGCACAATATTTTCGTATTCCAGCCTCTTAACTTAGATGATTTGGTGCTTTTCTTTTCCCTATGTGACAGTTAACTGCATATTTTGGGGTTTAAGTTAATTAGTTTGACAAAATGTATTTTTTTACATTTTTAATAATCAACGATTTGAGAAAACAATTGTCAGATTGTCATGTTTTTGATGCGTTATTTTGCCTGTATTAAATTAAAAAAGACAATTGTCAGATTTATAAATATTGGAAGGTTAAATGCAGGTTGTGTAGAAGCTAACAGAGATGTTTGACACTCATAAACACACTCATTTTTGTTGGACACATGCGTCTCCTCAGTGGCTGTGAGGTTTCTGATTAAAACTGATGTGCTTGTTGCGTCACACTCGAGGCTGCTGCGCCCACCTCGGCTGCGTTCCCATTGAACTCTTATCTCTGTTGGAAAAATGTTGCTTTTGTGTTGACTCACGGCGCTGCCAGCTCAATGAGAATGCTTCCAGCAGATCACTATCTGTTTAATAAAGGCTTCTGTGTACACAACCGTGTTGAGCCGAGCCGCTTTTGGTCCCTGCTGTTGTTTCCTCCCAGCTTCTTTGCATTCAGTCTGAACTGAAGTAAAATCTCGGCCTCGCATAATAATTCATTTGGAGTTATTTCTCATCATAACCCCCAAACTAAAGGTGTTTTTATGTAATTTCTCCTTCGTCGCATGCTTTCCTTGAAGGGAGATCTGGTGAGTATGAGGCCTGTTGTTGTCTCGTGCATTTGTGTGTAAGTGTTGTGACACAAGTACGAAAAAGATGCAGCTGAGTGTTTGATAAAGTGCTGCATGGGACTGTGTATCAAACGTTAATACGTCTCACTTAAAAAGCTGGTAAACCTTTTAAGTGAATTTAATTACAAATGTATTACAAAGAGCTTTTAGAATCTTAAATATTGGTATCAGAAGCAAAGCTCCCACATTGGTCAAGCTCTAGTACACGCTGTTCACGCTCTCTGTCTGTAGAAATTAAAATCTGTGTGTGTGTGTGTGTGTGTGTGTGTGTGTGTGTGTGTGTGTGTGTGTGTGTGTGTGTGTGTGTGTGTGTCTCCTGTCAGAGTGAGAGGGACAAGAGGGAGCGCCTGGAGGCTCAGAGGGAGAAACAGAAGGATCTCATTTTCCAACTGAAGACACAGCTGGATGATCTGGAGCACTTCGCCTACCAGGAGGGCAGCTACGACGCTCTGCCGCAGTCCGTCATCATGGAGAGACAGAAGGTGGGGTTGTGGAAGATGAACCGTCACTCGCCACCGGGTTCAGTCCCCGTCACATGTTGATGGGTTCAGATCTGCTACAGCTCGTCTGATCCTCATACTTACATAATGAGAGGCCCAACAGATGTGCAAGCTTGTGTTAAATTATCACGACTTTCCTGTCGTTGTATTGAGCACACGATGTGGTGTTTACCTGTTTCAGATCAGTCTTTTCTTTAAACGCTTCAGGCTTGAGTGTTTCTCATATAGAGAATCTATTTGAAAAGTCTGTCCATAATACATTTGGCCCACCCAAAACCTTTAAGTGTATTATTACTCCTTTCCTTTTAAAGAAGTGAAAAATGAAATGAAATATCTTCCTGGCTGGAATAATTTAGAGCCATGCTGGTGACTGTCTTAGTTTAGCATGTTAGCTTACATCTTTGGCAACAAACAAAGTACAGCAGTTTTATATATTTATTTATATTTTTTAATTTATATTTTTTAATTTATATTTATTTATATATTTATATATTTATTTATATTTATTTATATTTATTTATTTAAACCAGGCATTAGGCAAATACATTTTTGACCTGATGAACATCAATGCATCCTCAGGAGACCATGAATGTGTGAACCACATTTCACAGTAATTCATCCAATAGTTGTCAAGATATCTCACTAAAAAAACAAGAAAGTCAACCTCATGGTGGCGCTAGAGGAAATGTCAGAGGATCAGCTAAGTCAGTAGGATTCATCCTCTGGGGATCGTAAATGTTTCTACGAAATTTCTGGCAATCCATCAGACGGTTGTTGAGATATTTCAGTGTGGACCAACGCTGCCGGGTTGCTATCGTGGCTAAATATGACTGAGTTAGTAAATGCAAACTGTTTTGAAGCTTCCCACCAACACCACTTCCAATACAACACTACGTCCATTCTCCAACCTTCTTACATTCTTCAGGTCATCATTGACGAGTTGATCGAAAAGCTGGACGTGAACCTGAACGAGGACATCGGCAACTTGTCGCCCGAGGAGCTGCGACAGAGAGTGGACGCTGCCATCGCTCAGATAGTGAACCCAGCCAGGGTCAAAGAGCAGCTGGTGGATCAGCTCAAGACCCAGATCAGAGACCTGGAGATGTTCATCAACTTCATCCAGGGTACGTGGTCTCATACACAGTAAAAACCGTCATTCAAGTGGATACCAATCCTCCGTTTCACTGCAGTGTCTGCTCGTTTGTTTTCCTTTCACAGTTTATTTAATGAATTTTGCTTTTCTTTCCGAAAAGATGAAGTGGGGAACCCTCTCCTGTCAGATGGTGGACTCAGCCAGCAGCCACAAGCAGCGGGGACCAATGCCAGAACCCCAGGACTGAAGAAGAAAGGTCAGTTCGTATCAAACTCGTACAGCAGATACTATTTAGTGTCAGCAGTAATAAAGCCAGTAGATTTGGGTTTAAGATCTGGCTGAATGTGCCCGGCTTCAGAGTGAGGACCTAGATGTTTCTTTTTAAAGATGTATTGGTAAACTCTTTATAAAGGTTTACTGGATGTGGTGCTCAGAACCACCAGTGTTGCTGTCCAGTATAAGTTCCTGTGGTTGTCCTCCTCTCTGTGCAGTGGACCCGGAGCAGGCCCAGAAGATGCGAGAGACCGGCCTGCAGCTGATCCAGAAGGCCCTCGCCGTGCTGCAGATCTTCGCTGCGAGCCAGTTCGGCTGCGCCCCCGGCCACCTTCCTCAGAACGTGTGGCCTCAGGGGTCGACCCTGCAGAACTACGGGCCCCTGCTGCAGCGCCTGGAGGCGGCTGTCGACAAGGTGCGAGTGCTGGGCTCGTGCAGACAGCCGTCCCTCGAACACGTCGTCAACTACACCAGCAACGCGGCGCTGGGACCCCGAGACGAGCTGACGTCGTCGGTGAGGAAGGAGCTGGCGATCGCTCTGAAGGACTTGTTGTCTCACGGCCTCTTCTCGCCCTCCCAGACCATGAGCCTGGTGCTGGCGCCAATCTCCTGCCTGCTGCCTTACAGACCGACCCCACAGACCATGCACCCATGGGAGCTCTTTGTCAAATACTACCACTCCAAAAACGGGAAAGCTTTCGTGGAGACTCCGGCCCGCCAGCTTTCCCAGTCCTTCAGCCTCCCCGTGGCGGGCGGCCCGGTGACCGTCACCCCTAAGCAGTCTCTGCTGTGGGCCGTCCACACTGTGCTGAATGAGCACGGACGCTACAAGCGAGGACCGGACACCGAGTTCAAAGCGCTGGTGTGCATGGCTCTGAATGAGCAGCGGCTGGTGTCGTGGCTCAACCTGCTGTGTAAGTCCGGGACCCTCGTACACCCGCACTACCAGTCCTGGAGCTACATGGCCCAGACCGGCTTCGAAGGAGCCCTGCGCATCCTGGGCCGCATCAGCCACCTCAAATTCAACCTCCCAGTGGACCTGGCTGTCCGGCAGCTGAAGAATATTAAAGATGCTTTCTGAGGAGGCGACACATCCATCAAAACTAACGGAAACCTCAGCCTCAGAAATCAAGTATTTTACCCGCAAAAACATGACTTTGTGCTTCAAGTATGTAACCTTTCAAAGGTTATTTAAGTAGCGACCCGTCTTAAGTGAAGTGTGTGATGTCTTCTGTACATGCATGGATGATTATGTTGTGTGACCTTCTGTTTGTGATGCCAAAATGATGATGCTACTCTGTACTGTAAACATGCCTTAGATGGAGATGGAGATTTCCTCACGTTTAGAGAAGCCTTCCTGACCTTTGCTACCTGTGCTCATCACACCGTGTCATCGCCCTGTGTACATGACGGCGTCCTAACCTATGCAGCTAAGAGAGCGGTAGGATGTGTACAGTAATCAGTACTGTAATGCGTTCGCCACTGAGACAATCCAGGAAGAAAAAGTAATGAGCCGAAACTCGATACCGAGGTTTCTAAACAGCAGACTGTCGTTCACAGTGAAAAGTGCAGTGACTCTTCTGTTGTGCCGTTTGTTAGTTCGGTGGTAAACCCCGTGGAGCAGATCGGTTGCTCTCCTGACGCACTCTTCGGACGTGAAGTTAAAGCGTTGTGTAACATTGTCTGCAGACTCCATTTTGAAACCTGTGAAGCTGTTCTCACCTCTTGTGTTTCAGGTGTTAGACCCTGTTTGACCTGCTGCTTCTCTCCTATTCCAGGTTTATTTAGGATCAGAATTAGATGGCAGTGATGTTGTATGATTAGAATGATGTAACACGATTGTAGGATATAAAAGGTTTAGTTTTGTTTCCTGTTTTTCAGAGAACTTTTTTCTTTTTTTTATCTTCCGGAGACAGAAGAGTTGCACGATTTCTATCCTTAAATACTGAATGTACAAACCATAGATGCTATTAAACTGAGGTTTAGTTTATATCTGCTGTATGTTGAACTGCTGTTTCTGGGACTAACACACACACTGATGTGTGTATCAAACCTTTGATAAAGGAGGATCACTGCGTCTGTACTTCCCGACATAGAAACCTGTGCACCTGGAGACACATGTTCATCATTTATTTTATGTTGCTGTGTAAACGCTTCTGTTTCGGTGTCGTAGATATGCTGCCATATTTAACTTCCTACATTCCTATTTTTGTTGTAGAGCTGTTTTATTGGGATTTATGTAAGGAGGCATTTATTTATTTATTTATTTATTCATGTTTTAACTCCCCTCTGAAGTAGGTTGAACATATCAGAACACTAAGTTAAAGTAGCTAGAAACACTGAATCATTTAAATTTGTTGTTTTTAATCACAAATAATATATTGGGAGATATGAATTGTTTATTTTTATCAATGCATAGCTACAGCTGTAAACACATTAAACTTAGTAAATGAACCGCTGTGCTGCTGTGCGTCTTTATTCTTTGAGCTTTATAGAAATCAAGAATTAAAACTTTACACATTATTGATATTTTTTTGTTGAAATGGCACTTTTTTCCCCCCCAACTTTATTTGAACACATTTCACGCAGAACAAGGCTGACAGAACATCCTGAACGAGACATCTATTGTATTCCTTACATGAAAAATACCTGTTCATCGCTTTCAATACATGAAATAAAATAATAAAGTGCATTGATAATAATATTTGTAAATTGTTTTTAATGAGCAAAATAGTTCTCCATCACTAAAGGTTTATTGTGTCTCTTTTAACTTCACATTTGTTTTTCTCCACTATATTTATTTTAGTTATATTAGAGTCATTTTATACTTTAAAGTTCAATGTTTAACAGACAAACTATAAGACCAGTTTATGGAATATAATTCATTGTTATAGATTAAACTACCCAACAGTATATAAAGTAGTTAAAATTTGCTTTACTTTAACCAGCTACAACATAGAACGCTGTGTCTGTATTAATAATTCAATATTATAATATCACACTGAAAGAAGGTCATTCTGCATAATGAGTACTTTTACTTTTGATAATTTAAGTGTATTTTGAAGCTATGACTCCAGTACTTTTAGAAGGAAGTAATTAACTTCTATTACTCAAGTACTTAAACTTTTACTGAACATTTTTCTGCTAATTTACACTTCTACTCTACTGCATTTCAGAGGGAAATATTACAATAGTACTTTTACTCCACTACATACAGTATATTTGATAACCTCCGCAGATCCAGATTAATAAATATAATCATCAAATAAATTGAGCCTCGGAGGATCAAGCGGATAGCTTCAACATTAAAGTGATGAACACATTAATGCATCAATAATTATATTACAATAATATAATATATGTTATTCCCATAGACTGGGCCATTCTGCATGAGTACTTTTACTTTTGGTACTTTGAGTATATTATGATGTTTTTTGTACAGTACTTTTACTTGTTGTGAAGTAATTGTACCTTCTATTCTATCTTCAATCACAGCATTAAATACACACAATTTAACTTTTTCTTATTTGTAAAATGTTACATTATAGCATCCACGCGATGTGTGATGAATTTGTCTATGTTAAATAAATAAATAAACAAAAAACGGACTCTTTTCGAGCAGAAAACTACACCCGGAAGTGACGTGTGTCGATCGGTGGTGTCAAAGGTCACTAAAACCTTCTCGGCTTCCTTTCCTGCTAGCGGTGGCCGTAGAACAGCATCAGTGAGTGAAATTTCCCTTCCAACAATCTTCAACCATCGCTCCAAATCGGAGCATTTTAACCGTTTTTATCGCACCACACTTACGACAACGACTCCTTCAGCCAAGACGAGTCTGTCAGTTTCGTGTATTTTTGATTGACAAAGGGAGAAAAATGATTGTTTATATCGCAGCCCTTCGGATCCGTAGGGCTCATTTTCCAACATGGCAGTTTCCAACTGAACCGCCTTGTTAAAGGGGGCTGATTATATGTTTTAAGAATGTGTAGGGCGCCATGTAGTTCCAACACAACTTAAATGCTGTCTTCATAGCGTGTGTAAGAGTGAAATAAAATGTTTTGAGCTTTAGATACGTTATGCTAGCCCTTCCCTAGCTGGATGCTAATGCTAGCTTAGCTTGCTAACCAAAGCAGCAGCACCGAGCAGGGGACGTTTAAACGTGTTCCCCTCAAGTTTCAGCGGTTTATTTAGTCTTGTTGACACCAGTAATGTTGCTTGTGAGGTGTTAAGTTATTCTTGGTGACACAGAGGTTTGACATTGTTTTAATTTGTTGCAGAAATGGGCAAGTTCATGAAGCCTGGGAAGGTGGTGATGGTCCTAGCTGGACGCTACGCCGGGCGCAAAGCTGTCATCGTCAAGGTAAAAACATGTCTCTGTGGGTGCGATGTGGTGTAATGAGTCTGCAACAAACACAACAGATTTCCATAAACATTTAGATATTTAGCAGACATGTACGCATTATTTTGTGAAATATACAACATTGTAGGATTGATTCAAAGTTGTGTATGGTTTGTGTCTGCCTTAACCCACAGTCCCTTTTTTGTTGTCTCCTTTTAGAATATTGACGATGGCACAACCGACCGTCCTTACAGCCACGCTCTGGTCGCAGGCATCGACCGCTATCCCCGCAAGGTGACCACAACCATGGGCAAGAAGAAGATCGCCAAGAGGTCCAAGATCAAGGCCTTCGTCAAGGTGTTCAACTACAACCACCTGATGCCCACCAGGTCGGTGTCTGTTGTCTGCACTCATTTCCTGTGCTTGAGTATTACATTCTCTGTCTTCCTTGTTTTTCTGATGTCTGGCAGCAAACTTAAGTGTGTATTCTCCAAAAGTACAGATGCGGTGGAAGGTTGATGAAACAAAATATGTCCTGCGGATTAAGTGATTCACTTCAACGCTTAAGATAACGGACACGAAACAATCCTTGTGAAGTAAAAAGTGTATGAGACGAGTTGCTGCGTTCGATTATATAAGATGCATTGATTTAAAAAGGCACATTTAGGGTTAGAACCCAGCCACAAACCTGTCTGTGTAAAAGTGTCAAGATAATTCAACTACAACTCCCAAGGTGCATTTTGTTAGGAAACGTCTTATTGCTGAGCTTGTTTATCTACATTCATTCTAGTCTTTGTTTTGTCTTTGATCACATACACATCTAACCTCGTCCCCTCAGCATTACTGGCTTCCTCAGTATTTTAATTAGTGTGAAGACAAACAAACATAAAGAGTAAAAACATGAAGACATTCCAAACATTGACAGATATTTGCTTCCTGACATGTAGACCATAGTTTACACATTTACTTTGTGCACATTTTACCTGTTGTCACACACATTCTGTTTTCCTTTTTAAAATAAGTTTTGTTTATGCTCAGAGGCAGGAATCTGTTCAGCTTTATTGTCATATTTGAATTATGTCAAGCTATTGGTAGGTTGTGTGAATGAGATTGGAAATGCGATATTAGATGTGTTTTGAAGTAATTAACATTTAAATCACATTTGCCGTCACAGGATGCCGTTCTGGAGCAATGTGAACATAACAAATAATGATACTTAAGATGATACTTACTTTTAGATCAGAGCTCAATTACATGTTTATGTGGAAAAGTGTTTTGAATTGAACATTTTTCCATGTTTAAAGAGTGTTGTGCCTAAAATGTTCCATTTTAATAAGCTGTATAAGTCTGTGTATTAGATGTCGACTGTAAAACTCAGATTTGATGAGCAGGTTTATAATCTGATTACCAATTTATCTCAAAGCAACCAGTGAGACTGAGCTGTGACCAGTGGAGGGTTTAAATAACAGTCTTTCCTCGATGTGCTCGTTTCCTTCAGATACTCTGTTGATATTCCTCTGGACAAAACTGTCGTCAACAAGGACGTCTTCAGGGACCCGGCCCTCAAGCGCAAAGCCAGGCGGGAGGCCAAGGTCAAGTTTGAGGAGAGGTGAGTCGGTGTGACGATGGATTCTCAACTTCAGTGTGCTTCAGGCCCACATGTTGGGACATTCAGACAACAATGGTGTCTCTTAACTATAAGATCCAGAGTTCAGACAGATGTTGTCTCAGTCGCATGCTGTTAGTGATGTCATGCACCTCGCGCTTCCTTTGTGGGCGAGAGACCACCGTCAATCAACGCTGTCATTTGTGCATAACATGTTTGTTAGTGTAATAATCCTGTTGGTAAACAAAGCTTCCCAGTTGCTGCATTGTGAGCCATAATTTGAGATATTAGTTAAGATAGTTGTTCGTATTCGATGAACTGGTCACATATCACATATCGTTTCTCCTCTGTCCTGTGATGTTCATCAGAGTGAATGTACTGAACTTGTGTTTGTTCTGTTTTCAGGTACAAGACGGGCAAAAACAAGTGGTTCTTCCAGAAGCTCAGATTCTAACTTCACTCGGTTTCACAAATAAATGTTTAAAAATGGACGTTGGCTCTTGGCTCTTTGTTGACATTTTCTGTCTTATTTTTACCGTCTCGGCTCCAGTCTGGAGGATTATTGATCCGGTTCATAAGATCCTTTAAAAAGTATTTTTGAAATACTCAATGCTGTCAGAAGCTGTAACACACAACCTAAAATGACTTAAGTTGTTGAATATATTGACACTAAAGTCAAACTGTTGTGATCACGCGATGGTGAAATTTCAACCTTTTCTTTCTCAGAATGTATCTAAGTATTTATTTTATTGAACTGGAACAAATAGATTTCTACCTCAAGACAAACCTTCATGCACCTCATGTCTCACTAAACGAGCTCTGAAACGTCGCTCTCTACACCTACTTAGTAGTTGGTTATTGAGGTTATGTCATATACATTATAATGTAGCTACATTGTTGTAAGTCAGGTACAATAGGACCAGTGGTTGAAAGTAACAAAGTACATAAATGTAAGTTCATTTTAGAGGTACTTCACTGGTGTACTCGTATTATGCATTTACTCAATCTTTTGTGTGAAAACTTAAAAGTACTCTTTATGCAAATAAGACCTTTTAATAAATGTATTTTGTTGGTAAAAAAATCATCTAAAAGTATAAATCTATGTAATTTGATATTTCAAGTACATTTCTAATATCTACTTGAGATTCAGAATTTGTACTTCTAACTGTTTATATTCTGGTACTTTTACTTAAGCAAAGGATCCGAGTACTTTTCCCCACCGCTGTTTTATGAGCTTATGTACTTTTAAAATAGTGTAATGTAACTAAGAACTACCTGGTAATTGTGAGGTACAAGTATTTCCATTTTCTGTTACTTTATATTTTTACTCAAACACTTTTATTCAGTAACTTGTTTCTTTGAAGATTCATACTATTAATATAAATCAACTAATAAATAAAATATTAGATTAAGGGACCCAAATGAAGAGGTTGAAATGAGCCCAACCGTTAGTGACGAACACATTAATGCATCAATACTTCTAATCCAGTAATATAGTTCTGAAAAGGGCCATTGTGCATAGTGTTTACTTTTTGTACTTGTGTATATATACGTATTTTGTGATGCAAATACTTCTGTCCTAAGATTTTGAATGCAGAGTACTTCTTACACCAGAGGCTTTGAATGTAACTTGTCACTACAGCTGATATGTTTTCTGTCTGATAAATAATGGGGACTAGTTAACGCTGCGCAGTGATCTGTGACAAGTGTTTCTGTGGACGGTGTGAGCATGCGCGACTACAGCGGGAGAATATGTCGAACAATAATTACAATAAAGCGTGCTGACTAAGGATGCTCGCACATATGGGTCATTAAATATTACAATAATAAAGTAATTATTAGTTGTGATAATCAAAAGTCAAATCCACTCCCAGTCCTCTCATGCGCTTTTTTAAATGTAACCAAAAGCTGCAGCGCCCCCCGATGGCGGAACGAGAGACGTTCAGGGCGGCTGGGAAAATGAAACCAAAAGAGTGAACAGTCAACAGTGACTTCACAACACAGATCGTCGACTGGAGGTGAGTTCTACAGCTTTTTAATGAAGAACTAAAAACAAAGCCACGTTTAGTCCAACACATTAAAACAACGATAACATGAAAGTCTTCAGATTCTACAAGTCTCGTTGGTCGTGACGTATCTAAAGTTGTTCTGACGTATTTAAAGACTGTTTTAAGAGGTGTGAGCCGGTTTGTTGATCTGGAAGTAAGGCCTAACATGTATCTTTATTAGTTTATAGTTTAACAGTCTTCTTTTCCTTATTGACGCACGTGTTAAGTACATTTATTACACGGACTTTGGCTGACAGCATGCAACAACTAATATGTTTTGATTTATTCCAGTTTACTTTCACTATGTCTTCAGATGAGGTGAGACGTCATTTTGTTTCTTCAAGTCTTCATGCTGTTCTTCCTTGTTGTTAAAGAAACATGTTACACCAGATCATTTACCACATGCATCTGTAATCTTCCTGATACTTTATGTTTTATCATATTGTTGCAATCAGAGGTGGAAGAAGTTTTTGCTCAGAAATAATACGATAAAAGCGTTCGAGGTACTACAGTGTAGAAATACTTTGTTACAAGTGAAAGTACAAAAGGATTATCTTGAAAATATACTTAAAAGTGAAAGTACTCATTGTGCCGATTGGCCCAATTTCACAAAGTATATTTTATTGAACACATATTGATGCATTCATGTGTCCATCACTTTATTGTTGCAGCTCATGAAGGTGGAGTCCATTTATATTACTTTGTATACTGCTGGGTCATGAAAAGTATAAAATGGAATCAAATTAAAATACTCAAGTAATGTACAAGTACATCCAAACTGTACTTAAGCACAGTACTATAATACTACTTTCACTTGTAAGATTATTACTAACATGTCTACTTCTCTGCATTATACACTGTGGGTCTTGTTGGATCATGAACATTTATATTTATTTATATATCTGTTTTATTTCTTTGTGTTTCAGGATTTCTCTTTGGTGATGGACGACCAGAAGCCGTCCGAGGACAGCTTGCAGCAAATCAAGGCTTCAATCACCAACTACAAGGTGCACGAAGCTCATCAGCGTAGTTTAGTGTTCCAATATCAAACAGATTATACTTACATAGTTACACTTATGTATGAAAACAGAATGTACAGATTTAGAAAAGAAATATCTGTGACATTTAAATTAAGTATTGATGAGTTTTTATGTATACGAGATGTAACTCACACGGATAAAAAAATATCTAAATGCCATATTTTACACACGTTTATTGTCAGAACAAAAGGCACTCTTGACATAAAAATCCCAAATTATTATATACATGGTAATGTATGTACACAATGTAATATGGTTTTGAGGACGTAGTATGAATATAATCTGTGTGATTAAATTTAAATGATGTCGAAGTGACACTGTACCACTCTGTGAAACATGCTGAAAGTCAACGCCCAATAATTATTAAGTTATTGGACAAGAAACAGAACGCCACAAAGACGAGATGTTAGTGAACGCAGCTTGTGTGTCCACAGAAAAGACATGAGCAGCTGATCCAGGAGCAGATTGAGCTGGCCGCCAGCAGAGACGACCAGCGAGAGATGACTGAGAATTGCAAGCAACGCTCCGACAAACTGATCCGGGATCTGAAAGAGTGCCAGCGCTCATACGAAGAGCAGATTGAGACTGAAAAGGTATGGAGGACGTTCCTCTGAAAGGAATAAATGTAGTTTTAGGAATTTTTAACTTGAGGATTATCTAAGCTACAGTCGTGACTGACAGCTGCATTAGAGACTGCTCGCCTCTGATTGGTTTCTTTTTCTTTGGGCGTTTTGGAATCTTGCATATGCCATAAGGAGCATTAGAATCAGCCAGAGGAACCTGTTTGTTTTCTCACAGATTATCTGCGTCATGTACACTGACAGTTTGAGCCAATATGAATAAAAGTTATTTGTATTAAAGTTACCGACTGTAGCTTTAAGGTGTCTTGAATCAGTTCAGGTGACGTAACTGGGATTTAAACATATAATAGAATCAAGCTGGTGCAGCTCTGTGGGTTGAACTTTTGGCCTCGTCCCAGGTGTTTCCCGTCAGCTGTTGAAGTTAAAAACATGTGACGCTGATAAAGGTGAAACCAGAAGTGAGTCACATCTGAAAGTTTCAACCAACTGAGAAAAATACAAAAGCAGCGCAGAGATGAGCGAGACATCAATCTTCTTGTCTTACTCTGTCAAAAAGCAAATCAGCAATTTCCTAAAATGTCGCTCTGTAAACTGCCACGTGTTTATTATTCAAGAGCCGAATAAACAGAACAATTAAAATATCACAAATAAGCAAAAACAAATGTACCTGAAAGGTTTACCAGTGAAAAGTGTATTAATACTTTAAAACAATTACTTTCATCCAATTTTATTAAAGGGCAGCTTTAAGAACCGTTAAAACATGGTTAACGATGAAAAGAAGAAATGCATTATATAAAAGCAGTGAATACAAATATAAACATCAGAAAACACAATAAAAATACAATACAGGCCTTCGCTCAACAAACGTTCCTTTAAATGTGTAGCATTGATTGGAGGTTGCGTTGTTCTTCGTTGAAGCTGAAGTGTTTCTGTCCTGCAGTCTCGGGTGATCTCGATGAAGCAGGAGGAGAGCGGCTTGCTGGAGGAGATCCTGAGAATTGAGAAAGCTCTGAAGAAGGAAGAGGCCAAAAACGACCATCTGCAACAGCAGGCTGACGTACGTTTGTCCCACTTTAACGCGCTGCAGCCGGTCTATCCCGCGGCCCCGTGTCAACCCGTCCCGTTTGGATTTCAGGTGTTCACTGCTGTGCCCGAGAGGCCGGTGGTCTTCAGGGGCTCGACGGGAAGCAAAGCCGACACATTTGAAATGAAGCCTCGCGTAGTTTACCCGATGGAGGGCGGCACGGCACTGATTCGATTTGACGAGGATGTCGGTGAGTTTGTCAGGAAGCTGTTTTTCATTCATCTGCATTCGTTGGAGGAAGAATCTGTGTTTGTTTGTAAGATTTTACCAAAAAACGATGAATTTAAACGACCACAAACCAGTGTATGCGCGGTGGCTGTGGGGCTTCTGGGAGGAACATATCTCTCTGAATGGGGAATACCGCCATGTTCTGTCATGCTGGACCGGTAGTAGCTGATGTTTCTCCCGTGTTCCTCCCGTCACCAGTGGCCAATAAAATCCTGGACATCCAGAAGCACCGGGTGGCTCTGGGATCCGACTGCAGGATCACTGTGGAGGCCCGGCCAGTTCAGCTGATGCTGCCCAGGCTGGTGGAGGTACAACAGATGCCCTCTTCACCGCCCCCTTCAGTCTGATCAGTATCGGTATTAAGTGCCCGTCTGTCTGTCCTGCAGATCGACTCTGAGGTGAGTCCTCGGCACATATTGATCTCCAACCTGCCCAAGATGGACACCGACATGCTGCTGTCCAAGCTGGAGATCCACTTCTCCAAGAAAAGAAACGGAGGCGGCGAGGTGGACAAATGTGAACTGCTGCCCGACTCTGAGCATGTGGTGATCACCTTTGTGGAGAAAGACAGTGAGCAAGCTTCTGTTCTGCGTTTGTGATGGAGAATGTTATTTGTTAATGTTAATTCACTTTGGAGGTAATTATTCAGAACAATTGGAGACTACAGCTGATCGTAAAATATGAATCCACATGTGTTTTGAAATACTATTGGTATTTAATGCATCATTTGTAGGATATGCCACTGAAGGAGAACTACTCCTTCCACTGCGGCTGGATGGAGCGTCTGTTTTAGTCTGAATCACAGCTGATGAAACTCTTTCTACCATCAGTTGCCAGAGGTTTGACAGAACAAGAGCACCATGAGGTGGAGCTCCAGAAGAAGAAGCACCGAGTCAGGGTGACTCCTTTTCTCAACGGAAAGATTACAAACTTACAGGTGAGCGTTTGTTGGGAGAGGAGAAGCTCTGCACGATGTTCTCTGGTCACTTTCTTAAGAACATGCTGGAGTTGTAACAGTGTTTCCGTTTCCCCTTCCAGACCAAGATGGCGGTTTGTCCTCGGACGGTACTGCTGACGGGAATACCCGACGTCATGGAGCGGGAGGTCCTGCAGGATATGCTGGAAATCCACTTCCAGAAAAGCGGCAACGGCGGAGGAGAGATCGAAGACTTCCTCTACAACCCGCTGGGTCAGCACACCTCGGCCCTGTTCGAGGGCGTCGCCACAGCGCCAGAGGAGTGAGGTGTACTCTCATCACCGCTCAGGTTCAGGGTGAGATCATCTGATGTAAAGACGGGATCCATGCATCATCTCGTACTCTGTTTTATAACCTTTCTGATGGGAGTTTAAATAATTTACAACTAAATTATTTGTGTAAAACTGCCAGGCGTATTTTTTCGAGAACAAAATCTCTCAACTCCTGTCGCTACTGTTTATCAATTCTGAATTTTAAAACTTAAACTATATTCATACATAAAGGATTTAAATGGAATTTTTGTCTAGTTAATCAAAAATAGAAATCAATGCCAAATACAGTGATTATAATGTAATTATCTCATTGATCAGTTTTATTACGTACAAATGTAAATAGCCTGCTGTACTTTGAGTGTAATTAAACTGTTGATGATAAATAATGAAACAGAAGACTAACTTGTTTTTGTTTTCTTCAGATCGGTGAAAAAAATATAAAACTCACAGGAAATAGTTGATTTGCTTTGTTGTGGTGAGTTAGCTGAAGCTGAAGCTGAAGCAGCTTTCTAACCGCTAACAACTCGAGCAAGAAAATCTATTCATGCATTCCCCACAATTCCTTCATATTGATAAAATAAGTCGACTTTTTTAATTTACAGTGAAAATAATTACGTTCAACTGAAACATTGAGTTAAACGCTTTTTGTGATAAGCGTTCATTTAGCAAATAATTCAAATTATTTTTACAGCCCAAAATTGAAATTTTTCTCAGGGCTTTACCATAAAAGCCATATTGTGACTTTTTTTAATGATATTTATGACATATAGACTTTTTTTCATGTTATATTACACCATAAATGACTTGAGCTCAATAAAGAGCCCCAATAGTGAAACAATTCAATTACCAAACGATACTGAGCTCAGATCAGCTTTATTGTAAAAACATTACAGCCGAGTAAAAGTAAGACATTTAAACCGACTACAGACAGAGAAGCCTGCTACCTCGCCTAGTGCTCACACTGGAAACAAATCAAACAGCAGCAGAAGGTCCAGAGAACAACAGGCCGACAGACCGAGGTCAGGCACTTAGACAGAAGAGGGGCAGGAGTGTACAAACACATTCAAAGTAAGGAAAGCTAGAGAGGGAAGGACATGAAGCCTAGAAAACAGTAACACAGTCAAATACCTCGGAAGACAATTCTAATTCCACATCAATGTGAGGACAGACATCATTTAAAAACCTCTGAAATAAAAGCACTGTTTGTTACATTGTTTTCATAATTACACACACATTAGTGTAGCAGTCTTCTACAGCGCGTCGTCCGATTGTTAGACATTCGTAATCTCAATCTCAAAACCAACAAACATAAAATCCGCTCCGCTGAGTCGACATGAAACAAGGTCAGTGCAAACGGTGGCATCAAAGTGACGTGGCCCCGGTAACAGCAATACTCTCAGATCATTATGTACACGACAGCAACGCAACATGGTCTTACGTTGCAAATACTCCCCACATGTAACAGTTAAAGGTTTTAGAGAAAACACAAAGAGGTTATTGTTTATATAACTTTTTGATACTCGATGAGAAACAGCACTGCCAAGAGGTTAACCGTCCTAAACACGGATTACATAGATCCTTTAAATATTACCGATGATTAAAATGTCAGTTTGTGCTATTAACTATACGCACTGTCCTCACAAGGCGATAATCAGAGTTATGAGGACAAACACATGAATGGAGTGTGTTCTTTTTGCGAAATTGACCCAAATAGCTCAGAGATTTGGATGTGCTTGTGTGTGATATACAATACATCACCGCTGCATGTTTCATCATCGGGCTGCATTTGCTCGTGTTCTTTCCCGTCCAATGACGGCTGCTTTTCCTGCTTCGTCGCGCCGACCTCAGAGTTAAGTGCCAGGTGACAACATTGCATATCGTTGTCATTATTGCTTCCCAAAGCCAGCTGTTGCATTCAAACCACCAACCGTAGTCCTATGAGAGTCCACGCAGAAAAGAAACGGGGAAAGGTTGTCCGAGAAGACGGAGAGAGAAGCTTCCGTCTCCTCGGTTGGTGGGTGAGCAGGAGTTCATTAGTGGATTGGAGTGGGTGGAGGGAGGGGGAGGGGGGCTGCTGGTCTCCAAACTGGAATCATGATACAACTGGCATGTTCAGTACAGCCGTTAAACGACCAGCGGTGCCCATTCGCTTGCTTTGCGTCCGTACTGGGTGAAGAAAAAGGGAACAAGAGCAAAAAATGAACGAGCAAAACACGTGTTATTGCTTTTGTGGATGTAAAAAGTTCAGACTACTCTTTCACAAGTTTAAAGAGAAAGATGTATCTGCCCTATCAAGTTAGTTATTTCTGGATGTTTTCCTAACAGTTCCATTTCGCTGCCACCAGGAGGCGCCAACCTGCAGGTTCGCCTGCAAGGATCTGTCACATTCTGTGTGAAGTGCTCTGACCTGAATATCAGCCAGCTCTTTGTGGAACTTCATCGCCAAGTCCGGCCCGTTCTGCATGGTGGGGATCTGATACGTCTGAGAGGGGAAGAGACACGTTCGTCCTTTAGGCCATCCCGTTGCTCACGATGATCAACAATCAGTGCGTTTACACACTTAATCAGATTACAGTCGCTCCCTCCAGTAAACTCAATTGTACTCCTACCGTTCCTCCGTAGAGGAGGCTGCCGACGGGACACACGACGCAGGCCGTCCCGGCTCCAAACACCTCCAGGACCTTCCCGGCATCCAGAGCCGCCAGCAGCTCCTGCATGCCCATCGATCGCTCCGTCACCTTAAACTCACCCTAACAGAGACACGCAGGAAGCAGTGAACAGCAGGTTTAAGGCTCTGCTGCAGAGCTTTCACACCGTATGACCCGTTACAATGAAGACATATCGGTTTGCATCACTGGTTGAATTGGTTTAGAGAGCTGTGAGCATTTAATTTATCTTTGATGTATAAAAATATTAAATAATTCACGAGTTATGACCAAAAATCAGAGGATAAAATTGACAAATTTTGTATTTTTTGTTCTTTGACTTGATCATGTGAGCCCTCAGATTGATCTTTAAACCGGTGGATGTCCCAAGTGGAAAGAACTGATTGTACAGTTTATTAAATAAGAATAACAACTTGGTTTTCTTATTGCCTTGAGTACCATCTATAAGGATTTGGAGAGACCCGGTGCAGCCAACACCAGCTCCAAAGAGCTCCCTGGCTTCTGAGTTGTTCTTCTAAAAGCACTTTAATGTGAGAAAAACTTTGCTCGTACGAATTTGAGGAGCAGAGTGGGAGAAATGTAATTAATTTAAATGTGACATAAAACACGAGTGGCGTTGAGGTCTGTGTGACGGTCTGTTTGGTCTCCTCTCTGGCGGTCTTACCCAGGTTCTGGCCAAGTCCAGCAGAGACTGCCGGGTGACTCCTGGGAGAATGATGCCATCCAGAGGAGGAGTAAACAGCTCTTTCTCTGCCGGCACACAAACACAGTTTTATCTTTATTAAAACCATAATGTATTTTAAATCTACCAATCGAGTGCAGTATGTCAACACAAAAAACCCCTCGGGAACATTAGAGAGACGGACAAGAGACCGACCTCCGTCCTCATTGGTCCAGTAGATGAAGAGGTTCATGGTGCCGACCTCGGTGATCTGCTCCTGCTCTCCATACAGCCACAGCACCTGCTGACAGCCTCGCTTCACGGCCTCGTTCTGCACCGCTATGGTGGCGCCGTAGTTACTGGAGAGAGTTCAAACAAAGCCAGACCGGCATGAAGACACGCCCACTTCCAGAAGTCATCTCGGTGTTTACTTTGATTACTAGATGTACTATTACTAGAGTACACTGTACGTACTTCCTGAATCTCAAAGGCTGCGATACACCGAGCGGCACGTTGGTTGGTTGAACGTGACATTTTCTTACACAGGGAATTTCCAAAATATCTTAGTTATCTTCAGAAGAAGATATCTAAATTCTCCTGAGATGTTTTACCGTTTCAAGTAAATGGAGACAGAAGTGGGTTTTTTTTGCTACTTTATGACACCGAGCCAACAGACAGACCGGTGTTTGAGCCGAGAAGGACAAATGATAAACGTCTCCATTGTGAAGAACGGAGTGGAAACATGTCAGCTGATACTATTCTCTCAAGAGGTTAAGAAGACAATAACCTGGACTGCACTGAAGCCTCCTCATATGAATAAAAACAGAGCCGCACGTTTCACCGTGTTCTGACTGAAGCTGATGAACAGGTGGTACTGCCATGACGTCTGGAAACATGATATCCTTCTGACTGCAAGGACTTCAATGAACAATGAACAATGAAACGCACCGTTAAGACTCAAGTGATGAGTCATACTTAGATGAGGAAATCGGTCCGTTTTTTACTCTTTCACAACATTTAGGCTGCACTAAAATATGAAAAATGTACATGATTATGACGTACTATACGATGACTCTTGATGAAATATTCATCAAATAAAACAAATATACTAGATTAATAATATATGTATTATTGACAAATATTATGTTTGTCTGCCGATTATTACTGGGTCTATCAGCTGGAAACATGAAGTAAATGAAAAAAGCTCCTTAAATAGATCGAATGTTTGAAAATGAACACGCAATGAATGAACGCGAGAACATGATCGCACACAGAGCGCCGGCCGTGCTGTCACACGACTGCTGCTGATGAATGCGACCCGACAGCTGAAGCGAGAGCAGATTTCATAGGTTTAGTGAGTCGAGTTGCTGCTGGTCAGTTGCGTTACGTAATCCCACTTCAGCTGAGCAGACGCGAGAGGGAGCAGGCCTGTGATTAGAGGCTGCGTGGAACGAGTGGAGATCAAGAGTCTCCGGCTGTGGAATAGTTTGTGTCTGCGCCTGTAAAGCTCAAACGGTATCTTAGTGTCTCTTTGCACTCGTTTATCCTCATTCCTTTTATTTCTGATCCATGTTGCTCCATGCCGTCGATCCACCGGTTTGACGAGCCAAACTCTTTGTCAAAGACATCCGTGATGACATTTAACGCCGGAACTTTCCCTGCTTAAAGTCCGTCTTGAAGAAGCTCCATTGTTTCTCCATTTCTTGTTTCTTGGCACAGATCTGACCACAACACCAGCCGGCTCTGTGGCAGGCTTCTCTTCACCCCGTGAGCACTGATTCACTGCTGAATACAGAACACAGCGGAGGTGTGGAGCACGTCAGAGACTTCACCCAGCCGTGCCAGGGTTATGAAGCACATTAGAATAGAACCGATGTACTCATTATGACGCTTTGATTGTGCAAACACAAACGTCTGTTTTCTTATTCTTCTTCAATTCAAATTGCAGTTTTGTGACTGAATCACAGGCAACCAGCTGACGATGAACAACCCCTCATTCAGACTAACTCCCTCTGCAGTGACGAATGATTTAAGGGAGTCACAGTCTTCAGTTCTCTTATGTTGGAATATTCACCATGACCTAAAGTGACCTACCGTACGAGTCCCGTACAGATACTCTCACCGTCTCACTCATCACACCGTTACCGGTCTCAGCTACCATTGGATGGAAATAGTTTGTGTGAACCAACATTACCGCTTACACTCAATTAAATAACTTCCAGTATTATTGTGTTTGTCGGAGCAAACATTTAGACTTGTCACAGCAGGAGCATCTCCGGCATAAGAACCTCAATGTTGCATTGATCCACCTGTTTGACGAGCAAACATACTCATAGAGATTCTTCTGAGGGAGTTCAGGGGCGTCGACCCAACGCCTTCTGTTGCTACTACAGATGACAGTTGGGCTGAAAACAAAGAGCTGATTCTGACTCTGAACAACCGGACTTTACGATGTGCCTCAGCAGGTCTATGGGTGGAGTGCTTTTAATAATCATAATGTGCATCTGCAGGGTAACTTACCAAGATACTAGGGCTGCACATTAATCACGAGCACAGTTTCAGCTTCCTACGAACAAATGAAGATGTTCATCTGCGATATTGACGTTTAAAATGTGTGCTTCACTCACAGACAACTCATCTGCATATCAAATCAACCGCTTCCTCGACTAACACCCAACTACCTGGGGGCAATCAACATCTTTTGGCTTTGATCATAGGAACCATCACGCCGCTACGCACACACCCTGCAGCTCGTAAAAAACATTCCAGTAAAAGAATAGTCCAGAGCAGAAGAATAGAATGTGACAGATTACTCGTTTTCGTGAAGAAAACACTTATTTCAAGTCTTATTTTGATGCAAAGTTGCGTTAATCAGCACAAACGTGCAATAAAAATATCTTAAAATCAATGAATAATCGTGATACATTATCGTGATCTCAATATTGATTTAAAAAAATAAATCATGATCAGCATTTTGAAGAGACGCACAACTCACCCTCCCATCTTATAGGCCCCGACGCCTCCCTTCCAGGCCCTGACGAATGAAGGGTCCGCCAGCAGGGACACGGGGCTGAAGGACCCCGTGGCGAAGTAAGGTCCCACTGGGCTGACGATGACGAAGATCATCGCTTCTCCTGGAGGAGACACGCCGAGCGACGGCTGGAGGAGGAAGAGGAGAGGACGAGGTTATCAGGACTGTAAGCGGACATCACGTCAGCTGAGGCGGGACCCTCAGATATCCAGGGGTTAAAGCTCACCTCAGTTCCTATGAAGGTGGGCCTGATGTAGAGGCTGGCGTCCTGGGAGAAGGGGACCCACTCCTGCTCCAGCTCCACCAGCTTCTTGATGCACTCGAGCAGTTCACCTTTATCATACAGCTGCAAAGAAAACAAGACGAGGACATCGACGTCAAATCATCACTGAACAGTGAGATCAATAGAATTAGATCACGTTTCCCCCCAATTCTAGTGATTTTTTCATGGATGTTAGTAAATGTTGGAGTGTTGTGCCTTTATTAAACAAACACTCTCCCTCTAAATATGAAACATATCTGTAATATCCATGCATACCTTTGATCTAAAACAATTAAACCAACCACCCATTAGATGTAGAATATTTAGTTTGTAGTTTTTAGCTTCATTAGAAAGTGAATGGCGGACGTGTGTTGATTCACAGCATCCTCTTCAGTGTACGGAGAAACAAAAAGAGTGGATTCCAGTAACAATACCCAGTGTAGTTATCACAGCAAGGGAAAAAGTATATATATAGATATATATCTATATATATATAGTATTATTTTATCCACAGGGCGTAACGAAAGCATAGGGAAGTGCAGGCATAGAGTATCAGCAAAAAACAGAGGTGAAGAGTTTAGTAGCTTTCCATTACACGTGTTCACAATACATCATTCATTCATTGTGAAACATAAAAACACTTTTTCCTTCCTTGTAGCACAAAGCACAGACTGGAATCCCGAGCATGTGGCAGAGGTCCATCATGTTACTCAGTTTCCTTTGTGTCCTGGACTCTGATGCAGTATGAACTCTTGCATCAGGGAGTTGTTGTTCTGAGCATTAAGCCTAAACTGGGCCTGCTGCCATGCAGCTACGTAACAGAGCGGGTCACCAATGCAATATCCAGATTACAGTTTGAGTAACAGATTAAAGAACTAGAAAAACCTTTTAAAATGCACATAAATCTGTCAAAATATAACCCCAACGTCTCTCTCCGTTCATGACCTTCTCTGAAATGTGGTTATTAATCATTTACTGAGTTACGAGGCGTGTGGGACAAAAAGAAAACAGAATAATTCTACCTGGTTCTAGGTGTTAAACAAGTTGAAAGAAATGTGTGATTTCAAGCATGCGACTGACACCGGGATGAATCTTCACAGAGGGTTTCTGAAGGTTCATGAACTCACAGGAAGGCTGCTTCTTTCAGCGCTCCGATGCATCCTCTCCATGTTCAGCATGGGTCTGAACAGGCGGATGTGGTTGTCCGCTCCACGGAACGCCTTCATGCCTTCAAACAGCTGGAGAGAAGACAGACAGGAACTGTTAATATTCACCCGATATCATGCGGGTTCCTCCTCAGCAACCTGCACAGAAAGTCTCTTTGCCTATTTTATTCATTTCACATTTTTTGTCATTTAATAATTTGTTTTTAAGGTCAACTTCCCTCCATGTTCCCCTGCTACTGAATGATTGTAGTGAATTCTAAGTGTGGGTTACAAACCCAAAATTCAATTGAAAAAGTTGATAACACAAAGTAATCTCTCGGTGGTGTAGCTGCTGCTTCAGAGGCTGTTCTAACCTTGATAAGTCTCTAATTATAAAGAGACGACAAAGCAGATTACAGAAACAATACATCTGAATGAAGTATCAGCCATAAGCAGTGTTGTTTGGATAAAAAGACTCAATGAAAGCGTGATGAACAACACCGAGCGCTCTACTCACCTCTATGGAGTAGTGCAGGGCAGAGCTGGCCGGGTGCAGCGACAGGTTCTGGAAAGGTTTGATCCGAGGCGCCTCCCAGCCGCCCTTCACCGACCAGTTGATGGTCAACATGTGGTCGGAGAACTGTTTGCCGAACACCAAGGCGGAGGGGTCGGGCTTCGGCTTGCATACTGCGTTGCGTTCGATGACGAGGTCCGATGCCTGAGGTGGAGACGGACAAGCGAGCCGGAGACGGGCGGAGAAAAAAAAAAAAGAGGAAGAAGACGGGACAAGAGCAGAGCGAGCGACGACAACAGCGATTGTTGTTTAAATCGAGGTTATTGACAGAGCATGCTTTAATGGGACAATTAGTTGAGCGTTATACAGAGTCAGCTGACTTATCTGGTCAATTAGACACAATTAATTAAATTAGACTGAATTAAATGAATACAACAGGTAGACAGTAAGGAAAAGACAGAAAGGGGAAAAGATGTTTTTTTTAAATTCTAGGCAAGTTTAAGAAAGACAAATCCGTCTTTTGAGAAATGTTGCTTCCTACTTCCTGTAACGAGCTGTAACACTTTGTGCTCCGACACGTAGAAGGCACGCCAGAGTGTAACTCAAGCCGGATGCCTCACCCGGTGGGAGCGAACGTTCACGGTTTCCTCTTTACCTTAAAGTAACTGGCGAACCGCAGTGAACCAAAGGACAAGGGGAGAGCCTGAGCAAGTCGTCCATGGAGTGCCTGCGAATCAAACACGACAAAACACTTTAACTTTATTTATTTATATATTAAAAAACACTGGTGATCATACGTTTAAAGGTTTTGCCAGTCAACTTTTTACAAGAAGATATATCGTCTTCCCAAGTGACAGCTATTCATCCGGCCTTGGGGAATACAAAGGGACACCTTGTCATGACATTGTGTGTGTGTGTGTGTGTGTGTGTGTGTGTGTGTGTGTGTGTGTGTGTGTGTGTGTGTGTGTGTGTGTGTGTGTGTGTGTGTGACTCAACATGCAGCTAGTCACGTGTGTGGTGTGTGCGTGTGTGCGTGTGTGTATAGCAAACAGCCGGTGTGAAGTGCTGTAATTAGAATCAGGCACAAATGCAGGCTACAACATGAGGAATGCAAGTTGAGAAAGTATTTGCACGGATCCTGTGTGGGTCACAAAAGGTGGGATGAAAAATAATATCTGTTCTTAATACCAAAAAAAGAAAGAAAAGAAGCCACCAACAATAATAATAATAATAATAATAATAATAATAATAATAATAATAATGGCTAAACAGTGCAGCACAGCTACAGTAAGAAAAGCAAGTTCATGCCAGTTCTAGTCTACTGGGATTGTAATCTGTGGTACTCTGCCTGAATGTGTGATGGCAGTAGATCCTGTCATGGTAGGTAATGCAGTTAAAATGAATATAATAACAATAAAGTATATTTGGCTGAATTGTCAGCAGCATAATTGATGCTTTAGAAATTCCTACATCATGAGCCGTGTGTGTGCACTTCGTTCAGTAGATGATGAAAGTCCTGTTATTTATATTTATTTATATATATATATATATATATATATATATATATATATATATATATATATATACATATATATACATATATATATATATATAGCTGTGACGTTTGTGACATGCCCGTAAATCTGATGCATGACATTTGTAGTTTATAATTTGGACCCGCAGTTTTCAATTCAACAAAAATAGAAAAGGTTAGTTAGCGTGTGTGCCTGGTATAAACATTACACTAGGAGGAGACAACATCTTACTCTGCCTCCGCCTGTATATACTGGTATATTTAATAGTCTTCTTTACTGTCAATCCTGTGCAATATCAAATACGCTTAAGTATTATCTTACATTTCACATTTTTACTCCGTCTGTACATACTGGTATATTTTGTATTTTTTGTATTCTTCTTTACTGTCATATTTTTTACTACTGTTTACTGTTTAGTCTAGTTATACTACTTGATTTTTTATCTTCATTTATTACTTGTGAGCAATGCTGCTGTAATCCTGTAATTTCCCCACTGAGGGACTAATAAAGGATTATCTTAACAGCAACGCAAGTAACTCAATTAAAAAATGCGGATTGCACCGTAAAACCACGAGGCAATAACACACACACGTTAGTTATGCACCTGAACAGATGTAATCAGCCTTAAACCAAAATCAGTTTATAAGATAAGATAAGATAATCCTTTATTAGTCCCTCAGTGGGGAAATTACAGGATTACAGCAGCATTGCTCACAAGTAATAAAATGAAGTGAAGATAAAAAAATCTAGTATAATAAACTAAACAGTAAACAGTAATAAAAAAATATGACAGTAAAGAAGAATACAACATATACCAGTATATACAGACGGAGTAAAAATGTAAAATGTGAGATAATACTTAAACGTATTGGATATTGCACGGGATTGACAGTAAAGAAGAATATTAAATATATAATTCTGTCAATTCAATGAAAGTTTACTGATGACGTCGTTTACAAACAGATACGTGACGCTGTATCTTACTGTCCACCAACCCCGCAGAAGGAAGTTGATAAACTACGTAACGTTTGGTAACTTATTTCATATTTTTATAAATGAAAGTCCAATTTGCTCCGTTGACGTCAGCCGAATTCGTCTTCGCACCATGCAGATTAACAGAAAGCGTTTTGTTTAACGAGGCGTTGTGTTTTGCCGGCAAACAAGACAGTTCCAAATGTCCACTTTCTCGCACGCAGTTTGGTTTGATGACCTTTCTCTCTGCAGCAACGTTTTGACCACCGTCGGTGGCGGCCGGCGGGACACACGCGCCGGTGAGTGCAAAGCAAACGAAGGCGACGGATTTGTTCGCTTTGTGGATCATTATCTGCGTCCTTATCGCCCATGTAGGTGAACCATTTACCCAGACTGCCAATGTAAACAGGTCATAAACAGCACGGAGAAGTCGGTCAGTGAACTCACCGTCCGGAGGGCTGCCATCTCCGCTACGTAAGGATGATAAAACGCGATGATGTGTTCGTGTGGAAACAGAGACAACAGTTCAAAGTCAACTTCAGTTCCGCTTTGAAATACGAGACGCTTGTTGGCTGTTGGGCTCGGATGAATCCAGAAACCTCCCACAAATAAACTACTCGTCGGTACATTAATTATTTTAGCTCGTCACTGAGCTGCTTCAGAAACTCTTTTAAACGGTTTGTGACTGCGTGTGATTTTTTATTTTTTTTTCTGGGTTGATCATTACACATCCCGCTTACTGTTCACCAAGACGTCAGTAAATGAAGAAAAAATAAAGCCAAACAAATAAATTATTGTTATTATTTTTAATAACCGGTTTCATTCAATTACGTCATCGAGGGCGTGACAACGCGTAGCATCTGATTGGCGGAGAGCAGCAGGCTCATAAAACAGGTTTATTTGAGGACACAGGTTGACGCTGATTGGTCGGTTGGGGGAGGAGGGGTGCAGGTCTGGTTACACGTGTGTCAACGTGCCAACAATTTAAGATATCTCACCTCAGCAAGACTATTTGCTCAACAAGCATGAACGACAAGTTACTTTTTTATCTTGCTGAATGAAAATCATGTGTATTTACAACCATTTAGTATTCATCTTAAGAGTATTACCAAGACACTTAAACACACACAACCCTTCAAAGGTGTGCTGTTATATTGATATAACTGTTATTGACCTCTACTGGTCAATAGCATCTACTGGTTGCCTGTTATTAATGTTTCAGCTTGTTACAGGCTGCATTATTGTGAAACACAAACGTTGCCTGTTATTAATGTTTCACCTTGTTACAGGCTGCATTATTGTGAAACACAAACGTTGCCTGTTATTAATGTTTCACCTTGTTACAGGCTGCATTATTGTGAAACACAAACATTGCCTGTTATTAATGTTTCAGCTTGTTACAGGCTGCATTATTGTGAAACACAAACATTGCCTGTTATTAATGTTTCACCTTGTTACAGGCTGCACTATTGTGAAACACTTGACATTGAAACAGGAAGTTCCTGTTTAAATCTGCTCACATTTTGATTTTTAAGCGTCTCGTTTCTTATACCAATGGTTATTTCTTCGATTCTTATTTAACTGAGGTAACTCAGAGGTGTTTGTCTCTTTCAGTTAATATCTATTTCTAAAGAGCACTTTCTACAAGCTAAACGCATGATAGACCATTCAGACATATAGTTCTGTCAGACACCTGAATCAAGCCTTTGTGACAGTAGATTAGAACATCAGTGAATGTATAATCGGCATTTAACCAGTTAAACAAGCTGTTCCACAACCACGTGGAGACCAAGACAAGTCAAGTTTATATAAATAAACTTTATATATTGCACAATTAATAGGCCTATAGAGTCCATGTGCAATAGAGATAGGAGACCGTGACTTGTTGACCTCACTGTGTATTCAGTGAGGACAGTCAGGAAGAGATCTGACTCTTGACGCCGTAGTCGAGTTCCGCTCCTCCGCTGACCACCAGGTCGATCCCGGTGCAGAAGGTAGCGTCAGCAGCCAGATACAAGGCAGCCAGTCCGCACTCAGCCGCGGTCCCGAAGCGACCCAGCAGCTGTTTGAGAAGACAACGTGTCAATTCTCCTCGTTTCTCTGCAGCTGAACAGAACTGAGGGGAACCTCTCTTCAATATTATTGTGCTGCATTTTCCTTACTCACATTACTCTGTTAAATGCTGCTGAAAAACAATTCTTAATGGACCTGAAGACAGGATTTAAGTTTAACAAGAGCTCCCAGATATTTTCTTACACTTTCCAGGATCAAAGTCTTGTTGTCCTATTCCCAAACCTCCCACGACCTCAAACAGATCCCTTCCAGACCTCTTTAGCTCAGAGTAGGAACCCTTGGTTCCACTGTGAGAACTTGCCTGATGGGTTTCTGCCGTTTTAACGGTCGCTGCAGCATCTGGTGTCTGTCCTGCTAGTTCCTTCCACAGAGGCGTCAGCACGTTACCTGGAGAGATGCTGCAACACACGGCAGACAGTAGCATCAGGTGAGAGTGGCTGCTGTCAGATTTATAGTCAGTTAAATATTTTGCTGCAGAGACTTCCCCTATAAGAGACTATTATATGAATGAAGTGGTGGATGATTTATATCATTAACATCTTGAAATGGTTGATGAATCAGTCAGTAGAAAGAAAAGTAATCAGTTAACCTGCAAACCCTGCAGCACTCTGTCGACCTTTTAAAACGTGACATCATAAACATTCTAAATGGGCAACGTTGCATTTCCTGTTTGTACATGCGGTAGCTGACAGGGTCCAGAAACAGGGACCACGCTGGTGCCTACCCATCCATTGGAGCATCAGTTCTCCTTAAACATTCAAACCATGTGTACTCTTGTTTCAGCAGATCATAGTTCATCTGAGACACTCTGCAGTTTGTCTCACCAGTTCACTCTCACATTGTAGACGCTCTCATCCACGGCCATCGCCTTTGTCATGGAGATGATCGCCCCCTTGTGGAGAAAAGGAGCGCATGCCAAATGATCTCTGTCTCTTGAACTGATATTTAAGGAACATTGACAAGTGTTGCGTGAGGATGATCTCACTCACCTTGGTGGCGACATATGGTGCAGCATATCTTTGACCGATGGTCGCCACCAGACTGGATATATTGATGATGTTTCCATGACGCTGTCGTAGGTACGGCAGAGCATACTGAAGAGAGAGTGAGGCCTCCTAAATCACTTCAAAGATCCTACATGCATACATGCGTGCCTCTGGGTGTGTGAGGGAGGTCACAGGAAGCAAGGAAAGGTCATGATAATTCAAGTTTTTATTTGGAACTGATGAGTTGAACATGAAATTCAGTCACTACTGAATACTTGATGTTGGCATTGAATTCAAACCGCTGAGATATTTGACTGAAGATCTGAATCTATGAGGTTTGAATTTCCATCCCTCACTTCATTTGTTCATGTTTTACATTTTTCTGTTGAATTTTGGTTGCTGAATTTTAGAAAATCCAATTTAAATCAGCTGTGGTCTTGACTCGATTTACAGTTTTAGATCTAAATAGGACCAATTGAATCTGAGCAATTTTTCCAACATTGGACAATCTGAATTTGTAAACCCTAAAATAAATAAATAAAAACAATAAAAACGAAATACTTACTTACTTCAGATCACATACATTAAGATAAATGTTTAAATATTTTAAATACACTCCCTCCTTCGCTTGCTGTCGTCTCTTGTGTCGTCTTTTTTTTTATTACCATTAAAAATAACACAAATATTAAAGTATTCGGTTGTGATCAAATTTCCTAATTCAGTTTCTTTTAAGAGTTAAATCCTTACAGCCCTGCTTTGCTTCCCTATAAGTCAGCATCAATTATCTTTTTAAGTCATTTTAAGAAAGTTTTGCACAAGTTGGAGACGTTACTTTAGAAGCCAAGAAGTAGTTGATGAGGTTCAGATTCAGCAGATCCCTGAACTCCTCTGCCGTGGTGTCATCAGTGGGTTTATGAGGTGGGTCTGCAGACAAGCAAACACAAAAAGAGATCAATTAAGCACGAAAGCATCCTCACAGCGTCATCATCACATCTGCTGGAGGAGAGCAGGAAGAGTGAGACTCACGGCACCCGGCGTTGTTGACCAGGCAGTCGACGTGTCCATAATGCTCCACTGTGACTGCGATCAATCTCTGTGGAGAGACGGTCACACCAGTTACATTTGAACAAGAAACCAGTTGCTGACAAACCACAGAGAAGAGGCTTCACCCGGCAGAGCAAACAGGAGCTCAAGCAAACACAGAACTGGTTGAGCCAGATGGGAAGTTTTACCATCTGTTCATGGTGATGGATGAGGACAAATAAATACAACCGCTGACACTTTGGTGTGAATAAATCTCAAAACGTAACATTTTTAAATGGACGTCTGGTTGGTTTGGGCCTTGAGGTGAAGTCAGCTGACTAGCAGGACACACTGTCAGCCACGAGCCATGTGATCGTGTTCATAACTGTGAACAATAACACTAAAGTTGCACATTACCTTGATGTTGTCCTCTTTGGAGACATCACATGTGACGAATTTGCAAGAGCCTGGTCCTGCTTTGTTTAACTCCGCCTCCACAGCCTCGCCTCCTTCACCTGTGACACAGATTTATGTTTTAGCTTTCAATGTCTTTCAGTACAACTCCTGTACTTAAGTACAATTTTGAAGTTGTTGTACTTTACTTTTACTACATACTTCTACTTCTACACACCTACAATTACTAATTAATGTAAAAAACAACAAGACGCAGACAGTGCTTTACTATTAAATGAACCATTAGTACATACAGTTCTTCTAACATTTGCTCCATTGACAAATGATAATATTAAGCAGTAATATCCAATAATACAATGTATTATGAATGCATTATTCATAATAACACTCTGGAATGAAACAGTGCTTCTGCATAATAAATAAGTTTACTTCTGTACTATTTGTATATAATGTATATGTATGTATATAATGCAGGACTTTTAGGAAACCCACTGGAGTATTTTCAGACTTTGGTATTTCCTCTTTTACATAAAGATCTTCTTCTTCCACCACTTATTATAATAGTTGCACTCGATATTGACTTAGAATTTGATCGGGAAAAACCTAAATGTTCAGTTTACTGACCTATTGCACAAAACACCACTTTGGCTCCATTCTCCACTAAAAGAAAAAAGAAAAATCCAAACGTTCAGTTTGGCACTTGTTGCAGTGATCACACACCAATCCACACTACAAATAACAATAATTACCAAACACTTTGACAATCCCTCTTCCAATCCCTTTCGATCCTCCGGTCACAATGACAACTTTGTTGTTGTATCGGAGCGACATTTCGGCTGCTTCTGACAATAAATGTCGGCCGGTGAACGCCTCACAGCTGCGCTGCCTGTTGACAGCACGCGACCAAGACCAGGAAGTGTTTTCCACCCTGAATATTTCATGTGTAGGCTTCACCGCAGTACGTTTCTATTCCTCTTCAGTTCTTCAAATCATGGGATCTGCTCTGCTGCCTTCAGGTGCTGTTGGTAGTATTGGAAATCACAAAGTTCTCTCAAAAACTGTCAATAAAGTGGGAAAATGATCACCAGCTTAACACAAACACATAACACAAAGTACAGCTGAGGCAGATGGGAATATTTTTCATGTTTTGAAATAAAAGTACAGGAACATTCTTTATTTTAACCAAGATGATGGCTGTAGATGAAAAGTCAGGCTACGTGAACACATTGACCTGCAGGTGTTGCTAAAGGAAACATCAGGCGATTACCAAAGTCAGTAGGATTCATCCTCTTGGGACCACAAATATCTGTTCAAATTTTAATGGCAATCCATTTTACAGTTGTTGAGATATTTCTGTCCAGACCAAAGAGGTGAATCTAACGACCCCTCAAACAACTGAACTCGAGTCGTTTTTCTTGCATGGCTTAAGAAATAATAATTCTCCAGCATAAAACATCAACACATCAACGATTAGGCCAGCCTCAGATCCAAAAACCTGATATTGATTCTTCTTTATACAAGTTAACAGCTGGATTTATGAAAATGGAATTTACGTATGGTGTTTGAACGCAACATTTGCAAAGTGCTTCCTGTTATGGGAATTGTAGTTTTACTGCACAAAGTCACAGTATGGAAGGATTGCGAGACAATGGGGCTCTGAAAACAGACACGCAAAAGGCCCCAAAACCTCTCTTACAAGCAACACGTTTTGTGTCTCTTTGTAGTTGTTTTGTATCTTTATGTAGTCGTTATGTATCTTTATGTAGTTGTTTTGTATCTTTATGTAGTTGTTTTGTATCTTTATGTAGTTGTTATGTATCTTTATGTAGTTGTTTTGTATCTTTATGTAGTTGTTATGTATCTTTATGTAGTCGTTATGTATCTTTATGTAGTCGTTATGTATCTTTATGTAGTCGTTATGTATCTTTATGTAGTTGTTTTGTATCTTTATGTAGTTGTTATGTATCTTTATGTAGTTGTTTTGTATCTTTATGTAGTTGTTTTGTATCTTTATGTTGTTGTTTTGTATCTTTATGTAGTTGTTTTGTATCTTTATGTAGTTGTTATGTATCTTTATATAGTTGTTATGTATCTTTATGTCGTTGTTATGTATCTTTATGTCGTTGTTTTGTATCTTTATGTAGTTGTTATGTATCTTTATGTAGTTGTTATGTATCTTTATGTAGTTGTTTTGTATCTTTATGTAGTTGTTATGTATCTTTATGTAGTTGTTTTGTATCTTCATGTCGTTGTTATGTATCTTTATGTAGTTGTTATGTATCTTTATGTAGTTGATATGTATCTTTATGTCGTTTTGTATCTTTATGTAGTTGTTATGTATCTTTATGTAGTTGTTATGTATCTCTTTGTGTTGTCTTTGTCGTCTTTTAGTGTATTTGTGTTTGAGTCTCTTCCTTGTTGGTACGCGTCTCTTTGAGTACGATTTTGTAGTTTAAGGACAGGGAGGCCCCTGACACTTTGGGCCCCTGGACCTGTGCCACACAGAGATGCTTGAGAGTCCACTTCATGATGCGTCTAAAATAACCACAGACATCCAGATTTATATTTAATTCAAAATGACGGCTGTACTGGCAGGTCAAGTTTCATTTGCCATGTTTTAAATGTGCGGACAATTCTGCACAAGCCAAGTAGCCAATTATTAAAGATAGATGATGAAAGCAAAGCCATGGAAGCATTTAGAGAAGAAAATCCACATATTTGTAGCCTTAATTTACAAAGTAAATCTTAAAATTGTTCCTTTTTTTAACATAATAGTTTTAGCCTCTGCTTTGTGAGTGCGCAGGTTCACGTGCACACACGCGTGCAAATATGTACAGTATGTTTAAGAGAGAGTGAGAGGTTAAGAGGTTGACAAGTACGAGTTGTTGGGGGCAGAGAAAAAGTGGGGGGGAGAGGTGGCGGCGGTGCGTTTGGAGGAGGAGCGGGTCGAAGATTGAATTTCGGCCCGACAGCATTCCCCGGGGGCACACTGAGCGTGAGAGAGAGCACAAGTGAAGACCGCGAGTGACCTACGAACAAGCGTAACTCTCTGAACTTCACCCGCGCGGCAGATTAACGCCGCAGCAGCCCCTAAGGGAGCCACGCTGCTCCCTCTGCCGCCTCCCTTCCTCCTGTCTGGACATCATTATGAGAGAATTGACACACAGAAGAGGGGAAAGGTCAGCCCAAAAGGCACCCTGAGGTGGAGGTGCAAGCAGGAGAGAGCCATGGTCAATCTCTGGAGGGCTGATTAGGTTGAATCAGCGGCTCTGGCAGGCAGACGGGTGAGAGGAGGTTTCTACTGGGAGAACTGGACATGCTGATAAACTGGTGATGAGCATGAAGCCGACCGCATGAATGGAGCTTTTTTTGCACGGAGCGTCTGCACGATGTTATTGACAGTGGAGAATATAGTGGGAGAAGTACAGAAATCTTCTAATTACTGTAAAAAATGGGGATATCTGTATACACATTCTGTTTTGTTTTAGTAGTTTGGTCAGTGTTTTAATTATTCTGATTAAAATCACTCTGTCCATCACACAATTCAAGCAAATACAAAGAATTGTAATGTGATCGAAATACGTTTTATTTTTTGTTGTACAGAAAATTGTGCAGCTGAATTCACAGAGAAAACTGAGGTGAGATTTGGATTTTAATATTTCATTAATTAGTTCCAAGATATTCTGGGAAAATAATGTACAATTGGTGAGGATGTACTACTGGTCGTTGGATTTTATGACTAAACAACAACTAAGGGACAATTTATTTCATATTCATGACCTTTATGTGTTTTCTTTTGGCTTCTATCTACCGTCGTTTCCCTGTTTTGTTGTTTAGTTCACAGAGTGAACAAGAAAGAAAGACTAAGTGATGGATCATCAAGACAAAGGAGGAGGAACAGGAACAGGAGGGCAGACAAAAGAAAACCAGAAGGCCGAGGAGGTCGGCGATGAAGAAAAGTCGACCAAAGACAAGCACAACAAGTTGGAGAAGGAGATCAGTGGGAATGAGCCGAGCGGAGAGGCCAGGAAGGAGAAACGTCGCTGTCCGTTGAGGAGCGGCTGGGCCGTGGCTGAACGTCTGGCCATCAACGTGTCGGGGATGCGCTACGAGACTCAGATCCGCACCCTCGCCCAGTTCCCCGACACCCTGCTGGGTGACCCCCGTCGTCGCCTTCGCTACTTCGACCCCGTGCGGAACGAGCTCTTCCTGGACAGGAGCCGCGTCTGCTTCGACTCCATCCTGTACTTCTACCAGTCCGGAGGGAGGCTGCGTCGGCCCGCCAACGTCCCCCTGGACATGTTCCTGGAGGAGCTGCGCTTCTACGAGCTCGGAGAGGAGACCATCGACCGCTACAAAGCGGACGAGGGCTTCCCCAAGGAGGAGGAGAGGCCCTTACCCGCCGGCGACATCCAGCGTCGCCTCTGGATGCTGTTTGAGTATCCGGAGTCCTCCAGCGGAGCTCGGATCATCGCCATCATCAGCGTCATGGTCATCGTGCTCTCCATTCTCATCTTCTGCCTGGAGACTCTGCCCGAGTTCAGGCATGAGAAGGAACAGAGGGAGGTGAGGACGGGCTACATGGTGCTGACACAAGCGAGTTAAAGCGGCAAGATGGAGGTCATGTGCTGACAGGGTGCAAAGAGGTCAGAGGTTGACACTGCAAAGGAGCGATGAGGGCAACAGGTGTCACTATTGCAGCATAAGGGAGAGAAACAACTAAGGGATGATTAGAAACATCAAAGCGAAGACTTAAGATCGAGAGAAGGGAAAGCAGCAGACAGGGAAGGGGAGGCTCGGTTCTTTCCCTGAGATTATCTTGGACTTGTCCTTAAAACTGATCAAAACTGAGGCGAAGGAGATGAGGAGTGGCAGTTACACCACTGGTGGAAAAACAGTGAGGAAAGACGAGTGCAGACAGAGCACGTCGGATTGGAGGTTTCCGTTGTGATACGCCTTGTCGGCCCCTCTGGGACGACTGCCAAAACTAACAAGCATATTCAGGTTGGGCTGGATGTTTTCTTGAGAAAGAGAGCGAGAAAGAGAGAGAGAGAGAGAGAGAGTGGAATGAGTTAGAGGTAAAATAGGCGTGTGAAGTGAAAAGAAGGAAAGGAGATGACCTTGTCTCACGTTACCCCTTAGAGAGCTAAAGGTCTAAATATAGAGGAAGGACAACCATAAGACCACATCAACACGTAAACCAATGTCTGTATTAATAAACGCGGTGACTCATAGGCTACAAACTGAAAACAGCATGGAGGAGAGGATCGCGGATCGACTTTTCTGATGACCGGCGTGAAATGAAATTAGCCTCGCTTACACTCCTGTAGCCTGGAGACGAGGCAAATTCTGTGACACCACTGCCGCGCTCGTTGGATTTACGTTTCCCTCATCACCACCAACACTTCTCCGTTACTCCCATACATATAAGGATATGTGTCATGTGATCAGAGCAGCTTTTGGACACTACACAAACAAAACAAAACCCTGCATGCACAGCCGTCCCCACGCAATCACTCACTCGCCAGATGGTGGTGAAAATCGAACCAACCACTTTGGTTTTGTCAGATTAGGATGTTTGACAAGTTATATGTCTTTTAAATAGCTTGAATCACACAAATCTATGGGCCCATATTTTGACAATTTTGCCATCAACCTAATACAATTTAGGTGAATGTGAATGGGCCCAGGTTCCCCCTCAGGTATACACTGTTAGCTCTGTTAGCGCTGTTAGCACCGTTGGCTATCAGCTGTTGACAGGATAAAATCTCAGATCTCGCACCTTTACATTTTACCCTGGCTCTACGCTTTGTAACATTTTTACTCCACTGCTCAGTTTAGTCGTTACTGCAAAACCTCCCCTCAGTGAGTTTATACAGAAGTTAGCCCGCTACAACTGTCGCAAAACAACGGTACACATAAAAATGGCCGCCGTCCTACTACGTTTCTTTAAATGTTCCGTTTGACTACTATTCTATTTCTATGGGCTGTGAGCTAAATGCTAACTTCAGCGCGCTAACATGCCGATGTTTGTTTGTTAAGTGTGTTGACATGCTGACATTTGCTAGTTAGCATTAAGCACAAACTATGGATGGATGGAAGTCACATGATCACAAGCATTGTTAGGGTTCATCCTCTGGGAACCATAAATGCAGGGGCGTTTCCTTCTTTTTTTGGGGGCCCATTTGGGGCCGCGGATATCCATTGTTTCAGACAGTTCATAGATTGGTTCAATCAGAAAGAGTGTGATTTTGCTCTGTAGTTTTGCTTGCATTCAGTATATGATAACACAAGAGACCGAATTTCGGGGTCATAGTGAAATTTGACAACACAAATATGAACTTTTCTAAAATAAAGAGAGAGAAATAATTTTCCTGCTTGTAAAGGAAAGACGGATAAACTAGCTTTCATATCCCAAATCCTAATTCTTAAAGGGACCGCACACAATGGATGGAGAATGGACCTGACAGTGTCAACTTTATATCGTGTAGTATGATGATAGGCTATTGGATTGTAATTTGAAGGGGGAGAAAACATACAAACTAGAACGCACGCATGTGAAAAACAATAGTTTAATTTAATGACATCACCAAAAAAAGATATATATATATATTTTTAAAGCCAATAATGGTAAATTATTTGGGGTGGGCTTCAGCCCCCCTAAAATAGGCCTAACGACGCCCCTGCATAAATGTTTGTTAAAAATGTAATTGCAATCCATCCAATATTTGTTGAGATATTTCAGTCTGGACCAACAGGCATTAAAGTCCAGGGAGCTCAAAACTAAACTAGAAAAAGCATTTCCTGCTGAAAATGCGTTGGAATGCTGAAATTAATCGCAAAAACATTGCTGAAAATAGATATCCAATTCAAAAACAAATTGCAAAAAGCTTAATAATTCAAAAAGTTTAAAGATTACAAATATGAAAAGTCATATCACACCTCTCCTGAAAGAGCTGAACATTTTGATATTTGAACAGTCTTTGAAATGGTGTCTTTAGCTGAAAGTATGAGGAAGTTGAAGGATTTGAAAGTTGAAGAAGTTTAAGAGGATTTGAAAATCTTCTCCATAGAAACCCATTCAAAAAAAAGTTGCTAAAAGCTTAATAATTCAAAAGGTTTAAAGGTTAGAAATATGAAGAGATATAGCACCCCTCTGCTGAAAGAGCTGAACATTTTGATAGTTGAACGGTTTCTGTAGCTTAAAATATGAAGGAGAAGAAGAGTTTCAAAAAAGGGGGGACGGAAGAAATAGTGGAATAAAGCTTAACAGCATTCCAACAATTATTGACGGCTGGATTGCAGTGAGAACTGCCCCCTTTCCTGATGCAAGGCCAAGCTGTGTCAGTCATATAATTAACTTTGTAAATGTTGCAGACAGTGTTGTTGGTGTAAAGCGACGTGAGGACATGGAACACACAGAAACATATATAAACATATTAATACACATAGCGTTGGGGACAATATGTGCTGCGAGGCCACCAGAAGCTCAGAGTAACTCTATCTCACTTGTGAAAAGACACTAATGCCCAGCCATTTCAAAGCCGCACCTACTTCCCGGAAAAAACAAGCAGCCCAGTTAAACGAAGTGTCAGATACCGCGGCCGTGCCGGTGTCTGGGGGGGTGTAATGTAACCCAGCGTCATATGAACTTAATGTTTTTTTGTGTGTGTGTTTAAATATAGAGAAACTGATTTATATAAGAGGAAAAATAAAGCCGGTGGAGTGAAAATGGAGAGGAGAGGAGAGTTAGCACCGTATCACAGATCTCACAGGCTCGATCAGACCCTGATGACAGGCGTCATACTGCGAATGTGCTGAGGAAAGACTTTCAGAATCATTTCATCTTCTTACTGATCCTCTGTCCTTGTTTCCTCTCTTGTAAACATCGTCTCCATAGAGATATTCATATAGCCTTATACCTTTCCCCTTTATTCTCGTATTTCTCAACTCATGTTGGATAAACAACACATGATAGCATATATATGTGGTGTATTTGTTTAATCTCTGAGTGCAACTGCAACCACTTCATTTTTTTTGTTTTGTTTTACAGCAATTCATCACCATGCCTCACCCCACCATCGCAAACGAAACCATCTGGGTCTCACCGGGCTTCACCCCCTTCCAGGACCCCTTCTTCATCGTGGAGACGATCTGCATCATCTGGTTCTCCTTTGAACTCATCGTGCGCCTAGTCTGCGCTCCTAACAAGGTGCACTTCTTCAAAGACGTCATGAACACCATCGACTTCTTCGCCATCATTCCCTATTTCGTCACCCTGGGCACGGAGCTGGCTAAGGACAAAGACGCCCAGCCCTCCGTGTCCCTGGCACTCATCAGGGTCATCAGGCTGGTGAGGGTCTTCAGGATCTTCAAGCTCTCTCGTCACTCCAAGGGCCTCCAGATCCTGGGCCAGACGCTGAAGGCCAGCCTCAGAGAGCTCGCCCTGCTCATCTTCTTCCTCTTCATCGGCGTCATACTCTTTTCTAGCGCCGCCTACTTTGCAGAGGTGGACAGTGCCGACACGGCGTTCACCAGCATCCCCGGGGCGTTCTGGTGGGCCGTGGTGACCATGACCACGGTCGGCTACGGGGACATGTTCCCGGAGACGGTCGGGGGGAAGCTGGTGGGCTCCATGTGCGCCATCGCCGGCGTGCTCACCATCTCGCTGCCAGTGCCCGTCATCGTGTCCAACTTCAGCTATTTCTACCACCGCGAGATGGAGTGCGAGGAAACGACCGAGTACAAACACGTGGCCACGTCGCTCTGGGACGGAGAGGACGATGAAGAGGGGGAATACGAGGAAGGGGCGGACGAGGGGCATGAACACATGGGAGATAATGCGCCCCTGTACGGGCAGGACAGGGGTATCTGCCCGCCACTCAATGGCTCTCTCCTGGCGGGGCTTTGTACCGGACAGGAAGCTGGCGGTCGCAGAGGGATAAACTCTTACCTCAACGAAACTCTGGTCACTCAGGTTTAACAGAGAGGAGGTCGGACATTTAACGCTGCCAAGCAAGAGAAGGAGAGTACAAAGAAAGAGGACGAGCGAAGCAGGAGAAAACTCCAACATGCACACAAAGACTTGGCACTGATATCAGCTCTACTTTGTTACATTTGAGGCGTTTGCTTGGTTTTATTTGACTCGTTGTTTACAGTAAACGTCTGTTTTTTTCAATGAATGAATATAATCTGATCTTTGAAAAAGCCTGCAGGTTGTTTGACAAAACCTACCGCTGTGCTTAAGATGTGACCGGACTCCTCAAAGAATCCTCTATCCAGCTCAAATTACATATTCCATAACATAACATAACATAACATATTCCACCTGCTGCACAATACAGTCGATTTTAAATTCTTTCCTAAATTCTGACTTTAAATTTAAACCCAAGTTAATATATAGTCAGGATACATGTATTATTGGAAGCTGTATTATCCCTATATATAAACTTGTATGCTTGCTTGTGGACAGTTTTTCGTGTTCAGTTAACCTGTTAAATAGGTTAAATATCTTTTTTACTCTGCAGCAGATGGACAACGCTTCGTCCCGGCTGGATGAAGGAATATTTGAGGAATCTGAAAATGTCTTTAAAACAGAGAAAAGTGTTGTTAAATCAACAATCTTAAATATAAAAAGGAAAAAAATACAAAGAGAGGCATCATTTGTGTTCCCTGTAATGACGGATGTCACTGCAGAAAGGAGACAAAGTGCTGCATGCAGGAAACACCATTCACTGCTCATACATGTGATGGTGTGAAGTGAACCGCAGCACCGTAAACTGCTGCTCTGCCGATATTGTACAGGACTTTAAATGTACAGTGTTGCAGGTGTTGATGCCCTCTACTTGTCAGAGTTATGGCAGAAATGCACAGTTGTAATCTCGCGCTGACCACAAAGAGGTCGCTCATCGGCTGCCGGCGGTGCAGTATGTTACATACAGCAGTGTAATGGATACAGCCTGGAGAGATGTGTGGAGAGAGCCGATGAGCCGGCGGATATTTCTACTGACGGTGACCGGAGCAACGCTGAACTCTGATGGTCCGAGGCGATAGCGGCGGTGATATGTTTGTCGTCACGTCAACGAGAACACCTTTCCCTCATTAACTCTCTGTCTTAAACTACGAAGAGCAGATGTTTCTGATCTGTAGATCTGTCGTTTGAGTATCAAACACTTGCCATCTGTGCGCTTGGAAGGTGGCTGTTTGAGTTTGTGGTTTCCCTCTCAGCTGATTCACAATCAGTGGCTCATTCATCAGCTGACCTTTGACACCAAATCACATACAAGTGGATGAACTTTTAAACACTTTTAATACACTGTTTAGTTTTTATATTTCTGATTTCGTTCAGAGTGAATGTTCATGTATATTTATATTAGCGGATGATTTTTTTGTTGCTCAGACTCTTTGAGAGCTTCTTTGTTGAACTTTGTAACTCTTAACTGTAAACGGTCAAATCTTTCATTAACGTGTCTCTGACTGAAATGTCGCTGACAATGAATTCCAATTGTTCAAAGAGTGCTGCAGGAATGAGTCCTAAAACCCACAAATGAGTCAGTATTATTCACTTCCTGTTTCCTTGTCTTAAAGTCAATGTCTTTTTTTGATTAGCTTTTGGTTAGATGCCTGAAATTAGGTCTTAAGAGATTTTTAATGTTTTGTACTACACTATAAAATATGTCAGTAAAGACCGTGAACTCGTGACTTTTGAAGCTTTTACGAGTCTTACAAAGTGGCTAAATGAGACTTCAGTCATGCTTCGTGTCATCGTGAAGTCATGTGACCGGGGTCTGGTTTATAAGCTGACGTTAGGTTTTCACTTCTGCAGATTGCATTCGTGCTTCAAAAATCCTACAAGTGGTGTTCATCTGTGAAGATTATGTTGCTGAACAAAATGTTTATTTTCTGTAATAATCCAAAATCCAATAGAAAGATCCCATTGGCATTAACTTCCTTGTTGGCCTACACAAATACACAATCCCTGCAGCACTCTACGGCAGAATTCATCCAATTGTCCACGAATACTTTCTCAGACCAGCTGTGTGAAGCAATCCTTCTCTATCTGCACATCTACAGGTGTTTCGTTCTCACTATGAGAAATCTATCTTAAAGCAGCTTCTCAATGGAAGAGAAACTGTCATCATAACTGTACATATGGTGATAAAATATCTGATCCACATAATTTACCCCACGACTGACGATTGTTCCTACAATACAGAGAAATCAATTCAAGCAGAAGTAGCATCAAGACGTGTATTCAGAACAAACAGACATATTTTGTAAAATATGCAGCAGATAAATTGGTTATTTTGCAGGATTTTGATACTTTTTTGCAAATTCTTGTCACCATTTGAATCCATAGTAACTGGTATGAATTAAAGACTTAATAAACCTTTTTTAAGCTTAATTTTATATGTTGTTTTTGACTGTGTGGATGTAGTGTGACCTGCATATAGTCTGAAGACAGATATGGCTGCGTATGTGTAAACATATATGTCTTCCTTTATTTAATAAAGAGCATATGTTAATCACTCAGGTCGTGGATTTGTGAATTCCTTCCACGTGACTCGGGGAGAATGTGACGAGGCATTCACACAGTGACGTTAGAGGGCGACGCACCCTGCAGGCTGCACGCCTCCTCTCAGCTAAAACGGTACAGAAGAGATATAGTGCAGCACAGACTGTGCTGTAAGCCGTGTGCATATGTGCTGCATGTGATGAGTGATCCGGCCTCTAGATGTCAGCCTGACATCTGCCTCACTCCTGCTGCTGCCACTGGATTTCATTTACAGTGATGTGACATGAGAGACTTCAGAACTAACCAAACGAAGTGATCACGTCAATTCATGCCATATGATCCAGATGACTTAGGTTATGTCGTTTTCATTATTAAAAATTAAAAAGACGACGATTGCACCAAACTGGAAGCAGATGAAAGTCAACACGTGATTGCATCATGTCTCTGACATCAAGCCAACACTACAGTATGCATCACTCGGGACATTTGTGGATTCTTTAATATTTTTTTTATTGTTTGGAGTTTTATTTTTACTTTTGGAAGTTCAAACCCAGCTCCTATTATGACTCTATAATCAACTTTGTAGCCATAACACAGACACTCAATGTCCCCATTGAAACCCATTAAAACCACAATTTCTGGTCCCACGGCTGTTATGACATCGTGCATCCTGTTACATCAGGTTTTCAATCTACTGCCATGGCAACACGTCGTCACTCCCAACTCGACAAATACTTCACGCTTTAGTTGTCCTAAACTTCAAGCCATGGCGCTCTACGTGCCCCACTAGGGTCGGCTTTAGACGTGTCAGTACTCGCTCCTTACATCGTGTCTTTTTTTTAAATAAACTTGCTTCACAGGAAGTTTAGGTTTAGGCAACAAAACACTTAGTTTGTTTCTCACGCGACAAACGAATGACTAACGAGACAAAACAAGTCAGCGTTGACTTTTTGGTGTCAAACGGGACACGAACAGCCGTCCCCCCCCCCCCATCCACCACAACTACCCGAAATAGACTTTCTCTCTCTTTATACTACGTCAGTCGCTCTGAGCGTCTAACTATGACGCGGATGGTTTCACATTGGAGTTAGTTGAAAGTCTGAAGCGTCTCACACACAGACACTAAAGAGTGTGTGTGTGTGTGTGTGTGTGTGTCGTATGAGCTGCAGAGCTGCACTGACACAGTATTTGACGGGTTAGAAGTGAGAACAAGTTGGCCCTGGCTTCAAAATTCACTTTCACTGTTCTCAGATATTAAATCAACCAAATGATTCATGGAGTCAGATTACTTAGTACAGATGTTGGAGCAGCCATCATAGACATTTTTCTACAGCAATTTTCCAAATGTCCAGTTAAATTAGATATGAAAGCTATAAATCAAAGTAAATGAAGTTTCTTTATCCCACTACGCTCGTCTTTATCCGTGACTCATCCAGTAAAAATAAATCCTCAGTGAGGAAAAACTGAAATAATAAACAACCGTTAGAGTTGAGCTGAAGTAAAGAGAATGGAAAGTGCTCCTCATAACCCCCACCCCTCACACACACACACACACACACACACACACACACACACACACACACACACACACACACACACTGTCCTCTCCATGCTGGCTGCAGTGATTAAATTGCTGACCCCCCCATCGGATGGTGTGATATCCTCGTGTCATGTGTTGGAGCTCTCTCTCATGCTACAGGACAGATTAGTGATAGCATATATATGGACAGATTAGTCAGACACACGACACACATTTTCAGACAAACCTCGACACATTGTCAGTATTCTTTTGTCCGATTTGTGCTGACGTGCAGCATCTCACCTTCCCCCCCCCCCCCCCCGACTCTCTGACGTGCAGGGACCCAAATCCAACGTCAGCACCGGCTGCAATCACCCACAGTGCCCTGATGCTGTCTGGGAAGAATGAGAAGGATTGACGTCTTTCTGGCCATCTGCCGGCCTCCGATTCCTCTCCCATCCCTCACTCTCTCCTGCCTCGCCCATCCCTAACTCTCCTTTGAGAGGATTATGTGTGTTGGTATCCGTGTGGCTTTGTCTCATCAGCGTGTTCTGTAAGCGCGGCCTCGTGTGCAATGCGTGTCTGTTGCAACTTTTCCACCCAGTAATATCTTTGTTTCCTGCATTTTTCCTGCATCTTAGTCACCAAACGCTGACGTGTGTCCCCTTTCAGCTGCAAATCCCTCCGCAGATTGTGCTTAAGCAGCAGAGGAAACACAGGAGAATCGCAGTTATTTTAAATAAATCTCTAAGATTTTATTACATACAATATACACATGAGCCGGACTTGTGAATCTGAGTTAAGACTGAAGGACGCAGGGAGGCAGTAGATGAAATCTAATTTAAAATGAAAGGCAATTCAGTGGGCAGGGAGAGAGCGATGACGTTATTTTACAGCATTTAAGAATGAACAATGAGAGTCAAAACTAGTCAATTTAAACATACGACTAAATCAAAACAGCATCTCGCCTAAAACTCGTCCTTTTAGACACCAGACCACAACGAGGAAATACAAACCATAGATGATATAGACAATATTAACATCAAGATGAGAGGTGATGTGTACAAGAGCACCGAGGATGGACATGTAAAGAGATAAACAGGTAGAGAATTATAAAAAATAATGTCTGCTGGTTTTTGAATTTCTTTCACTCACTTATTTAAAGGAGTAGTTCAACATTTTGGGAGTTAAATTAGAAGATCAATACCACCTTAATGTGTAAATAAGAAGCTTGCAGCCAGCAGCCTGTTAGCTTAGCATAAAGACTCAGCTAGCCTGGCCCTGTCCAATGATAACAAAAACCCTCCAACCAGCATCTTAAACACTCACTACTGAACATGGCGTTTGTTTAATCAGCACAAAAGCAGAAGCGTAAAAACGACAAGTTGCGACTTTACAGGTATTTACTGTATTTGCTGGAATGTTTCTCGACCAGTGGAGATTCCAGGTATTCACTGCTCCCAGACAAGAAATAGTCCGGCACATAACGTCCGATAAAAAAAGCCAACTTGTCATTTTTATACGTTTTTGTACGGATTAAACGTGTTAGGTAGTGAGCTGTGGAGGATGCTGGTCGGTGGATTTACTTTGACTTTTCTCATCGAGAGCAGACTCACAACTCCTCTCCTCTCAGGCAAATTTAAGGAAGATCAGACATTCAGGTTTGACCATGAAATGACAAACTCAAGACAGTGATGGAAGACATGAGTAAACTAGGAAATAAACTCTCCGTTTGAAGCTCTGTTTTGCAAACCAAAGAGCAGAAGTATCAGGCCTGGTTTGAAAGGGCCATCTCAGCATTTTAGTATCTGCGTATATATCGAGCTCAAAGTGAGCGAATCGATCACTAATCCAACATTCTGTTCATCAAGAGCAGTGACTCTAAACACGTCTAAGAGAAGTAGCAATGTAACCTGCCAGAAATCCAGTGTGGACCTCGAAAAGCTGTCGTAAAATGAAAACTAATCGATGGGGAAGTTTTTTTTTTGTGGTTTTGGTGGTAAACGTGTGATCATGGCAGGTCGCTGTGCGGCATGGCCTGCCTCCGATCGTAAGCAGTGTCGTCGCTCTCCTCGCCGTCGCTTGTTTCACCCAAGACCCTCTCTCTCTCCTCCTCCTCTTCGGTTTCGCTCTCCCGCCTCAGGCGCTCCCGTTCCCTCTCTCTCTCCCTGCGGGAACGAGGCATTTTGGGAATCTGAGAGGGCAAAGAGACGTGATGAGAACATGTCGAAGCCTTTTGCTTAGAGACGAAACCAGTGGAAATACACGTGGTACATGAATACATCAGGGTTTGGAGAATCAAATCATCCAATAGTAGTGTTGATAACACGACTAATAGCTTGTTAATATCAATACTTTACACTTCCTGTCCTCACACATTTTAAAGCTATACACAAGTACAAACACTTCATTTGTTTGTGGAACTATCTTTGTTGAGAAAACACATTTTTGTTCTGTTATTCATGTAAATGTCGACCATTTTATCTCCAACAAAATGTCCGGATTCAACCACATATTTGACCTATTTTCCAAATTCGTAGTAACTCACTAAGAACCAAAGCAGGAGAGACACATGTACACTGACTTGAGTGGATATAAGTCAGATGAAATGATACCTAAATACCTCGATTAATCATTGCATCCACAAAATATTACATAGAAATAGTTTCTTAGGAGGATAAAGGTACCAAATGTCACTGCCCTGTGAAAACCATGTATCTCCAAAACAATACATCTTTTTAGATCATCCAATGGTCCCATTCATCTGATCATTTTTTCCTTCAGTTGATCTGAATATTTCATTATCACTACATTTAGAGATACATGGTTTTCTTTGGACAGAATAAGTGGCTGATGAACCCACTGTCTGTTCTGACCATCAGGCCTAATCTCCACAAACATGACGCATCTCTTCTCTAAATCTAAAGTATGATTGCGTCAGAGAGGAACATGTATTCTGTAGCATTGGAAGCAGAAGAAGAAGAAGCAGTAGGTACCTGGTTGTCGTGGCTGGGCAGCGCGCAGTAGCCTGCCTCCGTCCTGCGGAGGAGACGCGGGGAATGAGTGCGGAAAGGCCGAGGGGAGTGGGAGCAGACGGAGCGCGGAGAGGGGGAGCGGATGGAGCGGATGGAGCGAGGTGACGGAGACCGGACAGAACGGGACGGGGAGTAAGTGATGGACTGGGACTGGGAGAGGCCGTGGTGGTTTTGTTTGGGTGGGCGAGGGGAGCGGGGTGGCAGCTCGGGCGGTTTGAAGGGTTCGATCAGGTCCGTCTCCGCGAGGATCGGCGGCGGCGGCGGGATGAACTCGAGCTCCTCCGGGTGGAGCAATTGCATTTCCGCCGCGTCGAGTTCGGCCAGCTCGGCCTTCGACAAGTGGTCCACGATCCCGGCGCCGAACGAGTCGCCCACCACATTGATGGAGGTACGCATTCTGTCACTGGGTGGACAAACAGTACCAGAGTCAGCGGGGGGGGAGCGGGATAGAGAAGGGAGCCGCCAAAACCACCAAAACCACCAAAACCACCAAATCCACCGAAACCAACAAAACCTTTAAAAGTCTCCTCACAAATGTTTCTGATTTAAAGCTCTGGAGCGTCACACACACTCAAACACCTCCACCTTTCAGACACCTGACTCACAGCAGCCAGTCGACGGCGATGAGCAGACTGATGTCCTGAGTAGGAAGCCCCACAGCCGTCAGGATGAGCAGCATGGTGACCAGTCCTGCACTGGGAATACTGGCGGCTCCCACACTGGCCAGGGTGGCAGTCAGACTGGGGAGGAAAGAAGGAAAGAGAGGCGCTCAACACCTTACATTGCCTCACAACTTATGTGAGACGCTGCACTTGAACACACCACGAAGAATGCAGGAAGTCGACATGCGTGCATGTGTTCTAAACCTGCGTGAGAGGAAATTATTAAGGCCAGTAGTGCGTAAAAAACACACACAAAGCATTGCTGCAGACGGAAAAACACAAACAAACAAACCAGATGGAGTTAAGTCATTCCTGTTTGTCAACTCTGTTTCAGAAGAAGACTTTATGATCCCTGAGGGGAAATTCTTTATTTTTTTCACTCTGCTGTTCATTTTACACACACACACACACACACACACACACACACACACACACACACACACACACACACACACACACACACGCACACACACACACACACACACACACACACACACACGGAGAGATGTCAGAGCGATGACAGATTAATTTGTGTCATACTTGGATTATAAAAAGGAGAAGATGTTTTATAAAAGCTGGAAGAGAAACCAGACCGAATGGCGGAAATCACAGATTCTCAAACTACCGCCCACCAACTGCCTTCACAGCTGATTTAACTTTCTCAGTCAGCCGATTGTCTGCCAATAAACACATTTAGCCCATTTAGCTTGGTGTGTCCGAGCCCTAAAGCCCTCAGATACTACTTGACGTTGGTATAAAAGGCAGTAAAAGCACAGAAATCTGACGTCCTCCGACAGATACAATGATCTCAAAGTCTCAAAACACGAGTCTGAAATGGGTCGTGGCAGTTTTGGGAGGATGAAAAAATAAACATTTTCCAACCTCCGTCTGAAAATTCTACAAATAAAATGTACAGTTTAACCTCACAGAAATGTGATACACGTGACATTGCATCAGGAAACATTATGCAGCTCCCAGACGTGACGACTTCAGCGATAAATGAGATGAAGAGAAATGAATTTCACGAATGGTAGTTTTGTGGTTTTTGCTTGAGCTGATAACAGCGCAGCGTGATTGCAATGGCATTTCCACGAAACATCTTTACCAGGTGCAACAGGTTCTACAGGTTCTCATATTTCTGAGAATAATCGTTTGCAAAGTTGAATCCTTTCATACTTCACCGTGTTGTTGCACCAGTGGTTTAAAAAGTGATCAGTCAGCGCAGTGTAACCGCCTGTAGGCGGGTTAACATAGATTTACAGGGTTAGTTCAACATCATAGCAACAACCTCCTCCATTACAAAGACACACGACGTCAGTTGTGCGATACATTTTCATAACGTGAACAAATAAAAAAATAAAACTCGATTCAGACTATTTTTAGATGTCCTGAATCGTTTCTAGTACAGAATGACTCAAAGACGAAAGACAAGAGCATTGGTTTGAGACGTGCTCACCCTCTCCCGACAGTGATTGAAGGCCGAAACAGAAACAGTTGAGTCTAGACAATAAACTGAGACTTCAGAGTAATACTGACACGGTGTAGAAGCAAAGTCAGCGTCTCTTCTGTCTTAGGAAACTCTCTTAGTTCCAGGATCCTGATGACAATATTTTATCAACGATTTATTGAGTCTGTGCCAAAGCCTGTAAATAAAAAGTGGACGTAGTCACCGTGACGTCAGCCGTTGGCAAGTACCTGCAACGCTGGCATGAAAGAGGTTTCTCGAGAAGAAAGAGGTTTACTGCCAAACAAAAGACGCCGGATCTCTCCATGCTTCCTGACTTCGTTTTCATATTCAAATCTTTACCACTCAGCTGCTCGTCATGACATGTTTGCAATTAGACGTATTATCAGTTCATGTTGGTCCCAGATGTGACTGTAGGCCATTCGTAGTTTACCGCGTGATGCAGTTCATCTGATCTCAGAGGTCTGAGTTACACGTCAGTCCCTTCGGACGAACAGCAGCGCTAATTAGCACCCCGCTGAGACCGAGACGTCAAACTGGACCATCGCAGGATTTACACAGCACATGTGGATCTTATTCTCAACTCCACCGCAGATGATACAACAGAGCTTTTGAGAATTAGACTTTGGAATTTGGTGGTGAGCGGCTGTTGATGAAAGACAAAAAGTAAACAACTTCAAAGTGCTGCGTTTCATTTGTGACCGCAAACAAGCTGCGTCGGATCCAAGCGGACTGGTTCCAATCAGACGTGAATGTTGAGCTGCAACCTCAGAAAGAGGAAATCTTACTTCCTCACTGCAGGACTTAAAGATGTCCGTCACGACTACATATTGTTAAATTAAAGCACACTGCCTCAAACTGCGTTTAATGTTTGCAACAGCCAATCAGAATGCAGAGATCATGTCATGTGACTTTCAGTTGGGTACTAATAAGACCTCTTGTTCCCTTGCGATCAGCTGATGGTGAAAACAATAATGTAAAAAAAAATAGCTTGTTACATGGAAGTGTTGTGAAGCTTCGTGTGCGTTTTAAATGTTAATATTAAAGGTGCTTAAAGGTGCTTAAAGGTGCTGAAGGAAGAAAGAAAAAGAACAACTTTTCAGTGAAGTAGAAGACATGTAGTGTCCAGCAGCTACACTTTTTAATATTTGCATATTGATCGATTCTGGATTAGTAGATCAGCCTTTTTGTTAAAGTGGGAAAGCGATATTTACACTAAGATTTTGTGATTTTTGTCTTCCTTATCTTCTTAGAACGAGTACGAAGCAACAACATTGCTGTGTTTGCATATTATAATGCAGACGTTAGTCCTGTAAAAAATCTCAAGTAGTAAATGTTACGCGGACAAGTCATGGACGGGTTGGGAACCACAGATTTAAGGATCGAATATAAAACTCTGTGTGTACGCTTGGTTGTATTTGAAATGTTTCTGAATCAAAATAAAGAAACATCACAAGAACAACCACCATGTGACCTCACCTGACAGTGATGATCTGTCCGGTGTCCAGGGCGATGTCGTTCATCTGGGCGATAAAGATGGCCGCCACGGCCTCATACAGCGCCGTGCCGTCCATGTTGATGGTGGCGCCGATGGGCAGCACGAAGCGAGTCACGCGCTTATCAATCTTCAGATTCTCCTCCAGGCAGCGGAAGGTGACGGGTAACGTTCCTGCGCTGAGAGAAGAAGAAGGCACCGCACGATAAAAGAAAGGTGCAGACGGACAGAGGACAGCAGCAAAGTGATATAAAATAGGTAGACAGGTGGTGAAAGACAGAAGGGCGGAGGTGAGGAGCGAGGTGAGGGGGTGAAGTTGCGGTCGAGACAAAAAGAAAAGTGGAAATTTGAGTCGGCCGACAGCCTCCTGACAGCTGGCGTAGGCCACTGTTGCAATCCTCCGACATGTGAATTAAAGGAATTTGATTCCTGGCCCTGCTAAGCTCGGGTCATAATATAATTAGAGAAAACGTTGATAGGATTACCCGTTTTCACTAAAGCCTCGGTAATGTGCCAAAATGACAGTTGGTTTCAGTGGCGATGCAGACTCCCGGGCAGGCCGAGCCAAGCCGAGCCGAGCCGAGCCGAGCCGGGTCGAGCCGGGCCGAGCCGAGCCGGGCCGAGCCGAGCCGGGCCGAGCCGAGCCGGGTCGAGCCGGGCCGGGCCGGGCCGGGCCGGGCAGGACACGGCGGGACCAGTGTGGCTGCTGACGGCTAATCCCAAAAGGCTTAGACATTTACAACCCTGGATCTGTCTGACATGGACTTGTCCATGATAGCCTGTGCTTACACACATTTGGCTTCCGCTGTCCTGATTCGTCTGCGTAAATACTAAAATGTTTCGCCCTCAGCCGTTTCAGATTCAACCCAAATAGCTGAAAAGCGAGCAGCAGGCTACGCCGATCAATCACAGCAGCTACTGCAGCTGCTCGAGGGATAGATGTTGAAAACAGAAACATGTGACACACGTGTTAACACATGCCCAAACAGAGAACCTACACACACACACACACACACACACACACACGCTTCCTGCAGGCTGTCCTACCTGCTAGCAGTGCCCAGAGCCGTGATCCAGGCCTGAAAGATCCCTTTGTAGAAAGTAAAAGGGCTTTTTCTGGTGATAGCGAAGAATATAGCAGGAAGGATCAAGCCGCCGTGGATCATCAGGCCCACCATGACGGTCACCATGTACATGCCCAGCTGCCTGGCCACGATCTCCAGGTTCCCGATGTCTGCGATCTTCCCCGCAATCAGGGAGGCGATGCCGATAGGAGAGTACCTGAGAACAGCGTTAGGAGGAATGATGTCTCTATGAAGGGCTCATTTGCATCAACACATATCTCTGTTCTTATTTATTTACATCTGTTTTTGTGTTGTATTATTGTTGTAAAGCAGCAAATATTCAAATGTATCATTTATTGCTTGAAAAACGATTTAAATAATGAATAATGAAACCTGAAAATGAAAGTTGAGGATGCTTCTCATTTTCATCTTAGTTGCTAAAAAGCTCATTAATATGAGTCAATTCATGATTTTGATAATCAATTATACGTAATGTTTTGGAGCAAAAAAAGCCAAATATTTTCAAGATGTTTCATGATATCGCCTCAATTTCCCCCACTTTTAGAAGACTTAACGATTAATGATGAAATTGATCATTAATCACGGCCCTAGAAAGCATATTATCTGCCACCTGGAAGCGTTTATCAGTTTGAGACGAGATGAAATGTCAGGCCAACACCTAAACCCGTCTTCATTGACTGTGGAAGGAAGACTTTTCTCTTCGGAAGGACTAAACACATTCTTGGATCTCTGGTTTCCAGCTCCGGCGTGCAGTTGTTCCCCTCCATGAATACAGAGCGCTGTGTTAAAGCGTGAATTAAGTCGGTGTTCCCCCTCTAGCCCTTCCTCCTGGGCCGAGTCAAAGCGGCGGGCCTGCTCTTCTCCCAGGTCAGCTGCGTGCTGCCCGAACCCCCCGGGCCTGGCATTCAGGGGACAGCTGTTTGCCGGAGCATGCCGCGTGTATGAATTGATGGATGTCTTCCTCGTATGATACGTGTTTTTGTATACACTGGACTCTGGTGTCTGGCGAGCTCCGTGGGCCCGTGAGTAATCTGTTTATACTGGGAGAGCGATACGAACAAGGACGCAATTCCTTTGGTGTCCAGCTGCACATGTAGATGTCCTCGGAGGGCTGCTGCAACACAAGCATCCTGCTGTTTCTCTTCCAGCCCCCCCTCCACCATCCCCCGCTCTGAGTGCCACTACTCTGTCTTTCTCTGCGCGTCCAGCCGGAGTCCTGCGAAGCCTCAAGGAGTGCACTGCTCTCTGAAGACGTGCTCTCACATGCATCTTTCCACCATCCCTCCCACCCGCATCTGCTTTCTGCCAAAGTGGCTCCACTGCCGTCGGTGGATCCATTACATGTTGGACATCTTCCACCCGACTCCCCTGGGAGTCCGCAACATTGTTCCGGGACCCGACTCCCTGCTACTCCCCAGCATACCACGGACTCCAGCCATGTGCCAGGGAAACCCTCGCTCTCTTCCCATCTGTCCGTGTCCTTCACTAACACCTAACACCCTTTCTCCCTCTTCCTCTTCATCTCCCTCCTCTTCAGTCTTCCATGTCCCGACACTGGGGCTCGTTCCCACAACATGCCTCGTCTACGCCGTCTTCGCCTTATCCATCACGTCACTGAGCTCTGTGTGTGGCATCTTCAGAGTGTCAAAGCAATGCGAACAAAAACAGACACACATGTTGTGCAAAACAAGACACTGACCACATGATCATGGAAACCATCGTCATGATAATCTCGTTGAGGATGTTGAAGAAGTCGCACATGGTCTTCCCCCGCTCGCCCATCCTGCTCATGCAGATCCCAAAGGTGATGAAGAAGCCGATCAGGCCTGGAGGAAGACACAAAGCAGCGCGTCAGCGGGAAACCGCACTGAGAGTCAGGAAATAAAAGCGGCCCCCGCCCGTCGACTCACCGAGGACGTTCATGCCCCATTTGTACTCCAGTTTCTTCCTGTTCACTAAGATGGGCTCGCTTTGGTTTGTAGCCGGGACCGGCAACGTTTTCAGCACCGTCTGAACCTGGAGGACGACGTTTCAGAAGGTTATTCTCTCAGTTTGATATGACACAGAAAGAAGGTTCATGGTCCCTAAAGCAAGAACAAGCATGAAATACAAAACATGGGTCAGGTGGAATTCATTACCGGTGCATTGAAGTCATTTGTTCCATTCAGTAATTTGATTCAATAAGATGAGCTCTTTTGTTTGTTGTGTTTATGAGGCTATAATGTGTATCAGAAGAACAGCCAACGCTTATTCTCGTCTTAATAAGAATCACATGATAATAATTCACACAGTAAAACCCTGTTTTTGTAACTCGTATTGTTCGTGAGCAAACTAGATCTTGGCAGCGGTGCAGCACACCCAGACTTGTGTTTTAAAGAAAAGGCCCAACGGGGAACAAGAGATTCTCACATGAAGAAAACAAAGAAGAGGGACAAGAGGGTTAAAAGGGGAAGGACGATTCCTTCCTGTAAAAGCAATTACGCCTTTTTATGACTTCAATGAATCCCCCCATGAGACAAACAAAAGAAGCAGTAAAACAGAGACGCAGACAGGAGAGAGAGAGAGCGAGAGAGAGAGAGAGAGAGAGAGAGAGAGAGAGAGAGAGAGAGAGAGAGAGAGAGGAAGTCTGTAAGCTGGTGCTCAGCGACTGTGGTAAATAAAGATGTAGCATTACAGATGTAAAGAGATTAGCAGCAGCAGAACGGCTGAAAATCAACCCGGTCCGACACAGACGACTTCTTCTAATCATTCAGACACACAGGCATGGCAGCGCCAAGAGAGGGGGGGGGGGGGGGGGGGGGGGGGGGGGGGGTCGTGATTGAGACTCGGATTATCGTTTAAAAATGATCAGCTTGGATAAACAGTATATCGTCAACCACCATTAGCTAACTGACCGTTACTGTAACTGAAGACGGAGGATCACAATTCAGCTTCAGTGCTTCTGATGTCTCACCTTTTTATCGTGTTATATATTCCTTTCATAAATTATCACTTATCACTCAACACAGGTTTCAATTAATGATTGTTTGTATTATTTCATTTCCATCTCAGTTTACGGCTTCTTTTGTCTAAACAGCAGTAATTCAAACTGCAATGCTATTAAATGAAAAGAGCCTTAAATGTCATTGTTTTATTCTCGGAGCTCTGCTTGTATTTGCTTTAATCAAAACTTCTGTAACATGTATATGAACAGAAGGCAGCTTTGGACTTCTTTGGACCTTTTTGTGGTCGAAACCCTTTGAGTTAATCATCCTCTCACTCATCAGACACATGCAGAACAACTTGTGTCTGGGGTTTGGGGGACGACCAGATCCTCCAGAGAATCATTAACAACTCTCTGTAGCTCCTTCATGCTGTCAGACCGCTCAGTTAATACTTTCTGCTCTGTGGTGGCTTTGTTTTGTTTCGTTCACATAAAAAGGTCTTTCCAATAGTTAATGCAATGAAAATATGAGAGTTTGGCTGACAGTTGTTGACGAATCAATCTCAACTCACGGTTAATTTAGTGGTGGTGGAGCTTTAGATCAGTGGTCTCCAACCTCTTTTGCTTGTGAACCATTAACATACTTGCAACCCTCCATCACGATGTCTTTGAGATGTGAGCACTTTAGTCAAAAATAGATCGTTTTCTATAATTAAAGTCTTTCATTTGACTTTGTTTGAGGACCAAAGTGATAAAACACAACAGTCATTCTTGAAAAAAAGATCTGAGAAAAGTCGGAATGATGAAACATTATTATGTAGCAGAATTTCCTTCCCCGGTATTCATCTCACGTCCTCTTAGATTCATCTTGCGACCCCCTGTGAGGGTCCCGATCCGCAGCTTTGAACCACTGCTTTAGATCATATCACATGATCTTCATTAGCACAGAGTTTGATGCTTAAATTTACATTTGTCTGACCACAAGAAGGACTTCTCGTCCTTCTTGACCTTCCTCTGCTGATGAGGATCATGTGATATGACCAAAAGCTCCAGAAAGCAATTAAATAGACCTTTTTTATCAACAGCTGAATAAACTTTGAACCTACTGGATTGTACTGAATGTTACTTCTTTAAAGCTTTTTGAACATCATCTTCAGGATAAATGATGCAGATTTCATTACAGGATTTATAGCCTGACATACTTAGAACTTCAATCATGCTGGACCAGTACTGGCCAACTTGTCCTTCGTCCCATATCTGTTACATTTGTATTTTGATGCACACCACCCTAAAGTGTGCACGAATGAAGACTACTATAACGGTTCCAGAGACACGTCTCAGATGCTGAGGCTACCTGTTGGAAGCAGGCCTGCACCAGGTTCTCAGGGAAGAGGTTTCTGAGCAGGTCCAGGAAGGCGTCTAAACTGCTGACCTCCTGGTTCTTCGGGGCCGAGGTTGACGATTCTCCCCTCAGTTTGGGGTTCCCCGGGTGGATCCCCAACACCAGGATGACCCCGAGGACGGCAGCGATCATAGTGGTGGTCATGTAGTACACCATGGCTCGACTACCCATCCTGCCACTGGAGCGGGCGTCTAGACCAGCCAGCCCTGAACGAGACAGACGCCCATCAGTGTCATCGTTACACAAAACTGCTCTTAATAATCACTTCAGAAGGTTAACCTGTGTACAGATCCCATGATGATATTTAGCATTTTAGTGTTACACACTTATTTACGTGTTAGCGTTTAGCATGCAATGTTTTGTTAGCCATAGAACCAGCAGTACATATAACATGCTAACATAAGAATGTACAGTTAGCATGTTATGCTTACATTTAGCATGTTACATTTGGCATTGTCTCTTGATACCACGTACAGTTAGCATGGTAATATGCAAATGTTTAGCATGTTAGTGTAACGAACATACAGCATGTTAGCATTTAGTAGGCACCGTTAGCATTACTCTCAAAGCACAGCTGAGGCTCACATGAATTTGGTCAATATCTTGTTTTCAATGAAGAAAAACTTTCAATAAAATGGCACATTTGGGATTTAATGCCAGCTGGCTGTAGCTACAAGATTTCTCTTAAAATGCTTGTAGAAAGCTAAAGTTTAACATTATGATTTTAGTTTGATATATATGTTCATGCTCATCGTGGACCAATGAGTTGAGAAGTTGGAATGAATGTCCAATATTTGTGGACATATTACACTCTCAGAGAAAACATGACTTCCTGTGTGTCTGTGCAGGGACACACCTGTGATGAGGCTGGAGATGATCAGAGGCAGGATGAGCATCTTCAGCATCCTCATCAGGATTTCTCCAGGGAAGGAAACCAGCGTGAGGGCGGAGTTGTCCTTCACCGACAAGTACCGCAGCAGCATCCCAAACAGCACTCCCATGACAACGCCTGAGGAGAGGAGAGGAGGGGAGGGGAGAGGAGAGGAGGGGAGAGGAGAGGAGAGGAGAGGAGGGGAGAGGAGAGGAGAGGAGAGGAGGCAAGGAGAGGGGAGGGAATGGGGGAGGAAGGGAGAAAAAAGGAGAGGAGAGGAGGAACGTAAATAAAGGAAGGGGAGAGTTTAAATAGCAGATACTGTGTGTTCTTGGTTAACTGTAAAGAAAATGAAACTTTGTTCAAATTATCAGCCAAATATGAGAAATATCTAAAACTCTGTAGTTTGAACCACATGTTGATAGATGTTTTTGAGGACTCTACTTCTTCTACTTCTCTTCCCTCGCCAAAAAAAGTGTTGTCTTACATCTGACATGTAAGACGTCTGACTAATGAGATCCGTCCACTTTAATGTAAACGGGTTTAAATCTGGGTGACAAATGACAAACAAAAATAACACACTTCTCTACTTTGCAGGGCCTTTTCTTTGACAATGTAGAAACATACCAGAGTGTTTACAGAGGAAGACTAAAGACAACAACAAGCCACAGACGTCTCATGGGGAAATGATCACAGACTCTGTACATCAAGTGTGTTTATACATATATATTGTGTGTATATACAGTATATTCTGCAGAACAAAATGCTATAACAATAAAACTGACCGCAAATGGAATTCATTTTGGGATGTTAAATGAGGAGAGGAGGGGAGAGGAGAGGGGGGATAGGAGGAAAGGAGAATAAAAGAGAGGAGGGGAGGCAAGGTGGGGAGAGGAGAGGAAAGGGGGAAATAGAGAAGAGGAGGAAAGGAGAGGACGGGAGAGGAAAGGGGAGGAGGAGAGGAAAAGAGAGGAGGGGAGGAAAGTAGAGGAGAGGAGAAGAGGCAAGGAGAGGAGAGGAGAGGGGAGGAGAGGAAAGGGGAGGAGAGGAGAGGAGAGGAAATGAGGAAAGGAGGGGAGGTAAGTAGAGGAAAGGAGAGGAGATGAAGGTTGAGGAGAGGAGGAAAGGAGAGGAGAAGAAAGGAAGAGATAAAAAAGGAGAGGACAGGAAATAAAGGAAGGGGAGAGTTTAAATAGCAGATACTGTGTGTTCTTATCACTGTAAAGAAAATGAAAATGATCAGCCAAATATGAGAAATATCTGCAGACCCTCTAGTTTCTAGTTTTTTGAGGACTCTACTTCTTCTACTTCTCTTCCCTCACAAAACAAAGTGTTGACTAATGAGATCCGTCCACTTTAATGTAAACGGGTTGACTTGTAATCTGGGTGACAAATGACAGACAAAAATAACACACTTCTCTACTTTGTAGGGTTGTTTTTTTTTACAGAGGAAGACCAAAGACAACAACGAGCCAGAGACGTCTCCTGGGAAAATGATCACAGACTCTGTACATCAAGTGTGCCTGTTAATACTTTCTGCAGCACAAAAGGCTATTTTCTGAACAATAAAACCACGAATGGAATTCAATTTGGGACGTTAAATTAAGTTAACCAAAAGCTTTTTCTTCACTTTCATTCTATTTTCTTTAACAAGTACAATACAGCTTTCACCAGCTAATGGAAATGTGCTGCAGTTACACACCGAATAGCGTAATAATAGAGAGTTTCCCGGTCCGTGCATACCGAAAACGGTGAGTGCCAGCAGCAGGTTGTGGGTGTTGCGGCTGCAGTGGCCTGCATCTTTGTACGCAACGTCTGTGTTGTCATCTCGCTGGCTTTCCTCTTTCTCCTTCTTGTTTGCGTTGGACTGCTTTGTCATCCTGCCTGTGGAGACGGTGGGATGAGATGGGGTTTAACTGCTGCTGTGGAAAAAAACCCCAAAACATGCTTCAACATCCTTCAGCACACGCTGGCCTGCACAGCGTTCAGTGCCGGTTAAAGATGTGCTCTTCAACTGATTCATCAAATGTGAAGACGCTGGATTGTTCATAGACTCATCTTAACAAAGCGTTCGTCCCCAGTGGCTAGTGAGGGTTCACATAGTTGCCATTCTGGCTGGCTGACTCTGAAAAAGGGGGTTGAGGGAAGACCAGGAACAGGAATGTTCTTTGAGCACTTGGTTTGGGTTCATAAATGGAAACTGCTAGAATGGTAATACTACACAATATGGAGTCGCTGACATTGCAGAGATATAGCTGATGAGTGAGTCAGTTAGGAGCCGTGAGATGTGGCCCCTGGCTGTCTGACTATCTGGTCGGAGGGGAAGTTACTTACTGGTGGAAGACTAAGAGCCTGCAGCCATGCGAGCTGCTGTGTGAAGCTGTACTGAAGGGAGCAGCGGTGCTTTGATGCTAAATGCTAACAGCACTTCAACATGCTCACAATGCTAACAGGCTGATGTCCAGCAGGTACAATGTTTACCATGTTCAACTTCTTAGTTTTTTGCGAGTTAGCATTCTACATTTGGTAATTTTGACTGAATTTGAAGGTATTTGGTCGTAAATAAAGTATCAAACAAATGACAAATCGCAAAATTATGACATGATGATGGCACAAAATGTGAGGTCCTGAGGAGAACAAGACTATTTGTAAGAAATTTACATCCATCAAACAGTTGTTGAGACATTTCTCAAAATCACAAACGTAATCCGCATGGTGGTGCTAAAAGGATTCGTCGTCTAAGAATCGTATATTTAGCTTTCACACGGCGGCTGGATTCTCGCAATGTCACAAGATCATTTGAGAATCGCAGATCTTGTCAGGCCTCGAGTAATGTGTTCTGTAATGAGTCTGGTGAGGAAAGAGCACGGACCAATCAGCATCCTGTGAGGAGAGACTGGTAGCTATGGGCGAGTTTTAGGTGTGTGAGACGATACAGAGAACCGACTGTTTGTTCTAAGCAACAATGGGTTTCTGAAGGGGTTTAGCTGCTACAATAGCCTCAGTTATATCAGAACTGGAGAGTATTTTCTCCATTGAAGGAAGAACAAAGAACGGCACTGAAGGCTAATTTCAAAGGAAAATATGTTTTCACTATCTCCCAACTGGCTTCAATAAGGGTTTGAGTTGGTTTGACAGATGGTTCATCCAATCACCTGCCAAGTATTTTTTTGAAAGCGCCTGCACTATTCCAAACAGTTTCCAATGACGGCTTCTCAGATGGTGTAACAAACCATCTGGCGGGTCAGATGGACCATAAATATCTTGATAAGACAATGTTCTGCAAATCCAACTTGTAGATATATTTCACTGGATAAGTGAAGCTTTTGACCTGCTGGTGGCGCTAGACGACAAGTCAAGGAATTACTGAAATCATTAGGATTTATCCTCTTGGCAACTTGAACATTTATATCCAGTTTCATTGCAATCCATCCAATAGTTGTTGAGATATTCCACTAAACACCAAAAACTTATGGTGAGACTATGTTTGCAGAAAAGGTCATGGCTTTCTATCCAATGGTGGTTGAGCTATTGCAGTCTGATCCAAAGTGGTGGAAGGTTCAACCGACAGTCACGCTTAAAGCAACAGCACTGGCATTGCTGAAAAAGATAATCTGACATTGATGAAATTCAAGTTTTGTATCTGTCTGAATGCAATTCAGCAGCATGAATAATCAGAAAGGATGCAGCTAAATGCTGAAAAAGGTAAGAAACATCAACCTGATTCTTCTACTTATGAAAGTCCACATCCATCATTTTAAAGTCACCCTAAAGCCACATCACTGCTTTAAGTTCGCAAACAGCCAGCTCCAATAAGCAGCCGCCAACTGTTACTAATCATCCGTCAAAGTCTACTTTAGCTCCTGTGTGGTAACACAGGATCGGTATGGAAGCAATCAAATTTTCCTCCGAGGCAAAGTCATCACCTTCAACACGAAAGAAAGAGTCAACCAATAAGAATGTGTCCACTGTCCAAAAGCACGTTTCTACTCAACGGGGACCCCGCCGCCAACATCTCTAAACATTAATCGTATATAAACACATCTTGAGAGCGGCGCAGCCACGCCGAATCCTTGTCAGAAGTATGAATGTCACGTTTACAAACAGTCTGACTCAGTGAGACAATCGCAATCAGACATGATTATAATCCATCAGCTGAGCGGAGAGCATTTTCTGCAGCGGTGGGGAAACAGTTGGAAAAAAAGAAAGAAAAAAAAGTACATTAGACAAGGGGATCGCAAAGAAATGTAACCTACTAGTTGGTCTGCTGTCACGCTTTCACCTCCACTCTCTGGCCATATCGCTGCCCCCCCTTCTAGTCTATGCAACAGTCGCCCGTCCAGGCACAAAGACGGATCGCCGGCGTGATCTGAAATTGTATATTTTGGGGGCGGAGAATGTCCTGCTAGGTTTCAATTGCAAAGATATAATCCTCGGTGAGCGGAGCGCGGAGGAGAGGAGGGGGAGGATGTTCCACTGTTACAGTCTTCACAAATCCTCTTTTCAATCCTTATGTCATTCTCAGCATCAACACTGTTCGGTAACATCAGTCGACCACATTCGAGATGTAGCTGTCTAATAGGGGAAGGGCTGGGGGGGAATCACCCAAACAAAACCTGCTGGACAAACTCAAAATTGAGGTCATCAAGGCGGGGTAAAGGCTGCTTTGCTTAATACTTTTGACAACGCGGGTAATTCTGTTCCAACATGTACGGAAAAGGGTCACGAACTTCCTAATATACGATTTGGTATCATTTAAAAAATGGGAATGCCAGTACCCTTAAATGATACCAATACCTACAACAGTTCCCGCTGATATTGCTGTTGCAGAAGTGCACCGCCCACCCTCCGATTCCCCCCCCCCAAGGTTAAAACAGTTACGTCAGCACTGTTGCCGCACTTCGCGCTGTTCGCACCGTTAGCTGCTAGCGGCCGGCTCAGACATCTCTGTGTTCAGGGCCGTGTGCAGGCAGGCGCTCTCGGCTGGATGGGTGGTGGCTGATGCGACTTTGCATTAAGTCCAAGAACTTTTGTGATGATTGGCTACAAGCAAAACCATGCATTGTCTAGATCCGTGCACAAAACAGAACAATCATAGGTATCGTTCGATTTGAGTTTCCATGCTACTTGGTACCGGGTTATTTTGGGCCATACCTTCAAGGTATCGAGATAAGACCCCCAGCCCTGTGTACATGTGTAAAGCAACTTAAGCCCCAGTCACACGAGTCACAGTAAGAATAAGGATGATTAAACCTTTGTTCCCTCAGCAGGTCAGATGGAGGCCCTGAAATAATAAAGCAACAGCATGTGTCCTGCGAGGAGGGCGGCGCAGAGGAGTATAAGCTGCAAGGACACAGTCAGGGACCTGAAGCTGCTCTGCAAATCTGTCTTCCTTCCCCAACAGGCAGATTATTTTCCTGCTCCAGGAACTGTCAAGAGCCGCCTCAAGACGAAACATAGCTGGCCTCGAGGAACCAGCTCCAACTGCGCTGTCCCGATGGCAATTACAACTGAGGGAAACAGAAACTACTTACAGCCTTGTTGGGTTGAATTTCACTCCTTCATTTCTAACGACTTGCTTGAAAAACGCAGGAAACAGATGCCAACCAGAGAATCAGAGCAACAGCCAGGCGAGGAACGAACGACTGTTACGTCATATTACTGCCCAGCATCCCAAACAAAACACAGCAACTAAAGTCAGCGGGTTCAGACTCTTTGGTCAGGCAGCTTAGAGTAAATCCTGGATTTCGTAGCAACATGACACAGGTATTACTACTCTGCCAGGTAGGCTGTGGACCAGGAGGCATTCCCCCTTTGAAGGGAAGCCCAGTCTTTGAGAGGGAGCTCTGAGAAACACATGTTAGTGATGAGAGCTGAAAGCAGGGGGACTTCAAAGTGAGTCCAGCTCAGGGGCAAAGAAACAAGGAAGCAGCTCCTGCTGGCTTGGTGGTGATGGCGTAGATGTTTTCGTGCCCTCGTGCGCCAGACAGAAAAGTCTCCCACAGTGACTCTCTGAGTGAAGCAGACTGGATAAACATCAGGGTCCTCAATGTAAATACTCTCAGTCCATCAGCCATGTGATGGCGACCTTATGCAGTGCGTGATAACCATCACAATCAGCCTCCACACGCAGTCATGTACTTACGACACATCTTCTTAATCGTCATGGTTTCCGGGACGGCCGGCCCGCCGATGACAGAATGAGTTAATCTCCCAGAAGAGAAGGCTCTTTGATTGCTGTGAATGAGCCCAAGCTGCTGGAGATGGAGGTGCACATACCATCAGAGCAGCACACGGCGGACTCCGGCAGTCCGGCTGTTAAAGGCTTGTCAGTGTTAACCCCCCCCGCCCCATCCTCAGATCCACATTAATGATCCGACCAGGTCACCCGCCAATCGCTGATGTGGATTCAAGAGATCAAACAGATGCACGTTGGCTATACATACACTTATACCTCCCCCTCCAACTCCGTCTGCCTGCCTCTGATCTGACCTCAGGTATTACAGGAAGTTTCCATAGCGGTGATCGAAATCAACACAAAACGATGACTGTATGTATTCTGTATGTACACCACTTATTTAGCTGATACTATTAGCCGATACGCCGATTAATATACATCTGTGGTCTGGCTTCAACTATTCGTTGTGTGCGTCAGGATTATAAATCTAGTTTTAAACAAAATCATTCAATTATTTCAAAAATCGATCCGTCGTTTCAGTCATTTTTCAAGCAAAATAGTGAAAAAATGTAAAATCATTCTCTGTTTCCAGCTTTTCACGTGAGGTAATTTGCTGCTTGTCATAATTCATCATAAACTGAATATCTTTTGGTTTTGGACTTTTGGTGGAACAAAGCATTTGAAGAAGTCACTTTGGAGTTATGGGCAATTTAAAAAAAGAAGACATTTCATAGACTAAACGATTCATTTGGGGAACATAATTGTTGGCGTCATCCCTAAATTAAAATCATTTTAGACAGTTTAACACTAGAGAACATGGCATTAGTGGAAGTTAATATGCTGCCAGTGGAACATCAAAATGACCAAAACAATAAAAACTTGACGTAATTGATTTTACCTTGAGATTATTATACGTTCTTTATATTTACAGATCAACACTAAGCTGCTCAGTGAAGAGGTCTGTAAATCAACACGTTGTACTGACGTGTATGCGTGTTTGTAACTTTGTGCGGGTGTCTGTGTGTCTCAAAGGATTATTTTCAGGGTTGATTGTTTGGTGTGAGCTTTGCAAAGGGATCGTGATATAATCCCCCCCCCCCCCCCCCCCCCCCCATCCTCCCCATCGTTCTGCAGCGGGAGATGAGGATGGTCACTGCAGCTCTACAATGCTGCACTACAACACACTCGTCACATATCAAACACGCATACAGCTGGAATGAATGCAATTAAGAACAAATAAAGCACTAATAGACACCGACTATGAACACTGCACTTTTAAAAGCGAGCAATTTCAGCATGCACCCTGGCATTTTCAAGTTATATTGTCATTTTTTCAGTTTTAATGCAGTTCATATACAAAACATAGTTACAATTAGTAGATATTATTCAACCGGCAATTCTCCAATCCAATTTGGGTTCCTCTAGCTGCAGGTTCCTTACAGATCCGGTTCTCCATCGGTAAAATATTCTGAAGTCTGTTTGTGTTTGCTGGTATCGACAGTATGGAAGCAGAACAACGACATGATTCTAGTTGAATCGGAACACATTTCCTCTATAAATATCAATAAGGGCATAGAAACATAACTTTCTCTCTCTCTCTCACACACACACACACACACACACACACACAAAGATCAAAGCAGAGCTGCATCTAATTCCTCCGTCATATGCACAACTGCCACAAAACACGTGTGCTGCCTGCTTCACCAGACTGCTGCAGCAGGAGGTTGGACAGTGCGTATTAACCCTTTCACTGAAGGTCAGAGTCGATCAGATGTGGACGACTCGGCTCCGTCGTGACCACACGTGGGTCCAATACGTGCCCTCACTTGTTGTTACGCCTTACGATGTATTTGCTGGCCGGCTTTTGACTGACACCAGGACAACAGATCACATGACCGGTTTTGTTTTGGGATTACGGTTTCACTGGATACAAACAGACGTCATGGCCGGAGCTTTAAAACGTCTCTCAGTCAAAATTAAAACTGAAAAGATTATGAAAGGAATCAGATTTTGTATTAAGTCAAATTTGATCAATTCTGTTACACAATTGATTTAACATTTTAGCATTAAATACCGTCGATTTGTGGACATGTGTGGTAAAATATTTGGTCAACGTCAGCGTTTGGGTCCAAAAGTCCCAAAACCCAAAGATATTTAATTTACAAGGATATGAAGAGAGAAAAGGAGCAGAGCATCACACTGGAGAAGCTGGACTCATCAAATGTTGGGGTCAATTTTTGCTAAACTTAATAAATACATTTTTTTTATTTTCTGTAATTGATTAATGAAGACGGAGCCAGAAAAACCTTCAGGGAGCAGATTTGTGTGTGTGTGTGTGTGTGTGTGTGTGTGTGTGTGTGTGTGTGTGTGTGTGTGTGTGTGTGTGTGTGTGTGTGTGTGTGTGTGTGTGTGTGTGTGTGATTGTCAGTATTTGAGATTGGAGGGAGTGTGAGTGAGAGAAAACATGAGCTTGTGTGTGTGTGTGACTGACTCTGCATCTGTGTGTGTTTCCACACATGTCAGACCCTCCTCCCCCTCCTCCCCCTCCTCCCCCCTCCTCCTCTCTCGGACGATAATCTGAGTGTATTAATCTGTTGTTTGAACTCCTTAAGCACAGACTATCACATCTGCTCTCTTCACCCTCCTAAAGCTCTACTATTTATAAACTTTCTCCCCTCGCCTCCTTTCTTTTCTCCCCTTCTTTCTGTTTCTCTGCAGCAGCAGGACTGAATTTCACAGCTCATTCCCTCCGTACAGTAGATCCATCTTCTCATTTGGCCAACAGACGCCTTGGAAACTCCTTAAAGCGAACGGATGCTGATGATAATGTCCAAACAGCAGGTTTAAGAAGGGAAAATCAACAGTTAACTTAACGCCAATAACTTAACACTCATTCAAAATGACTGCAAACTGAACAAATGTCTCCGAGCCAATAATCAGGAGAGATTGAGCTCCAAACAATGAACGCGATCCAGCCTGAGACACCAAACACGTCAACGCTGTCAAAGGTGACGAACGGTCCGAACCATGTGTCAGCTGGGAGTGAATGGGAGCAGGCTGAGGGAGGAGGGGAGGAGGGGGGGGGGGGGGGGGGGGCGACCGGGCTTACCTGCTGTGTGTCGCTGTCTCCCATCCGACAAGAGCGAGGCATCGGGAGAGGACACGGACGAGAGGAGGGACGCGGAGACGCAGAGGGAGAGGGGACGGAGAGTCTTTGCGTCATCTGAGAAAATTTGCAGATTATTACAACAGCTTGGTGCTCTGAGCCTCCCCCTCCCTCCCCCCTCCCTCCCCTCTTTCTCCCTCATTCACTCACTTCCTCTCCATCACAGCTTTTTTTTAAATTAACCTTATTTGAACTGTTTGTTGTCAGTGATACGGGAATGCAGGCAGTGATGCAGGAAGCATGCTCTCACCAGGGAGGGGGGTAGTTAGGGACCTCCACCATCAGCAGAGGTGATGGTGGAGGGTGTGTGGGGGGGGGGGTCATGATGGTTACCCTCCCTACCACAGGAGGGCGCTATGACTCTGCACTGAGCGGGGACATCTGCACACTTGCCTCCCCGAGAGGGATCCTCTGCCAGGTATCGGTGTCAGCGTGGAGGCCCACTTGGGTGGAGCTGCGACATACTGTACATACAAGGGCCCCGAGCGTCTCCCGCGAAGCGTGACACTTTATCAATACGCAGAATTAGAAAATAACTGGGGAGGAAGTCGAGTAGTTTCAGGTTTGCCACACGGTGCTGCAGCAGGGAAGAATGTCGGGCCTATGACTCCATGGGCAGGGGGCCGGGATTGATTTATGAGCACAGCGTCTCGACTATCAAACACAATGTTGTGTAAGGACGGGCTGACTCCTTTAAATCCAAACTTAACTCTCAGTGAGCGGCTCATTCTTTCATTACTTCAGGCCTGTTGGGCCTCGATAAATCCATCGAGCCTCATTCCTACCGTCGTATGTTTTGCTGTCGGCGCCTCGTTTCCAGATGTTTGGATCTGGATCTTGGTCCTCCCTCTTGGGCTCTCGCCCTCTTGTGTGTCCTCTGTCCAGGTCCTCGTGGTGGACGGCGGGCTGGGAGGTTTGGGTCTCGTCTGTTTGGGAGACACCTGGAAGCTGCTCATGAAAGTCATCTATATTTTAGTCATCCTCATTGTGTACACTGTAACTTCATCATGTTGGTCGACTCTGTTGTCTGTCTGTTCAGAGTTTTTCCTGATCCGAAGCGAAGCTCTAAGGACAGATGTGTCGCATGCTGAACAGACTTTCTAGCTCCTTGATCCGTGTAAATAAAACTGACTCGACGTGAACTTCTGGTTTGATGTCATCGGTTGCCGAGTCTGTTCTAATTTGAATGCATTTACCAAATATTTAGGTCAGTAAGACTTTCATAATGTGTAAACACTTACTTTAACGCCCTCTATTTAGCATTAATAAGTAGAACATGAACATTCAACAAATGTTTATACGCTATATTGTAGTTATAATGAGTGTATTAAGTATTTGTCTCCTGTGAAGTCATGTTATATTGTTCAGCTGTACTTTACTATATTGTCATTCATTATCTGTTTCTACACCAGCTTCCACTTAGTGATGATTGTTTATCTGCTCATAACCACATTACTTCGAGCGTCTGGTTCATTTAATCACATTTGATTTCAGCCTTAAAGATCACAACTAACTGAGCAGTAGTTTAAGACCTACAACTGTAATTTAAACCTCGAATTACTTATTCATTCGCAGCCGGGCTCGTCTTCTGAGAGGGCTGATCTGAATGCTATTTCTAACAGATGCACCTTCATTAAAGTCTGATGCGTTGATCAATAATCACTGAGCAGACATTATAGAAGAACACTTTTAGTTTTCTCGTGATAACGGTTTTATTATTTCATCATCTCGAGATAAAGAAGTCATTAACTTGTGATCTTGAGATACAAACCTTTTTCTTTTATTTATAAAACTGCTTATAAATGCTAAATTGGGGGATTAGAAGTAAAGTGCTGCCATTTACTGCATCCGGTTTACTATCCAGCACTAATGCTAACAGAAATACACCTCCACGCACACTGTAACACACCGTGTGTCCCAGAGCGACAGATGGAGAGGGGCAGGACGGGGACAGGGGCTCTACAACGGGGCCGGTGCCTCCATTGTGCAGTAGGTGCGCTGTAAGTCTATCCTCTACTAATTGCCAGAGCAGTTCCAACACAAAGTCTGCCTCTGAAATCCAATCCGGCGGGGTGTTGTACAGTGAGTAAAGTTTACAATGTGTAACATTTTTCCTCTGGCAAGAAAAAAGGGACAAAAACGCGGCTCGTGGAAGAGGGCGAGGGGGACGTGGAGGACAGCGAGCGAGAGGACAGTGGGCTGGACGAGTGCAAAAACACAGGGAGGCAGTGGATTGTGTTGCCGAGGAGGAAGACGTAACTGTAAATAGATCATTCACTATTTAGGCTGCATGTCTCATCTCGGGGGGCCGTCCAGACTGCAACGGCTCGGTGACAAGTGAATGAAAGTGTAGCCGCCGTAGGTGGATGGAGGCCTGTAAGGAGACACTGAGGGGGGTGACAGATAAGGAGGCGAGGACCAGTGATTGAGAGGTGATCTGTGGAGGGAGAGAGAGAGAGAGAGAGAGAGGCGCTGTAAGAGGAGAGGGATCGGCGGGGGCAGACGATGTAAACAAGACGAGCAGAGTGTGTGCGCGGCGGCACGGTGGCGTCCAAATACTCATAAACTGACGGCGACCCGACCGGCTTCTACGCCACCGACGCCACACAGAGCAGCACGTCTGAACAGACAGACCTGGGACGGGGGGCAGACTGCCAGGTAATGCAGCGCAGCGCCAGTCTGCCTTTTTCTGCACCCATTGGAAACCTGTTTCTCGTTAAGCATTAAACAGAATTACCGAACTAAAGTCCTCCACTCCCCCTAATGAGGGGTTTGCAGCTCCGACGCTCTCGTGTTCCCTCTCCCTCCCAATCCGTTCCCCCAACGTCAACATTCCATACACTCATTTCAGTTCCACGCAGGAAAGGCTTGTAGGTGCATGTGTTGTTTGTTTTATCGGCGCAACATCGTGTGTATGCGTGCGCATACTTTTGCTCAGCGTGCACGTGTGTAGTGTGTGTGGTCTGGCAACAGAAGCTGATCCTCAGCCTCTTTCACATTTAGGAAGCTGTGAAATTTAATTTCAGGCTTGGGTTGCTTTTTCTGCACAATCCTCCACGTGTGCCAAATAAATAAATAAATATATATATATGTTTATATATATATATATATATACTGTATATATGGGGCAGTTGGAAAGCAGCTAAAGCGCTGCAGCCAGGTATGTTTAGGACAGACTGTGAGACAGACGGACAGACAGGAGGTGATGCAACCATCGGGGTCCGACCCCCCCATGTGAATGACCTCACCTTTGACCCTTCACCTCTTTACCACCATGGCTGCCGACTGGGGCATTTCCAGTAGGCTTCGGCTAATTGGGTCAGATTGCGCAGAGAGGAGCATTACGCCTGAAATTGGAAACATGTGCAGCTATACCTCAGTGTGTGTGTGTGTGTGTGTGTGTGTGTGTGTGTGTGTGTGTGTGTGGTAATAATGGCAGCGATGTTGGTGCAGCTCTTACTAGAGAGAGGTTTGAATTTAGGGAGGAGGGAGTGGAGTACGGTATGTGAGGCGAGTGATGGAGGGGACGATGAAAAGGATTGAAAATGTAAAACAAATTAGTGGGAGAGAATCAAAAGTGTGAGAAGATGGAGAAGAGGAGATGATGAAGGACCGACACACCGCGCTCCTCGGAGGAGGCCGAGGATCCGTAATTGAGGTCTGACGTCTGACTCGGTGGACAGACAGACTGTCGGACTCGCCCTGACAGCTCGGCTCAGCTATTTGCAGTAATTGCCCTAATAGCTACCTTCCAATTACGCTCAGATCCGAGTTTCAAGGGAAAAGGAGGAAGTCCAACGCCAGAGCAATACGTCGACGTGTGATGGCGCTCGCTGCGCGTGGGAAAGTGAAGTGACATCTGGAAATGAGAGTCGGTTGAACATGTCAGGATTGAAAAAAGGGGGATCGTGAGCAGAAGAAAGTGATTCTGGTGAAAGTGACATCAGCGCTACGAGACACAGCGAGTGACGTTGCCAGAGGCTTTGCAGGTTCCTCGAGCACAAAGCAGGCTCAGAAAGAGGATCACTTTTGTTTTTCGTGGGGCTTTAATAACCGAAAATCTGTTTGTCCTCAACGCAAATCACAAAAAAACAGATTCTCTGCATCGTATTGTGATTTAACTTTTAAGGCTTTTGGGGAATCTGGGATTTAGGAAGTCTTTTAAAGTGACGTGTGAGAGCATGAAGGAAAACTGGCACTGTGAACGAACCTTGAATAAACCTCGAGGGCTGGTTTGCACCAACAAGGACTCATTGAATCTAAGATTAGAGTTTAGCAAAAAAGTAAAATGAGTAAATCCAGATTTTAAATCTGTTGCACAATTAAAAACTAATCTCTGTTCGTTAAATCAAATTTTAAACCAAAATAAGAGTTTGGAGATGTTTGCTTACCCAAATTACAATACATTTTAAAATAAATAAATACATTTGCATATTGTCGGGAGAGTAAGTTCGTAGCGTCACGGTACTCGTTAAGACCCCACAGAGAAGCTCTAATTTCTCCTCGTTTGAGAAAAACTTGGCCGAATAAACGGAGCAATAAGGCCAACTACTACGATAAAAATAAGACTGTTAGACGACATTCAGCAGCAGCATCATAAAACTGTCACTTAACTTTCCTCAAGGAACTTGATGATTTGGCTCAATCCATCTGAAAAAGCAGCGATTTTACAAGTTAAACCTCCTCAAGTGGAAGTAAATTAATACTAGGATCACAAGTTCAGAGTAGAAACTAAAGAGAAGTTTAAATGTAATCTTTGATTTAAACATGATTCAAAGCTAAACGATTTAATCAGGTTTAAAAACAAATCCCTGTTGGTGCAACCCAGCGGCGATCTCCTTGATCGTGAAACGGTTCGTTTTGCATGTCTGAATGTGTGTTGTGTGTGTTGTGTGTGTAAAAGCGAGAGCAAGATAAACCTTTTCAAACGTCATCTTTGTTTGACCGCCACTCCTGTCCACACTCTCGCTAACAACTTTGTCCCTCGCTCTCTTTCTCTTCACTCCAGCTCTCACTGATGCACCCTGAGGCGGAAATATCTAAGTGCGTGCAGGGCAAGTTCAGACAAAGATGGAGATCGAGAGAATGGTGGGAGGGTTGCAGGGATTGCGGGTGACTGACACTAAATGCCAAGAAGGAGGAACGCCGCGAGGGAGACACCAGTGTTAGCGGTGAAGAGACAACATTCCCCCAAATCTAAATGTGGTGCTGCTGTACGGTGGGCACGGTGAAGAGCAGCCTCTGAGACAGTGTGTGTGTGTGTGTGTGTGTGTGTGTGTGTGTGTGTGTGTGTGTGTGTGATCGTGGGTGTTTGTCAGTCAACGGGTGCAAGTAGCTACATCATCGCTCCCCTCCATCTGCGGGTATTGACAGTGTTAAATGTCTCCGTCCCTCAGTGAAGACTGCACTTTAGTCCGCCTCTCTATACAGAAGTGACCCGTTTTAGCGGTTTTGAGTTTGAAAAACCTCTTTTGATGACCCCCCCCTCTCTGTGTCTCCTCTCCGGTCCCTATCTCTCCCATCCCCAAACTCTTTCATGAGCAGTCTCTCAGGGGCAGGGCTGTAACGTAACCCTCCCCTCTTTTGTCTCCATTCTTTTCCTTATCCTTTCATCTTTTTAAACATTCAGGGGGAAAGGGGTTTGGTGAGATGGAAACCACTACTTGGTAAAGGAAAGAAAGAGATAGTATGTGAGGAAAGGGGGAGGCGGGAGGTAGAGGGGGGGGGGGAGGCAGAGTCTCCCCCTCCCTCTGCTCATCCGCCAATTTATGACTCTCCTTTTCAACAAGGCCATTCAAGGTGGGGAGGCTCAGTGGACGCGCTGTTCTCGCGGGTCGATATCAGTGAACCCTCGTCTGGTTTGTATGGGGGACGACTTATCTGCTCAGAGGACCCGTTGAACTGTCTGTCGGCCTGTGTGTCCTCCATAGACCCCCATTGTGTCTCCGCTGGGCCTTCGCCGACTTCCCCCCCCCCCCTCCAAAGACCTGTGAGTGGACAGAGCAGCCGGTCACCAGCTCCTCTTTCCGTCCTTTCAACTTTCCAGGAGTCCTGAAGCACTCATCTAACCGACATAAGCAGAAAGATAACTGTGTTTATGACTTATTATAACAACACCAACTGCAGTAGTTAACAACGTGAACGTTTCAGATGGGAAATACCCGAGAGCACAAAGGTAAAGTTAAGACAACATATCGAGAACTTACATTCACAAGGTGGGACAATATTACATGGAGAGAACACGTCCATGTTATGAACTTTGTCTAGTTTTGTTGGTATAATAAAAGAAAATGTGGAAAAATGCAAAAATGTATCAAAGTATAAATGTGTCATAGTTTTTTGTACATAAATGATAAAACATGTTGTGGGTTCAATTTCTTTAAAGGATCTCTAGCTTTGGAGGACAAACAAAAACAAATCACATGCTTCTTTGTCCGCTGTGTCAATAAATAATAAAGACATTTATGTATTAAATAAATACATCTTTTTGCAAGCAAATAATAAAAAATATCAGTGTTAACGTCTAAGAAGCCGCATGAACGTAGAACACTGACGTTAAAGGCAAATGTTTTATACACTGAGAACAGCCGGCAGCTTCACAACTAAACCCGTAGAAGACTTGTAGTTTTTAAACAGCGGTTATTCCAGGATGCAGTATTTTTAAATAACGGCTGGTTCGGTGTGATGGGGGTCAGGGTTCGGATTTAGGGGGCCCCAAGCTAACCACTGCCTAGGGACCCCCAAATCAGTGAGTCCACCCCTGTTGAAACGTGTGTATGGAAGTTTGGCCTGTGTCCATGTTGAAACACTCTGGTGTTTGTGTACCATCTGTGTTTTTAACTTTTGGCATTCACTATATTTCGGATATGGTGCCCTGTGTGACGTTTCAAAGCACTAATTACAGCAGATGAAGTCAACAAGAGTCCAAACCATCCTGCCAAAGTGCCCTTCAGCAAAGCAGGAAGCAATCTGAAAGCAGACTCTGATTTGGCATTAAAACATTGGTTACATCCTCAGGTCTGATTGAGCCAGAGGAGATTATGTTGCACTTGCAGCACCAGAGGGCTTCGGCGAATCGCGCCAGCTTCACTACAGCGTGTTTGTAATAATTTGCACTGTTACCAACCTATAATGAACTCGCATTGCGTGGATCCGTGCCAACGCAATTCATCAACTTGTTTTCAAGGGAACTGTGGGGCGGAGATGAAAAAAAGAAAGAAACGTGTGGGGGGAGGTAAAGGTAAAAGAAGCCTCAGTCACGCACATGGGAAGTCTGCGTTTACAACTCGCCTGTTTGAATGCATCATATCTAGCTGGCATTTTGGGGCTAATTCTGCTTTAAACGCTCGCGTACTGTTTTATATTACATGCATGTGTTTAGAAAACACGTTTTAAGAAACATCTGCTGTCCCAGATGTTACTCGTTGTGTTGCTGTAGATCTCTTTTAATATACGAACCTCCTGAGGAAGACAAAAAACAAAAAAAACTCCGGCTCGTCTTTGCGCTTCCCAGGAGAAACCGGAGCAGTAAGTGCAGCGGAGAAGAAGAAGTTGCGCCGGAAGTGGCTGTTTTTGTCTTCGAAATAAAAGCATCGCACTACTCATATCCCGCAGTGGATTTTACTTTGAAAGTAAATACCGGAAGTTATGCTAGCTAGTCATGCTAGCTTAACTGTCTCCTCCGACTTTACGCGTTTCAGGCGGAGTTCAGGTCTTAAAACATTTGGCCAACTTCTTCACTGACATACTTTTCCACCAGTCTGCCTTAGAGGAGTAACAACTCATGGAATATCTCAACTTTGTGGCACGTTTACATTTTTGTTACACGTTTCTGCGCTTCATAATCCAGCTCCAGTAGAAGCGCTCCCAGGGACAGGAGAGGTTTCTTAACTCTTTTTTTTTTTTTTTTGCTTTACTTTCTCCCTCTTCGGCACATGCGATGTCACGGAGTGTCAAAAGAAGAAAGAAATGTTCGTGTTTAGTTCTGTGGTTTCCATGCGACTGCGTGTGTTGAGTTCATGTTCTTAAAGAAACCAGTTGAGTAACTGGCGTCAGGACTCTCTAATCAATGTGGTGTCAGCTGGAAGGACGCGGGGTCCGGATCTCACCTCAACGGTACGTGGCTTTAAATCACACACGGAGGCCTTGTGTGAGTATTATAAACATAATGAACTAATATACAGACACGTTCATCGGTGGATCCAGTCAGTAGCCCTAGTAACCCCTACGTCATTTAATTAGGTTAATTTATTAGCAGTGTTTACTTATTTATGTATTTAATTATTCTGTTTATCAATGCATGCAGACATAAATGCCATACTGTTATATTTATTTAATTTAAATATGTTTTACATATTTCGTGCATTTTTTTTAAAAACTCTTTTTACTTCTTTTTTTGCACAAGATTGAAGCGTTTTGAACACGGTGAGAGTTCATCTCACTTGTTTTATTGTCTTTGGCAGTCCTGCAGCCTCGTTGTTCCATGTTTTCGTTGGCAGTCAGTCAGGTGAGGTGAGAGCTACCGAGTCACGATCCTCACCCGCAGGTAGATCACACAGGTGGAAATAAAAAACAAACCTGCTGCTGATGTCTTCCTTTGATAATCACTGAGAATATAGCATTCAGTAGCACAGCTTTTATAGTTTCTATAGAGTTCAAATCCACTTACCAAATGTTTCATCACACTCTACTATGTGATGTCAGGTCAGCTTTTTAAAAAGTGAATATGTGTTATATGTGAATATGCTATTTTATTGCAGTACTATGTACAGTACCTCATCATCAGCAGTGGTGGAGGAAGTACTCAACAATAACGCATTGTAGAAATACTCACACACAAGTATTGGCATCAAAATATAAAGTACCAAAAAGTGAAAGTATGCAGAGCATTTCAGTATCTTATTTATTTATTTATATATATATATATATATATATATTATTACTGGATTGTGATACATATATATTATCAGCTGTTGAAGGTGGAGCTTATTTTAATTACCTCATTATCTGCTGGGTAGCTGGTGAACGTCCCCACAGGGATCAATAAAGTTTAATTTCAATCTATAATATTACGTCATAATGTATTTGTTGATTTTCTGCAAAGTAATTAAAGCTATCAGATAACTGTAGTGGAGTAAAACGTATACTTCAAGCTGAAATGTAGCGTAATGTATAAAGTAGCAGAAATACTAAAGTACAAGTACCTCTCAAGTTGTAGTAGACCAAATGTACTTGGTTACGTTCCACCGCTGCTCAGCAGGAGTGTGTGTCGTCATGTGAAAGAGAAAAGAAAGATGTTCATGTTATGTGACAGATAGAGATGTTTCATCTGATGTTAGGGAGGAGGAAGAGGAGGAAGAGGAGGATCTGTGGTATGAAACGACCACAGAGCTGGAACTAATGTGCTGTTTGCTCAGTGGGACGGCGAGGCCGAGGCCGAGGCCTGTTACTGTACCCTCACAGAGAGGACAAACATTTACCTGCACGTGTTATCTTAGTTCTTTCCACGTTGCACGGTGTCGCAGCCACTCCTGTGTTGTCACTGTTTGTGACGGTCACACTCGGATGCGTTGCAGACTTTATCAGCCCTGAACTTGTCACAAAGTCTGCTGAAAGATGTGATGTGACGTGCACAAACCGGCCTCCAGACATCTTCCACCCCCGTCGACTTCAAAGTATAGGCAGGATTAGGTTAGGACGGGGCCTGGTCCTAACACTAACACAGAGTGCATTAACTCTGTCAGGTGGACGTGTGACATTAGCCACGCATGAGGAGGGGGGGGGGGGCAGTACTTTGTTAAGCTATTGGTGCAGTAGCCACTGCCTGTGTGGGGGCTGCTTTATGGCATCTGTTTCCTGGGGAGGGTCTCTCTGTACCATAACTCCCCCTGATTCCTCCTTCACTCGGGCGGTCTCGTGTGGATTAAGCCCCCGCGGTTCAACTGGCAGCACTCAAAACAGGAGTCAGAGCAACATGCCAGAGGCCAGATTTACTACAGAGACACTTTCCTTTATTGTCCTTCTGTGTTTGTGTTTGTCGTGTTTTCAAGAGCAAAGCGCCTGAAGCTGCTGCACGCCAACGAGGGCGTTGGACTCGTGCGTTTTGGTCATTTAAACTAATAATCATAATAGTTTTAGAGCGAGAGGATTCTTTTAGGCAATTAGTTGATCAACAGGAAAGATATCGGCGATTGTTTCGGATGTTTTTAAAGCAAAAATAAATAAGCATTCTCCTCTGAAATGTTAGAATTTGCTGCTCTCTGTTGTTTTACTTTATAGTAACGTGTAATCTGTTCGGGTTTCAGACTGTTGGTCGAACACAATAAGAAATCAGAAAACATCCACTTGGACTGAAGGAAATTGTTCTATTGTTTCACAGTTTTTTGACGTTTTATAGACCAAACAATTAATCCACCAATTCAAGAAGAGAATCACGAGATTAATAATTTAATGATTGTTAGTTGCAGCCCTAATAATAACCATGTAACACCCTTTAATGTAGGCCTAGCTCAGGGTGCTTAACATGTCTCATGGATAAATAGAAACGAGCACCATCAGTAATAACATCAGTGACATAATGAACTCGTGGTTCAGAGGGAGGCAAACACTGCGTGTTGTAAGACTCGTTGAAAGCAAAGTGAAATGGATCCGTCTCGAGCTGTCACTTAAACATGTTGTGCGACGTCGTCTCCCTGATGTCCTGAATGTTACGGTGTTGCTCAGTTTCTCCTCTGGAACATAAAACAATAAGAAGCAGGCGGCTTCTCCGCCGTTTGATTGGCGTTCGGTCTCACAACTGATGGTGAATAATTCCGGAGGCCTCGCCGCTCATGTCATAGTTTATTCTGTTCAGTCTGTTTATTGGTGGAGTTTTGCTGGGTGACGTGGTCGCTTCCTGTCTGTTCGTTCAGGCCCTCGTCCTGTGGTTTCATGCCAGTACTCCTGTGCTCCTCTGGAAGAACATCAGAGCTACGGCGGTTAGGATTAACACGTGTGTGGTGTTGAGTGTGGTTCTATCCACTAAGTGAGGTCTTTTTTTGATTTAGACAGACTGTGTGTTAGTCTGGGGGGGGGGGGGGTCCAGAGTGCTCGGTTTGGAGGGCGGAGGGCCGTCGTGGTGCTCGTCTAGCCTTGCAGGGAGCGGCAAATGATGCGTGTCATTGCAGCAAATGGAGCGTGGTGATGAAGTGCTGCTGCTGTTTCACAAAGAAACCACTTAGAGACTGTGCTCGCCTGCCGTCTGTGTGGTGCCTCCAAGAAAACCCTTAAGAAGCATAAAGAGTGCTGCAGAGACGGGGAGCTATAGCGTCGCTCTGGTTCCCTCCACAAGAGGCCAACGGGCCAAAAATAATCTCTGTGGCAAAGTTACAGGGCTCGTTCAGCAAGATGATCTTCACAAATGAACCGCTTTTATAATTTTTGAAGCATGAATGCAATTGTCAGACTTAAAGAGCTAATGGCCGTAAAGGAGCTCCACCACGGTCACATGACTTCACGTCACCACCACTGAGCGAAAGGAGGACTAGTGTTGCAGTGAGGACGGTTAGTCGTCTCATTTAGACACTTGTTACCCACACTTAAAAATGCACGAGAGAAGTATTTACTTACTTATTTTATCTCGTTGAACAAACACCTCTGAAGCTTGTTTTAACCAGACGGCAACCTCCGCTTCTGACAAGGGAAGCCGATCAGGAAGCGTCTTAAACCTGCATTCTCTCTAATGTCCACCAGGGGGCGACTCCTCTGGTTGTATAGAAGTCTATAGAAAATGACTCTACTTCTCTCTTGATTTATTACCTCAGTAAACATTGTAAACATGAGTTTATGTCTCAATCTCTAGTTTCAAGTCTTCTTCAATACAGCATGATGTTCATTTAGTACATGATGGTCCATTTAGAGTCACACAGACCATAAAGCAGGGGATGCTTTAGGGCGGGGCTACACAGTGATTGACAGGTCGCTTTCAAAGACGTATATAGCGTCTGTGCGTCACTCCTCAGTCCAAATATGGTCACTTCTGCTCACTGGCTGCAAAAAAACCAAAATAGTGTCAGTCAAAGCACCAAGATGGTGCACTGGAGGCTTCAAAACTGCAGTTCACAAACCAATGCGTGACGTCACAACGACTACTTCATCCAACCAAAAACCCATTAACAAAAACTATTGACTTGAAGACGAGGGACCCGGAAGTGGAAAAATGCTAAATAATGTTTGAGTTTTACAATAAATCTTTAAAGTCCACCAGAGTGGCCGCTCCTTCAGGACTCTATAACTCTCCTGCAACAGAAGACACATCATTCAAATCCTGCAGGTTCTTCGTGGATATATATCACAGCGTACCACCTCCTCTTCACCAGTTGGCTCATGAGAAATGATCTTCCATTACAGACTGCTTTCACCTTTGCAGCGCACACACCGTTTCTCAGCCGCTGGCTGGCCTCTCCGTGTGTTAACAGGCCTTTCTGTTTCACCGTTGAACGTGCTTTCATCAGCCCAACACACCTGGCAGGCCCGGTGTATCGGTAGCAAACAGGAAGCTCAACGCGCTTTGATGATATTCATCATCGTGGTGACGAGCGGGCACTTTAGAGACGCCCGAGGCGACTGCGTGAGTGATGCGTCGACCGAACCTTGCTGCTGCTCGGCAGCTGCATGGCGTCAAAGGGTGTGGCCCCGCCGAGCACACACGACCTGTCACGAGAGGCTTTGCTGTTGTCACTCATTCATATGTTCACAGCAAACAAATCAAGCTGTGACATCCACTCCTTCACACTTACTTGCTGTTGCCCTGTGAGCTCTCTCGCCCTCTCTCTCTCTCTGAGAGGAGCCTCGCCAGTAAAGCTGCATCTCTGACATTCTGATCATTCCACTTGTTTTAACTCTTTGCTCGTGACCTCCTCCCTGCTTTCACGCAAACAAACAACAGCGCTCAGCACCTCCTGAGCGCCGGGTGAAACGCCGCCCCGCAGTTAGTCACAGGGGAACCTCACTTTGAAACACAAATGAACGGCCTCGAGCCGACGTGTGACTCACGATTCAGCCGGATGATGTCAGACGTGACAAACTACCGGAAAATGTTTACATTTGGCTTCCAGGAGGGAGTGTGTGATTTGACTCATGTGCAGTTGTTATCATGACTTCTCAGTGTGTCACCATTACTGTAACATGTTAGTCTTAAAATCATTTAGTTGTTTACAGTTAATCTCATTAATGTCAAAGAATTAAATACAGCTGCCACTCAGGATTATTTCAATTTTAAGTTAATCTACGTTTTTTGTGTTTTCGATTAAAAATATAAAATTTATAATGTGAGACAAGAAAAATAAGCTAATGCTCACATTTTAGAGGCTGAATGTTTGTTTTTTTTTGTAATTTCTGCTTGAAAAGTAAGTAATGTGATAAGATGATTATCAGAACAGCGAACAGTCTTTCATTTTCTGTCACTCGACTAATCGTTGCAGCTCTTAATTAAGCTTTAAACAACATTTAGTAACACGGTCGACCCTGTTTCATCAGTTATTGAGACTGTAAATGTAAATGTCACCTGCTGCTGCAGCTGCATGACTCTTGTTACAAAGATTCTGCAATATTTGTTTCATATTTTTTGCACAACTATTAATCCCTTTTGTGATAACAAGCTGCACATAGTTTAAATAGTGCAGGTCGTGGCAGGCCGGTTGTTTACAATAGCCATGAATGCAGGTGAATTATATCAAGTTCAGGCATCAACTTCTCTGAGGAACCTCCCCCCCCCCCCCCCCCCCCTCAGCCCAGGTGTAATACCTGGGCTGAGGGGGGGGGGGGAGGAGGGGGTAGAATACCTGAGGTCTGAATACCTCGGCAGTACTCGGATGCTTTCTTCTAATTTGTGAGTTTTTACAAGTAGATCCGAGTTAAACCGTGTTTGTTGACGACGTTCCCGGATTCTCGGATGATAGAAAACAGAACATAAGAAATAAAAAAAGCCTTTTAAAAGGATGGCAGAGGTTCGACCTCGCTGTACTTTTTTTTTATTTTTCCTCACGGGTTCTGCCAAAGATGTTGAAGCCGTACCTCAGCGGTTAAAGCTGCGGGGCCCCCAGTAAAACCTCTCATTTTACATCTTAATTCAGGTACTGAGGGTTAACTTGTCTCTCCCGTCTCTTTGCTTCCTCAGCTGATACGTCTTGGGAGTGATGCACTGGCTTCCCCTGGTTGCCATGGTGATTGCCTCGGCCCTGCCATTCCCCCACGACCCCGTGTCCACGATTGCTGCCGCGACGACGGAGCACCGCCATGACCCGGCCGCTCGCCACGACCTCCGCGGAAACGCCTCACAGACGGACTACAACGCGGCTGCCAACAGACAAAACCTCCAGAACCGCCGGGATTATGTGAAATCCTCCGCAGATGAAGAGACGCTCGGAGTGGAGAACCGAGGAACCGACCGGTCGAATAGCAAGGCGGGCAGCGATGGCAGAAGCGGAGCCAGCGTGGATGTTCCCACGGAAGGAGGGACGCTCGGGGCCGAGGATATTAACCAGGACAGTTCTCCGCCAAAGGACTTAAACGCTGACAGCAGCAGCAGGCGAGACTACTCCAGCTCTGTGGACAGGAAGGACAATCTTCAGGACTCTAGAGAAAGACTGCAGGTTTCTACAGCAGAAACCAAGATCGCAGTCAGTCCTGCTGCTAGTCTGAAGGGTCAAAGAGGACCAGGTCCGACTGTTCCCTCGGAGAAGCCGAGGGATGCGCCTACAGTCGGGACAGGAAGCACGTGGACACCGGGGGCTGCAAGAGGTCTGACCGAGGACGCGGGGCTCGGCACGGGGCTGGACCAGATGTTCCTGGACGCACATCCGCGGGTCCTGTTCTCCCCGTCCCCGTCGCCTCCGGAGCACCCGCCTCTCCTGCTCATGCTGGAGACCGGCCTGCTGGAGGAGGACAGGGATGGAGAGGAGCAGGAGGACATGCACATCGAGGGTCACGGGGACCGGGCCATCGACAGGACTCTGAGCTGGGCGGACTCCCTGGCCGTCTCCGAGGTCGCCCGACCCGTCAAACGGGACAAACGCTCACACTTGAACGACAGGAGGAGAGGGGAGAAGTCGGTGTGCGAGGCGGAGAGCGTCTGGGTCACCGACAAGAAGACGGCCATCGACTCCCACGGTCAGAAGGTCACCATCCTGCAGGAGATCCAGACCCAGACGGGACCGCTCAAACAGTACTTCTACGAGACTCGCTGTCGCGAGGCCGAGCAGTTCAGCAACGCCGGCCGGTCGAGGGGCGGCGCGCCGCCGAAATCCGTCGGGACGGGCGTGGCCGGGGCCGGCTGCTTGGGCGTGGACAAGAAACAGTGGGTGAGCGAGTGCAAAGCCAAGCAGTCGTACGTCCGGGCGCTCACCAAGGACGCCAACAACCGGACGGGATGGAGGTGGATCCGCATCGACTCGTCCTGCGTCTGCGTGCTGCTGTCCAGAACCAATCAGGCGGTGGGGAGGGAGGTCTTAACGAGGAAGGGGAGAGGCTGAGAGGGAGAGAGAGAGGGAGAGGAGGGGGGGGTAGAAAGTGACACAGACCAGAGCAGCTGCGACATCCTTCTGTGTGCACTTCCTTTAACATGATGGATTTGGGTGTTTCTCCCCCTCCCTCTCTCCCTCCCTCCCTCTCTCCCTCCACCACAACTTCAAATGACTTTTGAAAAAAACAAGAAGACCTCAATACTAGATCTTAGGGAAAATTGTCATATATAGAGATTTTACTGTTTTTGTATGATTTATCTTTCATAATCTAAGTTATTTTTTGATTAGTATGTAAGCATGTGTATGTCCTTGATATTAATATATTCCTTTTTATATATATATATATATATATATATAAATATATATATATGTGACAGCAGTATACCTTTATGTATGAAGCTATGTATATCTGTGTGTATTTATAGAAGAAGTCTTCGTGGAGTGGTAGGTCTCTCCAGTGTCTGATGATAATTCCAGCCTCCGGGCCGCTCGGCTTGTGAGAGGAAGCGGCGCCACCTACTGAGGCTCCGCTTCACTGCTCCACACCGGTTCCCTTATGGATCACCATGAATGTGACAATAACCCGAAACCCTTGTGTGGAACTCGCTCAATGTGGGTCACGAGTAACAACCATGTGGTTTGTAAATGACACGACACCTAAACAAGGTAGTTTCACCGTCTGCTGGTTTGTTCAGTTTACCCTGCAACATGTGGTAATAAAGGATCTTTGTACTCAGCAATTATCTTTCACCTGACTTTGAAATCTCAAAGCACTCTGGGATTTATGTTGGAAAAGAAACGTTGTCATAAGTCGTACATTTCAGGTGTTTTACTGTCGTAATCTGACCATTCCTCAAACTACAGCTTCATAAAGAAGTATTCAGATCTGCTATCTGTCTAAAAGTAGCATCATTTAAAAAAATACTCCATTACAAGTAAAAGTCCTGCACATTTATAGTGCGAAATCTTACTCTGCTACGTAATTAACGGCTCCATCTATCAAATAAATGTAGTGGAGAATAAAGCACAATGTGTACCCGGTACATGTGGTGCGGTAGAATAAATAAAGTACATTTAACATGTAATCAACAACAGTACTCGAGTAAATGTACTTGGTCACACTCACCTCTGCACGCAGGTGACATCCTGCAGAAGGGAAAGAACGAAACGAATCGACGTGGAAAAGAAAAAACGGAGAAAAGTTTGTGATGATCAGCAGATCCACCTGGATCGCTTTATTGTTTCTTTTACATCACCGTTTTCATCATCCTTATTGTTTATTCTCCAGATGATATTTTCAATTTGTATTACTATCACTTTTAATCATGGAAATCTGTTAAATCGTTGCACAATTTGCATCTCAAAATGTACACGTACAGTAGCGTATTTCAATGACCGTTTTCATATTTAAAACTAGTTCAAATGAAGCCGAGAAGGAACAGAACGTGTACATACATTTATCCAATACATACCCTAAAGAAAAATAAATAGATATCGTAAAAAATAAGAAATACAACTGAAAAAAATACACACATTTTACAAATTGATCCCCAGGCTCCCGGCCCCTGTAGGCCTGTCGTACAGATATATATTGTTTAAAGACGCATATCTTCACCACCAAAAAAATGTATTCAGGTCATTGTCGTTTGTTTGACATGCATCGTAAACACAGAGGCTAAAGGTTTTGTTTCCTGGGCTTCCTCTCTCCCCCTCTCTCTCTCTGATCTCCCCCCCCCCTCCCCCACAGAGAGCTCTTGGTTTCTGTTATGGCTTGTGTGCAGTAAAATGACCGGCTTCTGTCCATCCGCTCCGTTCCGTTGAGCTTTTCTCTCCCCTCGCCTGTGAGTCGCTGTTTTGTCTCTGACAACTCTCCCTTTGTCAGGGTGACCCAAGACCCTGAGCTGAGTTTAGTTAAGTCCGACCTACATATGTGTCACGTCCGAATATAAAACACTCTGGTACCACTTTCTAATGCGACGTACTTTACCAACTCTTTTAATCCTGTTTCACGTCGTACGCATGTTATCGATAGGCCTGTTATAAGATACCGTATCATTACAAAGTACTTTTGGGTTGCAAGGTTGTGAAATGTCTTTTTAGTTTCCTCTTTGTTCCATTTATTTACAATTTAAACTCCAAACAGGATCGATTTTTAGATTGGAATACCTCTTTAATTATGACTAAAACAGATGTAATGTCTCTTTATTAAGTCTGAAAACTTTTACATGAAGTTCCTCATCCTTAGCTACTATCTGCAGTTAGTGAATGTTAATATAATGTTGATAACTGGTTAATAATTATCTTTTTCCACGTGTTTTTCATGTGTTCGAAAATCGGAACGGCTCTTTCACAACCTGGCAACCCAAAACTAGCAGCTTTGTTACTGATCTATAAGGTATTAACAGATGATTTATTAAATGGTGCTCAGTCGTTTGAGTATTGCGCTTCGGAGACTCTGATCAAAAAAAAATAAGTTGTAAAGATCGAAGCGTCAGAGGGCGAGATATCCGAGACGTTTTAGTCCCAAATTTGAGTCGAGCTTCAAAAAAAAAAAGCTTTTCCCTTTTCCCACAATGCCACTCAGTTGTGTCTTTGTGGAAAGCTCCCCCAGCACCACAGCGGACATCATGCAGCTGTTTTTTACAGGCTGAATAGCGCCGTGGCCTTTCAGAGCGGGCCGATTGCTCGACTCCCCCGACGTGCTGCAGCGAAGTGAAGAAGAGTTCGGCTGTAACGTTGGTATATTCAGCATGCAGAGCCCTGAAGCGCCGAGTTCGCGTGTTTACTCTGAATGTATTAGTATTGACCAAATTGCACCAAATGTGCACAAAGCACTTCGCAGGGCCTCCAGCAAAACACCCACGAAAAGTGAAGTAGAGCGGAAGGGCGGGTCCGGAGATGTGCCGAGGACACAGACAGAGATTCCGTGCTGTCTAGTTGGATGAACTAGCAAAGTACGTCTTTTCGGAAAGTGGCACCAACACAAACTTGATGGATTTCCTGCCGTCATGAGCACAAAGCCTCTGTGGCCTCGCTCCACCCTTTGATCTCTACGACGGGGTCCCTTCAAAAGAGATCGGCTTTCAAGGTGCCAACAGACACAAAGCCCGAGGAGGCTCTCTGAGGCCCTCTGAAGTGGTCGGAGGTCTGAACTCGGACGTGTTTTACTACACCACTCCGACCAAGGACACCCACTGACGGGACCGTGGAAGCCAACAACAGAGCCATAATGGCCGACACTGGACACCACGGGGCAGACAGGAGAACACCGGTGTTGTTCAACCGCCATTAACGGCCATTTCCCCCCCCAATGTTAACGTCCTTCCAGTCATTTCCTCTTGTTTATCAAATCCAAACTTTACGGTGAGGTTAACTTCTGCCCCCGGGCTCTCATCGAAAACACCTGTTGCTGAGCAGAAGTTATAAGGCGACTCGTTTAGCTGTTTTCCAAACTGTAAAGAGAATAAATGGCAGCAAGTAGTGGTTTCCTCTGAAGGGAGGAAAATGAGCCCTGATATTGCCAACTCTGCTGACTGTGTGCAGACTCCGACGGGAATGGAGAGAGGAGGTGGGGGGGACCGGCACAGAACCGAACCAACACCGGTGTTGTCCTTCATCAACCCCACACAGAGAGAGAGAGAGAGGAAGAGCAAAGACAGAAGGACAGGAAGAGAGAAAACAGCTGATCCCATTCAACCTTCCCGGTCCGGTCGGAAAATACATTCATACATTCTTCATGTCATTTTCCGCCTTCGTTCCTTTGCTTCTGTTATTGCAGAATGGTCAGACCGATAGATTTATTTTTAAAAAGTTAAATGGTTATATTCATTGCTTCTTCCTCCGTGGCTGAGCGAGCGGCTCCTCTCGTCCCGATCCAGTCAGCGGCCTGCGGAGAGAAACAGCGTTACGCACGCGTCACTGCGTCCGCGGCCTGAATTCAACTCCAACTCCCCGCCGACCAAACCCAGCACTTAAAAACACCTCACCATCCCGGACTCGAAGCGATCCCCAGCCCAACAAACAAAATACATAAAAACAAAGAAATGTGCTGGGCACATGTGAGAGTTGTGTCTCACCACACAGATAAAAACAAACACGACGACACGGTTTCATTAATTGGGTGTTCTCACCTCAGAGCCCTCAACAGGAGTACGTCCTCACTGAGGCGGATTCCCCCCGGGCACCAGAGCTGGCTGTGTTGGAGACCGGGTGACACAACAGACACAGACGGGGTCATTATCGTGACTGCGATGCTCTCAACATGCACTGGCCTTCAGCAGGCGTTCCTATTAAGAAGTGGAACGAGCGGTAATCGTCTTCCTCTGTGCTTTGAAGCAGTCTGCTCCTTGTTATTGCCAGTTCCTTTGCTGGAAAGGCAAAAATTCCTCCGCCAAACTAATGGCACAGTGGCATGAAAACCAAGCGCTCTGTGCACGCGAGTCTTATATAACATGGCTGAAAACAAATGTTTCTGTTCAGGGCTATTATTAGTATTAGGGCCAGACACAAGGGAAGAAATGAGGAGGAAGGTTTTCTTTTTTGCATTTAGATTTTTTTTTTGAGAAAAGTTCAGCGTTTATTCTCAATATTTAGATTTTATTCTGAAAATTTAAATGTTATTCTCAATTTTTTGACTTTATTCTTGACATTTCAACTTTATAAAACATCTTCCCGTTGTAATTGTGTCTGCTATGCCTGTTGTCCCTGATGCTCTTCCACTCATTTCACATGAAGATGTTTATGTGCAGAATACCTGATCAGCAGTGTAACCTCCTGCCCTGATTCCTGCCATGCTCTTCACGTGAGTAATGCCGTATAGAGTAACAGGTCTCGACATATCGTCTAAATTGAGACGCGCCTCGAGGGCTCGGAGGAGCCGAACACATGTCAGAGGCCACGGCTCGTACTCACCGTCGCTCTGAACCTTTCTCAGGGTAACGGAGGGCGTGGAGATGGCGGAGGCACGGAAGTTGGCAGGCAGGGTCTCGGCGGAGTCGGAGGTCACGCCCCGGAGGTCTTTCTCCCGAAACATCTTCCTCCAGGAGGGCGAGCGGGTGAACGTCTTCGCTCCGTCCTGCTACAGAGACAGAGTGTGTGAACGGAAAGACTTCGCTTTCACTTTGCTTTTCTTCTCCATATTTCGTGGCGCTTGATTTAGCGTGCTGACCTCATCGGGTCGTCTCTCGGTTCCCATCAGGATGAGGGAGTTGTACTCTTGCTCCAGGAGCTGTCGGGCCTGCAGGAGAGAGTTGATGTAGAGCTTTGACATTCATTGGGACTCGGCAGGTAACACATTTTCATTACGTTTGAGTGTCACGCCTGCTTCAAACCAGCACGGTTGGGATTCTAAAGGGTCAGATGAGACTTTAAGTGGATGTTTTGAGCCCTTTTATTATAAATAGGAAATGATGGAGCGAGAGATGCAACAAAGGCCCCCGGCCTGTTCCCTGTCAAGGTTTTGGACACATATCATACAGGTAAGTATGTAAAAAAACACCGCTTATTATCGTCAATATCTTTAAAGGCCTGACAGAAGACAATATTTCTTGCTGAAGTAAATAAAGGTTCCAATCATGCCTGTGAAAATGCCTCGATGAAAGATGCTTTTTAAACTAAAATGAATGAAATGATGGGGGTTTAAATTGATAAAGATATTGATAAGTCCTCCTCCTCTTGTTGGCCCTTCACTGTGCAGAGCGATGCATGTGCAAAGTATGTTTTAGAAAGAGGGAAAGTTGTTCTGCCTTCACTTTACATCTCACACATGAACATGTGAGCACGCTTTGATGACATCGCAACTCGTTTTGAGGCCAATCGTGATCCGCTGTGAAGCTTGGACTTACACACGTGTGATGAGGTAACTCGAAGCCTCCAGCTCACATCTTGTGTTCATTTGAAAAGAATTACAGCTGCAAATGATAGATTCTGGATTCTTCAACAAGTGCGAAGAATTAGATGTAATGTATTTAATTAGTGGTGAAGCTGGCGCCCCGACAGCTTAACGGTCGGGGTGCATACCGGCACAAAGTTGATGATTTGATTCCTGCTTGGCATCTCTCTCCGTGTTTCCTGTCCACTCTCAAATATATTAAAAAAGGGGGAATGCCAAAAAGTACTAATGTAAAAAACATGCTTGGAGGCGGCGGGTCTTGGAACCGCTCTTCTCTCCGCGCTGCAGCTGGAGCTCCTCCTCGCACAGTTACCTGTGTGTTGGGATTGGGGATCTGCAGCAGCAGCGCCAGGTCAGTGTAGTCAAAGGTGTCGTCCAAAGCCAGCAGAGCCCCGTGGACGCCGCTCTCGCGCAGGTTGTCGCCGTACTCCTTCAGCCCGATGGTCTGCACCCAGCACATCACGCGCTCATTGGACCACACCATCACATCTGAGAGGGGGAGAGGAGGAAGGTGAAGCGAGGGAGAGGAGGAAGGTGAAGGGAGGGAGAGGAGGAAGGTGGAGCGAGGGAGAGGAGGAAGGTGGAGCGAGGGAGAGGAGGAAGGTGGAGCGAGGGAGAGGAGGAAGGTGAAGCGAGGGAGAGGAGGAAGGTGAACCGAGGGAGAGGAGGAAGGTAAAGCGAGGGAGAGGAGGAGGGTGAAGCGAGGGAGAGGAGGAAGGTGAAGCGAGGGAGAGGAGGAAGGTGAAGCGAGGGAGAGGAGGAAGGTGAAGCGAGGGAGAGGAGGGTGAAGCGAGGGAGAGGAGGAAGGTGGAGCGAGGGAGAGGAGGAAGGTGAAGCGAGGGAGAGGAGGAAGGTGAAGCGAGGGAGAGGAGGAAGGTGGAGCGAGGGAGAGGAGGAAGGTGGAGCGAGGGAGAGGAGGAAGGTGAAGGGAGGGAGAGGAGGAAGGTGAAGGGAGGGAAAGGAGGAAGGTGGAGCGAGGGAGAGGAGGGAGAGGAGGAAGGTGGAGCGAGGGAGAGGAGGAAGGTGAAGCGAGGGAGAGGAGGAAGGTGGAGCGAGGGAGAGGAGGAAGGTGAAGCGAGGGAGAGGAGGAAGGTGGAGCGAGGGAGAGGAGGAAGGTGGAGCGAGGGAGAGGAGGAAGGTGAAGCGAGGGAGAGGAGGAAGGTGAAGCGAGGGAGAGGAGGAAGGTGGAGCGAGGGAGAGGAGGAAGGTGAAGGGAGGGAGAGGAGGAAGGTGAAGGGAGGGAGAGGAGGAAGGTGGAGCGAGGGAGAGGAGGGAGAGGAGGAAGGTGGAGCGAGGGAGAGGAGGAAGGTGAAGGGAGGGAGAGGAGGAAGGTGAAGCGAGGGAGAGGAGGAAGGTGGAGCGAGGGAGAGGAGGAAGGTGAAGCGAGGGAGAGGAGGAGGGTGAAGCGAGGGAGAGGAGGAAGGTGAAGCGAGGGAGAGGAGGAGGGTGAAGCGAGGGAGAGGAGGAAGGTGAAGGGAGGGAGAGGAGGAAGGTGAAGCGAGGGAGAGGAGGAAGGTGAAGCGAGGGAGAGGAGGAAGGTGAAGCGAGGGAGAGGAGGAAGGTGAAGCGAGGGAGAGGAGGAGGGTGAAGCGAGGGAGAGGAGGAAGGTGAAGCGAGGGAGAGGAGGAAGGTGAAGGGAGGGAGAGGAGGAAGGTGAAGGGAGGGAGAGGAGGAAGGTGAAGCGAGGGAGAGGAGGAAGGTGAAGCGAGGGAGAGGAGGAAGGTGAAGCGAGGGAGAGGAGGAAGGTGGAGCGAGGGAGAGGAGGAAGGTGAAGCGAGGGAGAGGAGGAGGGTGAAGCGAGGGAGAGGAGGAAGGTGAAGGGAGGGAGAGGAGGAAGGTGAAGCGAGGGAGAGGAGGAAGGTGGAGCGAGGGAGAGGAGGAAGGTGGAGCGAGGGAGAGGAGGAAGGTGGAGCGAGGGAGAGGAGGAAGGTGGAGCGAGGGAGAGGAGGAAGGTGGAGCGAGGGAGAGGAGGAAGGTGAAGGGAGGGAGAGGAGGAAGGTGGAGCGAGGGAGAGGAGGAAGGTGAAGCGAGGGAGAGGAGGAAGGTGAAGGGAGGGAGAGGAGGAAGGTGAAGCGAGGGAGAGGAGGAAGGTGAAGCGAGGGAGAGGAGGAAGGTGAAGCGAGGGAGAGGAGGAAGGTGGAGCGAGGGAGAGGAGGAAGGTGAAGCGAGGGAGAGGAGGAAGGTGGAGCGAGGGAGAGGAGGAAGGTGAAGCGAGGGAGAGGAGGAAGGTGAAGCGAGGGAGAGGAGGAGGGTGAAGCGAGGGAGAGGAGGAAGGTGAAGGGAGGGAGAGGAGGAAGGTGAAGCGAGGGAGAGGAGGAAGGTGGAGCGAGGGAGAGGAGGAAGGTGGAGCGAGGGAGAGGAGGAAGGTGGAGCGAGGGAGAGGAGGAAGGTGGAGCGAGGGAGAGGAGGAAGGTGAAGGGAGGGAGAGGAGGAAGGTGAAGGGAGGGAAAGGAGGAAGGTGGAGCGAGGGAGAGGAGGGAGAGGAGGAAGGTGGAGCGAGGGAGAGGAGGAAGGTGAAGGGAGGGAGAGGAGGAAGGTGAAGCGAGGGAGAGGAGGAAGGTGACGCGAGGGAGAGGAGGAAGGTGACGCGAGGGAGAGGAGGAAGGTGACGCGAGGGAGAGGAGGAGGGTGAAGCGAGGGAGAGGAGGAAGGTGGAGCGAGGGAGAGGAGGAGGGTGGAGCGAGGGAGAGGAGGAGGGTGAAGCGAGGGAGAGGAGGAAGGTGGAGCGAGGGAGAGGAGGAGGGTGGAGCGAGGGAGAGGAGGAAGGTGACGCGAGGGAGAGGAGGAAGGTGACGCGAGGGAGAGGAGGAGGGTGAAGCGAGGGAGAGGAGGAAGGTGGAGCGAGGGAGAGGAGGAGGGTGGAGCGAGGGAGAGGAGGAAGGTGACGCGAGGGAGAGGAGGAAGGTGGAGCGAGGGAGAGGAGGAAGGTGGAGCGAGGGAGAGGAGGAAGGTGGAGCGAGGGAGAGGAGGCATTCGTCTGCAAGCTGTCCGCTCAATGTTTTCAAAAGCCAGATCAGGTTTCTTAATATGCTGCTCACTTCCTGAACTTCCAGCTGGATGACACATGCACTGGTCCTCTGAGGGGCTTCAATTAGCTGTTCAGTGCTGATGAGTGACGAAGAGAAATAGTTGAAATGTTCCTGCTTCACTGATTCATTCTCTGACGGGTCGAGCTTATCCTCACTTGGGGAATTCTTCTGTGAGGAAATCAGCCAAGATGAAACGACTAGAAAATGTAGAACATGTGTATGTAGGCGCAGCGGTGGGAGAGCGAGAGGTTCTGGGCTTTGTTTAATGACCGAGCCTGTTGACATTCATGTAATCGTCATCCAGCTGGAGGAGGCTTGTCAGGCGGTTTGTAAGGGGAGCAATAACCCAGAGGTGGTCCAAACATCTTCCAGGAACGTGGACCACTGCGCAAATCAAAGGAAATCTTTGTTTGTCGTCATTAAGTTTGTGTGTTTTTCGGTTTGCAAGAAAGGGAATTATTTTGAATGGTTTATTGACTTTGTGATGTATAATTACTTATTTTATGTCTCTTTTCTCTGTTGTTAAAAGTTAAAAAAAGTAAAGTAAATGACACTGCAGCTGCCACTGTTAATCCCATCATGAAGCAGGAGCCTGAAGCTCTCCGACGCTGTTCTCTCTGCTGAGGTTAAAGTGGATCAATTGATTGTCGGTATTCCACTTTATGCAGATGATGTGATCTTACTCACCCAGAGGTGCAGTTACTTTGAATCTCGGTTCAGCAGCGCTGTCATATACTGACCGATACATATATTAGGCTTTTATTTTGGAAGAGTATCTGAGTTTTAAGGAGTTCATTCAGCAGGTAGAGCGCTGGGATCAGTGCCTACACATCACTGTATGAGTCTTGTTTCATAACCTGCTTCTGGTATTTTAAAATCTGTGGGGATTTGATATTTTATGCGATGGGAAACTCCAACTGTCAAATATGAAAGTGAGTTGATTGGAGCAGAGTTGTGAATATGCCTGAACACAAAGATCTTTAACTGGGACATTTTGCATGGACACGCCTGGATGAGTGAGCTCCTGACTGATTTGTTTTTACAGTGTAATATTCATGAGGTGATTCATAAGGAAGATAACGTGCAGTTAGTCAGGTTTACCAGCATTAGCTCTAAAAACACGAGGTTTGAAGGTCTCTTTATCGACAAAGGACTTGCTTTGTTATTTGATTTTAGGTCAGACGTCATGTTTCTTGTTCATTACGTGACGAGTCAAGGGAAACGTGTGTGAAGGGCACAATGAGTAACTTCTCCTCTATACTCCCTATGCTACCTATTTCAGTATGTATTATGTCTCTATTATTGTCAATATTGTATAAAGTGTTCTCTAGTTATTTCCTTGTGTTTATGTCTCATGCTTTCTTGTAAATTGCATTTACAGTAGAAGACAAAGGAGGAAATTGTAAACGGAAACCTTTAACAGAGAATAAACGCTTTGACTTTAACTCATAAAAGTAACAGACAAAGAAATAAATGAAGCGACAGAGCAAAATACACTAATAATTGTAATAATAATAAATGAAAAACAGTGTTGTTAATAGTGATATTTGTGTAAATTGTGTTTATAAAGTAATCACTAAGGTATGCTTTGAAAGAGACGGCAGCACAGCATGAATAGAGGAGTGAGCTGGGTGGACAGAGAGACAACGGGGGAGACAGAAAGAGCTCACCTTTGTTGTGGTGGACGCTCTCCTCTCTCCTCCTCTCCAGCTCCTTGCGATCGTAGTTGAGACGCTTCAGGCACATGATGCCGTAGTGCAAGCTGACCCTGCGAGGAAGAGCCAGAGGGTAGAAGCAGGTTAGCCGAGGACGCGGTTCCACTCTCACCTGCACTCGGGAAGCATAAACACTGAACCACACACAGCTCTACCTGTGGAAGCTGTCCACCATTTTGAGCTGTCCTCTCAGCTCCTTCTTGGTCAGGTGGTCCAACATGCGGGCGTCCACCAGGGACTCCATGAAGTAGCTGCGGTACAGTGGCAGACCCAGGCTGGGCAGCCAGTCGTTGCCCACCCACTCGTGATTCATGTCGCCGTAGGCCAGGATCTGGAGGGGGACAACCACAGGCCGTCAACGCTGACTCACGCTCGGCTTCATGTCTGCCGGTAGTGCAGGTCAGCAGGTCAGCAGCTCGTGAGTCACTGCGGTTTAGACTCACTCGAGACGCAACGACTGACAAACAGCTTGTTGGGTTAAAGAGTGACGAGAGTAAAAATGTAAAGATGTTTTGAAGACGCTACAAGTGAAATAATTCTTAGATATCAGCATGAAACTACCTCAGTTGATACTCATATTAAGACAACAATTTTTTGTGTTCCATGTTTTCTGAAATGTTACGTTTAAATATGAATGAATGAATGAAATTTATTTATAGAGCGCTTTTCACAGACATAACATCACAAAGTGCTTAACAGAGCAGAAAGTTAAAAGCATAAAAACACAGTGTGACCCGAGGGTCAATAAATTACATACACAGAGAAAAAAAAATAATAATAATAATAATATGCAAATGAGGCATTCTCTTATGGTCACTTTTGGTGAATTTAGGAGAAATCTACAAATGCAAATCGACAAAGTCGTAAAAAAAAAACCACTTATGTGTATTTTGAATTTCCACTGGTCTGAACGAAGACATTATACGGAAGGAACTTTGACCAGCGCATGAAAAAAGAACCAATGTTTTTGCCTTAATTCAGACTTTTCAGTTGATCCTCACCTGATCCCAGCTGAACTCTTTGAGCTCCTGCAGCGATGAGAGAAGAGAGAGAGAGAGAGAGAGAGAGCCAGAGAGAGTGATGTGGAGGTGGCGAGCGGAGAGAGGACAAGAACGGGGAGGATGGATGGAGAGATGATGGAGGCGAAGCAGATGAGGAGGAGGAGGAGGGAGCAGCAGCAGCAGCAGGAAATGAGGACAAAAGGAAGGAACAGTGTGTTAGTGAACGGGTAATTAGTTGGAAGCAGTTCACACTGAAACAGCAACCAGAGGGAGAGAAGAAGATGCTCAACACTCCGTCCTGGGCCACAGAGACGGAGATAATAAAGAGGCAGAAGATTCAAAAAGAGAAAAAGAAGAGCGAGCGAGAGACAGTGAGAGGAAGAGGAGGGAGGGGAGAGACTCGTCAACATGATTCAGACCAGACGAGCCGCTTAAAATAATTTTAAAATAATTTTAAAATAATAATGAGACATAAAAATAGCTTTTATCAGACAGACGGGGCAGTGGGGGGGCACTAACCGGAGGCTTGGTGGTCGCGTTCAGGGACTCCATCTCTGCGTGGGTCATCCACACGTTGCTGGTCGACTGTGAACAAGAGAAAAGTGACATTTTTAAAAAATGTATTTTGCACCATTTCAACTCGTCAATATGATTCCTGCTGTTAATAAATAAATAAGAAGCCAAACTCCCGAGTCGACAGTCTTTGGTTATTTGTGACTTCATCTTCTTTGGAACAGGAGACATTAAACGCATGTTCGTGCAACACTTTTATGACATTTTTCAACATCTGGTTTGTTTTTGTCGCAACATTTGGATAAAAAGTTGCTTTCGTTCGGTGGAACTTCATCAGTGCACTTTACTGTCACTCTCCTTTGGAAAATACACTCGCATTTTGTATGATGACATTTATCACATGCAGGAGTCGTTTCATGTCCTATATTCCTCCGAATAGAATCTGCTTTTCATTTGACATCATTCATACGCTCTCAATTATATTTCATTCTTAGTATTTCTGTATGTTGTTATTAGTTTCTGCTGCAAATCTCCCAACAGGGATCATTAAGATCTAATCTCAAAACTACAAACACCTGTTTTACCATGTCCCCCATACGGCTAACATCAAAGTGTGTTATCGTTAAAGTCTCTGCATCTGCACGGAGAACACTGTGGGATTTGTTTATGACGCTGAAGTCTGTCTTCTCACAGAGCGGGTGCTGGCCGGGGCAGAGGGGCTGGTGAGGGACACCATCTCCTGGATGGCCAGCCGCAGTTTGAGGCGGTGAAGCGGGTTACTGATGCCGATCTCCCTCTGGATCTCCGTGTCCGACAGGTTGGCCATGATGGCGCCGCTCTTCACGTTGGCGCGACAGGCGGCGACGTACCAGGCCGGCATTCCCACCCACAGCTGGAAGGAGCAAGACGACAGGTTAAGACGTCGTCTTATGGATCCAAACGGATCCTTTTACAGTCTGTAATGAATGATGACGGGCGAGAGTGTGCAGAAGTCAAGCTGTGCAAAGGCATTAACCACCAAAGATGGCGAACGCAACCTAAACAAAGTGACTTTCCAGATCCGCGTGTTATTAGTGAGTGTATTTGGTGGAGAGACGTAGAGTTTAATGTTACACCAGAGAGACATTACGAGCTTCAGGTCACTAAATCAGACATTTTGATGCTGGTAACAGTCGTAACTCAATGTTTAAAGGTTGACGTCTCGTCTCGATGGTTGAGACAAAACGCCACTTCTGTTGCAAACTGTAAAAGGATGTCTTACGTTCTTTAATTACTATCTCTTTAGGTTTCTGTGACGGCACAGTACCTCCAACCAGGATACAACAGTGGGTCCGTCCCAGGATGCAAAGGGAAGTCCTTGGCGACATGCTTCCTCCAGTAGCTCATGCCTGGAAGAGGAAGAGGAAGAGGAAGAGTTACACATTTAGTGAAGTTCAAGTGAGAGATCAGAAATATCAATCTGACGTCCAAGTCAACAGGACAATTCACAAACTTCTTTTTGCTGCGGCGGTCTTTATCTGCCGGACCCAGAGTCCCAGTCTTGTTCATCCCCAACGGGTCTCCAGAGGGCATGTCTTCAGAGGGTGTAGACGCTGGAGGAGGTCAAACGTCACACGAATGAAAGATAATACAGAGATGAATACAGCGTGGCTCACTAGTGCACACTCAGTGTTGTCCTCCATCTGGTTACCAAGAGAAGCAGATCCGTCCCGCCCGGGTTGGCCCATCCGTCCTTTCTCCTTCTTCCCAAAAAGCCGCCCGATGGAGGACTTGATGCTTTTCTTCTTACTGGACTTGTGCAGAGAATCCTGGCTGCTGTTGGAGCTGCTGCCGTCTGCCGAGAGACTGGGAGGGACGAGAAGGAAATCGCTGAGCGGCGAACGAGGATGAAACCGCTTTGTGTCGGATGTATTTAACGTGCGGCCGCTTTACCTGCGAAACTCCCGCGGGTCGTCGAGCATCGCCCCCGGATGGGTGAGGGTCATCCTCTCCAACCGCAGTGCACGGGGAGTGGAAGGAGGCGTGGAGTCAAGAAGGGCGAGGGAGCGGTCGTCATCTTTGCTGTTCTGCAGAACGAAGAGTACAAATATCTCTCAAAGTGTGAAGCTCGGATGATTCAGGAGGCTTTTTCCAATCAGAAACTGGACTGCTTGGAATGAAACTTTATTACTCTAAAGAAGACCGACTCTTCCAGACAAATCCAGGCTACAGAAGACAAAAGACACATGCTTTTAGCGTCACATTGTTGGTTGGTATCATCACGGGTTTCGTCTTCCTGCTTCCTAACTTGAACCACTCTGTTCTGAACTCCCACCTCGACATTATCACTTTCACCATCACTGCTGTCTGCATGTTTGGCTTTTCTTTCATTGCGCCATCTTTTGTAATCCATCCGCCCGTTTCCAAAACGCTGGAACCAGCGTGTCTGGCACCAGCCGTCATACCATCCTCCAAGTTCCCTGAATCATTCTTGCCCAATCGAACAAGCTGCTGTTGAAGAACAGCTGAACTCCTCCGACCCCGTCTGCGTGATTTACTTGTGCTTTCTTTACGTGACTCACTGTCTGGAGGAGCTGTTTGCATAAACAGGGAGGTGGAACACGGAGGCGAGATATCGCAAAAGGTTAACGCGGGACGGGAATAGAAGTGGTACCTGTCTGTCCGTCTCGCGGGCCGGGGAGTGAGACAGGCGAGGGGTGGAGTGTCCAGAGCTGGGGGGAGAGGGGGAGGCCAGGGTGGAGGACGTGATGGACGAGGGGATGAAGCACCGCCCTGTGCTGTCTCTCCCCAGGGAGGACGGAGGGTCCAAAGCCACGCTGACCCGGTTCTCGATCTCTTCGGCGCGCAACTCCGTGTTCTCCTTCTCCTCCTGGATCAGTCTGGGTTTGAAAGTGGAGGGTGAGAAAACAAGAGGACTGAAACATTTGGACGACATGATAATAACGTACTGAACAGATCAGAATAGTCTTAAAGAAATAGTTTGACATTTTGGAAAGTAAGCGTAATCTTTTCCTTCAGATCCTTCATCAGAGAGGTGCGTCCTTACTTGATCTCCTTGTTGATGGCCTCCAGCTGTTCCTGCAGCATGATGGCCAGAGTCTGCACGTCCGTCTGTCCATTGGGGGACATCAGCTCGGAGCCAAACCGAGGGTCCCCGTCGTCCTCGTCGTCGGAGCAGCCCACATCCAAGCCCGGCTCGAACCCGGTCCCCAGCAGAGCCCCGCTATCCCACTCTGGGTACTGTACACAGAGAGTAGTACTGTGGTTCTTCCATGAAAAAAACAAAATTCCACCTTATGTTATTTATTTTATTTCAGGATGAAAGGAATATGAACTTGCAATTAGTCAGTCCCTTTTTTCAAGTGGAAAGAACAACAAAACTGATATTATTGCAAAAAAGATTGAGGGGAAAAATGGGAGTTTACGATACAGAGGGGACACATTTCCTCCCTGACGTTAAGGTATTAGATATATGTCCATATTTTACCAAATGTTTGTTGTGTAACGGAAAAGTAACTGATGCTTCTACGAGGTGCAGAAAGGGGGGTTGTAGAGATGTTTCAGCAGATCCTCACCTTGGTCGAGTCCTCTCTGGCGGAGCTCCAACGGGCGCGGTGGCTTCGCCTGACCACGCCCCCGGCGGAGGCGTTACCGAAGGGATCCAGGTGAGTGGTCGAGCCGGTTGGGAGCGAGCCACTCCCGTGGGAATACCTCAGCTCCAGAGCGCTACCCGGCAGAGATCGACTGGAGAGACGGAGGCGAGAAGATCATACAAGATAAGATGGAAAGGTACAAAGACGGTACAACACAGGAAGAAAACAACACAGCTGGCTAAACCAAAACTAAAATATGTACAGAAGAAATATTTAAAAAAAGAAAATATGTCAAAAACATATCTGGAATTTGAACAAAATTGTGATTTAACCTGATATACTGTGTCAAAGTGCTTCATACGACATGTACTACATGCATTAACAGGTTTGCAGAAGGCTGTGTCAGGACGTGCAGATGAGAAAGTGCTAATTGGATCATGTATGTGTGTTTGGGCACCGAGTCAACGCGTGTATGTGGAGGCCACATATCAACACTGTCTTAGCTCGAGAGCGCTGACAGTGTTAAACGCCTCCAACGTGGGGTGATTTATCTACAATGTCTGGCGAGATAAGAGACACAACACTGGGGGTCTTTACAGTCAGTCGCCTCTGGAGACTCAGAGTAGTGTTTAGAGCTCCGTCTCTCTCGGGGAATGGCAACAAACCTGGAATAAGAGCCCCCGGGCCGCGCTCTCAGCTGATCCAACTCCAGCTGAATACGCTCCAGCTCCGCGATCAGCTGGTCCTGAGGGGGCAAAAGAAACAGAGTCGGTCGGAAAAAAACAAAGTTCCACATGTCGACCAGGTTTAACTGAGAGTGAAGCTGGGAGGCACCTTGTTTGCCAAGAGATCGTCCTGGAGTTTCTTCATGTTGGATAGTTCCTCGGACAGGGCGTTCTGGAGGAAGAATGAGAAGCTTTGTTACGGGGAAATCAAAACAATATGTTCTTAATGAGAAACTGGTCTTGAACTGGCTGCACGGGAGAGAGGGGATTCTTTCATTCCTATTTTCAACCAGATTTTATGTTCCTGTGCTTGTGAAAAAAGACACTAATCTCTGAATATTATTATATTATATTATTAATAATTATTCCAGTGAAATGCACTGGTGTAAGTAGGTTAAAAAGATAGAAGACCTTGTGCTCCAAATGCTGTTTTCAAAATTCAAATTTCACCAACATTTACACTCATCATTGAGATCCTTTAGTGAAGCAAAAGTAGCAGCGCGACACTGTAACAACACTCAGTACAGCCACAGCAGTACAGTGCTTTGCTCCCGTGCTGCTACTGTTTCTTCAAACTCCATCTACTGTAGTAAAACAGTGAATATGGAGGAAGTACCTCATACAACCACACTTCAAAACATCCAAACTATCAAAGGAAGTGTAAAGTTGAGTTACTTTCCACCACTGCTCTGGATGAAGGACTGTTTTACAGCAGCTTACTTTAAATGCAGAGGTAGAATATCATGTATGTACCCATATGACCATGAAATAAAGTTTTAACTGGTCACTTCCTGGAGGGCAGAGGGGTGCGTGAACAAACCTGACACCAGGAGTTCATTTGGGGAAAAGGGGGACAGATCTTTCGGGGTCTTGATTTGGGGGACTGAGACCTTTAGTCTGAGCTTTAGTCTCACCTTTTCTTCCAGAGCGGCCATCCTCTCCTTCAGATGCAGCTGCAGCCTCTCGTTGGACTCGGACAGTAGCTTGTCCACCGTGTCGGAGAGACGCTTGTTGTGTTCGTCGTTCATCCTCTCCCTCTGCCTCGCCTGAGGGCGGGGAGAGAGTGAGACGGGTGAGAGCGAAAGAGAAGAAAGGGTGCGGGGATTTAATAACAAGCATTTTGGTTGAGTGAGAGCGACAGACAAAGATTTCTATCTGAACGTGCACGACCAAATAGAGGGTTTAGAAAATTAGCGCGCCTTTGTAAAGGCTGACAAAAGGAACGTCACGAAAAAGAGGGGGAGGGATGAAAACGGAGGGAGAGAAAAGAGAAAGAGAGATGGAGAAGCGAGCGTGACTCACCCTCTGTAGCTCCTGGTTCTTCTCCTCCAGTTGCGCCTCCATCTGTCGCAGTCGCTCCTCAAAGTTACCATGACGCTCCTCCGCCTGGATGATTGGAGGGGGGGGGGGGGGGAGGAAGCGAGGGTTAGAGCCTGAACTAACACAAATTAACACAAAAGGAAACAGCTTGTTGACCGAGTCTACCAATTAGTTACATGCCTGTACAGATCACACGGAGCGGGAAACTTTCTGTTTGCTTGTGTCTCGCAGGGCATTCGTCTCCTCCTGCCAAGGAAGCCGTCTCCTGCCCCAACACGCAAAGGAGTAAGTGTAGCCAATTTGAGAGGTTTGGCTACCTGGAGGAGAGCGAGTCTTTTTTTTCTTGGCAAGAGGGAACATTGTGTTTGCAGGAATGCTGGAGGTTAACACACGAGCAATCAAACGAGTTGCTCCTGAAGAATCTGACGCGGCGTATATACAGTTCCCGGCGTGTCGAGGCGCACCGAGGATCAAATAGCTGAGCCGACTCTGCGCCCTGAGCTGGCTTTCATCTCCAGATCGTTTTCTTGTGAATTACTGGCAACGCTCGATGAAAATATTTGCTATTCATCCTGTCATTTGACATCTCATGTTCTGCTTCACTCATTCATGAACACACACACACACACACAGATATATATATATATATTTATGTACCAGCCTGCGTGTCCACACATGCCCACACACACACACACACACACACTTGTGCACTTGTGTCACATATGCATGCATATATTGCTGCTGTCAGATGAAAATAGGACTATTTTTATCTCATTGTATATAAGGGCGCACATATAGCGCAAAATATAAGCGCAAATATATAGGGCGCACACACACACACACACGCACACGCACGCACACGCACGCACGCACGCACACGCACACACACACCTTGTTGAGTGCTGCCACTCTCTGGGCGAGCTGGGCCTCGATCTCTGGCAGCGTCTCGGCCCTCTGCAGAGTCTGCTGCAGCTTCTGTTTGGCATCATCCAGACGCTCCTGGAGCTGCCGGTTCTTCTCCTCGCTCTGCGGGAACACAGGATGAGAGAAGGACCGGGGGTGAAACTCAGGTCGCGAGATCGCCGAGGGCAGCAGACGTGATTAACGGCACCGGGGAAAAGAAGAAAAAAACAAAGACATTGATGCCTCGCTCTAAGTGCCAGTGTGAAACGTGGCCAAGCTGCCAATCAACAGCAGAGACATGGACACACACGGTGATGAGAGAGACTTTCCCCACACCTGTCTGTACAGCGAGTCTTTGCTGGCCAACTCGTTCTCCAGTTTGTCTTTTGTGTCGTGGAGAGACGTCGCCTCCCTCTGGGCACTCAGGTACCTGCAAACCAGAACAAAGCAGGCAGACAGACGGAGCAGCAGTGAGCGCCGGAGAAGGGCTTTTAAAATTTCTATTTTAGAGGAAGGCAATGAAGAGTTCACCTGCGCTCTAACGTGGTGATTCTCTCTTCCATGTCCTCCCTTTGACAGAGAGCCTGGGTGAATTAAAGTGTGTGTGTGTGTGGGGGGGGGGGGGGGGGGGTAATGTATGTAAAAGCAAAGAAGAGCAGACAGAGAAAGTGAGATAAGGAGAGAAGTCAGGTTTACAAGTGTTGATCAAAGGGAATTCACTGGGCTTCAGCAGCTATTAGCGGAAGAATGATAATGATGATAATGACTTGTTAATAGTTGTTGTTGACAGCTTTGCAGTTGCACAAGTCGAAGAGAGACAGAGGGGGCAGGGGGGACAGGGGGAGGATAAATGAGCAGCCAGAGAGGAGAAGCAGTTCGACGTGGAGAAAAATGTTTGCCGAAGTCGACCGACTCGACCGCCACTCGTCCGGAAAAAACGCCCTCACACCTTTCAAACCGGCAAACCAGCACACCGGCACACCGGCTGATTTGATGGCGCTGTCGCCATGGATACAGGGGCTCTGGTGCGTTCAGTAACAGCCGCCGCTGCCAAGGAGGCAAATGGCTTCGTTGCCATAGCGAACGGTTACATACTTCCTCTGAGTTTGAGCGAAAGAGGATCTTTGTGCCACTGAGGAACAGACCAGAGTCTCACCTCCTTCACATCCCGCTGTAGCTTCTGGTTGGCCTCCTCCGACCGGGCCAGCTCCCTCCGGGCGGACGTCAGCTGCTCCTCGATCTCCCCGACCTGGAGAGTGGGGGGGGGGGGGGGGGGAGGGGACACAGGGCTGAGCGTCTGATATCTATGTTTGGCTTTTGGTGAAAGCATTAGACGGCGAGAGTGCGTCTGATCGGAGTACCTGTCTGCACATGAGGGCCAGTCTCTCTTTCAGCTGACCCAGCTCTGACCGCTGTCGCTCGATCTCGCCCTCTCGCTGCCTGTCGACGTCGGCCTCATCCAAGATGGACGAAGGGCCGTTGGGAAGCCGCTGAGCGAAGGGAAACGATTTGAGTACAGTGATCATGATGGAGTTGATAAAGTTCAACCAGGGTTACTCATCAGCTGGGTTTAAAAATAAACGTTTTAGTATTTTGTTTTGGAAGAAATACCTCAACTCAAACATCTAAATTATTGAGGATAGTGGCTCTTCACCTTCAGTGCTCATCAGGTACCTTCATGAAAGAAGATGAACCAAACTGGAGGGACGGTGAACTTCTCAGTGACTAGTACAAATAAAGTAATAAGTAACAAAAACCTACTCTGATTACTGGAAAATTAAAGTCATTACAACTCTCACAAAAATCCAAGATGGCGCCTAACTTCCTCCTCTCTGAGTGAGCTGAGTGCTGCTGGCTGGAAGCCATATTGCAACAATACTGATCAAAGATTAAACTGTAGGCTGGAGGCAGCAGCTTCTGGCTCCTGATCAGCTGGTGATTGAGAAAATAAGTGATGCAGCATTTTAATGTACTGAGATAAATGGAAATAAACCCTCCGTGGACGGACTGAATCTCAACTCTATTTAAATAGAAAGCCATGAAATGACGGCTGCCCACATCATGAATCCTAACGTGTCTCTAGCGCCACAAGCAGGTCCAACAATCTCAACATCTACTAAACAGCTTGGCACAAACTCTATTCCAGACATTCATGGTTCCCAGAGGAGGAACCTGAAGGACTTTAGAGATCTTACACCACCGAGACATTTGTAGTTTTGATTAAAATGTCAACTCCGCAACCGGAATGATTGACATGAAATTTGTTTCAGACATTCACGCCTCCCTCTGGATGAACTGTAATCACTTTGGTAGTTCTTCTCTTCTCCATTGCCATCATCAGATTTGTTTTGTGACTGTAGACTCTCAGTGTTGTTACGTTACATCGGTCTGACACTGACCCTTGTCTCTGGTTGAGAAGTTCACCTTTCCACTGGTCAGCTTGTTCATAAGGTTTCTTCTGTCACTCTGATAGCATCATGGATGTCAAAGCAGAAATAGATCCGTAGCGTCCTCATCTCTACAGGAGGACTGTGATCGTGTGATCCACAAGCTGACCACTATCTTTCTGAGACTGTGTAAGAACAGCATCCCGTTACCTCTTTGCCGTTTTCTAGTCCTTGCTGCCGTCGCTTGATTTGTTCCCGTAAAGACACAACCTGAAACACGGAGGGGAACCGTCAGGAGAGACTCCATCACCTCACTCACCAAAGAGAAGCACAGGAAGAACATGGACTCACCTCCTGAGAGGAGGACTGCAGCTCTTCCTCCAGGGACGCCACCCGCTCCAGCGCCACCCGTAGTCTCTCCCTCACCTTCTCGTCCAGAGCTTTGTGGTGCTCGAACAGGGACTTGAGCGCCTTCAGGACCTCCACCTCGCTGGAGACCCCGGCCGGGGACTGGGCCTGCCTCTTCACCACGGTCATCCTCAGGCTGCGCTCGTGGCGGGACACCAGACACTCCAGATGTTCGAGCAGCAGCTATTAGACACATGTGGTTCACATACAGTTAAAACCTCTTATCGTTTATAAACAGTCGCAGATGATTAGAGTTGACGTTTCACTGTGAATTATTTTCAGAGCAAATAAAAAAAACCCAAAGGAACCAGAACATTCATTAACCAAATAAGTGAAGAAGATAATACTGACTCGTGTGTTGTTCCTCTCGGCCTTCAGCTCTGCTATCTCCTCCTCTCTCTCCAGCAGCTGTTCTCGGCAGAGGTTCAGCTCTTTGGTCAGCACTGCAAACTCCTGCAGGGTCACAAGAGGGAGCCGTTATTGACTCCATGCTTCTGCTGCTGCATGAGGTCATAATCTCTCTCTCTCTCACACACACACACACACACACACACACACACACACACACACACACACACACACACACACACTTTATTTATGAAGCGCTGCACTTTCCCACTTCCCCAAAACCGGCCCCGGCTGCTTCAGCTTGGATTGGCGACTTTCCTTCATCTCCCAGAATGCCCTCAGAGAGTGGGCATTGAGCCGGCTGGTTTGACAGTGAGGAGCTGACGGGGGGAGTGAAGCTCTCCAGGTCTGATTGGCTGCGTTTGTGCTGAATGTGCACCGTCAGTAAAACGTTTTTATTTCCTCTGTTGCTTCCTTAATGGATTTTCTCCCCTGTCTGATTGATAAATGTCGAGTCAGAAGGTCTGAAACCAACAAATAAAGATCTCAGCATGAGGTCGCCTCTTCTAACTTTGGCCAGTTATCCAGAAGAATAACAATAAACACACGCTATGAAACATAAGAACAGACGAAAAGACTGCAGACTGTAACGTTTACTGCCAATATTTCCCGTTAAGCCACAGGGCGCAATTAACTCCAGAGTCTCAGACTTTCAATGCATATAAACAAACCTGCTCAGGCGTGCAGCTACGTGTTGGCTGAAGGAGGAAACCCCTCCATACAGAATAATCCGCATAACGGCGGCCAAGCGGGAGTCTTAAAGCAGGCCTCGGTATAAAATCGAACAACCAGGTTTATTGCACGTGTTGCACCTGAAATTGGTTTAATTGCTCAATAACCATCACTGGCTGTGCGTTTTTCCCGCCATTAAAACAAAACGTCCGGAGGTTAAACAAGCATGAGAGGAGCTGGAACCAAGCCAGCGCTGCGTAATGTCTTAGATTTCCAGATGACAGCAGTTGAGCGGAATTGTTGTGATTTTGTGTAATTTAATCCAATTATGTATAATGTGAGGTGAGCTGCATGATAGTTATGATAACAAATATGTTGCCTTTAGTCAAACTAAATGGTATCTGTGGCAACGAATCAACACAGAGAGGAGGAGTGACATCACGGAGGGCACGTTCAACTTCATGCACGGATGATGTCGGCTTCCACGGGACACACACGGCCGTGTGCACACACACACTGAGCAGCGAGCGCTCGCCCGTACACTGATCGTCCTCTCTGCTCCAGTGTGATGGCGGCATGATGCACACATGACACACAAACACACGACACACACACACACACACGACACGCACACATAACAAACACACATGACACACACACACACCACACACACACACACGGCATGCACACATAACAAACACACACACACACACACGGCACGCACACATAACAAACACACATGACACACACGACACACATACGACAAGCACACATGACACACAAACACACGACACACACACACACACACACACACGACACGCACACATAACAAACACACATGACACACACACACACCACACACACACACACGGCATGCACACATAACAAACACACACACACACACACACGGCACGCACACATAACAAACACACACGACACACATACGACACGCACACATGACAAACACACACACATGATACACACACACAACACACACATGATACACACACACAACACACATAACAAACACACATGACACACATGACACACACACACACACATGACAAACACACGGATGTCCTCCAACCCACGTGTGCTCCGGACCAATCATGTGTGTTTTCACAAAGTGCAAACGAGCCATTAAAGGACACCGATGCAAGCACGGCAGTGTGGTAGTCATGAACCAAGACCAAGACCAGGACCAGGACCAGGACCAGGACCAACACCAAGACCAAGACCAGGACCAAGACCAAGACGAGTCCCACACTGCATGACCCACTTAGGATAAACATGCAAACCAGATCCACATTCCCACAGAAAACACATGAAGATTCCTCTTCATTCACCTCTTATATATGATGAGGTCATTATCATATATACTATATGTTGCATTATGGGCGATACGACCAAAATCTTTTATCGCAGTAAAGGTCATTACATATCTCCATAACGATATATATCATGATGCTTTTCTGGTTGTTGAATAAATAAATAGTCTCACGTGAAATAAGCACATGATGAAAAGTATTGTCTCATTTAATTAAGAACTTTCGTGCCAAATGAACATAAATAGTTTCAAGTGAAATTAAAGAGAAATAAATGAATATCTTCCAGCATGTGTTTACATGCATGCACACGAATGCAGAGTCATCAAATCAATACAACAGTGAAGGTAATTAGAGCGAGTCTGTGCCTGTTATTATAGACGACGTACTTGCGCATCACGATATCTCGATGTATGAGCTCATCACGATACGGTTCCCCTGAAGGACGATAAACCATCATGTTGAATTATCTATTACCTACCGTGTGTGGGGATGTTCCTCAGTGTTCTATGAGCCATCACAGTAATGATGTTTGACTACCGAATCAAACGGGAACAATTAGACCAGACCGGGTGAACACGTGGTCGGTGACGAGGCCCTGAGAAGCCGGTCTGGAGACCGAGCCTGATGTGGAGTCCCACAACAGCACCGGCGCTGCTGTTTACCCACACAGGCACCTCACCTCACAGCCTCTCCCAGACAAAACGCATTTAAAAACAGTACAGCATGCGCAGTCTGTAGCTGAGCCTCGCCGTGAAAGGAGGAAGCTTCGTTTGAAAAGATGGAAGTGAGGAGGATCGAGGAGGGAAACATGTCTGCGTGCAGATGGCACGTTCTGGGCCCGAAGGATATCCTGTAATTCTGGGATTAATTCATGTAGAAGACGGAGCGAGAGAACCAGACACTCTCTACATTCCTCTCTGTCTCTTTTTTTCGGGGCGCCGTCATTTTAGGTTGATGCAAATCATTGCACCATCTCCCCCCCCCCCCCCCTTTCATCCATGTCAGTCTCCCCCCTGTCATGATACACCACATCGAAAACAGCCTCTAGAAGCCACCTCATTAGTATGCAGCAATATGCAAATGAGGCTTGATTTGTTAGTCTCTGTGTGTTTCATATCACCAGGTTTTTCTCTCTTTCTCTCTCTGTGTGTGTGTGTGTGTGTTTGCCATGCTGTCACTCTCTCCATCCCTCTCTCCTGATTTTCCTCTCTTGGCAACGTCGAACACACACAGACGAACTGGCTGAACTCATCTACTGTGGAATGTAGCTCCATGTGCTGCTCTGTCTGTGTGTGTGTGTGTGTGTGTGTGTGTGTGTGTGTGTGTGTGTGTGTGTGTGTGTGTGTGTTTCTGCAGATATCGATCTCCTTATCGGTGAGGTAACATTGCTCTTTCATGTCCAGTCGCTCTCTCTCTGCTAAGTCTGTTGTTTCATTTTGGATTGTTTTCTCCCAGCGTAGCGACAGTGATCTAACAATGAGTCCTACCTGGAAGTAGAGTCGGAGCACTTGTCTGTCGCATTACAGGATGATTGGCTCTCGGCCGCTCCGATGTGCGATAATATGGTAACTGTAATACACGACCGGGTCAAATCCTCCCTCAGTTTATCCCCCACCACGTTTCTATCACAAAGCTCCAAAAACATTTTGAACCATCTTTGAAAAACCAAACAACACAACTGAACGTCTTTCCACAATCCTCAAAATATGCCAAAACAATAACGACTTTTAGTTTGTTTGTCAAGTTGCGAATGTATTTCCTGATTCGAACAAAGATGGCGGCTTGAAATTGCACATCTCCGTCCTCAATTTGAGCCACACGACCCAGAATTGTATCCCTACGTTGATGATCCTCTCAGATGATTTATACATTGATACAAAATAACACAGTAGTTTGTTTGTGCTTCACAAAACGAGTGAGGACAAGAGTCATCGCCACAGCCCTGGATGGTGAATACAATACAATATATTGTGAATGCGGTTGGTTCGAAGAACTTTCTGAGTTTGTCAAAGATCAGATCTTTTCAGAAAATCAGATGAACTGTGAATTCAATAGAGACACAAACCAGGGTTTAAAGCAGCTTCTCTTAACGTGCATTGCTGGCAACTTTAAAGAAAACACTTCATGGTTACTGACTCAGCATCCAGCATCATTGAGGAACTGATGTTACTCCAGTAAAGCAACATTTTGATTCATCGGTACATCAGGTGTTTTGATTCGATGTTTACAGCTGAACATACAACTCTTCTTCTCCAGCCGTTTCTTTTCATCGCTCCAAGTTGTTGGGCATGTGCCAGCACCTGTCCTTATATAGTGGTTAGTGGGCGTCACCGAATAAATAAACAATGCAGCCACGCGCTGTGAATCATGACCACGTGGGATTCATCATTCCGCTTCCTGAGGAACAGCAGATTTAGGTTGAAAATAAAAAATCATATTTTTTCTCCGAACAGAAAATGTAAAGAATGTTGCTGCGTGGTGAAGTTTTATGTGTTTTGTGCAACTTTGCAGAATAAATCTTCATTTCAACAAAGTGACGTTGATGCCGGAGGTACGACGGCTGCTGTGCTTTAAACGCCGCAGCAGCAGAAGAAGAAAGGAGTCAGACTCAGCGCCACCTGGACCGGCTACAACATTAAACCCTGCTAACAGGTTAACGCATCAATAATTCAACAGCGTGAAAGGAAGCATCTTCACCACGAGCACTTCTGATACAGAGCAGGACTCTACTGATGATGCTTGTTTACTTTGACTGAGGTCGGCCTTTGAATGCAGCGTTTCTTCTTGAGAAGGAGCATCGTTTTAAAAAAACAACATTTTGGATTTGAGTGTTCGATCTTTTCCTGCGAACTCACAAGGATGCGTCCTGAAGTTGATCTGGTGTTTTTGTAGCGCATGTGTTTATTCATTTAGATGTTAATCTACAATAACAGGAGCATGATGACAATGATCCCTGTATTTACAGTAATGTGTTAATGACATAATAAGACATCGACAATATGTTATATATCCTGTTCATGTCGTCTACGTTCTAGTAGTTTTGTGTTTTAACGGTTTAATATTTTGAGCTGAGCAACAGACTTGAGATAACATGCTTAACTCCAATAGACTTTGAGTTTTAGTGACTTTTAATTGCATTTAAACTAGTGCTGGGCAAGTTAACGCGTTAACTTCGCGTTAACGTATTCATTCATTAACGGCGACAATTATTTTATCGCGCGTTAACGCATTTTCTTTTAATTTATTATTATTTTTTTTAATGTTTTTTTTAAATTGAAAGACAAGAGACAATACATAGACATAACAACAAGAGGATGACAAGAGCAGTGGGATAAAAGCCAGCAAACATCCTACAGTCAGTCATGTTAGTGCACCTATATGCTGAAACTCACGGTAAACGCATTTAAACGGCACAGATCGGGAGCGAGCGAAGGACTTTGAAAGTTAGCGGAAAGATTAACGCGAGGCAACATCCGGTTTCTTCGGACGAACATCCGGTTTTCAGAATAAGATGCCAACAAAGTATGAATTATATTCACATTAAGTATGAAACATGCTGCCTGCATCTCGTGAACCAGATGTTATTGCCCTTTTGTTCATATAGCAGTGCTTTTAAAATAAAAGTGCGCAATACACTACTTCATAATTCATTATTGAACTTTGCCATAACAATGCGATTAATCGTGATTAATCGCAAAAAATCCATGCGATTAATCGCGATTAAATATTTGAATCGTTGCCCAGCACTAGTTTAAATCCTTTTGTTTGATGCTGACATGTGCTGTTTGAATGAACCTTTCTAAACCTGTTCATGACACGCAGCGTGAGACTGCATGCACGTCCTAAACTCTACTTTAACCCCGAGTAGAGCTCGGAACGTAAAGGAGCAGTTCACCAGGAACCACAGAACCAACAGTGGATCCAGACCAATACTTCCATCTCAACCTTCACCCAAACGATCAAAGCTAGCCATCGCTTTCCTTCAAACATACGAGAGAACTTCCCAAAAACAGCTTCTTACAGATGCAGATTGTGGATGAAATACATGTCCAGATATTCACCCAATCGTCTCCTCTAATTCCCTCAACGGTGACGCTTCGGTCACACGTGTGCAGCCGTGCACGCTGCTGTAGGACGTGCACGTGTCTGTCAGCATGGTGGGTGACAAACAACATGTGAGAGATATGCGTTGCATTTGGATGCAAAGTCTAAAAGAGACATTCTCCTCTGACTGGAGCTTTATTTCTGAGGTGAACTCTTCCTTCAGTCAAACACCCACACACACACACACACACACGCACACACACGCACACACACACACACACACACACACTATGATAATGTGATGCGATGTGAACTTGTCAAGGCAGTTGCATGGATGGAGTGTGTGTGTGTGTGTGTGCTTCCTCCACAGCTCCTGAGATCATTACGTGACGTAGGGAACAGGTGTGTCGTACCTGCGGCAGGGCGATGGACAGCTGCCTCTGGAGCGACTCCTTCTCGTGGCCCAGATCTCTGAGGCGCAGGTGGGCCGTCCCCAGACAGTCCTGGGTGTCCCTCAGGCTCTCCAGCAGCCTCTCCCTCTCCGTCAGCATGTTCACCATCAGGGACTCCAGGTTGCCCGTGCTGCCGCCCTCATCGCTGCCGCCGCCACTACTGTTACTATTACCACTACCACTACCACGGGGCTCCCTGCTGCCGAAGCCCCCAATGCCTCCTATGCCTCCTCCTCCGCCCCCCGCCGGGGAAGACGAGCCGCCTCCTCCGCGCCCGTCCTCGGAGATGGTGGGCATCACCTCGCACATCATCTTGAGGCCTGGGTGTGAGAGGCGGTATATCTGAGAGGAGGTCTAGGACACTTGACGGCAGCGTCTGGTGGACCACCGACTCCTAATCAGACGGCCAACCTATACTTTAGGGTGGGTGGGGTGTGGGGGGCGTTCCTCTCAAGCAGGAGACAAGTGCAAGAGGGGGGAGACGAGCTCTGTGGACTTGTGGGTGTGCGCTTCAACGTTGTTTTTGGAGGGGGGAAACAGTGTTGGGCTGTGGGGATGGTGGAGGGGGGGGGGGGGGGGGGGCGGTGCAAGGGGTACGAGGGAGAGGTGCAGGTTCTAATGGATGACCTCTGACCCCCGGCCCAGGCTTCACTGAGATGAGAGACGGACCTGGAGAGAGAAGTAGAAGAAGAAAGAGATGTTTAGGAACACAAGAGGTTTTCATGAAGCCTAGATTTCTCACCACACACACACACACACACACACACACACACACACACACACACACATGTATCACACACACACACACCTTTCTCCAAACCCCTCAAAGACACAACAACCACCGCTGTTGCAGCACAGCCCCTCTCTTCCACTGACTTGCCATCGCGATACTCAACGTGTGGACTAACCCGCGCGTCCATCAGTGCATGTCTGTGGATCCACAGACAGTCGTAACGGTGCGAATGAATGGCGCATGATGCACGGAAACGAGTCGTTACCTCAGCAGCCTGTTCAAACACAGCCGTCACACACACACGGAACAATCATCGGGCCTGCAGGCTGGAGCAGAGACGCGGCGCTGTTTCATACGTCTCATGAGGGGGTGAAGAAGAAAAAAAGGGTGTCATCATGAATTGTAATTACGAGCTGTATCCAGGAGGAAATTATTTTTTTCTACGGCTCCGGAAGCCATCTGTAAAAATATATATTTATATATATTCTGTGTGAATCAGGGTTATTGTCCTCAGGGTTTGGACGGGAAATAAATTGCTGTCTTTACAAAAATAAATGTCTTAAAAGGCTGAAGCCTATTTTTTTTAAAGCATGTATAGGGCTGCACGAGAGCCTCACACGGGAGGAGGTGCCAATCACGCTGTAAATGATGGAGGCCTAATTAACACGTTCAACCGGGAGATACATATCACGCAAGTGGGTTATTTTTAGTGACGTGAATGACCTAAATGTCGGAAAACAGTGCGTCTCTTTGGCTTTTATTCCGACTGCAAGACGTCTATTTCCTATCAACTCCCCTCCCTCCTTCCTCCCCCCCCCCTCCACCCATAAAAACAGCTGGACGGTCTAACGCACAGCTAGATCCGTGTGTGCAGCGAACATCACGGTGGATTTCGGCCGCAGCCGCCGAGCGATGCGTGTGTCTTACCCTCTCCATGATCGACAGAGACAGGAAGTAAAGGCGCCTCGGTGGCCGGTTCACTCCATCGGAGCACCTGAGAGACGGAGGCTGCAGCTTATCCCCCGGTTACAGCCCGGTTACCGTTACAGCCCGGTTACCAGCCTGCCCCATCCCTCTCTCTCTCTCTCTGCTGAGGGGAGCGACGCGTAAAGACACACGGAGGAAACAGGCTACATCCGGTCAGGACCTTTCAGAATAAAACGTGCAACAAAAACAGCTTGTGTGACCTTTATTTAGTGGAAAATACACAACCCACAAACGCAACATCGACAATAAAATGAGATTAGTAAGTAAAACTAAAAACAAAACAATGATTGTTATTGTAATTATTAAGTCACTCAATTGACATATTCTACCAGGTGACAAATAAAACCCCGGAATCTCGTTAAAATCTTCAATAAATATCAGTTTAGATTACTTTGATTTATATTGAGCCAGTATAAAAGGTGCCTGCATGACTCATGATTAGTTGTATTTGATAAGGCAGAAATGATGATTAAATTATTGAGACTTACTCGAGAGTTTTACCTCTTCAGGCGTTTAAAAACTATCCAAATCTAACACTGAAGGGAACATCACTCTTTGGTTGAAGTGCCTGCAGCTATATATATATATATATATTCAACATGTTATTAGTAGCATCACAAACCTACAAAGGAGGTGACAGGAACGTAGGACAGGTGTAATGATCTATTATTGACTCCTTGTGGACAAATGCATTTTGTTGAAAATGATCTATATTAGTATGACTATGTTAAAAAAAGGAGTACTGACAGATGAATCAGTTTCCTAAATATAATAATAAATAAAACCTTTATTCTGAAGATAATTAATACTGCTTCCGGTCCCCTTCCTGATGTTTTGTGTAACTTGACGCCCTCCCATCGCTTCTCTCCCCTCGTCTCTCCTCCTCGGTAAAGATGCTGGGTCTTAAAGAAACAAGCTCAGAGCAGACACATGAACTCCTCACGTCCTCAAACTCACTTCCAGCTGCACGTTCTTTCACTTTCACGTCTTTAAACACAAAACAAATGCACATCAGCAGAGTGAGAGGTATTTCATTAATATATTCTCACGCTGTGGTCCACGAAAACTTGCTCAACATAATTAAACAATTGCGCCCTCTGGCGGCTCAATAAGGAGAATACAAAGCACTGATGTCTAGATTTTAAATAACCATCATGGATTCACTCGTTTATGTGTAAAACTGAACAGTATGAAGAACTTTTGAAAAGGTTACGATCAGAAATAAATAACCTAAAAATGACCAGAACTTCAACTTTGAAAGTTGTTATTAAGTTTCGGGGATCTATGAGATATTAAGTTATATTATCCAAATAAATTGAATAAAAATGTTGACAATTTTCTTTCTTATTCAGCTTATTATGTCAGTAACAGTGTAACAGACACCTTCAGCAGTCATGGAGGGATTGGTCTGTCAGCCAATCAGAGCGCAGAGGAGGCGGGACTTAAGCTTGTATAGCAGATGGGATGACGTAATGCCCTCTTCATAGAGGCTGATGAACAGTAGAGCCACCAGTGAGATTCAAAGAGCGTTAATGAGCAACAATGTGTTTTCAAGAGAAGAAAAAGAAACAAATATAAAAAGTATATTTTTTTAAGAAATTTACAGTTCAGAGTATTTTCTTTTTGCCGTAAAGCAGCCTTAAAAACACAATAAAAACACAGTAAAAACACAGTAAACACACAGTAATACAACAGATGCTTTAAATGTATTAAAGTACTTGTCCGTGTCCTGTCTGGTACGTTTTAGAGTCACTCTTAATCAGTGTGAGAGTGATATCACTCAATATATATTTATATTTATTTATACATGTTTTTATGTTGTTCTTAACTTTTGTCTGTTATTTGTGTTTTTATGTAGTGAAACCTTTACACTGCCATCTTGGCCAGATAGATTAAAAATCTCAATGGGATTATCTTTGAATGAATAAAGGCTAAATCAAATTAAATAAATACAAAAAAATGCCTCGGAAATATTTAATATTATCTGCAAAGGCCTGAAGATGAGTCAGCCTGAAATAAAAACTTCCTCTGAGATTATTAAAACATAAAGAGACCAGAGAGGAACACACACACACACACACACACACACACACACACACACACACACACACACACACACAGCACCTGAATTAAGTCTATTTACAGAAAGAAGAATTTGTTCCTCTTTGAGGAATCACACAAGTCACAGAGACCACATTCACAGAGTTGTATCCTTTACCTTTAATACTTAGAATATTAACATCCTTATCGTGGAATAACACTCCGTAATCAGCACAAATCCTGCTCCCGTTACAGTAAAATATTAAATATAAAAAGTAGAAAGTCAGGTTATTTAAATTTGTGTTTGTACATTGAGAGCGGAGTGGAAACCAGAGACAAATTCCATGTATGCGTAAGCACACATGGCCAATAAAGCTGATTCTGATTCTGATTTTCATTGTGTTAAGTTTATGTTACTGCATCTTGTTTTTGAACAGATCAATATATAAATCTGGATACTTTAATAACAGAATAAAAGCAGAAAGATTTGCCTGTTTTGCGTCTGCGTTTGAGCTAAAACTGCAACAAAAGTGCGTTAAATTATTGATATTGGCTGAAAAATATCAAAATGATGATATTTGCTTCTACACACACCAGACTGAGCATTTCTAAAATCAGCCCTCTGTGTCTGAACTCTGTGGATTGCATCATAACAACAAACACTGACTTGATGATCCAGGCGGCTTCCTGAAGACGTCTCTGTTTGGGCCGATATGACAGCGGTGATGGACAGCGGGCAGCTGGGTGGACACCAGGAGAGGAGGATCCCCCCCCCCCCCCCCCCGCGGGGTCACGGGGGGGTCAGCGGGCCGGAGGAATGCTGATAGGAATGCCCTGAGGCGGGCCAGCGGAGCATCTCCTCAGCAGGACAACAACAAGCATCAGCTGGTCTCTGGGGAGCCATGACAGTGGAACACAAGCCCAGTGTCTGCAGAGAGACAGCCACCCGGAGGAGGAGGAGGAGGAGGAGGAGGAGGCACATCTAACCACCCACCCACACTGTATTATTACTTATATTATTCTACTCTAAAGTATGTTGTTAGTTTACAAGCATGCAGGAGTTTAGGGATCATTTGAGCACCGAAAGTGCTTTTATGTGGTGAAAGTGTTATGCTGCCATCTTGGCCAGGACTCCTTCATCAAAGGGATTCAAAATATCAACGTAAAGATTTTTACAGATGTTTAATAAACAGTAATAGCCAGGCTGCAGAATGAGAGCGTGATGATTGGCTCTTCAGTTCACATTTAACGCTGCTTCTAATGAGCAAACCTGACGAAGAGCTTGAGGAAGGTGAACCGCTCTGTGAGCGACCTGCACGGAGGAAGACGGCGCTCTCCAGGAAAACAACCGTTACTGTGGGACGAGACGCGGCAGGAAGACGAGAGGAGAAAATCTGTCCCCCCAAAATAATTTGATTTCAAGACGTTTGGTTTAGAGGTTTTAAATTAATTCTTTATTTAAAGATGATTTTACACTGAAGACCCTGCAATGAAAACTTCACTGAAACTGAAGATTTCTGAAAACACACAAATATACACACATGTACAGTATATATATATATATATATATATATATATATATATACACACACTGTATACGTGTGTGTGTGTGTGTGTGTTTTGAGATCTTTAAATCTAACGGAGACCACAGAGATGAACACACAGTAGAATACGTCAGGATTCACGAGCCATCTACAAACACTCCACGTTATTCAGTTTGTGGAACCCATCTGGATATCTGTGTCAGTGCAAATCGTGTGTGTGTGTGTGTGTGTGTGTGTGTGTGTGTGTGTGTGTGTGTGTGTGTGTGTGTGTTGCACTAAGTGTGTATGGGCAGATTCTGTGGCGGCTCTGCAGGCAGATTGTTGTGGACCTCGGCCGGGTGTTCAGCTGTGAGAGAGAGAAGAGAGAGATCCAATAAAAGAGAAGAAGAAATTCCACTCCGACACTAAAACACATTTGTCGTGTCTCAGATCGTTTACCTTTATCTTCCACTTTTTGTGCCTCCGGTTGGAACTGTAGTTCTCCATTAGGACCCGCGGGAGGCTGCCCGTCTACTGCCTGCTGCTCTTTCTGTCTCTGGGACATTTCTAACACTGCCTGAAATAAATAAATGAGGATTAAATGTATGATCTGTACGTGCTTCGGTGTTACTACAGGCTGAAAACATGAGCGCCGCGTTGCACAGTTACCTGCTGGTACTCTTTCCTCTGGGCCTCCAGGGCTTTGCCTCGCTCCTTCAGCAGCTCCTGCTGCTGATGCAGATTCTCCGCCTTCCTCTTCAGCTCCTCCTCTCGGTCCAGGAGGTCGACCTCGAACCGCTGCAGCTCCTCCTCCGTGTACACCGGGCTGGTTTCCAGAGTCTGCAGAGACGCAGGATTCACACCACATATTTAGCGTCTCTACAGAGCATGCAAATGGAATAATTATACGCCCTCCTCTACTGGAAGATACATCTACATTATGGTGTTCAGCTACAAGTATTCAGCGTTCACGCTCATGATATCTTCCTCACATTAAAACTCTTCACTGACACATTTACAGAATCGCCTCAAAGGAGCGGCTCAGAGTCTGCGAGCTGATGAGGGAAAGACTAGCTTCACCCGTTTAACTTCACCGCACACATCCTCCCAGCTTGTGCCGGGGATTTGAACCACAGACCCTCCGAGCCGCCCGCCCACCTCCCCCGACCTGCGGCCCACCTCTGGGCTCCTTACCTCCCACTCGTTGGGATTACTGAACTCCTTCTTCTCCGTGGATTTCAGGAACTCCTCCAGGGTGACGAGACGATCTTTATTCACGTCCACCTTTTTAAAAACACGGAGACGAAAGCGGCGTCAGTCGAATAATAAACAGGAGAGCAGAGAGATAAAAGCCAACAGTTCAGACTCACGTTCTTCATCACATGCTCCCTCATCCTCAGCCTCTCTTCCTCCATCTCCGTCATATCGTCCTCCTCATTCTTTGCGTCGTAGACTTTCTCCAGCTGGAGGAGGGAGATGAACAGATGTTACAGGGCAGATGTGCACATCACTGCCGTCAGGTTCAAAGCTTTTACGAATAAAAAGTCTGCGGGAACACAGATCAAATTGATGATCATCCATTTTTTGACATTTTGTCGTTTTAAGGAGTTCATTGTGAAGCCGTGATGTTCTTCAGGGTTCTTTACCTCTTTAGTGAAGAGAGCCTCCAATTCCTGCTCATCTAAAACGCCGTCTTCATTTGTATCTGAACAGGGCAGAGAAGCACTTTATTCATATTCACTCACATCGTAACAAAGACCGTTCAACAGCGGAGGCGTCCCTCACCATGCAGTTTAAAAAAGGTTTTGGGGTTGAACTCCTGAGGATCCAGTCCGTCCGTCTCCTCCCAAACTTCCCGTAGCTGATTAACGCTACCCTGCGTGTGGAGAAACGTGTTAGAGAGCTTCACTCGCGTCCAGAGAGAAGCAACACGGGAGCATTTGAGCGTACCGGAGCGTTGACTTTGGGGTGCTGCCGGTGTTTGTCCTTGAGCTCCTGCATTCTCTTCTCCTCCCGCTCCCTCTTCTCCTGGTCCAGGCCCTTCAGGTACTCCCTTCTCTCGTGCTCCTTCAGCATCTCGTAGCGTTTGAACTCCTCGTGTCTCTCGGCGTCGTAGTTCTCCAGGTCCTTGGTGGCCTAAAGAGAGAGCCAGAATCATCAGATAAGTGGAACAGTCAGTAACAGGCCCGCCATCTTGTTCTGACCTGTAACTGTAGCCCCCTCGAGCCTGATCCGTGTAATTATGAGTCTGCAGGACTACCCCCCCCCCCACACTCCATTTAAATCTGGTCTGAACACATAAACCATGCACTGATTCTCCGGTCTCTGGGGTCAACGATAATCCAGCTGTTCTCTCTGGGTGATCTTACCGTCGTGATTAGCAGCTCGAGGTCTTTGGCCTCGAAGGTGTTTTGATTGTGGGGATCCAGATGTTCAAACTGCTTCAGCAGGGAGGCGTGGTCCATCTGCAGACCTTCACAGCACACACGTCGGTTAACAAGGACATGCTGCACTTTTGACACGCATGACTTCCATTATGTCCTACGCACACTGAACACATCTCTCTACCTTCCTCTCTCAATAGAAACCTTTTTATATTTTACAAGTAATGGCACACATGTTACTTTTGTGAATGTGCTGTATGAACGGGTATTACACAATAGTACAATAAGTCTACATGAACATGAATCCACACGCTCTCTGTGGACACATGAGTCCTCTCACTCTGTGTGTTGGTGCTGTCCAGTTTGGCCTTGAGCAGCATCCTGAGGCGAGAAACCTCCTGACGCTTCAGCTCATCCAGGCGAGTCCTCACGTGGTGGCCGACCAGGTCCAGCTCTTTACTGAGACGACCGTTCTGCAGGAGAACGCGAGACATCCAGGTGAGAACAACAGACTGAATGTGAGATCCTAAAAACAAAACGAAGGAAGCTCTGAGAGCGAGACCTTGATGTCCTCCGTGTTCGCCGTTTGCAGTTTCTCTCTGAAGTGAGGGTCCGTCTCCAAAACCTCGATCACCTCTCTGAGATACCGGTCGTAGTACAGGCCGGTGTCCTGCAGGGGCGCGTTGTAAAGGGAAAGTTATTCACAGCAAGCTGAGTCTCAACTTAAGTACACGACTGAGAATTTCGGGACCGTTACCACGTTCTCTTCCGGCACCTCTGCTTTAGCTTCCTGGTTGTCTGCATTGCGATCGATGGGCACCGACCAGACCCCGGCACAGATGGACAGAAGCAGCAGCCAGCCGGGTTTGAGGTTCATCCTCCTTCAACATAAACAACGACGGATGTAACAATACTGTATGTTTGACTGAACAGCTTCCATCTCAGCACAGGAAAGGAGAGGCAGAGGCGTGTGGCAAATAAAAACCAGTTCTCCACATGAAATGAGTCAGACTCTCATTTAAAGGTGCACACACACTTTATCACATGTGCGTAGTCATCACTAACTACACACATCAAGCCCAAAGCACACCTGAGAAGACACTAACTCAGACCCATACATGTAACATTGACAACTCATCATATTCAGATTTTAGTGAAATAGGTTGGTGCCTGGTGTAAACATTACCGGGAGACTGAAGAGATTTGAAACACAGTAAGATTTTAGACGTGAGTGTCTTCTCCGATGAGAATAAACAATAATATCAGATTTCTTAAATGGCATAAACGACCAATGTTGAGCAGCAACACATATTTAGCATGCTGAATTAACAGCACGCCTTTAGTGTAAGACGTCGTAACAGAACAAACAACACGGGTTAATTAGGATGTCAGTATAATATGAGGTCGTTTCTATAGCTAGCTAGCCAACGTTAACTTACTTGATATCTATTTCCGTGATAGTTAGCAGTGAGCTACAGAAAACGTCCTTTAACCCTTACGTCACGATTTTCTATGAATTATTCCTTTAAAATCCTCCGATATTAAAAACGTACTATTCAAAAATGTGTTATAACATAAAATATCTTTCTACAGCTCGTCTCGTATGTGTTATTGTGTCTGTAATCCGAGATGCTCTGAACAGGATCTGATGTCGCGTCGGATAAAAGTGACGTCACGGGAATGCGGCACTGGTCCAACATGATGCCTTCAAAGACTGTCGGGAATAATCGACGTATTTATTTCCTATTTTTGGACAGATTCGTGTTTTCATTTTTCGTACTACAGCGGGTAATAAGTCAGAAAACCTTTCTGATTGAGAAATAAAATCAGCCAACAACACACGTGCTCATACATATGTCCTTTACCGGGGTGATTATGTCCCATCAAACGTAGATGAATTGTAACATAGGCTTGAAACTTAGAAGTACTACCCTATGATTAGTAAGTGAAGGCAGCATTTTCCCCTTGGTAAATAACACACGAAATGACACACAACATGAGTACAAACGTTTTAAACGTTTAATTGCTTTGAAAAATAGATCTGTTGTATATTTAATTCCACACACAAACACAAAGTCATGGCAAGTTGAAATAAATTAACATAGAAAGAGCCAACAATTGCACGTGATAATAAATTAAAGGGTATAAATATTGTGCAACAAAAATAACATCTAGGCCTACAATAAAATTAATATAAATAGATAACATTAATATAAATAGATAATAAAATATGGCACATGCAAAACAGATAGCTGCAAAATTGTTCACAAATAAATAAAGTTTTAAAAAGAAATTAACAGTCACTCAATAAAGTAATTTTTTAAAATATCAAGACATGCCAGAGCATTTTGAGGTCATGATCAATTTATATCAGTTTGACTGATGGACTTTGATGAAAGGTTTTTGATTGATTCACACTTTCAATGCAACTGTTGAGTCGGTGTTTAGAAATCAATCTCCCTCATGTCTGTAGGTGTCCCGGGTCTCTCGTTCTCCACCTCTTCCTCCTTCTCCATGGGGCCCTGCTGCAGGCCACTCCTCAGCCGCTGCCGCAGGGAATATTCGATCATATCACTGTAGCACTGCAGCACTGCCTGGGATGCAAGGCACATAGAGAATACATGATTTTGTTATAGATGCAATGACTGTAGAACATGTCGTATTCTGAGTTTGTTTGCTTAACACTGATTGGTCTTGCAACTCTCATCCCTGCAGACCAAAATAACCCCTAAATGTGATCAAATCAGATAACTAGGCCCGAGAAGAGCCTCAGGCTTTGCAGGTGTGTCACACTCACCAGGTCAGCCTGACAGAGCTCCGCCAGAGCCTCACAAATCACAGCCAGCTGAGCGGGGCCCTTGTCGCCCAGACCCCGCAGGGCACAGTTCAGTGATGCTGCGGCGACGAGCGACGGCGGGGCTCCCAGAAAGCGGCAGTCGCAGGCACACATGGCGGCCAGCGTGTCGCTGTGCCGCCGCAGGGTGGAGAGCAGCGCCTCCTCAGAGTCGCCGCTCTCTCCGTCTCCTCGCTCCTCCACGGAGGCGAGAAAATGTGGGAGGAAGTCCTGCGGAGTCACTGCTGCTGTGTCCCATCGGAGGGTGGCGAGGATGACGCGCTCCATCTCCTGACGGAGGGAAGACAGGTGCAGTGAGAAAGGCTCGTGTAATAAATGTTGTAATTCAGACATTGTGAAGTGAGAATAGATTTCATGTTATATTGTGATACATAGTCTGGTCTTCTCCTGGTCTTAAAGTCTGCATTACAGTTCAGTCCGTTACTCATTTACCCCAATTTTAAATTCTACATTTAATAAATGTATCAATATTGAATTGAATTTACTTTTTTTTCAATTTAAAGCAACTATTTTGAGGATTAAAAGTATTATAGAGAACAGAAGACAACATTTAAAGACATTTAAAGATGTCTCCATGGGCTCTGGAAAGCTGCGTCTCTGACCAAATGAATAATCAATTCATAAAAAACAAAAACAACATTTGGCAGATTCATTGTTCGTGAAAGGTTTGCAGTAAAAGCTTTAATTGTTTTGTCAATGTCATCCATTTGGGCTCTGGTCACTTTATCTTCTTTACAGTATAAACCCTTTGATTGATCAGTGATGAAAACAACAACATCAATTCAAGTTTTTGGAAATGGATTGATGAACGAAGGCATCGCAATCATAAAAAGAGAAAGAATCAGTTTGTTTATTGTTTCCCTTTAAGATCTGTGTTTACATTAGTTTGAAAAAAGTAGAAGGCGTCTCCAACTCTTTAGAATAATAGCACCATGAAAGGTTTAAAACAAGGTATTAAAAATCAATCCAGTCGCAAGCCGGCTTAAATATGTTGAATAGATGAGAAACCTTGAGCTGAAAATTACCCTAAAACCTCTACTAGGGTTGTTTTATTTGAAGGAAAAGAACAATGTTCTTTTCGAACTAGCTCCACTACAGCCACGTCTCTGCTGACTCACCCGCAGGTTGGAGGGCTGGAAGCTGTACTCGGCTGCGGCACAGAGGGTGTCGGCGGTGACGTTGTCGCACTCTGTGAGTTTGGAGGCGATGAGGACGCAGCCAGCAGCCAGGCAGTACGGCGAGACGGGCAGAGACAGCGAGGCAGACAGGAACCTGTCCATCAGAGAGACGGACAGGGGGAACACGGCCTCGTCGCAGCCACACTCACAGCACACCTGAGGAGAGAGAGAGGGAGAGAGAGAGAGAGAGAGAGGCATCAGCATCACAGCTGCAGTGTTGACATCCAGGTAAAAATGGAGCATGGAGCCCTCTCATACCTCCAGGGCCCATTTGGCGAGCTCGTCCCTGCGCTCTGGCTCCCGCTGGATGAGGGTGATGTAGAGGATGGAGGGCGTGTACCTCTCCTCCACGTGGAGCAGCCTCTGGATCACTCGGTGCCCGGACACCGTGGGGTCCCAGGCGGCTCGCAGCTGAGAGGAGCCCACCGTGTGGCCCCGGTCCTGAATCTGGTCCTCCTCCACCTCCTCACACCACAGCGACACAGACATGCCTCTGTCCATCTGCAAATGGCCTGCTGGGTGGATTATCAACTTGTTTTACGTCCAAATGGGAAAGAAAGAAAAACAGCAGCGAGTGTCCCGCTGTCACCTTTGTGTTGTGCAGGTAAACAGAAGCTGGGAAATCCTGTTTCCCCTGGGTGGAAGGTTTCGGCTTCCTGTGGTGCTCTGATGAATGTCAGCGCTCATCTATCAGCTCAGACTTTTATATCCAGCAGGGAGAGAGAGAACGAGAGAGAGAGAGGGGGAGAAAGAGAGAGAGAGAGAGAGAGAGGGGGAGAGTGGCACAGAGAGGGGAGGAAGAGGAGCGTAGAAAAAGGGGGCGTGGACCCTCGTGAGTGACATTAAATAATAAGAAGACAACAATATGGTCCGTGCAACAATTGCTTCAACAGGTGGGGAGAGGGAGAAGGACGGGAGAGCAGGGGGGGGGGGGAGGGAAGGGGAGCAGACAAGTGAGGGAGTGGCCCGGAGGGACGGAGCAACAGCTTGTGTTCGACAGTGAAAGAGAGGAGGGAGGACAGAGAGGGGAGAGAAGAGGTCATATCCAGACTGTGACAATGGGAATGGATGACAAAAGGAGGAGGTGTTTGTTTACAACCAGAGCCGGAGGAGATGTGTCAAAGTCTGGATGGATGTTCAAATCCTGCTGCTGGACCATCAAGATCCTCAAAGTACTGATGTGTGTTTGTTCTCTTAAGACTTACTCACCCCTGAATACTTTGATAACACAATACTTGTTGTACTTTTCACTGAAAGAAGAGATATGTTCAAGTGTGTCGTCTCTTTTATGTGAATTTCTTTTATGTTGTTTTTAACTTTTTGTTGTGTTTTTATTTGGTGCTTGTGTTTAACTTTTACGCTACATTCTCAGTCGGGACACTCGTCGTAATGAGATTCAAAGTTGTTTTAGTGACCTTTTCTTTTGCTGGGGGAAATGGGCTTCCATATCTAGGAGAGTGAATTGACCATCTTTTGGTTTTGAGTGTTTTCAAGACAAAACAAGATTTATGAAGACGTCACCTTGAGCTCTGGGAAATGAGGTCAGACATTTTTTCTGACTTTTCATAAACTAAACAAAAGCAAAACTTCCCAAAAGTGCAGCACGCGACCTCCAAACACGATGGAGCTGAAAGAATCACTCGTTGAAGTTTTCCTGATGAGGCGACGACAACCGATTTAGTTTTGTTTCTAGGAAAGTTTGGGAACCTCTAGTGTAGATTACAGTATAGATTACCCGGCCTTTAGTAGTGTGTTGATCCCATATTACCATAAGATACGGATAGATGCTTTTCAAAATAAAGTTACAAAGAGCTTCACATGGTTGAACCAGAATTAAAACATTTCAAAAGAGGCAAAAATAATTAAATAAAAAATAAAATGGAATAAAATTCAGTGACAAGTTACATTGAGCATACATATTTTAAAAAAAATTGTATTTTTAAACATTTTATTTGAATTGTTTTCCTATTGTATATGTTAAATATATGTTTATTGTATAAACTGGAACTTTTTTAAAAGAACAAGTTGGAAATAAAACTGTAAGAGTGCGACTCTTTAGAATATGAATGTGTTCATCATTAGTTTTGGCTCTGCCTCTTCTTGTCTCTGAGGTTTTCTCATTGTCAAAGCAACCTGTGGCCCGCTGCCCCCCCCCCCCCCCCCTCCCCCCTCACTGCAATCTGCTGCTGGTGTTTAAAGAGCAGCGAGGCCAGCGGGGAGGGCCGGGCGAGGTATGTGCAACAGACAGTGGAGCCTGCAGGCCAATGAGCCGTATTGTCTCCCTTTACAAATCAGTGTCAGACAACGGCCCCTGGCCTTCTGCCTGCTGTTGCCCCCCCCCCCCCCTCTGACGGGGTAGGTAGACACACTTCTCAGTCTCCTGGGACTCCTCTGGTGGTCACAATGGGGTCGCACTCACCAGAGGAGAATACAGATTGCATGTGACAGTCATTACAGGTGGCTCTTCACACATTAGGGCTTCAATGGCAGCTCGCCTTTCAAATGGGAGTTAAATAGACGACTTGATTCCAGCATCAATTATTCATTGTGTTCGGTGGAGCCGGTGGCCCTTTTTCACTAACGAGTCAGGTTCATACACGCAGAGTCACACGTTACCTATTTGTGACCAAAACAAATACATTCGATTAAAGTGGTATTTGAAGGATTATCATGAGTTTAATAGTTACTTTGCTTTTACTCGAGCTTCTTGATTTAATTAGACATCCAGTCCTGCCTTAAAAGTACACAAGTATTATCATATCCAGAAGTTCAATATCTTACAATATCTTAACATGTAGCGGTTACTGCTGACTTGAAGTGTTTCCTACATTATGTTTTAGTTGAATCAATACCAGCTCGTCATGTTTTAGTGAAGCGTGCAGTACTTCCCTCTGAAGTGTACAAAGTGTCAGGAAACAATAAAAGTACCACTGCAGACGTAAATACATTCAAGTAACTGATGTGGAGATGTTAAATATAAAAAGGTGTACTTTGGAAAACAACATTAACAAAAACTATATTTCACATTTTACGAATAGAAAATCCACCCTAAAAGTACAAGACTGAATTATAATGAATACTAATGAAAGGTTTAAATTAGTTCATTTGAGCAGCATGTAAAGCAGATGGGCTCACTTTGTGATGCATTCCTGGAATTCCTGCTGTTAAATAAAACCCACTCGGGATCAATCTGTCTGAAACAAAAAGAGCAACGAGCGCCACCGGACGACATTCAGACATCACGGCGTCTGATATGTGCAGTTTGACTTTCCTGGATTCAGTCTTTTTTGTCCTGCATGAGAAATTTAGCCTGCAACTCCAACCGATTAATAAAAAACAAAATAACAATAAATAAACAACAATAATGTAACAATAAATACAAATAAAAACTCTAAAACCAGCGAATAAGAAAAACAAACGGGGGATAAATAAATAGTTTGCGTGCAAATTAAGAGATTGAGTGTTTGGACTCTGGATGGAGCGGAAGCAGCTCAGACTCTTTATTAACGAGTATCAGTGGAAACCAGGTTTACCTTCTGCAACAACATGTTTTCTTGTCGGACGTCCGCTCACCGATAATCTCGCTGCCTACTGAGGACGTTGGGATGAACTCCCCTCTGCAGATAAAAACACGAGGCCACAAACGACGAGGGACTAAAGAAACCACCACACAGACACACAGATATCTAAAGGGTCACACTCGTGGGCTTTAGAGCTTGAGCCACATCATCTACTTCTTAGACACGGAGCATAATGACAACATGAAGAGACCCTAATCCTCCAGCGCGTAGTCGATTGCAGCATTAGTGAGAGGACATGGGGTTTAAAGCTGCCGACAAGGCCTCGGACTCGTCAAACAGGCTTTGAGAGGGGCTGAAAGCAGAGTGCGTTTGAATGAGGGGCTGAGTGAGTTGGTCTCTGGAGGTCAGGTTGGGGTTGGACGGAGGGGAGGAAAGAGAAGCAGGGTGACAGATCGGCGGCCTGTTTAAGCACCCTGCTAAATTCATACGTCGCAGCTGTATTCAAACAACGCGGCCGGAGGGGGACGGAGACAGCGATGAGCCAAAAAGAGGTCCTGAGAAAGGGGGCGTGGTTCCCCGCCCCTCATTTTCCAGCTCATTTCCCGGGACAGTGGAGAACAGAGGTCCCATTCACCTCACGCAGACACCTGCTGGCCGGAGGGGGAGGAGAGGAGGGGGGGGGGGGCAGAGTTTAACAAGTTACCACACCACTTAAACAAATAGTTGCTGTTACACTGGATAACTCATCTTCACAGTTTGAGCTGTTATTCATCATCTAGAAGCCTCGGGGGGGCACGCAGGCGTTGTTAAAAATAATCTATCTTTCTAAATTATTGAACTTATTCAAAATAGATTTAAGAGCAGCTGATACAGAAGTACTTTTAGTAAAATGTGGACACACCAATAAACTACTTTAATGTCTAATGTTAAACTGATTAGTAGTTATTTTGACATATAATTCATTTTCTATGACACATGGGGGTTCCTGGTCTACAAATACAGATTTTCATGAAGTGAAATTGGTTGAAAATGACACGTTTGGCTCGTGATTCATTTTATATTTATATTCTTTTGTATATAACCCACAATCAAAACGTTTCACCACCGCTGATCTAAGCACTAATCTAGCTATTAGTCGATTGACATTATAAGAGGTTAACATACAATAGTTTCAACAATTATAACGTCTCCTATGAAGACAAATTCTATATTATTAGAACTGTGTTATGTCGTCATATATTATGTGTTATTTTCCCAGTTGTGGATGCTTCACAGGAGTTATAGTTGCTGATGAATGAACACTTAGTGTGTGCAGTTTGCTTGTAAGGAGTTTAACATTAAGTGTCGCACTATAAGTTGCTTGTATTGAACTCACACATAAATGTAAATAAGCAGGTTCCTCCTGTTCTCAGCGACATGGTGGATCCTCTCACCATGTGGACAGAGACTCGAGATGAACTCGAGTCTCTGTCCAGACCTCCGAGTGGATCATTACTGATCATTTAGACTCGATGTAGAAGAGATAATAAAGAGGGATCAGCCACGAAAGATCAGCTGCTTGTCTTTGAGTTTATAGTCAGTTTCTTGTGTTTTCTGCACATTTTCGCTGTTTTTAATACTTTTTTTTTCATTATGTTGTAATCGTTTACTGACTGTTGTGGTGCATTAGGGATCTGTATAAAGGCCCATCCAGAGACTTTCATTGCAAACTAGCTTCGGCTTCACACTCGGCTGCCAGGTTATTAGGTACACCTCGCTAGAACTAAAGCCGTGTGCAACACTTCCCTCATGAATGTTTTATGTTCAGCTCTTGTTGAAAGAGTTGTAAAGAGCTGTTGATTGAACGTTAGGGTCCTTACGAAGGCTGTTTTTACGAGTCTGTGCTACGAACCTGTAAATAAATAAACCAGAATAACTGAGAGGAAAGAAATATAAAATGTCCTGCTTCTTTAAATTCATGATTTATTTTGGAAATAATCAGCGGATGAAAACGTTATGACATGATGTAGATAATTACAAAGGTTAAAACATTACCACGCCACACGTGTGGAAACTATAAGGCATGCAGTCAGCTTTGCATAGGGCAGCAATGGCATCACACTAATGGTATCCTTCATCTTCTTCACTTCTTAAAGGAACGGTGGCGAGGGGACGCAAAACACAAAATGCACTGACAGCATCACAAGTGACAGGCAGAGAGGAGTATTAAATAAGGTGTCAAGACGTAAAGGAGGAGGAGGAGAAAGACACGGGACACGTAAATGAGGAGGAAAAGGAGGACGATACACGAAGAAAACAAGCTCGATAGTTTCTATAACATCTTGAATTGTCACGTTCACAAAAGGAAAAAAGCCTCAACAACGCCCCCTGCCTCCGACAAATAGTAACAACATTCTTCATTCCATCATTGAATCATATACAGTCTATTTATATATCTTATTTTTTATTATAAAGATCGTCCATTTATTTCATTCCCTTAGCTGACCTGCAGATTTAAGGATAGGTGGGAACGCGGGCCGGACTAGAAGACGCGGCTCCTTCCTGGGACTCGCAGAGGAGGCGTTGCGTGTCGCTGGCCTGGGAGTCCGGGCTGTCCTCCTCGGAGCTGGACGGGACGTAGAGACCCAGGACCTGCTGCACCTTCAGGGGAAGCTCCTGAGGGAGGACAGAGCGGAGACGGGAGGTCAGGAACCGCTGACCCCACAGCTTCTACAACGCTTAGGTTTAGCCTTTCATAATACAGGTACAGGCCTCATCTTTGCGAAATCCTCCACTGACTCCACGCTGAACCTCATTGGCTCTTACCTTGCACTGAGTCAGCTGCAGGTAGATGGCCTCCGCTCCTCGCAGGACGCTCTGCAGGTCCAACTTCATCGTCAGCTCGTTAATGTGCTGGAGAGCATTCACAATGTGGTGAGCAGAGTGTTAAGTCAAAGACAAAGTCACTCCTCTCCTGCGTCACGCACACAAACAAACACTCACTTTCAGAATAGTGTTGAAGTCGTGGTCTGAGCCGATCAGCTCGCCTCTCTGGGACTCCAGGATCGAACAGGCGATCAGCAGGTGGAAGTTGTCGCACGGCAGACCAGACCAGGCGACCTGAGGGAGAAGAAGGAGGTTATTCTCACAGACGTGAGCCGACGTGGAATCGTGACGAGGAAACATTTGGATCTATTTTTATTCTGTGTGGGTTTCTCCTCGCCTCCTTCTCAAAGCTCCCATGTAATGATGTTTGCTTTACTTGAGTGATAGTGAACATAAAAACACTAGATTGTGCTCAAGGTATTTTCAAAATCAAGAACATTTTCCAAACTTTGTACCAACTCTGTTAACATGAAGCGCCGTCAATCGTCACACCCGGATGTGAAGCATGGAGGTTTAAAGGAGCGAAGCATCACGTAAATATTCACGTAGATAAATAGATGCAGCTCTGCTGTTCTCACCTCCCACATTATGAGGATGTCCTCGAAGGAAAACTCTCTCTTGAACCAGATGAGCAGCCAGCGGAAACAGAAGCACAGAGAGCCGCTGTCCTGAGAGTCTGATGGAGAAGAAAGAGGTTCTCATTTCCAAAATAGCCCCAGTCTACAACCAGAACCAGGTCTACAACCAGAACCAGGTCTACAACCAGACCTGAAAACGTTGCTCCAGCTCCTTCTATAGAGAATAACAGCAAACTTAATGAAAAAAGTGTCTCCGCCTCGACAAATTGTCACACCTTCTGTACCTGTTTAGGAATGAGATTTTTAAGATATGTCAAGAGTTGTTGTCCTGGAGCTTAATTTCGCAGCACACATTTGCATAATCATCATGCATATCAACACGGTGGGCACCCGTTCTGCAGCCGTTCTTGTTTCTGCCTGACTTTTTTGTTGCGTCATCCTAATAACTTGACTTTATTCGGACTGGGTGAGTATCGGCTGACTGACCCAGGAAGTCACACAGCTCCGGGTCCAGAGCCTTCAGCAGGATGCTGAGCTGAAGGAGCTGCAGCTTCATGGCCTCCTGAGACTCCTCAAAGTTCTGGTGCTGCGGAGGAAACAAGGAAAGACTTGTTAAGTCAATGCACACATTCAATTACTGTTTTTTTATACGAGGTATCAAGTCTGAAACCTGAACAAAGAACCTAGTGGAAGACATCCAAACCACAACGAAACTGCTACAAACTTCATTTAAATCTGTTTTCATTTAAATCAGAACTGCTGACGAAGCATTAAGTTACGGGAATCACGAAAGGAGCCACAACAAACGTTCTGTTTTAGTTTGTGTCGCTGCTGAGCTGGAGTCGGCTGTTTACTGCACAATGGAAGTCAAACTGAACTGGTTTCTGAAGGGAAAGGAGACGTTTCTACTGACCACCAGCTCCATGAAGCCCGTCAGACACCAGAAGGACTCCACCTCGTTCTGAGTGACGAAGAGCAGAGGAGACAGGAGATCGCTCATCCCCTGGACGTAACCTGGACGGATGGACGCACAAGTGTCAGGGTGACATGGATGCGTCTGCCTGAATGATCATCTCCCAATGTTTTATGTAGCTTTTTGTCAAAAAAATGCTAATTAATAATTGTGAAGATTACTCAGTGAGCACATAGTCTGACCAATAATGACTAAAAGACATAATAAATTGATCATTATCTCCTCCTGGAGAATCATGAGATCGCTTGTGTGTGTTGCGTGCGTTCGTGAGTGTGCACCTCTGTGTCTGTCCACGGCTAATCTCGCATTCGTGCAACTTTCTAGTTCCTTTTCGTTACATTTCCATCTGTATTGCTCAGTGTTTTCATACGTACCAAGATCAAAGTTGTACATGCAGTACGTCATCAGCACATCGTGCAGCAGAGTCAGTCCTGGGTTGTCGTTCCCGGAGAAGAACGTATTGTGTCTGTCGGTCCTGCTGACGTCTCTCTCTGCCGCGACAGAACAAAGACAGTTCAAACAACAGAGCTCTACGGCCGACTGGCTCCGTGAACAGCTCTTCTGTTTCGTGACGGACAGCGGCACTGACCTATCAGGCTCCTGTATCCTCTGAGGAGGGAGTTCCTCATCTCCTGCTCTTCACTAACCGACTTCCACTGCACCTTCATTCTGAAGTACTCGTCCCTGCAGACGGAGAAAGGGAAATACGCTCATTTGCTTTCTTGTCGATAAGCTTCCCGAACACCGGAAGACTTTGGAAAGATTTTTGAAAGACTAAAGTCTGCCACCCTCTGACGTCTACAGATAATGTGTCATAAACAGACGTTATGGTCACAGACGAAATAAGCAAAACTTTCATGATTTTATTCTAACATTGGAAATTTGAAACACCAGCGTTAGAGGAGAAGATGGACTCTCACTCTCGCTCTATTTAATAAATATGAAGCTACAACCAGAAGCTGGTGAGCTTAGTTTAGCGCAATGACTGCAAATAGGAGGGAAAGCTACACTGGCTCTGTCCAAAAGTGACAAAATACACCTAACGACACCTTAAAGTTCACTCATTATAAATAGTTTGACGAGTTTGTGCGAGGCTATTTCTTGGCCTCATTTAACCAAATGTGGAACTATTCATTGAGCCATTGAAAAGAGCTGCTGCTCAGTACCAACAACACTCACGTTTTGAACAGCAGAATGTCCTCTCTTTCCTTCGCCGTGCTGTTCCACGGGTAAAAGCCCAGGAGGAACTTCCATACCTCCTTCCTCAGGGACGGAGTGACGCCCTGCGATGGACCGGAACAAAAACAACACACATCAGGCGGATAGAAGGTTGACGGAGTAAACACTGCGTCTTCTACATAGGAGACATACTGTCACTGTTTTCACTGCCTCACCCCTCTGAACACGAGCTCTTTGATCTTCTCCGGGTTCTTCACTCGCCCCTCTCGGTCCAGAAATTCGTCCCATTTGTTCAAAGGTTGTCCCCTGGTCACGTCTGGTCTGGGCCCGAGCTCTACGCCCTTAATGGAAAGATAGACACAACCGATTAAGATTCCCTTAACACCAAGCTGTAATCTCTGTGCGTTAGCTCTAAATTGCTCCTTTTTTTTTTGTTTCCTTCTCTTACACAGTTGATGAGTTCGAAGCCCGGCTCTTCATCGGAGTGGGGGGGAAACCTAGGATCCTGAGCAGTACGGAAGTGGGCGGGGGAACCCGGAGGTTTAAGTGCCGCTTTGAAGAAATTGGTGACTTTGGAGAATCCCCCAAATGTGGTGGCATATGGGTCGTGGATGAATCTCTGAGCAGGATCACAGCGAGAACAGACGGAGAGGTCATATTTACTTTGAGGGAGAGTTGCAACGCGCTTGACAGAGTTCATCTACTCCCACTTTAGACAGTCACAAGCTTCATCACTGAGCGTACGGGACTTTGACCAGTGAGTCATTGGTATTGATAATAAAGATTTTATGATAAAAATAAATAAATAAAAATCACCGAAACAAGATCAGCGCCTCCGTCGTCGAACAGTTGCAGCTTATCGAAGGACTGAGAGAGAGCGCCCGGGTCGTGAGGGTAGGCAATGAAGAGCCGCCCGTCCACCGGTGACCTGGCGATGACAACAGAAGCCGTGTGATCAGACAACACAGATGTGAACAGCTCTGTAGGTCTGGAACTGTACGTCAGCTGTCTTGAGAGGAATCAGGATGATGACACTTACTGGTCCAGCATGATGTAACGCTGCAGGGCCCGAAACAGCTCCCTGGTTCCTCCTCTGTGGAAGTGCAGAGCCGGCAGCGGGTGGCCGCCTCTACTCGTCAGCACCAGGAAGTTTCGCCCCAAAGAGAAGCGAGCCCTCCGGAGAGAGTACAGCTCTGAGAGAGGCAGCGAGAACGACCACTGACCTGCGGGCGAAAATAGGAAACATTTAGTTTTGAATGCAGCCTTTTCTATAATATAACTGTTGGTCTAAAAGTGACAGACGTGTGAACGGCACCTGAGTCTCTGACGGGGACCGGATCTCGTTCTTTCTTCACCGTGCTGATTACGGCCCAGTCGGGCTCATACCCAGGGTCGAAGTTTGTATCCTCCTCTCCTCCTTCTCCATCCTAAGAGGAAGTGGGTTAAAGGCAGTTATATCAGAGATGAAATTAAATGACGTTACTCATTTGTAGCAAGCAGATGATCACTGACCTTTTTGGTGTAGAGTACAGCGGGGGCGCTGTGGCCTTCATCCTCCAGTGGGCTCCACTCTAAAGCTGGCAATCCGGCCTAAAAACAAACGCACGTTTAACAATCGCAGCGCTTCTTTTGATATCCCCGCTTCGTGTCCCGACTACTCAGCTTACCCGCTCCACAATGCGGATGAACCCGGGGATGGTTGTGTCCTGGTTACTCCTCTTGGCATTTGTGTGGAGGTAAACTCCCTCCTTCTCAAATATCAGCTGAGGAAAAAAACAGAATCAGTGTTGAGGATAGAAATCATAAAATGTGAGCTGAAAATGAAGAGCAGCTCGTGTTCAGGTTGTGCCAGATTGCAGATCATGTTTGGTAAACGTTGATCATCTATTAATCTGCTGATTATGACGCTTCAAATTGCTTGTTTTATCGACCAAAAGTATGAAGAGTATTATCATATATGACAAAAAATTGAAAAGAAAAGCAACACAAAAGCTCCACATTTGTGAAGCCAAAATATATGTATTATTATTATTATTATTATTGTTATTATTATTATTATTATTAGTGAACAAATGAGATCAGGACATGTTTACGTTACTGCACACATAATCACATCACGTGACTACAGGTCTGTCTAATGAAACAGAGAGGAACACGTCGGTAGTTGGTAATTATGACCCAGTATCGACTGGCTTTGCAGGCAGGTCTAACTGGTTATAGACACACAGCAGAGTCCGACATCTTTTATCCAGCCTGATGACAACATGTCGTTGTCAGGTGTGCTGACTTCAGAGCCGACAGCTAGCATGTAGTATCAACAATAAGCTAATAACGACAACACGCTCGAGGAGTTTCATCATGAAATGTCGCAGTCGAAGAGGAAGAAAAGTCGTCAACAACTCAAACGTTTTAAAATACAGACAGCGACGTATTGTGAAACTTTAAAAAAATACCTTGTAATCCTCAACGTTTTGCTCCATTTTTCCCCGTCAACCGCTGCCTCCACTTCGTTTTTTTCCAAAATAAACGTTACGTCAGACTTCCTGTTTAATGACAGCCCCGCCCCCCCCGAGAGAAGACGTCACGGTGAGAACGCCGACCAATCGTGGAAGCGAGCAAAACGAAGCGGAGCCGTTTAAAGAGAGAGTCGCGTCAACGGAAGTTGAGCATGCCTGATCGTCACGTGATTCACGTAGATAGTTACGGGAAGCACTTGGGCAATTTGAATGCGTAGATATTAGTGTAAATCAGTACAGAACTGGGATTTTTGCGATTTAGTAGTCATTTAAAAATTGTATTGACAATAGTCATGTTGAGCAATGACATATGTTTCATATATTGTACATATTGTGATGCTGTAAGTTTTGTATGAGATGGTTTGAAATGTATGTTTATTTTATCGTGTTTATCGACTTGCCTCTTTGTTGATGCCTTTTTGGCCAGGCAAGTTGACTTATCCGGTTAAATAAAGGTAAATAAATCATAAATATATATTGAGTTACATTCATTTTGTGTTTTTTAAAAGTGAAATTTGCTCATATTTGAGGATTGGTAAGTGTAACAGCTGGACTTACCTGCCTTGTTGTTTTAGACTAAAGTTCCATTGTTTAAATGAACAGAGGGAGATTTAGTGACATCTAGTGTTGATCTTCCAGATTGCAAGCAACAACATACCCCTCCGGTCACCCCTGTGTCAGAGAACTACGGTGGCCCGCTTATAGGTATTATTATACTACTACAAGGAGCTACTCTTATCAATGCTTGGTTCTTTTTCATAACTTAAAAAATGCTTTAAAAAGCATATATAGAATTTTTAAAAATATATAAATTGAGAACAGGATAAGAAGGGAATCATAATTTAGATATAAAAAAATATTGTTTTGACACCAGGAAGTTCACACACAAAGTCAATATTATCTCACTGGAAACATATTTACAATGTCGAGGATGACAGTATAAAATCAGGCAGCGAATCATCAGACACAAAAACAAAGTTATTTACATTATTTCTGCCTTTAGATCTTGAGAGAAGGGGCTTTCTCACAGATATGTAAACATTTACCTTTTCTATGAATTATGTACATAAACCCATCTCAAATATTTAATTTGGTCAGCTCCTGAGAAGCAGAACCACTCCAACTGTCCACTAGATGTCATTATCCATTAGCCCTGGATCTACTGAGTAGAGTTTAACATAACGAGATGATTAGAGGGAACGGGTTCAAGGTACACCATCATTCTTATCAAAAACGAGTCTGAATGTTCTGGTATGGGTGGAGACAGTGGAAGTAATTACAAAGCATTGCATTACAAGCAGAGGGTGTCAATCATTCACCAACAAGTCTATTTGTTTCTGTGATCCAACAAGCCGACCACAGCTAATCCTGAACAAACCAGTTTGATAATCGTACGCGGGACACACATTTATGAATTTTGAGATCTCTGATGCACAGCAATCCCATAAATATGACGTGTGTCAACTTTAACCCTCTCACTCTGTCAATGTTTCACACGTGTCCGTTCATTCACCTCTGTCCACAGTCAGGCCGCAAATATCCCCTCAGACGATGATTGAAAAATCTGATGTCTTCTCTCTGCTCCATATTTGTTCTCGTTTGGCGGCTAACGCCCAGATTTATGGAAACTTGAACCCGCTTACCTCACTTAGATGCTGACTAAGAACATTCTCAAGTTTTCAGCTGTTACACTGCATGCAATATATGAATTCCCACTGATAAGCCCTGTCAAAACACACAGTGCACAATGTACACAATGAGAGCTGTGTGTCTCTCTTGAGGGTCTGTGTGCATAATGAACAGTGATAAAGTCAAGAACAAATGGACCGAGAACACGCTCGTACAATCTGTATCTTATCAGAAGCACAGAACAACAAACTAAGACGAATAGACGCCTGCCCTAATTCTGATGGACGTCACGCTGCTTCATTTTGTGTACCTACACTTATGTCGGCTTTGCGAGAAATTCAATATTACAGTTTAATCTCCTGGTTAGTCTGGAATGGTGACGATGGAGGTAAAAGGTCAGAGTGCTCCCTTATCTTATTTAAACATCATAATCTTACATTACATCCGCGTTCGCCCCTCGCATGAATTACACATCTGACTCTCTTATGATGGATTTGTTTCCCATCTCATTGTGTTTTCATCAAAAGCCACCTGACAAAGGTGAGGTGGAAGGAGACAGAGAGAGAGAGAGAGCGAGAGAGAGAAAGGGAGAGGGAGGGGAGGGAAGGGAGAGTGTAAAAGAGAGAGTAGAGAGGCTCCTCCTCATTCGCTGCGTGTGTTTCTTGTGTTTTTGCAGCCTGTTCTTCACTCACACTCGCTCAGCACAGATTCTGAGGTGGAGAGCAAAGGGGGGAGGGAAGGGAAACAGATTTTTCTTCCTCTGTCGCCAAGAAAGAGACACAAACAAGAAAAAAAGAAGGTAGAAATATCGTGTTTATCTTGAAGGGAGGCGTTGCTCTCATCAGCGTTGCCTTCTGCACGTGCTCAGCTTTGCACAACTGTGTTTCCAGATGGAGAGGATGCAGGGAGAGGGCGACCCCCTGGAGAGACCAATCCCACTGACCGACAAGGAGCGGCTGATGGTCCAGGACTCCTGGGCAAAGGTCTACCAGAACTGTGATGACGTTGGGGTGACCATACTAGTCAGGTATTGCTTTTTATATAGTTTGTATCTCCTGTATGAAGCTTGAAATCATTAACGCACAGAGTCAGGAAGCTATTTCAATTATTCTGACAGTGTAGTTAGAAGTGAGATGCTTGATCAGCGGTTGCATGTCACACAAAGGTGAGGCGTTCTCTGTTATCCCAATCAGTCAGCACACGAATGATTCACATGTTGTTCAACGGACGTCAATGATAGACAGGGGCTTGTTTGTGTCTGTCAAGGTAAGTGACGCAAAACAACAGATGTTAAAAATAGATTCGATAAAGCCGGAATAAAACATCCTCATGAAGGTGGTGTCAATGTGAACGTTTCTTAGTTCATGATAAAAGTAAGGCGCAGCAGGGGGAGGAGAGGGTCTTTTGGTTTGGGGACCTCGGAGTTGCGTCTCTGCTCTAGATGATGTGGTTCTGTTGGCTCCATCATCAACACACAGTGTGACATTCGGCACGCACTGGAGCCGGTTTGAAGTGTGAAGCGGTCGGGATGAGAGTCAGAACCTCCAGGTGTGAGGCCGTGGTGGTTCTCTGCGGTGGATCGGATGCCTCCGGGGTTCGGGAGCAAGTCACTGCCTCACCAAGCGAGGGAGCTCACGTATCTCTGGGTCTTGTGGAGCGGTTTCGGTGCGGCCTCAGCAGTGATGCGAGGGAGCGTTGTACCGAACCGAAGAGGGAGCTGAGCCAGAAGGCAAAGCTCTTGATGTACTGGTCCATAGGCTCCAACCCTCACCCATAGTCATGAGCTTTTGGTAGTAACAGAAAGAATGAAGTCGTGGATACAAGCGGCCAAAATGATTCCTCCCTGGAGAGGTTTCCTGGGCATGTCTGACTGGTTAGAGGCCCCCCCCCCCCGGGGTAGACCCAGAAAACACTGGAGGGATTGTAGATCTAGTCTGACCTGGACATGCCTCGGGGTTCCCCAGGAAGAGCTGTAGCTGTGGAGAGCAACATCTGGAATATCTTCCTAAGCCTGCAGCCCCGGCGACCCGGATAGGAACATGAATGGTACATGCACTGATCATACAAAACTGTATGCATAGTATCAAAGAAACATCAACTTGAACCCAGACTGCTGCTGAATTCAAATGATCTCGTTGACTTTAGAAGTTTGCTAATCTGTCCAAAGGAGCTCATATTTTTGCAACGCAATACTCTCACCTCACCTCACCTTTTTCTTCATGCCGTTCATCAAATCGTAGAGGCAAAGGTTAAACATGGGAATCCATTAATCAGACAGCTCTGGCACTTGAAGGGCTCCCTTTCATGCTTCCTCTGATTTATAGAAGGCTCGGCAAGAACATGTCTCCACCATCAGTGGCGGCCGGGCTGCTGCCAGACTCTTTCCTCTGCTCCTCAGGGATGAGAGACGTTATCTCAACATGCATCACTACGGGACGCATTCAAACACTCCACTGGAACTGCAAAAAAGAGAGATTCCCTGCGTGACACATCACGCCTTCCTAATCTTTTATGATTGCAGGAGGTGAAAGTTGAGCAAAAAAGCAGGTCGCAACCTGTACAGAGTCATCAGTAAGATACTGTTGTTTTTTACAGACTTCTGACTATCAGGGATTAAGCTGCCTGCAGCACTTTAACAAAACAAATCCTGCTCTTCTTCCTTTTATGTCAAACATGTGGAAACAAAAATGAATTTAGCTCAATTTCTTCTGTTTTTTTCTGCCGCATTCCTTCACAAGCGCCCCACCACCCATGTGAGGAATGGGGATTGATTGATGAGCATGAGCGTAGTAAATTCTCCCTTCAGCAGGAAAAACAAATCACTGTCACTCTCCTTATCCTGAGGTTCAACTTGAGTCCTCCAAACGGAAAGTCTTCAGGGTACGAGATCCAACGTATCAAATTAGGACGCTGTCTGGATTCAGCTCTACAGTCAGTCTTTAAGTAAACAGCCAAGGAAGAATTAAGGGTCCAATGATCATATAAAATACTAATGAGGCTATTTAAATGCAGCCACATTAACGCAATTACAAGAGAGAGCGATTAAACACCGCAGCTCCTCGTTAGATTGCGGTGAAACTGGAAGCACAGGGCCCTCCTCCCAGCAGAGACGCTCTCAGACACTCAAGTTCACGCGTGGAACTTATATCCAGCTATATTCTTCAGAGCTATCACAGGAATGTTTGGCTCTTTGTGTGTTAGCTGTTGCAGAGACAGTGGGAGCAGCCAGGTCAGCAGCCAGATGCTTTGGCCCTCTTCCCAGACTGTGGGAGGGGGTGTTTTTAGGTTCGTCTTTTCTAATTCTACGTGATATTTCATGGGGTCAAACGGGGATATAAACCGAAGAAAGTTTCATTGAACTGACTATTTGTTCTTGGAAAGAAAGCAGGATGTGCAAAGAAATATTAGCACCGGAACAAAAATAACATTCATGCTCAATGAAATGAAGAAACTATGGTTTTCTGGTGCGAGATATGCTTGGAGTGAGGGCGTGATAACCACAAATAAATACCGGTAAGAAATGATTGATTCTTCAAACCTTAATTTACAACAATACATCAGGAAAAGACAAAGAGATATAAAACAAAGCACTATTAGAACTGAATCAACCTTCATGATAAACATTTGATCTGATGCTGCTAAATGTATTTCTATAATGTGAAGTAACTAAAGGAAACTAATGTGGCTTTATTTTTGCCTGATACATATTATTATATAATCACCTGCAGTGTTCTGTCATGTTTTCTCGACAGATGAATGTTTCGTCCTTTGGACCATGCAGTACTTTGATAGTGTAAAGCAAAGATCTAAAAGGAAAACATGCAGCTCCCTCATGTCAGTGCTGGTATTTGCTCAGGGTATCTTGCCAGCTGGAAAACCAAAGATGAACGTGTGTTTGCAGGATGGAGCTGGTGCTGGCTGTAGGGCGCTGAGATTAGCAGAGCTTCGCAGCAGCTGCTCATGCTCACGCCTCTCGTTTGCTCTCCTTCCTTCGCAGGCTGTTCGTGAACTTCCCATCGTCCAAGCAGTTCTTCAGCCAGTTCAAGGACATCGAGGAGCCGGAGGAGCTGGAGAGGAGCAGCCAGCTGAGGAAGCACGCTGGCAGAGTCATGAGCGCCCTCAACACGCTGGTGGAGAGCGTCGACAACTCGGACAAGATGGCCTCCGTGCTCAGGCTGGTGGGCAAGGCGCACGCGGTGCGGCACAAGGTGGAGCCTGTGTACTTTAAGGTGAATAAAAACAGAATTTACACACTTTAATGTTTGCTACAAAATATTTAGGCATGGCAGAAAGTAGAGCTGCAATATAAACTGGAAGAACTCAAACATGAACTGCAGGAGCAGATGTACATTATGGGATGTATCTAGGCGGCAAACTCTTCTTCTGACAATGAAGCCAAAGCAGAAGTGTCTTAAAACTTCATTCTTTCTACTGACCAGCAGGGGGCCAATTGTATAGAAGTCTGTGAGAAAATGACTCTACTTCTCTCTTGATTTATTCCCTCAGTAAACATTGTAAACATGAGTTTATGTCTCAATCTCTAGTTTCAAGTCTTCTTCAATACAGCATGATGTTCATTTAGTACATGATGGTCCATTTAGAGTCACACAGACCATAAAGCAGGGGATGCTTTAGGGCGGGGCTACCTTATGATTGACAGGTTGCTGACACTAGCAGAGCCGCATATGGCGTCTTTACGTCACTCCTCCGCATTCCAAATATGGTAACTTCTGTTCATTGGTTGCAAAAAAAACAAGATGGCGACGACGGGCAAATCATCGAACTCGAGGCTTCAAAACATCAGTCCACAAACTAATGTGTGACGTCACGATGACTACGTCCACTTCTTAAATACAGTCTGTGAATGTACCCCACAAAGGTCATGAAGGACCCTTTCATCCCAGGGTTTGGGTTTGCCACTTGCCGCCAAACGACGATCGTTTCTTAAACCTAAATAAGTAGTTTTGTTCCCTAAACCTAAGATTGTAAGCATGTAACAAAGCGGCAATTGACACGTGCGAAACATGAGGAGTAACTTTTTGTAAAATATCGAATGAACCGTTGTCTGAGGATACGAACTATTCCTTTAATGGAAACTCAAAGAGTCGCAACCAAGTACATGTTTGTTGTGTCTTGTCCAGATCCTGAGTGGCGTGATACTGGAGGTCCTGGGAGAAGAGTTTCCAGCGGTGGTGACGCCGGAGGTGGCCGTGGCGTGGACCAAACTCTTTGCCACGATCTACTGCAGCATCACAGCCGTCTATGAGGAGGTGGGCTGGACGAAGCTGTCAACCTCAACTGGGTGAAGCTTTTGGTCTGGGTTTATTGGACCATGAGAGACTTTTAATGTTTGGCCAATGGCCTCATAACAGAGGGAATAATCAACTATACTGAATGACGGGAAGCAATGGACCAATACGAGGAATACTGTTTGATGTAGTCTTAGATAATCGTGGGCCATGGGACATGTACTCTAAATATAAACATGCACTGGATGGTATGGATGGCTAACTGTGTGTGTGTGTGTGTGTGTGTGTGTGTGTGTGTGTGTGTGTGTGTGTGTGTGTGCGTGTGTGTGTGTGTGTGAGAGCAAAAGGGAAGAAACTGCAAACCTAACAGTGGACAAGAGGTCACATTTGACTTGGATGTGCCTTTTACCGAATGAGTATTTCAACAAAAAAAAATCAGCAACAAAATACTGCTGTGTTTATACGGTTCTTTCTAAATATCATGTGATGTTTCCCTTTATCAGCCTGGGCCCACTTGTGTTCTCTTTACGGGATATTCAGAGGACATTTTTACATTTTCTAACAGTTAATTGTGATGGCTGTAATTTTTCTTCATGATGACTCACCTTTCTATCTCTATTCAACACAACTTTGAAATAAAAATACAAAGAAAAACCCCAGTGCCTCAACGTTGGATCCTTTGAATATCTGATTCATTCTTGCATTAAGTGTGACATAATTAGACCTTTCTCTCTCTTGCTCGCCCAACTGCTCCCTTATTCTCTGCTTGAGTCAGCAGTGCTAAGTATAAGCTGCTGGAAGTCCCTATTCACACCTTCGTTCACCCCACTATACGCTCTCTCTTTTCATTACGTATTCTTGGAACACTGCACTCTGCCCACGGGGAATTAGTCTCATCCAGATATATGTGTTGAAGCGCCGCTTAGAGACAATTTTAACGGGCCCTCTCACAAAATGTTGCCATTTCTTAACAGAAACAAAGATTACTCCCGCTGCGTTGACGACATGGTGACGAAGTGGGAACAGAAACACACAGCATGCTCTCTTTACCTCCTAGATCCTTGATCCAAGCTAATCCTCTGAGCTAATCTCCCAGTCACGAGTGAGAGCCAACAGACTGAAGTAGTCAGACTGCTACGTGACAAAATTCTGCCTTTCTACCATTCAAGCCTTTCAATGGGAGGAGAAGTCTCGGTGCTGTGAACCGTCCTCGGCCCCGAGGCGGGGGGGGGGGGATCCTTGGCGGTCGGACCATGTGCACCACTATGGTGGTCCTCACCACCATCGCCCTCATCCTGCGGCAGAGATTCTCCAGCAAGATCAAACCGTGAGTACCGATCGTGAACTCTTCACACGTTCAGCAGGTCCTTAGATGATCTGTGTTTTAAATTCTGTGAGAAGAAACTATTATATTCGTCAAGATCTGGATTCACACTGCGCTGTTAAGTGCCTGACAAAAAAACAGCTTGAGGCTCGTGAGTAAAATCATTAAATACTACTAAAATAAATACACATAAAATACTTCCACCCATACTACAAGTGTGCGTGTGTGGGGCAGTGAGGGAAAGACTTATCTGTGATTTGAAATCACTCCAGTGATTATTTTCGGGTTCGCCTTGAGCAACGGTGTGCAGACATGGCTCGATACATAACAACAGTGTATTCCAGGTTTTCTTTCTTAGGGAGAGAAGAATGGAAGGAAAAGCACCAGAGCTCTGCAGCTGATGGCCGCTAATTGACTCAAAGTGCAATCTTCTCCCCCCCACCCCCCCCCCCAGCAATGGCAAACAATACCGGGAGGCTACAGCACCATGGATCATGGCAACAGCTCGCTCACACAATTATGAGCTAATAAACAAGCTAAAGCTCCATTATTTTAATGAGTTTCTTTACCAACGTGTTTCCAGATAAGTGTGCGTTCAAGAAGACACCGTGATGATTCATACGAGGCATTTCATTCCTGAGTATTATGTTCTGTATCACAGGCAGAGAGACACCGGTGAGAAAGACGTGCCATACATGAAGAGCAACGGAGCAGCAGAAACCCCAAAAAGACAACAGTGAGCGTAACAGAGTAAGGACAGCAAAACCGTCACGTCAATGAAAACTGAGTGAGGATGTGTACTGTATGTCCACAGGGGCTAAAAAGGTTCTCCTGTGATTGTAGTTTTGCACTTCCAACCATAAACTGTGTATCAGAAGTGGACGTAGCCGTCGTGACGTCACCCATTTGTTTGTGGACTGACTTTTTGAAGCCTGGAGTCCGGCGTTTTCGCCGTCGCCATCTTGGATCACGGCCGTCGCCATGTTGGCTTTTTTGCAACCAGTGAACGGAAGCGACCATATTTGGACTGTGGAGGAGTGACGTAGAGACGCCGGTTACGAATCTGTTAGCAACCTGTCAATCACAAGTTAGCCCCGCCCTAAATCATACCCTTGTTGAAAAGAAATAGCTTGTTGAATTGAATGAAGTTGTAAATTCAAAATAAATCAACTGCCAAAACAAAGTGCATGACAAAGAGACAGGAAAACAGACGGACAACGAGACACTGACAGTCATGTGGAACTAGTTTGCGTGTGTGTGTGTGTGTGTGTGTGTGTGTGTGTGTGTGTGTGTGTGTGTGTGTGTGTGAGTGTGTGTGTGTGTGTGTGTGTGTGTGGTTTACAGAGGGGGCTCCAGACAAGGGGAGAAAGTGGAGCAGTGGAGCATGTTACAGAGGCACAGATGCATAAAGAGCGAAGACGCCTGTCCCACATTTAGCTTTTAAGCATTCACTGCTAATGCTAAATGATTCAGAGGCAGAATAATCCATCATCTCTTCAGAGGGTTATTATTGTTATTATAATAAGTACATTACCTCCTTACAACCACAATGCTTGATGCAGCAGAACATATCTAAATATAAAGACATTAAGTCACCAGTGGATGGAGGTTAGATCACGATGTGTTATCTTTCTTTCTGAATAATTGTACGGTGGCACACGCATTCAGCTCAGAGTGATAGACTTCTTTATGAATGACTATTTCCTGACATAATCATGACTTTGCATGTCAGCTTTTACTTCTCTTGTGTTTCCCCTCTCACCTACAGACCAGAGTCGACTATCATCAAGTCAGGTGAGCATCAGGTGATCGCTGTCATTTTTATATATTTTAAGAATAAACAAGTGGAACAAATGGACAGAAAAGCATTTGTTTTGTCTTCTTTTCTCAGGGACCTCTGCTATCAACACTTGTTTCCTCCCGAGGTTTCCTGTAACCTTTTTCGTAGCTTTCTCTCATTGATCGCATTTTGATTGAATGCACCTGAGAGCTGTCGCCGAGGCTTCCACCAGGCTTCACGGTTTAGATGATGGCTCCCTCTGTCTGTCCTGCAGGCGCTCTCATCACTGGAACAGGAAACACCAACTGAGTGACAAATGCTTTGTAATCATCATAAAAACTGAATTTACAATATTGTACAATACTAATATTGATCAGGGTAAAGAATGATAAATTGTGTGCCTCTGCATAAAAACAAGCAATAGTTCTTTCCTGTTTTGATTTAAAAAATGTAATGATCAGTGTTAAATGTATGTATGAGGACAGGATGAGCGTTGATTGGATGCATTTAAAGAGTAGCTGCTCTTAAGATCTCATAAGTGACCTATAATTTCTTTTGAAAACGGGGCTGAAGTCATGTGTTGTGTTGTAAATATGTCCAGTCTGCGAGTCTCTTAAAGGTTCATGTTGTAGAAGCTGATTAAAAAAAAGGACAATGAAATGCCTTTGTGTTCTTCTGAATGGTGTCTCTCAACAACTATTTTTAATTTGCTGATGATTTATTAAAAAGGTGCTCGTTTTTCTTATAATAACATCAGGGAAGCATTTATTTTCCTCATCACCACAGGCTTCCGTAGTTGGAACTGGTATTGTTTTCTTGATAATTCATATTTGGTTACAGTCACAACCATTCATTCTGCCGACACATTTGCCTCACAATCAATTATCATCTCTAAAAATGTGTGATTTTCAGCCTTGACCAAGTAAAAGGAGGAATTTCCTGTTTTGAAATCTTCAGTGCACTCAACAGTGCAAAAATTCCTAAATATTGATATGGAGCATGAAGCAACAAACCCCTCCATCAACACCGTTATCTGCAAAACATATTCCTGCATGGCCAGACATTTCGAACAGAGGGTGTGAGCTGGTTTGCGATGCTCATGTTATAAATCTCTGTGTTTTGACAGAATGATCAAAACAAAATCCCTTGACGTTGGCATGCACGTCTAATCCAGACCATCCCAGCTCTGGAGAAAAACAGTGTTATGAGCCGAACTTTGAGCAACATGCTCACTGGTTATCGTTGTGCTGATTAAGGCAACATCAGGCCTAGACCTTACTGAATTAAACATAGGCTTCAGAATATAAATTATTCTGCTCTTCAGTTTTGTTGAAACAGACTTATTTTGACTGATTTTCTACACTCTGACGCCACCTGGTGGTCAAAGCGTTTGATTGGCTTCACCGAGTAAACAAGCAGGTGAAGAAGTCAGAGGAAGTCCACAACAAGCACCTTCATCATGTCAACACAGCCCAAAACAAACACCTTAATCTAAAACGTGTTTCCTTAAAGGGTGCACTAAAAACTACAATACCCACAATGCACCGCGAACTGTAAACAGGAAGCTGTCTGGGAGCTACAGCTGTAGTAGCGGCGGTGCGTTTCGGTTCAATGTTAACTTGAATTAACGTTAACTGCGCCGTTTTAAAGATGCTCACTGGCTACACACGGTTGTATTAAAGCACGCAAACGATGCGACGCGTTTTCATATTAAAACACCACGAGCGTGTTTTGGGGTTGTTAACATGAACGCGCCACAGTGGTTACCAATGGAGACCGGAGACGCCTAATCAGATTTAGCTAGGTTAGCTACATTAGCTAGCTAGCTACTCTCACACTTTACGCTAAGCTAACGTTAGCTGGAGAGATTTAAAAAAATGGTGAGTCAAGTTGGTTTTCTAGTGTCAACATTTTTGTTAACAGGATTCCTAAAAAATAAAATCAACTCGTTTTAAATCTGTTGGTGTGCATATACGAGTGTTTACAGCTGTAAAATATCTCATTATATTCACTGTTGTGTGACATTAGGCTGCAAAGAAGGGCAAACCATCCAAAAGTAAGTTCCCATAAGTGTTATTTGAATTCTGTAACGTTACCCCATTTATTATTTTGCTTACTGTGTTATTATTGTATCAGAGAAAGAAATACATTTACAAACAAGTACTTAAGATTGCAGAATAACAGCAAAAAACAACCAACACATATCTGGCGGTGGCAGTACAATCAGAATGGATATACTCTTAAAGGCCAAGGCAACTTAAAGTGTACTAATATAGTGTATCATACGGTTTTCCTAGGTTCACTTAGAGAAGAAGCTTTGCTTGACAGCTTATTTGATGATACAAGTAAGTGAGCATTTCACCAGACAGAATTATCATTATTTTTGTTTTATCACTGTGAGTGTTTAATGTGTTATATTTCCTTTTTAATTCACTCACCAGAACTCCCAGTAAGGGGAAAAGCAACTCGCAGTGGACCTTTAACTCGGTAAGCTGGAGGAATCAAAGAGTTACACACTAATTATGAATCATAACTGTTTGTGAGTTGTTGTTGTTGTTTTCTTCTCCAGCACTTCTGCCACTGATAACATCTTCAGTATGCTCGCAGACGAGGTGAAGAGGGACGGGGACACTGAGGTATGCTGTGAAAAGATACATGTATACGTTCACAGTCTTATACTGGCATATACATTATTTTATTATCTCTTTGTTACTATTTTCTGTTTTTTGTCCAGGACTCTGATGTCTCAGCAGCAGACCCCAGTGACATCCTGAAGAACATGAAGGTAGGTCATTATAAACTGTGGAATAAGCAGAGACAGAGTTCAGCTTTGTAGCTGTCGGCACATTGTTTTTCTCTGTCTCCTTGTACAGGACATGGATGATATGGATGCTGACCTTTTTGCATCAAAGAAAAAGCCCAGCTCAGCTCCTGCACAAACGAAGCCGTCTGGTAATGAAGGGCCAAAGAAAGACTCCTCCACCTTGGAAAGTAAAGTAAAACCAGAGGGAGCAGGTAATCCAGTGCGGAGCGTTCTTGCATACATTATTCTCTCATTATTAGCTCCGCATTATTACCAGCTTTGAAGTTTGCATTAATAGCAGCAATCAGAGAGAGCTGTGTCTCCCCCCTCCGCTCTCAGATGAACCCACCGCAGCAGGGAGGAAGCCAAACTCTGCCCCCGCGTCTACAGCGCATAGCTACAAGAAGTTCACCTTCTCTGGTGAGTGAGCCTCCCTCATGCATCCTCCTCTGACGACGAGCTTCACGTTACTCAGCGGTTGTTTACTTGCAGCTTTGCTTTGTTCCTCTCAAACGGCTGCATTAATTTAGACAGTGGTGACGATGATGACGGTCTTGGTCAGAAACCTTACACTACAGGTACATTCGTGTCTGTGTTTGGATTTAGATAGATTTGAACATTTGTGTACATAGTAGTGACGTTTAGAAACATAATGATGATTCTTCATTTACTGCAGTCTGGTGCCCAAAAACAAAGTATACAAGAGTATAAAGAATGTAATTCCCTCTGCAGATCTGGACGACCCTCTGGCGGATCTGCTTGATGACTTGCTTCCAGATGAAACGAAGCCCAAACCTAAACCCAGAGTACAGCCGGCCAAGCCGGAAAAATCTACACCGTCTGCTTTAGCATCTCCCATCCTAAAGACTGAAACATGTGAGCCTTCAAATGATTCCCCATCTCTTTATTTTCAAACTTCAAACCAACAAATACTAGAGTACAGTACGTGTGTGTGTGTGTGTATTCTTTGTTCATCAGCAGCAAAAAAACAGAGCGGTCTCACATTTGACGAGGATAAGGATGACCTCATGGACGCGCTGGGATTTGACAGCGACAAAAACAAACCCAAGAAAAAAGAGACTGCGCTTTGGTCCAACGCGGAAAGGTAACAGTTCTGTTCTCACTCATTGTTGTCCTTATTTATAGCGCTCAAACGATAAATAATTACTGCTGTAGTGCTCTGGGCTTTGGGGATGGTGCTATAAACAAAGACAAACATTGACAGTGTTTTACGAAGCAACATTTTTCAGAATCAGGCTTTTTCACTTTGGTTCACCTTCACTGTTTCATGCATAAAAGGCCAAGTTTCCCTGCCTTCGTGTGTCTCTTAACGTGGTCTCTGTCGTCCTGTTGCGTCCTCCTTTCCTCAGGAGTGAGACCCCTCAGAGACCTCGTACCAAACTCGATGAGATTCTGGAGAGTTTGACTTCCCCTCGACTTCTGGAGCGACCTCCGACAGGCGAGAGGAAGGACCCGCCTCCGTCTCAAGAGAAGCAGCAACACGAGAGGACCTCCAGCGGGAGAGGTAGTAAAGAGCGCCGCGGTCCTCTGCTCAGCACAAGTAACGCTTTTTTAAAAAGAACCAAATATTTAAACGCTAATTCTGTTCCCATTTATCAGAAGATGACCTCACATTTGGCTCGTATCAGCCCACCCTGGGATCCACGCCTGAGGGGCGCCAGTCCCGCAGACAGTCTGTCAGGTGTGTGTGTGTGTGAACTCCAATCTCTGTGGCTCTTTTTCTGCCATCGTAAACTGAACCCGAGATTTTTTGTCTCATCGTCAGGTTTTCTACAGAGGACGTCAGTCCCTCGACCCCGGAGAAGAAACCAAAACCCGCCACCTCCACCCCCACCTCCACCTCCACCCCCACTCGACAACGCAGCTCGGCCGACTGGCTGGGCCTCAAGACAAACGACGACCGCACCTTCCTGGTGGGGGATGCTGAAGAGGCCAAAACCGTCACAGAGTCCCCAAAGGCTCCTTCCTCTCCCTCATTAGAGAGAAGACCCTCCCTGACTGGTAGCCATGCCACGTCCACGGCAGCCATAACCGATATTATCCCCAAACAAGCCAAGCCAGAGGTCTCTAAAGGCCAGCGGAGAGAGGAAGAGGAGGAGGAGGAGGAGGAGGAGGATGACTGGTTAGCAGGAGCGCTGAGCAGGAGGAAGGCTCTGTCAACGTCGACGTCTGAGGCAAAAACATCCAAGCAGACAGACCCTTCAGGCCTGGGAGAAGAAATGGATCCGGAGTCGACTGTTAGGTACACAACAAAGAATGAAGACGCATACACTGACAGAAGAAGCTTGTTTTTCACTTGTGAACGATAAGCTGCTCTCGTTTTCAGTAAACAAGCTCCCAGAGGCCGAGAGGACACTCTTACATCTGTCAAGGAAGCCAGGTAAGATTTCTGCTCTGTGAATCCATCAAACCCACCGACTGTTAGGTGAGATTCTTCAGCTGTCTTTGTCTTTCTCCTTTTGTTCTGTGCAGCAGCACTTTTCTCGGACAGCCCAGCCCCACCGCTCACTCCACTCCCGTCAGAGAGACGACCAGGCGAGGTAATCATCCGAATATTTACTCTTCGATTACGTTTCCTGATAAAATGGTGACTTTTCAAAGCCACGTCCCTCCGAACTCTGCTCATTTACAGTAGAAGCGGACGAGATTCTGACAAAGTAAGCTCGGCGCACAGCGTGGAACGCACGTACAGGAGCCGCGTCCGATGCCACACTCTACGGTGTATCACGTCACGCTCATCAGCTCACTTTCTGCTCCTCCTCTCGACTCCCACACAATCCCCTCCTTTTGTCACAGAGTGTACACCCACCACCCAGCCTCAGCTCCCCTCCACCTTAACATCCTCCTCAGAAACCGCTCTCCATGCTAAAGTAGACCTCGGACAAACTCCAAATTTGTCTCATCCCTCAGATTGTCCTCCTCTTACTGGTCCTTTGCCGGCCTCTGCTGCTAGCGTTAGCCACACCCAACCCCAGCCACAGCCCCAAGCCCACCAGCCACCATCCCATAGGGGACCCAGGGTGCTGAGAGGGCCCAGTCAGGCTTCGGATGAAACCCTGCAACAGCCTCCGTTGTGGTGTAGGTGATCTTGGGATCTGAAGTAGCTCTAGATTCAGTATTCAACATTCATCTCTAAACGTGAGCAGGTCATCAAAAGCCATTACTCATGGTTGTTTTTTTCTTTCCAGCTGTTCAGCAGCCAAACCAAAATACATCAACTGCTGTCCAACAACAGGTATTTATGCTTTTGTGTATTCAGGCGGTCATGATTGGGCCAATCCTTCGATCCGTTTGTTTAATCCCGTCCGTTTCTTCTGAAAAGGTGACGCTTCCAGCGGACGGTCTGCAGCAGCTGCTTCTGCAGCAGCAGGTCGGGTCTCTACTTTTAGATTCATTCAAAATGTAAAGATGCTTTTATCACCGGGTTTGTTCTCGACTCGCCTGCTCTTCTCTTGCAGATGATGCACTCTCAGATGCTGGGTCTAGGGAGCGTCGTGGATCCAGTGGTCCTGCAGAGACTCAAAGAGAGAGAGCAGCACCCTGGAGATTATCAAGCGCTACAGGCTCGCGTCATCCAACTGGAGGGACAGGTACGTCAACGCTGCTGAGGGAGACGAAGAATAACCTCCCCCGTTGCCCTGAATTCCCTTTCCTTACCTCCATGTACCTGCACAACTCCTCTGTGTTGCTGTCCAGGTGAAGACTCTGCAGCTGGAGCGAGAGCAAAGCCAGATGTTGCTGGAGAGTGTCCAGCATCGGCATAAACAAGACATGGAACTGATGGAGAACGTGCACAAGTAGTTTATTCTTCACACACACACACACGTAGCACAGATGTGCATCGCCTGTGTGCATGCTTAACAGACATTATGCATAATCCCCTGCACCTGAAGCAGCTGGCGTGTGTCTGCATGCTCAGCCAACGCCGTACGTACTTTTGTGCTCCTCCAGGGGTCGCGTGAAGCTGCTGGAGGACTCGGCGGCCCAGAGGGAGACGCAGGCGCGGAAGGAGTGCGAAGACCTAATGGAGCGTCTCTCTGCAGCAACGCGGTCAGCAGAGCAGGAACGCTCAGAGCTGCAGGCTCAGTACCAGCGCAAAGTGGCACAGGCCCAGCAAGACAGAGACCGTGAGGTGGAGAGACTCAGAGACCTCCAGAGGTACACCAGGAAAGCCTTTTCTATAAAGACTGAGTGATTACATGGACTGATGTGAAATAAATAGTATATATATTTAATGCTAAATAAATGAGCTTGAAGTTATAGCATATATTGGTGTATTTGTCGTCTAGGAAGTCTATCCTGGAGATGAAGAAAGACCACGAGGACCAGGTCAGGAGGCTGAAGAAATTAAAGGACGAGGAGATTGATGCAGTTACAAGCGCAACGTCTCAGACGAGGTCAGAGGTCATCAGAGGAAACACAGAAAAATGATGACGACTTATAACAGCAGCAGTTGATATAAAAATATACTCCTGTAAATACCAGTCGTCTGTTTTCTGTCTGTTCAGCGCTGATATTTTCCATAATAGACAGAATGTAGCAAGAGCGAACAAGAACAGGATGTTTTTGTTCTACTTTAACAGATTTTCCACACTCACCACCTCATCTAGGTCAGGATCTCTGTGACTGTTGTATTAAATAGCTACTCGTATGTTTGGCTGCATGTGTTTTTGTTCCTCCAGGTCTCTTACGGTGGTGATTGAGCAGATGGAGCAGTTCTCCTCTCGGCTCGGGGATCTTTCTTCTCGGGTGGAGAGCACACACGAACACACGGCTCACGGCCTGGAGCAAGGAGCGCGGCACAGAGACGAGCAGCTTCGAAGTACCTCACACACACACACACACACACACACACACACACACACACACACACACACACAGATGTGCTCACTTTGCACAAATGGGTCAAGATACAAGTTAGTCTAATAGCGTGCTGGAAGTCGGCATCACATTGTAAGTGGGTTAAGTTCGTTGTCTGAATGCACCTCTCAGTGACGCAGGACCGTCTGGCCCAGCAGCAGAAAGCCACGGTGGAGGAGAGAGCTTACCTCAAGGAAATCATTTCCAGGATGGACACTCAGCTCAATGAGCAGCAGAGACAGCTTGAGAAGGTCCGGGTCCAATCTGACTTTTAAAAATAGACTCGTGCACTTGCTTTGTTGTAGCAGCACACCACAAGTGCATGCATACAAAGATGACGCTTTCCCCCCTCAAAGAATGATGGTACCTTGTCTTTCTCTACCTCAGGAGCGCTGGAAGATGACAGCAGAGCAGGCCAAGGCTGAGTCGACCCAACGAGGCCTGGAGGGAGAGCGACATGCCCTCAGTTTGCAGATCAACATGGAAAGAGAAGAGCTGGAGAGAGCCAAGGTGAGCCAGGTGAACATCCACAGCGTCTGAGTCCGCACGCCTCCCCCTTACCTCTCCCGCCCGGCTCCCTTTCTCACCAGAGTGCACTGCTGGAGGAGCAGAAGTCGGTGATGCAGCATTGTGCGGAGGAGAGGAGGAAGCTGGCCGCCGACTGGGCCCACTTTCACAGCCTGGAGAAGCAGAGGCATGAGAGGGCTGAGCGGGAGGTCGGCAGTCTCTTGGAGAAGAGAGAGGGCTCCATCATCAGTCTGGCACAGGTGAGCTTCACCAAAGAGAAAAGAAAGAGGGGCCTCGTAAAAGCTATGCTGTGACTTTGTTTTAATTACTACATTTCGTTTAGCTCCACGGGACACACAGAGGACATAATAAATGTTGTTTATTTTCTGTTTTTATTGTAGGAACAAGCTGACTTAAAGCTCCTCACTGCGGAGCTGAAACAAAAGGAGATGGCTGTGGCACAAGAGAGAGAGGCTCTGGAACGACTGAGAGAAGAACTGGACCGAGAGAAAGAGAGAATAAGCAGCGCGGCCTTGAGACTCAAGACACGAGCCCACGAGGTGGAGGCCTTTAGCGAGGTAACTTCCACACCACGCGGGATCCTTACGCGTTAGCGCAGTCGCCTGTGTGATATCTGAGCTCTGAACGCGTTCCGCTCTTTGCAGCTCGCTGCAGAGAAGTACGAGGAGGGAGACCGAGCGCTGCAGGAGGCGAAGCGTGTGGAGGCGGAGCACGAGGCAAGGCTCCGAAATATCCACACACAGACGGAGCGGCTGAGGCAGCAAGAGCAACGAATCCTTCAGGTGCGTGAGTCACTTCAGATCAGACGCGACATAACTTAGTGTTAGAAACCTAAAACCTTCTTATTACAGGAGCGAATGAGGCTGAGTCATCTGCAGAAGGACACAGAGAGGCGGAGACAAAACGCTCCAATCACCTCGTTACCTCAGATGATTCCAACCACCACACCAGGTGAGGTTAATGACCGTCATTCAACAAAGAGTAGTCACTCATACAAGGTGTAAAATGAAGTCTATAACATGGTTTTATCTTCATCTGTAGATGCAGGTTCAGCGTTGCTAAATCCCGAGCTGACATCGACCCTGAACATTCCCCCTCCGGCCTCGTTAGCCAGCTCTCAGTCCACGGCTCTTCAGGCGAGTCTGGCTCTGTGGAGGTACACTGCAGAGAAGGTAACACACACACACTTCCTGCTGGAGGTTTAGGAAATCCTGTCGCAGGCCCAATTCCCCAATCTCCACACTCAGTCTGTGAGGGTCCCACTGTCACATTGTTTGAGGGGGTTCTCTCAGACATCTTGAGCCCTTCATGAACACGTTAGTCCCCATTTCTGCAGACTTCGCCTCTGGGAATTACCCACAATCCATAGCAATGTGACGTTCAACACTGGGTTATCAGCCTGGCATTGTAATATTACTCAGAAACATTACGGATTAAAGATGGAACATGAAAACAGAGGAATGATATTAGAGATTACAAGGATTTATTCTTCAAACATTTAATTTAGTCATTGAAGCTTTTTAAATAGATTTGACATTTTCCTCTCATCTGTGAGGCAAGAGCCTGGAAGACGTTCAGATCAGGAGTAAAAAGAATGAAACGCACCCACAGCTGTACATAACATGTTATCAAGTGTTCATGGTAACATGATGCAGCAAAGTGCTGTCCCAGTCGTATTTACAGCATATCTAACCCGTAAACATTTAACAGGCGACAGTGAGTCTGAGGGTTCAGGGTTTTAGGGGGCACGTTGTATTCAGCCGCATCATGACTAGTAACTTCAAAGTTTAGTCACGTGACCATTTTGATCTTTGGTGAATAACTGGCAAACCTTCAAAAAGCCATTTCAGAGTTTCTGCATTCATTTAATGCTACATTATGACAATCACTCGTTTTAAGACATTAACCAGAGTCCTAACGCACAAACTCACGTAGGTTAATGTGATACCAACTGGTCTGACTCACCCCCATGATCATTGTTAGCTGCAATGACTCCTACATTAGTACATTTTAAACTTTACTTTCTCATCCTCTCAGGACCGTGAATACCTCCAGGAGGAGCAGATCTTCTTGGAGAATTTAAAGAAGAAATCATACAGATCATCTTTTAACACCGATTGACCAACACGTGCTGGTGTTCCCAGTATTGTTTTTGTATAATGTAAGAATAGAATTCACTTGTTTTTTTACTTGCAATGAACTTTATTTAGATACATTTCATTCATCAGACCGTTCACCAGGTGAAGCAAACAGAACATCGTCAATATTTCAAACGTGCCATCAGTCTCTGAATGTGTTGTACACTTTTAATAAACATATTTTTCATTAAACAAGTTTCAGAGCAAACTTTTTAATGTGCGTATTCACACATCCACTCCATCACTGTGGCATCAGACTTCCGGATCAACTGCAGCTGGTTTGTCCACTTCACCATTGATTTAGTCTGCAAGTTACAGAAAACACTTTTACAATGATGCGACACTCTGACATCAAACGATCCACTGGTCCTTTATCTACAGTCAAGCCTCAGACTACCATGACTCATCACTTGAATTCAGACAGGGATAACTTGTATCATCACTGGCTTGACTTTAACCAGCAGGCTTTAGTCTCACATTTACCTGTTTAAACTTTCCTCGGGTCCCACGTGTCGTCCCGTACAGTCATGCGTTGCAGATTGCCACGCCCTGTAGGGGTGAAAATAGACATCTAGATCATCAAGTGTTCCGATTATTAACACCATAAGATAACAGTTTGTCGGTGTTTCTCAGAACAGCTATTTCCATCGTCAGTTATCGCATAAGACGGCACTTCCTATGCAGCAGTTATCATCCCTGAACACGGGAACGTGGATCACAAGAGGGGCACGTGGTACACACCTGGTCACCAGGAATCCTCGTTCTCAGTCACGAGGGACAGATGAACCACAGACCTGTGACGCAAGGAGAAGTTTCGTTAACGACAGTGCAACAGCATCACGTGACTCTACACACGAGGTCTGCAGCTAGTCAGATACCATTTACTTCAACAGTTGTTATTTCAGACAGGGATAACAGAATCATCACGTGCACTGCAGAGAGTCAGGAATACATATTAAATAACACCATTTAAAGTCAGTTTTACCTTTCATCGTGTTGAATTTGACCGTGTTGGCAGGATGAGCAGCCTCATTCTGCACTCAAAGCCTCCTATAAAAGAAATATAAAATAAATCAGACACGTGGATTTAATGCATCTCCCCTGGTCCTTCTGTAACGTTTGCCCAACCTGGTCTCCCTCCACGTGTTGGCCTAGCTAACAGCTAACAGCTAGCACAACTCACATGAAACAAGTCTCCATACTTCCGCACACTTAAAGTCTCGTTTACTAGCCAAAGAGTATTAGTTACCTGTTCACGGCGGCTCATCTGCAGGAAACTTCATAGTTAAAAGTAAAACCATCGTTAACACGTGTGGCGAGCTGGAGCTTCTCCTCTCGTGTCCCTCACACCGGTAAGGAAAGAGAACCAAGGACGGAAGCCTTGCGTGATGACGCTTTTATACATTGAAAACGTCACATCCCACGTGATCACTGACTGGGCGTGATAAAAGTTCAATTTGTGTTCAATCTGCCTGCAAAAAAGTAGGCTAGTATAGTATTCCTTAAATGGAAACTGGACTCAACACTAATTTAGATAAGATTTAATAATTTCTGATATAGATGATATACATTATTGTAAAAACTGCTGTTATCCATGCAACAAAAAAATAAAATACAACGGAAGTAGCAGTTCTTCTCACAGCTGCTTCAACATTTCATAATTCCAACCTTACTAATGTGAAATGTTATGAATATGAGGTGAGACGTGTCAAAAAGAAAAATAATACATATAATTGAAGAGATACATTCTGATTGCATGTGTTTTTCATTGCCCCACGTGCCTAAATCAAGTAATTACAGCCAATGATGTGACTGAGGCTGATCATTGGGATCACATTCAACAAGTCATTAGAACATCTCTACCGGAGGACATTTAGCGGACATTTCTGGGAGGGTATCTAAATATTTAATAGACTTAATTGATTTATTTGATGGACAAAATGATAGAGGTTCTCGTAGCTTGAGCAGTAGAATTAATTCATTTCACAAATAAGAGATAAGTCAAAGGCACCTCTTCAGTTTCCCTATTGTATTTATGAAGCAACTCTGGATAAAAGATCATATAGTTTCTTGATATTTCCATCACCTTACAGCTGCATGCACATCCTGCAAATACATATTCAATGACATGGGAGTCAAATCAAATAAATGTCGATTTTAGGATAACAAAGTTCCAATTTGAATTGATAAGTAAATTGTACAGTCCTATTTGGTGAATTATTCTCCACATAATTGCCAATAGGCCTATAAGCAGAGGCTTGAAATTGACTATCAGGTTAGCTGATCCGGTTTCCTCGCTTGCAGACGGAGGTCAGTCAGCTGCTCGCTCCTCCGGCTCCATCACTGCCGTTCCCTCTTTCGGTCACTAGGGAGAGACAGTGAACTAGGAGAGCCGCTGTTCTCGCCATCACACTCGGAGGGTCCCATAGCGGTGCTGATACCGGAGAGCGGAGTCTGCAGCCGCGCCGCCATCCGCCACATCGGCCTGCGGGACGCGTCGCTCTCTCTCTCTCTCTCTCTCCGCCCCGGGATGGAGAACTCTGAACCGGACCCATCCCGCCAACGGAACGGGGTCGTGAGCGTGCTGTACGGGGAGTTCACCGACGCGTTCAACGACAGGGTCCGGTACTCGGTGAGTTTGACGGAGAGCGCCCTGACCGTCCAGAGGATCTCCTCGTCGCCCGGCCGCACGAAGGTGGTTTTTAACTTGACCGACTGCGTCGGATGCCGGGCGCACCGAGGGCCGGACGGCGCGGACGTCGGCGCCTACTTCACAGCCTACTTCTACCCGTTCAAGAGGCGCTGGATGAGCGCCGGCGTGGCCCGGCAGAAGGTGGAGCAGCGCTTTCGGGTCGCGCTGGTCCAGGACCCGCTCGCCAACCTCCAGGAGGCGGAGAGGTGGGCGCGTGCCATCAGAGACGCCTCCGTGCTGCAGGCGCCCCGGAGAGACGGTGAGGAAAATTAACTTTATATGAGAAATAATACACGAGAAGGCTGTGAAATATTATTTTAATGTGATGATAAAACACCATCACGTGTGCAACGAGCTCGGTTATTTTCTTTTTCTTTTTTTAACAACAAAAGTCCTCTAAAGTGAGGGACCAACTGCATGAAACATCAACCATATTGACAAAAACGGGTTCAGCAGAGAGGATGCACACACTCTGCTCTCAGTAACATGCTCCATGTGATCCAGATGTTCCAGCAGCAATTATACAGCTGCCCCATTCATTCATGAGAGGGATGCTTCTGGATGTGCACACGCACACAACTGATCACTAAGTTATATTTCTACTGATCCTCTGTCAGCAGATAGCTGCTGATCAGGCTTCATTATTCCTCCTCGGTAGATTCCCACTGAGAGTTTATTGTTGACGGGTGGAAAAAAAAAATCACATCAAAACAAAGCCAGTTTATGTTTTTCATCCTGCTTTTGCAGCTTCGTCTCATTACGTCTCGCTCTGTTTAAAATGCACACTGTCCTCATGGTTTCCTTTGTCTCCCAATCTCATTAGCTCCTCTGTGCTCCATCCTGGTACACAGTGAGCGCCGTAATTAACATGAATACTATATGAGAAGTGTTTATGCAGCCCCCCCCCCCCCCCCCCCACATCACTCATTTGGGAGGAAGTTGGCGATACTCGCTGATGGTGAGACAAAGCTGTTTGGGTCCCAGAACGATTGATCTTTTTGGGGAACAAGTTCAGAACGATGTCCTTCGACTCGTATGGAAATATTTAGCAGTTTGAAATATAAAGCAGCCTTGTTCTCCTGGACCGAACCCAGCAGATCAAAGAGGAAGAGGATTATTAATTTGGAATGTTGGTTTGCCAAAGATGGAGGCAAGTGTTAGCGGGCGGGATGAGGAATAAGCCACAAAGTGTACACTGCAAATATAAAGAGAGAGAGAGAGAGAGAGAGAGGGGGACACTGGGCTTCTTTGTGATGGGGAACATCACCTCTCTTCATGGTCTGCATCCCAGGAGTTTGGGTTTCAGCCCTGTATGCCAGGCGTGCAGGCAGATGGTAACCTGAGAGCTGTACAGCTCACTGGCCTCTCACTGGACTCATCAAAGAGCTCCAGGTTGGGAGCTTCTTTTTCAAATCACACATACTAACGAGCCACTTCAGACATCTTCCAACGTGGTCTCTCATCCCGGAATTATTATTTTTTGCCTCTTTTGAACACAGCGTCTCAGTGATGATGTGATCATATCATTAATTTATAAGCTTGTTTTAGCATTCCAGATCCAGGCCAGCCAATAATACAGTATTTAACAGGATATGGTATGCGAGTTGAATTTGTAATGTTGTGGTAATAGATGCTGCTTCACCGTCATGTCGGAGAAGGGACAGTGTGACGGTCAGTTGATTCACTAATCCCGTATAGTGTGTTTACCGCCACTAAGTTAATCGCGTGTCATCTCATCTGGTATTGCAGATGTAAAGATTGGATTAAAAGTGCAATCGCAGCGCAAAATATTTGTATTTAGTCAGAGTGACGCACTTTTGCTGAAATATAAAGTGGATAAACTTGGAATTTAACATGTGCTGGTTGCAATGAGGTTCCTAATTTAACTCTAGTTTATTTACTCTCACTGCAGGTTCCCCGGTATGAAAGAGCCGTAAATAATGAAGTACAGACTATGATACACACTAATGGCCTGCTACACTCCGTCCCCTGCTTAGAGGAGCCACAGTCAGATTGCATGCTGAGGTATGAGATGACGGTTACTCGCTTTGACTTTTTCTACTCGTGGCTGCCGTCATAACAGACCGGCCGCATCCTTCTCAGCCTTACAAACAGCTGGTAGAGGACCAGAGACAGATTTAACATGCGTTCACTGTGGAACTTTACATTCTTATGATCCGGTTAGTGCTACGATGACATTGTTGATTTTTCCCAAACGTCTCTGTCTGATCCAGTGCAAGATGTGATTTCAGAGGGTATATGCAAGGAAGGCAAGGGCTGCAGTCTGTCCGCCTCCCACGAAAGCGACTGTTTTTTCGGGGTCCGGTGTGTCCGTCAGCTGAAGCAGTCGCGTGGAACTCCTCAGTGAAGGAGACGAAAGGCTAAAATGTGTCACCAGACGACCTTTAACCCCGGCCAACATCTCGGTCCCTCCGGAGCCTTCGTCTCCTGCTCTGTGACACACAGCTGCGATGGCCTGTCAACCCCCCCCCTCTGGTGATGCCTCAGTGGGCACTTGTGTTTATACCCTTAGGACCTCCCCCCCCCTCTCAAGCAAACACTCGCCCAACCTCGGAATGCAGCTTGTTTGCAGACACGTCAGTCCAGTCTGGGTTTACAGAGCTGCTCCCGAACGAGGCGGCTTCCACTGAATTCACAGAATGGTGTCGCGGTGCGAGACACGCCGAAGACGCATCGCATCTTTACAGACAGTCAGCAGGGCGATGCACTGGCAACGACATGACGACACTTCTCTAGCAGCTCAGCACTGACACATCCAGTCTGCCTGTCACCTGGCTGCCTGTGTGAGTGTTTGTTTGCACACTTGTACCTGTGAAACACACACACACACACACACACACACACACACACACACACACACTGACTGCAGTTGAAGGTTTGCTTGCCGGTGTGATGGGATCTGCCCGCAGGTATTTTCACTTCACATTCACCCTCATCTATCTTCCTGTCTCGTTATATCTCTCACACACACACACACACACACACACACACACACACACACACACACACACACACACACACACACACACACACACACACACACACACACACACACACACACACACACACCAGGAGGAAAAAACATTTTTAGAGACAGAAATTCATGGCAGCACATTGAAAAACAACAGACAATGAATCATTAGGTTTATCAGTGTAGTGTTGAGCTGATTTGAAATCTTTTTGGTTGGGTCGACTTTAAAATATTTTACTTATTTCGGCTTGTAATACCCTAAAACAATGCCGTGTCTATTTATGACCCCTCGCTGGTGTTGCATGTATTTTTTATTTCATTTTTAGAGACTCTGGATATGAAACATGATTCAGCAATTCAATAGAAAAAAAGGGGGAAAGGTTAGAGGAACCTTTTGAAAACATGTACAATTTTGTGTTGCAGAAACAAGAAGAGTTTATGCGAATAATCTCGTGACCCCTTGGATCTATTTTATGACCCCGTATTGGGGTCTTAACCCCCAGTTTGGGAACCAGTAGTGTGCTTCTAAACCTGATTATAAAGTTACAGGACAGTAAATCAAAACCAGGTCGTCTCCTGATTAAAGTCCTTTGCGAAATGAATTATCATTAATAATCCCCAGACATATATTTATTACAATGGAGAATATTGATTGCAATGACATTCAGTAACATTTACACTTATCACCGGGTAGACTTAATATTAGAAACGTGTCTCAGCGGCTACATGAAGACCGGATCTATAGTCCATCTGTTTTATTGCACATAATAAAACTGGTGACTGATTCCACATCGGCATTTAATAATCATCCATCCCTGACAGATAAATGGATCGGAACATTTGCATTACAACGTCTCAAACGCAGCCTTTGTGCACAATTACAACTCGGGTATCAGTAATATATACAGAACTATTTGTAGGAATTATTAGTCGACCAGCACTCACGCAATGCTGTCGACTGATCCATTAGTTGATTTTATCGACAGATCTGTGAATCTGACTTTCTCCACAAAGAATAATCCAAAAGCAGCACTTTGACTAAGACATACTGTACATTTTGTTTTACGCTAGGGTTGCTAACTCATGATTAATATCGTGGATTAGTTAATTTCTTGGTATAAAATAAAATAGTGAAGAACACTCCTTCAAATAGCTTGTGTTGTCCAAAATATCAAGATATTTTGTTCATAGACGAACAATGTTTTGCGTGAAAACTGATGATTTAACGATGAATCAATTATCAAAGTAGTTGCCAATCATTCTGTCGATTGACGACTTAATTAATTAAATTTAATCTAAATACTGAAACGATGTACAACCATGTTCTAAAGTGTGATTTCCCAAAGAGCGATCATATTATTTCATAAGTGGATTCCCTTGCATGACAAGTCATTTTCAAGCAGCCCTTCAGAATGAAGCAGCATGGGTCTGAAGGTGTAGCTTGATGAATCTGACTGAATTACCATTTCATCATTCATTATTCAGTTTGAATCTCTGACATCATCACAGATGTGTGCAGTGATTCACTGGAGACCTGCAGGCTGCTGGAGGTGCTGCATGACACATTTCTCCACCTCCATCCGGCCTTTAGGCCTCGTGAGTTCCAGCGCCAAAGTTTCCAGAGGAGGATGCTGATCTGCATTTGTTTAGCTTCGACCTTTTCAAGTGCGTCTGTTACGCGTTTGCGATTCATCTCAGCACTCTTGAGGGCAAAACCTGATTCTGAAGCTCTTTCACCGTCAAAAAAAGCCAGTTTCTACAATATTCTGGAAGTGCAGAGAGGATCCTTTGTGTCTGAACGCCTCATTGTGCTCCGATAAAAAAACAAAAACACAATGGTCACCCTGTGTGTGTGTGTGTGCGTGTGCGTGTGCGTGTGTGTGTGTGTGTGAGAATGGAGGCAGAGTTTGGCATGTGGCTGTGTGTTTTCGCACCCTCTCCTCACTCTTCCCGTTGGGTTTTACACCTCTTTCTCTGAGATATTTTTGCACCTCCGCTGAGTCTTATCGCCGCGGGCAGCGTGAGGTAGAGGGTGGCGGCGACAGCGTCAGTGCAGCACAGGTCACAAATTCTGGAAATTGAGACTCAGACAGAGCGTTACAACGAGACACCTGGCCTCTCTTTTGATTCATTTACATGATAAGCAAGAGGTGGTGGGATTTAAGCAGCCGTCACATTTTGTGCTTCTGGGAATTTTGTCTGCTGATACCAAAGTCTGCGCCACCTGCAGCCAAATGATTACGGTGGAAAGTGACACTGATGAGTTTCTGTCCTCAGCACCCCGAAATGGATCGTATTTTCCAGACGAGGCTTCTCTCTGAATTCGCTATCCTGTGTTTCAATTCAGCTGCTGAACCTGATCTACACGTAAATATGGATTCAAAAAGAATTGGAACATTATGAGGTGGAACAAATAACTCCTGACTCATTGAGGCAGACGTCATGAGTATGGATGACGTATTTGCATAGCCCAACCCCGGGAGTTAGCGTCGGCCTGGGATGAAGCAGTTGGTGCATGTTGCAGGGCGCACGAGGCTCGGACTGCGTTGTGTTACCAGAGCCATCCTTTAAAGGGCAGTGGCTGCATTTGGTCTGAATGACTCGACCAGAAATGTGTCTCTTTGGAAATTCTTTCGCATGGTGTCATGTGTGCGACAAAAACACGGATCTGCTCATTTGTCCTTTCCAGTAGGTAAACCGATGGACAGAGTTTGTCCGTACAGCAGTTTAAAAGGAGAGTGAATGTGATTAAGAGCTTCTAATGTTACATCAAGATTACAACACAGCCAATGTGTAGAATATTGAACACTGGTATTTTTCTTACAAACAGAATACAGACGTGAGAGTGATATCGCTGTTCTAAACCTCTCCTGATCTATTACCTCAGTAAACATTGTAAACATGAGTTTATGTCTCAATCTCTAGTTTTAGGTCTTATTCAATACAGCATGATGTTCATTCGTAAACTATGGTCCATTTAGAGTCAAACAGACCATAAAGCAGGGGATGCTTTAGGCACCAGGGCCGTAGACGGCGTCTCTACGTCACTCAACCGTTAACTGCTGCAAAAAACCAAGATGGCGACGGCCAAATCGCCGAACTCGAGGCTTCAAAACGTCAGTCCACAAACCAACGGGTGACGTCATGATACGTCCTCTTATTTTATACAGTTTGCTCTAAACCAACTTTCTTCGCTAAATGTCAAACTATTCCTGACACACACACACATAGACTCCCCCCCCTCTCCCCCTTTTCCCTCTCTCTATCGTTGCATCTTTTGATATAAAGCAGCAGGATTTCCTCACAGGGATTAATCAAATGTCACAGAATTGCTATAAATAATCGGTCGGATCCCGAATGAGAAGCACCTGTAAGCCGTCTCTCCTTGAAGGGAAGTACGTCACGTTAACCCTCGTCTGTCTGAAGGCTGTCACAGCCTCCGACTGTTTCATGCTCGTTTTCTCCCCCGCAGGGACGAGCCTGTCCTTATACATTCTTTTGACTGTTTGATCATGCATAAGAAGACCTCCCCTTGTCTCCGTGTGTCGTCTCCAGCCTCGCCTTCGCTCACATCCACCGCTCTCTCTCTCTCTCTTTGTCTCAGGTGTGGTGTACGCGGAGGTGCGTCGGCCCTGCAGAGTCATGGTTCTGGTGAACCCTCAGAGCGGGCGAGGCCAGGCTCTCCAGCTCTTTACTGGCCACGTACAGGGCATGCTCACCGAGGCCGCGGTTCCCTACACGCTCGTCATCACAGGTCAGTGGCGTTCACGCACACACAGACCTTTGTTCTCCTCTCACGGTCACACCGACATCAAACGGGGATTCAACCTTCAACCTCCAGCGTGGGACAATTACGCTCAGAGCGCACACGCGTTTATTGTATTTATTCTTTTTTACATTTGTGTCAGTATTACTTACTTAGTGTTTGTTACTCTTCTGTTGTATTCTTTGATCAAACTCTTTGATCTTATCTTGTCTTATGTTATCTCATCCGACATATTAACAGGCCAAACCTGCAGGCACACTGATACTCATTTAGTTCTCCTTTCAGTCGCCCCAGCTGCTCCACATTCTGAGTGAGCTGCTGGTGGCTTTTTGTGACCTTAAACGGCGTCATGTGTTGGTTTCTGTCATCAGAGCCTCTGAACTCCGTGTGACCTCTCCCTGAATAGCAAGGAGCTGCAAACTGGGACAGCTTTTAATGCCGGGACAACAAAAACACATCATGCACGGTGCATCATTTCGCCTTTCGCTCTCAGCCGGCGTCCACGCCGAGCCCGGCCCGGAACATCCGATACAGCTCAACGTGAGGTTGAACATGACAATGAAGACGGAGGAAAAGCCGGGAGGAACTGTGCTCGTGTGTGTTTGAGAAACAGTGCTGAAGCTCATGCAGGCTCTTTGTGCCGACTCCTGGGACCTAAAGGAAGGTCAGCAGCTGGACGGCGATGAAAAAAGACATCAAAAACCCATGCGGCCATGCTGTTGATGTATGTGTGGGCACTCTATTAATGCAACGCCATAATTGATCTTCAATTCATTTCATCACAAGCCTTCAGCAGGTGTAATACGTCTCAATTACTTGAGCTACAGCCGCCTTCATATCACATCGTCTCTCTAGTTTTTCCATCAACAGCCAACGTCTTTCTCCACCTTTGTATTAAAAAAACAATCAGACATTTTGAGAAATACACTCATTCGCTTTCTTGCTGAGAGACAAATGAGAAGATTGACGTCACTCTCTTTTATTTGTACAGTAAATATGTAGCTAGCATCCAGGGATCTTAGCTTAGCATAGAGAGTGGAAACAGGGGGGGAAACAGCTGACCTGGCTCCGTCCAATGGAAACAAACTCTGCCTAGCAACACATTTAAGCTCACCGTAACAAGTAACATCTCATTTGTTTAGCCCGTAATTGTAAAAACGACAATTTGACCTTTTATGGGAGTTACCCGCCGGTAACTTCCTGGAGTCTCCACTGTTTTGCTGGCTGCTTCTGGATTAATCAAAGAGAAACGAGTTCATTAGTGGGCGTTAGAGGTGCTGGGAGGTGGATTGTGTTACCTGGATGTGTGTGTGTGTGTTTGGTGAACGCTCGAATAAGGAAGTGAATCATCAACTCTGAGCCCCGGCGGGTTTTCAAGAGCTGAGTCAGCTGTGCAGTGCAGTTACTCCCTAACTGCCTTTGCCCGTCAACACGGCACTGCATCACCGCCTCCGGCCTCCCAATCGCACGGCAAAACAAACAGCAGCAACACTGGGAGCACCGGGGGGGGGGGAAGAGAGAGAGACAGAGAGGAGGAGAGAGGGGAGGACAGGTAGAGGTTGAGCAAAGTGAAAGGGAAGGAGAGGGCAGTTGTTCTTTATTTCACTTCGGCCCTCAATCAATACACTCGAGCTGGAGCGGAAAAATATTTCCGTAATGATGGCAGTGCATCAATACTTTGCTAACTTCTTTGCTGTCTGCCTTCCTCTCTCTCTCTAAAGCCGACTCTCTCCCTCTTACACACACACACACACACACACACACACACACACACACACACGCGCACGCACACACACACACACGCACACACGCACACACAGGGGAGTCTCGGCTGGTAGGACTGTAGACTTTAATGCTGGCGGGATGAGCCCACAGAGAGCCTCTGCAGAGGGACCCACTCAAGGACGCTGCCAATAAAACTAGGCTGAACAAATGGCTCAGTCCTCCGCCGGGCGCATTAACAAACACACACACACACACACACACACACTGAACACATGCATCATGCACACACATGCAGATATTTGTCCGTCACAGATGTTTGCAGGCCGGCTAAGCCCTTGGATCTGTTGAGTAGCCGCTGGATGGGCTAATGTGATATGTTTGGCCTCAAAAGGGGAAATTGAATCTCTTTTCTGCCTAATCTCCCTGATCCGACCCCAGAGGCCGGCGGTGAAGGCAGCACGCCTCCGTCTCTGCCCTTGTTGGTGTGTTTTTTGTCAGTTTGTCCTACAAATGTTGTGTTTTTGTCTCTTTTCTCGTTCCGTTTGCCCTCAGAGCACCAGAACCATGCACGGGAGCTGGTGAGGAAGGCGGACCTGTCGCAGTGGGACGCCCTGGTTATCATGTCTGGAGACGGGCTGCTGTTTGAGGTGCTTATATCTATATGTAGAAGATTTAATATAAAATAAAGTGCAGCACAATATGCATTATTATATGTATCCCCTGTGATCTAACATATGTATTTAATAGATGTATTGCTTTATTAATACAGTTAATACATACAACTATACGTATTGTATTTCACTTTACTTTATTTCTGTTTGATGTGTTATCATTTGATCATTTAAAATCAATCAGTCACAGATGTAAATGACATAAAGTCTCTCACCCCTTTTCTATTTTTAACATTGTAAAATATAAATCTTGAGCTGTAGCTATCAACGAAACACATGTTAGCGAAGCGTTCGTCATACACAGACACTGCTTTCTCTCTCACTCTGTTTTATTTGCTGTTGCTGGTTCAGGTGATAAACGGTCTGATGGAGCGAGAAGACTGGCAAGAGGCCATCCAGACCCCTCTGGGTATTCTACCAGGGGGCTCCGGCAACGCCCTGGCTGCCTCTGTCCACCACTACTCACAGTGAGTCTGCCCATTAATGAGTCATTTAAATGCATGGACCAACAGCACAGAAGAAGGACCTTTATCAGCCTTAAAAAAAAGAAAAAAAAGAACGATTTATCTCCTTTCGGTGTAATTATGCCAAAGGCTGACTGGGCGCATCGTTCCTCAGGAGGGAGGAGAGACAGCGGAGCGGCCTGGAACGGCTTCGCTGTGCAGCAGAGGTCATTCCGGGCTGCTGATAACTCAAAGGAGTGATGTAATGGGTTTAGAAACGTCCACATTATGAGTGATTATGGTCCACAGTGCAGTGGTGGAACCAGTCGACCCAGCACACGGCCAGGGTGTCATCTCCATCTGCTGGTCGGCTGTGGGCACAACATCAAAGCAAAAGATAAAAGCAGGACTATACCTGTCACCTGAGCTCTCCTTCAAGCTGCAGGTGTGCACAGGATTTTAAGACAGGGTTTTACAATACTATGGTCGTGTGTCCTAACTAACACGCCTGTAAATCAAAGTTGACTCGATTATGGGTACACGTCTCTGTCTCTCGTTTCATTGTTGCGTAACCCTCTCTCAGGTCGCCTCCAGCGTGGAACCAGGAGCTTTTGTTGAGCTGTGGCTTCATGCTGTGCAAAGGTCTGGTCGGCTCCATGGACCTGGTGTCGATCCACCTGGCCTCGCGGCAGCGCCTCTTCTCCTTCCTCTCTCTGGCCTGGGGCTTCGTGGCCGACGTCGACACGGAGAGCGAGAAGTACCGCCACGTCGGAGCGATCCGCTTCCTGATGGGCACCCTGGTGCGCCTGGCGTCCCTCAGAGTCTACCAGGGCCGGTTAGCGTATCTGCCCGTGATTGAGGCGCCGAAGCTTCCCAAAGGGAGCATCAAGGCTCATCGCCCTCCCTCCACGCCTCAGCACCCCTCGCTCTGCTCCTCCCTCCCCTGCCGGCTCATACCCAACACCTCCCCAAACCAGAATTCTCGCCACAATCACAACAGCACAAATTCAAACCGCTACACCATCACCAACTCCTCCAACAACGCAATCACCACCAAGAGACCGGAGACTCGGTGCGAAAGCAAGATCAGAGCGCAGGAGGACTCCCTGCTCCCTGGCCTGGACCAGCCGGTGCCAGAGAGCTGGACAGTGGTCAGGGAGGAGGACTTCGTCTTGGTGCTGGCTATTTACCAGTCCCACCTGGCCGAGGACCTGTGGACGGTCCCTGGCGCGACGGCAGACGACGGAGTGATCCATCTCTTCTACGTGACGGCGGGAATCTCCCGTCCAGCGCTCCTGCGCCTTTTCCTCGCCATGGAGAAGGGCGGCCACCTGGCGTGCGGCTGCCCCCACCTGGTGTACGAGAAGGTGAAGGCCCTGCGGCTGGAGCCCATCTCTCCGCAAGGCATGATCACCGTGGACGGGGAGATGGTGGAGTACGGGCCCGTTCAGGCTCAAATCCATCCAGGGCTGGCCAGACTCATTTGTGGATGAACCCGGATTGTTTTAATCTTTTCTCTGGCAGTAGAGCTTTCGAGTTCGGCCTTTTTTTTTATCCTCAGTGTGGATTTCTCTCTTTGTATGCTGTGTTTTCAGAAGTGCCAAAGACATTTAATCAGCCTCTGGAAATTCCTCTATTTTTCTACAGAAACAACTTGTCCTGTTTTTATGGACCCCCCCCCCCCCCTTTCTCTCAATGTTTGAGTCAGGGTCAAAGACATGATGGTTGTTCTTGCTGCTGGCTGGCTTAGAGAAATTGATAGTCCCCCCCCCCCCCCTCCCGTCGGGGGATTTGATGCTGAAAAATCTTTAATCTTTGCACAGCTTATATGAACTCCAACAAAACCAGATCCAGTCACACGAAGCCGTGAGTTCAACAACCTGGCCCGCTGAGGTTACACCTCCAACCACGTCCTGCCCTGTGCGTTCTCCGGCCCTGCTTCATCTGCAACCGTCACCAAACTGTAGGAACCGCCTCCACTCACACATCAACACACACTTCCTCTGCCCCATCCCCCCCCTCCGCCTCCTATGCACAGCTCCTGACACACACACATTCCCTTGCATCTCTGCAGCACTTAGTGGGTGGTGGGGGGGGGGGGGGGTTTATGGTCTACTGTGCATATGATCCCTTCTCCTTCGAGCGGTCTTAGGATGGTCCTCTCCCTCCCTCCCTCTGGTTGATGAGCCATCAGCACCTAATGTGTCCTTAATATGAAGCGCCTGCAGCAGCGTGCACACGTTTGCTTTTCAATCACACAAAAGAGATTTTTTTGAGATTAGACTGGTTGCATCTCACCAAAGTGGCGAGAGCAGTTTTCATTGTTACACCGGGGTCAGTCAGCATCTGTGCATTGAGAGGCAGGCGATCGATGTGAGCTGGACCGAGTCAAGTGCTCTGCTCCCCCGCGTGGCCTCGTTTTCCTCCGGTTGCCGCGGCGGTGAGCGTCAGTGAACCGGAGCAGAGGAGAGTGCACATGTTCACATTGTCATCAGTGCCCACAGTTTGCCGGGGTTTTGACGAGTTCATCGCTGTCATACGTGCAATACGGTCGATGCAATGAGCCGGTTGTTGTCCTGCTGCTTTTTCTGGAGCTTGTGAGAGAAGAGAAGTGTTTGCCCTCCGCTGGAAGGAGCGTAAATATTCAAATCTCTCCCCATAATGCAAACAGAAGGAAGGTGGCTTGAGGCAATAAAAAATATATCTTGATTTTTTGAAATTCTTTTTTTTTAATGAAATATATTTCTTAGGACTTGAAGATAGTTGAGCATTAATAATACAATCCTGCATTATGCACATTCAAATGATAGATACAGGTTATCCCCATGGACCAGACAGATTTGAATCATGAGTTCCAGCAGAAATAGACCAGAAACATCTGCAGACTCATTCTTCTCCTGACGTTTGTGTTTCTTGACACATGATGTCTGCAGACATGTCATCCATCGTTAGTCGCCCAGCAGGTAAAGCCTGAAAGAATTAACTCACATGTGCACACTGATCGCGCGACTCTTTTAAAGAAATAACATTTTATGCACATTAAAAAAAACTATTCCATTTTTAGCAAATCATGCATTTTACACACAAAGAAACCTTCCCATCGCCAAGCCCTGCAACACATGTAACTTAACTGCTGCTGATATTTGGAAGGTGTGAGCTGCTGTTGGCCTGTGGAAAATGACTCCGCCCCTCATAACCGTATCGATCATCATGTCAATCAGCCGCTCAACATCATACCAACCCTGTTAACTACGAGTCGATTGTGTCGAGGAAAGAAGACAAAGACATTTGTTCTTCCACATATGGAAACATGCGTCATCATGACTCACGGTGTGCAATTTTATTTTTTTGTACAAATGAACCATAACGTACTTGAAGTTGACCTCCTCCATCCTCACTGCAGTGCCGATTTGTTGCCTATTACTTGATTTTACATTCTGAGACATTTAAATGTGCTTATGCGACATCATACTGTTCCTTCCACCACAACGGTATCCTCAGCGAAGTTCTCCAGGTGCTTTGAACGCATTGCCATGTTCCACAGGGCGCATGCACTGTTCATTACTGACTGTATGAAGCACATCTCGTTAGGGCCGGGATAAGCTATGCAAACGCCTCGTCATGGCTGCAGCCGGCTGGAGTGAGGGGGCCCTCTGCTGGACCGCTCATCGAACAAACCTGAAGTAGATCTTCATGTCAGACCGTGCAGCCTCTTCCACGGTCACCTCGTTCCTGCTTCTTGTACAGTCGTGGGTGGATTAGTGTCGTTTTTCTGCTGCAGGAGACATTTCACTCTTCATGCAATGTGTTCGATAACGGAAGCCGACGTCCATCTTATTGTAACTCATAGAAACACTGCTGCAAATCATAACCAGTGTCAACATCTCAGTTGCACACTGCTGGTACTGTACTGTTGATGGTTCATTCCACTGGCTGCTTTAATGTAAGTTTGAAAAGACTTTGTCAGTATCTCATGGCATTTTATGAATGAGTTGAGAAAGTTGTGTCACAGACCTGAAATGAGACCCGTTTGTTGTGTCGACACTCATCAAAAGCCTGAAATAATAACATGATTTTGGTGCTGAATGTTTTTGTTCGTCGTTTTCTTGTTTGATGTGATCAGATTAGATTCGAACACTTTATTAATCCCCAGTGGGGAAACTCATTTGGCGATAGATGGCAGTAGATCAGGGGATCCACGTGATGTGGTTGAATGTGTTATTCTGTCCCAAAAAAAGAAAAAGAAAAACACTAATTGCGTGCCACGTATTTGCAGCTTTTCACTTTGAAGTAAGTGCAAATGGGGAAAAAAGAGTTCCTCCAGAGAGTGCCTTAGCTTTTACCCAAGACAGCAGACAGGTGGTGCCCAGAAAAGAAAGAAAACAAAGAATTCTTCAACACATGAAATACTCACATTTCAGCTTTGTGAAGGTTCACTGTGTGCATCAGTGCAACAACACAAACGCAGAGTCTATACACGGATTCTGATCTGTGAAGCTTTCTGGAAGAAGGGTCGATGGGTCCTTGTTGTTACATTCATTGAACTGTTGAAAACCAGGTATTCCTCATCTTCTGTTTTCTTAGAATTCCTTTTTATTTAAAGACTTCTTTTTTTTTAAAAAGACGAATAAACATATTCATGTAGAAAACAATGTCTTCCTGTTTGTGCGGATTATTTATCATACGTCAACGTCCCCGTCACCAGATTACCACACACCTGCTCCCACTTCCCAGCTCAGCCTGGTCTTCTGCACACCTGCATACATCACTGGACGTCATCCTGCTGTCTACAAACGTCTGCGTTCAGGTCCAACCCCTGCTCACCTGGAACGCACGTGCAGATCACAATCACGGACTTTGAGGAAAAAATGACAACGGTTTGATTTGGAGAACTAGAAATGTGTCTGGAGAGGAAATATGATCCAAATATATCTGGAGTTATATCTGAGCTTTGGCATCAGATTTTGGGGGGAAAAACCGTTTGGGATCTGTATGTTATACATTATATGATCTAAAAGATCATAACATTGTGACTTTAGTTCAAATATTTAAAATCCTAATCAGCTCAACAACGGACTGGTGGCGTTAAGGAATCAGGTCCAATTAATCCAAAGGGTGGAGAGGTGTGAGCTCCTACCTGTGGTCGAGCAGAGTGCATCCTGGATGCAGAGAACGTGTAGTGCAACATTTCATCCACCAGAGGGAGACAGAACTGTGTCTGAACTCCTAATTTCCCATCTTGTGCTGTGCACTGTTTACTTCCTCACTTTATAGTAAGAGCCTGAATGTCGACCTTCGCTCTGTGTCGGCCTCTTGAAATGTTGGCGGCTGTGGTTTCTGTGCTGTTCAACAGCAGCCATCCAATGCACCTTGAAGGAGAAACAAATATCTCTCTTTTTATGATACTTCAAAATTGAACCTTCAAACACCCATGAAGGATTCATTGCAGGACTATTTTATAAGCGTGAAATATTTCTCATAAACTGGCAACTAAATATGCATTACTGCTCTAAGAACCCATTAAAGTTGATGGCCTGCAGATGGCAATACAGTCTAGTAATAGCTTTCAATGTGATCAGGGGAGAACAGGGATGTGTGTGTGTGTGTGTGTGTGTGTGTGTGTGTGTGTGTGTGTGTGTGTGTGTGTGTGTGTGTGTGTGTGTGTGTGTGTGTGTGTATTTCATTTCGGGACCCTGAGCCGTTTGTTCGAGAGGCTGCAGAAGTATTGTTCCACAGGAAGCCACAGATCGTCGGCGTGTCCTGTCTTTGTGTCGGCTGTGGCGCTCTGCACTCGCTGCCTCTGACTCCTGACAGCCACACACATGAGTCACAGAGAACATGGACACCTCTGCAGCTGCTCGTGTCTCAACTGTTTCAATGCATACAGAGGACGAAGGACAGGCAGCCCCCGGTCCAGACTGCTTGTTGAATGTTGGGGCATGAAGAGATGACCCTTCACTAATACCAGCGTTCTTTAGGACACAAAGTTCATTTAGGAGAGACTTCATTTACAGTGAACTCATTCATCTCTTACATTTGTACACAATAAAGTTAGACTTGTGGAGAGTCTTTGACCCCCCCCCCACGTCTAGACACCGGTGGTGGTGAGGTGGCTGACGGAGGATGGGATGTGGAGCGGGACTCGTACTGAAATGACAAAACTGGCAGCAGGAGAGGAGAAGAGCTCTTTCAAGGTTCTTAGAGACGATATGATTGGCTTCAGCAGAGCAGAAGCTGCAGAGCGAGGGACAAGAAGTCTGTGAATGAATGACAGCGTAAAGAGACTGAACTTCATTTTATTCTACAATACTTACAGTAAAGGTTATTCAATTTGCAGCTTACCAGCTTATGCCAGAATAACGTTTTAAACCTAACTGTTTGTGGTTTTGTTGCCTAAACTGCCGGATTTGGTGAAACCGTTTATGTGATCTAATTCGGACCAAAACCATTTTAACAATAATTCTAACGTATCTCATCTCGTACATGGTCACATGTTAGTAATTCATGTTGTGTGTTTGTACTGCGATGTGCCTGGAACCAACCTCATGCACATGACAAGTTTAAGTGGCTCTACGTAAAATACAACTTTTATTAATCTCTGCTCTTCCTACACATTTTATCTTCACAATATAGAGGAGCTGGATCATAGAGCACAGATCCCTCGATATCTATATCTATATCACGGCTGATCACGGCTATATCATTCATGTTTCGTCTCCTCAGATGCTCATTCATTCACTGGGCAGGAGCAGCTTACATAACGTTCACAGCCTCAACACGTCTCCTCCTGCAGGGGTTGAATGCGTTGCTCAAGGGCTTGGCAACAGCAGAACGTCAGCGTTCACCGCCTGGATTCAGACGTAAAGCAGTGAACCGAGATGAGAGCTAATGAACGTGGATGACTGTTGACGTTTCATAACATGCTGCAGATGTGGAAGCTTGCAACATCTTCATCACTTACACTGACCTTCATCTTTGGCTCGCAAACACAGTTGGATTGAAGCCGCATCAGTGTTCAGGTTCAGATGTCTGCAGAGTGAAGCTAAACTTAATTGCTTGAGTGAAATTGTGTTTTTTTATTTGGGACAGAAGGAGCCTCACAGAGTCCCTCCCTCCGTCTTTCATTTAGTTCTTTCCCTCCTTGCATCTGTTCCATAAGCTTTCCTGGCAGGATTAATGAAATGCCACTCCAACAATCAGCTGCATGCCAGAGGAGGGAGTGGATGTGTGACCTTAAGCTGTGTTTCTTTCCTTCTTTTCTTCTACAGGACCTTCCCTGCTGCTCTGCCTCAACACATCCTACATCTGCGTCTCCCTGATTGGTTGCAGGGCAGCCGGTGGTGCTTGGATGTCCCATCTGCTGGAAGACTTGAGAGTTTGAAAATATCCTCCGACAGCGTCACACCGCCAATAAAATAACAATATAGATGATCTCAGGCGTCCTTTCATAATGTGCCAGTTAGCCCTGAGCTAGATGTCAGAGTTAAGCTGCATCTCCTGAAACCAGGTGTGTCTTCATTCAGACGTGTTCGTCATGCAGTTGTATAATTCAAAGCCTTGTTAATGTCTACCATGCAATAGATCATGTTCCAGGAATACAGTTGTGGAACTTCTGGACTCATAACTGGCAACATTCACAGGTGGGAAGGGATCACCGGACTACTTCCTGTGGGTTTGGTTGTTAAATCCAGCTTGATATGAACTGCTTTGACCAGTAAACAAAGATAAAACACATCAAATATTAAGATCTGTATTTCTGTCAGAACCAAACCAAGACCAAACCCAGCAGCAAACTCCACTTAGAAGCAATAGAAAAGTTACACTTGACTTCATTCTCAGACTTCAGAAAGAGTAACTGTCCCCGGCTGTTTGGAGGACCGCAGCCTTTCGTTCCTAGTTACGCACAGAGACGAGCAGGACGCGAACACTTAAACATCGTCATCGTCCATCATCGCCAAGTGTCACATGAAAAACAAAAAGTGAACGGACGAATGTGTGTGTGTGTCCCTTTAATGAAGTCCGAGCAGGCTAATGGGACACTTCATTACCCAGAGGACCAAGTGAGCGGGATTAAAGAGTGACTCACGTCTTGTGTCAGAAATCGTTGACATCAGAGGATGTCTTGACTAAACCCCAGTCCACCTCCACCTTCCTGCACACGCACGCACGCACGCACGCACGCACGCACGCACGCACGCACAGGTTGCCTTGCATCTGCAAGGCAACCTGTGCCTTTGTGTTTGTTTGTGAGCTGCTTGGCAGTTGAAGGAACCAAAGGGCGGTTCAAAAAGCAGAGAGACCCAAAAGAGGGCTGAGTCACCGCTTTGTGTGTGTGTGTGTGTGTGTGTGTGTGTGTGTGTGTGTGTGTGTGTGTGTGTGTGTGTGTTTGTGTGTGTGTGAGTGTGTGTGCGTGTGTGAGCCTATTGTGTCATCTTTATCCGTATTGCTACTCCTGAGGCTGAGTGGAAGTCTGGCATTATCATTTATGATGAGCTCGTAGGGCTCAGCTCCAATGAGATGACGTTACGATGAGCCCTACGAGCCACTGTGTGTGTGTGTGTGTGTGTGTGTGTATATTTATGTGTTTGTGTGTCTGTGTGTCCGTCCGCCTGGTCTCTCATCTCCATATAAATGGCCTGGGGCAGAGGGGATGGTTTCTATTTAAATGTGAGTGTTTGTACGGTGTGCTATTCTGGGATTGAGCCACCACTATCATGCGGTCCAATCATCCTCGAAAAACAAAAAGCATCATCACAAGACCTCCATGACGGCTACTGTGTGTGTGTGTGTCCCTGGCTAAGAGATCTGCTTGATGTTTGAGATGGTGAGGAGATGAAGCCAGCAGCGTGTAGCTGCTGAGTTCATCACAGGTTACCTGTGTGTCTGGCACATATTCACGCCACAGATGGCTTTGTGTGTTTTCTTTCTTCCGCGTTGCTGCTTGTCTGTCCCACCTGAATACCATCCAGATAAAACACCGAGATGAGACACGGTAGCTGCAATCAAACTCCAGGAATGCAAACATAGCTTCACAAGTAGGTGCTGTGACGGTGGTTATGTGCGTCTTTCACAACAATCTGAAAATGTTGTTTGTGAAGTCAGCCGTGCTCTTAAAGGTACAGTGCGTAGCATTTAAGGGCATCTGTTGGCAGAAATGTAATATAATATCAATAAGTGTTTTTTCTTTGGTGTATAAATCACCCAAAAGTATAATTCATTGTGTTTTCGTTACCTTAGAATGAGCCGTTTATGTCTACAGCCGGCGGCCATGTTTCTACAGTAGCCCAGAACGGACAAACCAAACACTGGCTCTAGATGTTCACCGTAGTTCTCCTCCATTCTGAGCATACGGGAGAAGTTTCAGTTTGCTGCAATCTTCAACCTCACCGCTGCAGGCAAACCTTAAACAACGCACATTTAAACAAGAGGTGTTCATGTGCTGCTCGTTGGATTAATCGTCAAACTCCCAGAGAGCCGCACAAACGAAAGGTTGTGAAGAATCAAGAAGATGGAACCGGCAACAAGCTTACATACGGTGTATGAAATCAATCTGTGCAATGCAGAGGAGGCATCGCAATTATGCATTTCATGAATCAATCAAATGTATAAATCAATCAATAAACAAATGTGAAGTTTGAAGTTTGATTTGGCTGCAAATAATTGTAAGACCTCCGGTTTCTAAAGCATCTAAAAACGAATATTTAAAATCCATAAACATGTAAATATTTTACTGTTTGTGACAGTCAGCGGTAAGTTCCACGATTCTCCAAAACAAGGGATACATTGTGACGTTCTTTCATTACCATAAATGGAGGAAACTATTGAGCCCGTTTCAGAAGGAACCAGAGGCGATGGAAGCGACAGTCCTGTGAGATGCACGGGTAGATTGGTGCATGGCACACGCAAATAAACTTGTGAAGAAGCCGGTTGCTAGATTTTTAATGTTTTAATGAATGTTCTTAATTGTTTTTAAATCTCCTTTTCTTTTGTCTTATGTTTGGATCAAGTATATAGGAATTGTTGAAGTACGCTGATGTGAAAGGAGTACAAGTGGAGACTGCACAATTATAACGGTATTTCCTTCGGGACCGAGCTCGTGCCAGGCACACACTAGAAAACAAAGATCCATAGGTGGTTTGTGTGTGGGTTGACAGAATTGGCAGTGTAGAGGTTTGAGTGCAGCGTAGATGATCTCTGGGAGACATCGATTTTTAATGGTTTTATGAATGAATGTTCTTAATTGTTTTTAAATCTCCTTTTCTTTTGACTTATGTTTTGATGCTTTTAATGGTTTTATGTGAAGCCCTTTGAATTACCTTGTTGAAATGTGCTGTACAAATAAACTTGCCTTGCCTTGCCTAGATGCTGAAGTCAACAGTCAGATTTCAGGTCTCCGTGTCTCTTGCTGTGTCTCTCTGTCTCTCCATCTTCCCCTGCCTCGTGCTTCATTCACGTTCCTTTCTGTTCCGGGCCTTTTGCCATCTCAGTCCATTCAGATAAGAAGGGATGTTCTGTTTCTCTCTCTCCTCCATCTCTCTGCTTTCTGCATCTCAATCACTGCCCCCCCCCCCCCCCCCCCCCCCCCCCCCCCCCCTGTATTCTGTGTGTGTGTGTGTGTGTGTGTTTGACAGTGTCTGATTCATTCTAAATCTGTATGACCCAGAAAGCTATTCTATTCATGAAGCGTATTTCATCTCATGTCTTTATGACTTCATGAATTCAGTTTTTGTTTCACCATCTGCCATTCTTGCGTTCGTTAAAGGGCAGGTAGACAAAACCACATTGATGATTTACTTCTTTGTTGATGCAATTCTCATTTGGCATTTTGGCATATACAAAATCTATAATCCAAATATAACTTTTGCAGTGTTCTGGTCTCTTTGGAGCACTGTTTCATCTTGTTTTCATTTCTAAATGCTGGTTGTCAGACCTCTTTTATGGCCAACAAATGCTGTCAAATGGTATTTATTAAAGAAATGTTTTAATGGCTTTGTTGCTTCGATAAGAAGATCGATATCACTCTCATGTCTGTAGGCAGCGACAAATATGGAGCGACAGTTAGCCTAGCTTAGCGCAAAGACAGGAAACAGGGGGAAACAGCTAGCCCGGTCGCTAAAAGCTAGTTATTGTTTGTTCCACACGACAACTGAAGTGTGAGGTCATTTCTTTGCTCTGAGCAACAGGCAGTAATTCCAGGAAGTTACTGTGGTGAAGCCCAAAGCCATCCCATAAAAGAGCAAATTGTGATTCATAGGCTACCGGTAAATTCCCGGAGTCTCCACTGTGTCCCCGCAGCTGTTCCTGGATGAAACGAACAAGACATCACATGTTATTTGGGGAGCTTCATTTCGAGCTTGTAGGTGGATCTCAGCAGGCTGGTGCTTCATATGTACAGACATGACAGTGGCATTGATCCTCTCTCCACTCACTATAAATTAACTATTCCATAATCCAACAATGATCAACCTTTGTAGCAGCACTTCCAACTATAAATTGCTTCATTATTCTATCGAGCCTGTTTAAAGCACTGCATCACATTCCCAACCACATGCAGGTGTTCAGCAGTTTGTGAACGTTTGCACATCGTCCTACGCAATGCAGAGATCCTCGAGTTCTCTTCCTCTCGTTACCTAAACATGCAAATACAGGTGAGTCAGTCAGCCGTGGGATGGATCACATGTCCCTCCTGGCTTGCCGTAAGCTTTGTCACGTCATTTCACACATTGAAGCTACACGCGTGTCCTTTACGGTGAAGATAAATCCTCGCGCTGCAGATTGTCATGCTGCTCAGCATCCTCACCAGGAGGAGTCTGAATATTAGACAACATCTGATGAAAACGATCCTTTGGGACCGTCTCCAATGTGCTGTTTACTTTTGGAAATGTGGTCTAGTCACATGGATCACAACTGATATTTGCAGAATTGCGACGTGCTGTGAAAGTCGCCTGAAGCCTCCCAAACCACAGAGGCATCGTGGGACTGCACGAGACCTCAGCTCGTATACTTTCTGACTTTGTTTTTTGTTGTTGTTGACAGAAGTGAAGCTTGAAGAAAGACATAAATCAGATGTTCAGTACATCTCACGCAGAGCTCCAAAGGGCAGCCATCCCTGATTCATAATCTATATTTCATGACAGAATTCAATCCTAGTTTTCACCGGGAGACGACGAAATGTCATCTGAACAGCTCCCTTAGGACCAGACTGGGAAATGTAGTTCTGCTTTAGAAGTAAAGACGCAAACAAACACTCAGCGAGTGCACAGATCCATTGTCTGTGTCCCACAACAAGATGACAGACTGCAGCTTTTCCCATTCCAAGACAAGACGGTTGTTTATTGTCTGACACATGAATTATGTTCACATCAGCCATTTCATTGATGTCACGCGTGAGTTTATTTGTCATGCAAACAGCACACATTCCTTCAGAGGGACCGTCTTGTGCGCTGTCGTCGTAATCTGCAGGACATCTGTACCTCCGGCTGCTCCGTGCTCGTCTGCAGATAACGTGCGCTTTGTTTGGGCACAGTCGCTCTGACGTTGCCTTCCAGGCAAACAAAAACAGTATGAATGTAAATGGGATTTGGTGTAAACAAAGAATAGATCGATTACCTGACAACCCTTTAGTCTTTCGATGTACAGCACACAATGGACGAATACAAAATAACCACAATAAGGGTCTGAGACAAGAAGAAAAAGATTCAGCATCATCGGATGTAGCGTTCAACACCTAAATGCACAGAAGAGGCTCGTTATAATACAGAAGTGGGACGACTGCTCCCACTCGGCTCACATAAACAATATAAACAGCCACTGTCGTTTGAACATTCGCTTATTGTTGCGCACAGAATGTAAAGTGGTGGAGGAGGAAGCAGTCTGTGACGTGTACAGCTTTGCTGAGTGTGCACAAAATACAGTACCTCCGTTAAATACACTCCCTTTTGACATTTTTGATAGAACCCTCTTTTAAAACTGGAAGCAGAAATTCACATTCACATGGCACCATCCTGAGATACAATTTCAACATTTGTCATGTGGGAAACAGTATAAACGGCTCTATTGTTCAGCGGAAACAGCAACAAGAAAACCTAGAAATCTTTAGGAGAGGCAGCCGGTTCAACTCCAGACGACCAGGCCACCGAAAGCATCAGCATTTAAAAACATTTAAGACGCAGCCATGTGAAGGAGAAGCCAAGAGGAAGAGAAAAACGACTGCCCAACCAATCACGCTCCATCTGGTCCAGCAATGAGCATCATCGTGCACGGGGAGCAGTTTCCAGTCGCCGTGTGGAAAACAACTCGATGTGCGTCCTCCAGCAGACGGGAAGGGAGCCGGCAAGAACCACAAGTCATAGGTCAAAGGTCAACGTTCAGACATTCACTAAAACGGTCAGCGATGAGTTACCCACGGGGGAGAAAGGTGGCATTTTTGGCATTTCTTTCACGGTGGGTGAAGTCAAGTTTTATTTCTCTTAAATCTTGGCATTAACTTGCCTTTTCTTTGGCCTGATGTGTTGGAGGGACATGACAATGGATGCCAGGATGACGGCATCAGACTAGCTGGAGCTCTTGCGTCCCGGCACGTGAGAGCTGTTGCTGTCTGCCTTGCTCTGCGATGGCAGCTTGCTCATCTTCTCCCTCAGGCCCTTCAGGTTGTACAGTTTGCTAAAAGTGAAGGTAAAAGGGGCCTTTTCCTCTTCCTGCCAGTCGGCTTCCCGCGGTGATGCCGTCTGGTTCTGGGAGGCCTCTAACCGGACAGCACCCGCTGTCGCCGGAGAAGGCGGGCCGGACGGCGGTCTGCGAGGAGACGAGGTGTTATCCGCGCTCTGGACACTCCCGGGGAGCACCTTGCTTTCCACCTGGTTCAGATGACGGCTTCCCCGGGGTCGAGGCCCCAGCGCCTGGTTGGTTGAGAGGGGTCGAGGGGGTCGGGATTGTCGGGAAGGGGACGGCGCTCTGATGTCTCGCTGCTGTCCTCTGGGAGTTTTGAGAGGAGTATGCAGAAGCTTGGGAAAGAGAGGAGAATAATGTATGCATAATGAGCTGTCAGTACATTTCACTATAGGGTTTAATATCACACCAATCTCTCATATTGTATTATATTGATTTCCTGGCTTTTGTCACTCGAGTTAATATAACATGACAGATCTGAGTAAAAACAAGGCCGCGACACCTCACTGACCTAAAAGGACTATTGGGAGATTAAAAAGCATCGGCTCGGCGGCGAGCGAGTCAAACTACGGTAATAAAAGTGAAATCATCAATCTTTTACCGATTCATCAATATTGCATCGTTGTGAACACACGCGGCGCTTCATTAAAAGTCTGTGACTTTAACTCGGGGCACAGTCTCCTTGTTCAATAATGAACACGTGTCGGGTGTTTCGGCTTAGTGACGCTCCGCTGGTGCATACTCAACAGGACTAGACACACACACACACACACACACACAAAATGGTAGGCTAGTGTTTGATAGATATACTGTATTTTTTATAGATAAGAGTATCGATAAGGAATCGAACCGATAAGCAGAATCAATGAGAGTAATAGTATTGATAAAATCCTAACGATACCGATCACCAGAGTTAACAGATTGGAGAGTTCAATCATCTGACGTAATACATCGATATTTACACATCTCAATTTTCACTGGCAACAAGAAAATATAACAAACTACAAAGAGATCAAATATTCTCAGTAAAACTACTTCTATACTTCTCTCACGACCACGTTTCAGGAGATATAGTTGTGAAGATGTCGTGAAGTGGGTGAACTGTGCTGCCAGCGTTTACATATAAACCTCCATACACCTTACTGTTCGTACCTTCTGTCCGTCAGTGTCTCCGGTTGACGGGGGCCTGTCTCTCCTCTCCGCGCCGCTGGGTCCTAATGCCGCCCCGTCCGCCGCCTTCTCCTTGTCTGCTCTCTTCCTCTCAGAAGAAGACTCTGTCCTCTCATTGGCTAATTCAGCTGGAGTCACTCGCGCGTCGACCGGTTTCCCCGCTGCTGATTGGCTGAGCACCCTCTTCCTCTTCAGGGCTTGAGCCTCGTTTTCTTCTGCTGAATCTTTACCTTGTTTAAAATGGTCGGCTGTTCTCTTTGCGTCCTCGCTGCCTCTCCTCTCTGTCGCCTGGTAATCTCCCTCTGTCCTCCTCTCGCCACTTTCATCCTCTTCTCTCCCATTTTCTAAACTTTCCTCCCCCATTTTCTTTTTTGAAGAAGCCGAAGAGGAGGCGCTAGGCCCAGACAAACTCTCTGTTTCACTGATCGAGGTACTCCTGTCTGCTATGCGCGAAGCAGCAGCCCGAGTGATGGTTGTGGCGTTGGGAGTATTTGCGTGCGTGAAGCTAACATGGTCGTCTGTCGTCCCGTGGTTGCGGAAAACTGGCTCGTGAAAAGGAGAGTCGTTACACTCGTAATACTCCTCTGATGCGGTGGAGAGAGCCGAGCTTGTTCTCGGCGAGATGAACCCGTCGGACGTCGACGTTTGAAAATCTGGAGGGCGCGGATCCGGGGTGGGCGTGCGTGAGTCCGGGGTGGGCGTGCTTGAGTCCGGGGTGGGCGTGCGTGAGTCCGGGGTGGGCGTGCTTGAGTCCGGGGTGGGCGTGCTTGAGTCCGGGGTGGGCGTGCGTGGGAGAAATCCGTCCGGAGTTGGAGCGCGCGGGAGAGCCGAGGGCGACCGCGACTCTCTCTCCGGCGTCGGCGAACGAAAGTCTGGCACGTGTGTGTCGGAGCGATGTGAGTGCAGAGGTCTTGCAGGTGTGCGTGTGCTCGCTTGTGCTTCAGGGATTTGTTCTTGGAAGGTGCCGTGTGTGTTGTGTTTTGCAGCTTTTGGCAGCTTTTGGGCCGGTGTAGAACTGAGACTACCAAGCGGGTTTTGTGCGTCTGCACTGTGCTTGGATGTGTATGTTGGAGCTTTTAAAGAGTCCACAGTCTCTGACACATCTACATCCTTTGGAGTCAACTCACTATATGATATTCTCTGAGGTACATGTGCTCGCGCAAGGTATGTTTTACGTTCTGACACACTCTGACTTTTTTCATTTGGCACTTCCGATCCCTCCGGGGCCGTTCTCTCTGTCCGTACTGCGGCTTCACACTCTATCTGCCGGGTTGATTGGCAGTCGGTCGACGTCAAAGTCTTGGGCTCGACATCTGTTGGAATTCTTTCTGGAGTATTCACGCTCTCTGCCTTTGGCGCATCAGCAATCAAAACATCTGACTTGGCTTTGTTTCCAGCGGCCGACTGCATTGCTGCGCTCTCATGTCGTCCATCTGCCTCCTCGGTCCTCGCCTCTCTGGAGGTCCCGCTCTGCCTGTGCTGCGGAGCATCCGGCGTGTTATCGTCGTCTTTCTGTGCTCCCGTGTTGCCTCTGCGGTCACTCTGCGGTTCTGGGACGATCTCAGGCACGTTCTCTGGTGAAGTCTGCGCCACAGCTGCCACGGCGGGCTCGTCGTGGACCCCTGCGCTCGTCTCAGGCTTCCTGACAACACTGAACTCCGGCAGCTTCTGGCCATCGCTGGTGCCTTTGAAAACCAGCTGGACAGTACGAGGTTTAGGGATGGGAGGGGTCGAGGTCGAGGAACTGACAGAAGAGGAGGTGTGTCTGTTGGCGGTGGGAGACTCCGCGTTGGGAGTCATTTCACACGAGTTCCGTGGCTGCGCGTTCACAGCTTGTGCGTGTGAATCTGTGCTGTACGAGACGCCACGCTGTGTGTTTGAATTCGTTTCTGCTGCTCTATCAGCGTTTGATCCCGGGAGGAGTCGCGTGCCGTGCGAAGGGCTCCCGGTGTCGGGAGTGCACGCTCTGCTGCCGGGTTGGCGAGGTGTGCGTGCATCTTGCTGGGTGGGTGTGTTTGAATGCTGTTTGTTCTCGGTGTTGAGGGTCTTAGTAGTGTCAGGGTCGCTCTTTGGTCCGGATGCAGGTGAGTTCTGTCCGGTTGGCTCTGCTTCGCTTTTGACGTCAGCAGGCGCCGCGTTGAGCTGTGTTGGCTGAGCTCCGTCCACCACCGACTCCTCGGTCTTGGTTTCATCTTGTGCTGGTTGGAGTTTATTCGTCTCCTCGCGTTTGGCTGTAACCTGTCTGGGCTTGGCGACGTCTGGCAGGCTTTCCTTAGGCATGCTGAACGGACTGCTGAACCGGACCGCTTGGCTGGTTTCAAACATCTCAGATCTCTGATGGACTTGATTCGGTTTTCTGGAATCACGAATGTTAATGAACCCGATTACGTCACTTGGGGGGTCAGGCTCTGGCCAGGTGGGCAGGTATGAGATCATACACGCTTTCTCTAGATTGGTGAGTCCGGGGTGGATTGGAGGATCCTCCTGAATGGCTTCTTTACTCGCCCTCTTCCGCCTCCCCTTCTTGGTTTCTGGGTTCTTGGAGTTCTGTGGATTTTCGGTCTCTTTGGGGCCAGCGGAAGGGCTGGGGCTGGGGTTGGCTAAACCCAACATGGCATATTTGGGGCTGTACAGTTTCCGGGCCATTTCGGCAGAAGTGGTCACCGGGACCGGCTGTGGGAGGGGCTCCACTTCAGGTTCGGTCTCAGTGGCGACCTGCCGGAGGTCGACCGAGCTGGAAGTGGCGTAGAGGACGCAGAACAGCCTGTCGAAGGCCTCCACTGCCTGGCCCGTCACCACCGTGATCAGATTTTTGTCCAGCCGCGACGACGTCCAGGTGAAGCTACAGAGCATGCAGCAAAAAGTTAGACTACTTTACAGTACAGCAAGACATGACAAGATAAACACCTCTTATACTGCGTACATGTACATATGTCGGACAAGTTAAACGGCAATTATTATTTACTAAGTAATTGAATCGCATCTCAAAGAAACAAAGACAGGTGGAGCACACCGAGATAACCTGTTTCTCTCACTGTCACCGTCTTTCTCACTTTCTCACACTCACACACACACACACACACACACACACACATACACACACACACACACACACACACACACACACACACACACACACACACATACACACACACACATAAAGTGCACTGACCTGTATGATCCAGACACAGCTTTGTCTCCATCGATGAACATGAATCTGTGTCCCATTTGCCCTCTGACCTTTGTGCAGGCCCGGGTGTAGAACTCTGCTCCATCTGTGCAGCGGACACGGAGGTTCTGTAACGCGCGCGTGCGCACACACACACACACACACACACACACACACACACACACACACACACACACACACACACACACACACACACACACACACACACACACACACACACACACACACACACACACACACACACACAAGGCAAGGCAAGTTTATTTGTACAGCACATTTCAACAACAAGGTAATTCAAAGTGCTTCACATAAAACCATTAAAAGCATCAAAACATAAGACAAAAGAAAAGGAGATTTAAAAACAATTAAGGACATTCATTAAAACACAGTGTAAACAGTTTCAAAGTAAAATGCAGAAATGCAGGAAATTGATTAATATATGAATTGAATGTGGTTCAATTAAAGGCAGCAGCAAACAGAAAAGTCTTCAATCTTGATTTAAAGGAGCTGAGGGTCTCAGCAGACCTGCAGCTTTCTGGGACTTTGTTCCAGATGTGTGGAGCAGAAAAACTGAACGCTGCTTCTCCATGTTTAGTTCTGACTCTGGGAACAGGAAGTAGACCGGTCCCAGACGACCTGAGGGGTCGGGATGGTTCATAAGGTAGCAGCAGATCAGAGATGTATTTTGGCCCTAAACCATTCAGTGCTTTGTAAACCAACAGCAGGATTTTAAAGTCAATTCTTTGTTGGACAGGAAGCCAGTGCAAAGACATCAGAACTGGGGTGATGTGATCCACCCTCCTGGTCTTAGTGAGGACTCGAGCTGCAGCGTTCTGAATCAGCTGCAGCTTTCTGACGGACTTTTTACAGAGACCTGTAAACACACCGTTACAGTAGTCCAGTCTGCTGAAGATAAATGCGTGGACAAGTTTTTCCAAATCCTGTTGAGACATAAATCCTCTAATCCTTGATATATTCTTCAGGTGATAGACACACACACACACACACACACGCACACACACACACACACACACACAGGATAGATGTCATGTCTCCTCTCGATTCAAAGCTCACTGTATAACATGAGATCTGTGTGACGTAAAGCTGCAAAACAACGACAGCGATGACTTTCATGTTACATTGTGGCATTCTTTATTTTAAGCAGAGAAGAGAGGGAAATTAACCGGAAAGTGTCGAGCATACAATGAACACAAGTTATTTTCATGATTTGATGAGGTGACCTTATCTCCCGTTTTGAATATCTATTGGCTGATTGACGGCCAGGTTATATGTAAATACAATACAAAAGAACAGGTGTACTCCACAGACCTGTGTCTTACCAGCGCCATCCTCTCACTACTGTAATGTGATTAAAGCAGGCTCACAAAAACATCAGGAAAGCACCGCATGCAAGACAGGTGTCTCTATTGTCACATCTATCTACATAAATTAGAAGTTTAAACAAACTGTCGTGTTTACAGGACACACAGTGGTTTTAAATAAAGACATACATGGACAATAGGACCTGTCATGTACTGCGTCCTGCCCTGTAATTTAAGCAAATAATTAAACCAATGTAAATAATGTGATTAAATCTTACACCATGGTAATTACCATGATCTAATCTCTGTCTTGTCTTCACTCGATTGGAGTGCTGCATCTGACGCCATGGACCTCACCACTATCTTGACCAACTTTGCTGGTCTTTGTTGGGACTTGCCTGCTTTGCTCATCTCTGTCTGAAAAGCAAGGCACGTATACTGTAAAAAAAACAAAAAAGTACGTCTGGCTTCCCTCCGATTAAAATCTGGCGTCCCGCAGGGCTCAGTTCTCAGTTCTCAGTCGATCTAAGAGGTTTCCTGCACTTCTTGAATGTTGCTTTGTTTAGCTCAGCCAGATTGAGGTTGCTCTTTAGTCTGCTTTTATTGTTTTGTCGCATTGTGCACATGTAAACACGGGCACTGTGGCAGGCCGACAGGTGTGACCGTATAGTCAATGAGGGCTAACGTTCATGGTAATAAATGGGTGGTACAGTATATGGTGCTGCAGTCATAAAAGACTGTAACAACAGTTCAGATAAGCGCTTACACATGAAAGGAACCTCCAGCTAAAGCATTTCATCAAGTGTTTCTCTCACTGTGACTCACTCCCTTTCTTTGTTTCTTCTGTCCTCCCTTCTTTCTTTCTTTCTTTCTTTCTTTAGGACAGACATGCTGACCAACATTTGTACGGAAGGAATCTCAAAAAATACAAAAACGACATCCTAATTTATGTAGAGGCCATGTAGCCCTTTTCTAATTGCAGCTTATATTTCCACTGTTTGACCAACATGGTATTTGAGTGTTGAGGCGGTCTTTGTAAACGTGGACACAGACAGAAACACCAAGTTTAAATACGGTGTTGCTTTTGTCACAATCCGTCCAACTAAATCTCATTTTTGTCGCCCAGAATTACTGTGATTCCAAAAATATGGCAAAGAGCTAGAAAGTGAAATGCAAAGTCGCAGCTTCAGAGAGACAGTAGTCTGTCTCGCTCATTTGTTAGTCGATGTTCAGCTCTTCTGCTGATTGACTTTTACTTAACATACCACTACTTTAGTTGTCATGGTTTTAGATTTAGGCCCTTGGGTCCTCAGAGAGACCAACTCCTGCACTGGTATGCAGCCAGAGAAATGATGGAACCAGCAGAAGATTCCTGGCGTGGCTTGGGCTTGTCTCACAGCAGAAACACTTGTTTTCCTCCCTCCTTCCGCCCCACCCTGAACTTTCCCTCCGAGCATTCCTTCTGCTAACTGGTTTGATACAATCAGCAGATTTTAATTTCTCTGTTGGCATTCGGCTCCAAACCGTAGAAGAGTGTTTCCCAACGTTCTATATGTGACTAACCATCGCAATCATTGTTAAAATGTCCAGAAACCCCCTCAGACGACCGATGAGTGAGAAGAATCCGACACCTCTTTGCTTCCGTGCTCCTCCTCCCATCCCGTCCATCCACTCCTCAAGCCGTCAGATACGGACACTTAAAATACTCGTGCCAGCTGCCAAACACAGCTCACTGAGCTCCGTTACAAACACTCAATCTGTTTAGGACTCAGCGTTGGTGCCAGTGAACCACACAGAAAGAGAAAGTTAGCCGTCTGTCTCCATTAATGATATTTGCTCTGACAACGAACGTCAACATGTGCTGCCAGCAGAGTCGCTTCGGGTTAAAATAACAATCGCTTTGCATGTGTTTCTGCAACATTTCCCCGGCGTACACGGCCTGAGCGGTTTCTATTCTACGAAATAGAAAAGCGCTCAAGGGGAGCTGTGACACGGGCTCATTTAAATGGAGGGCTTGAGGCTCAGTGTGCACCGTGCTGCTGTATTACTGTCTGGTTTGCACATTGCACTCGGATTTTGGGCCAAAAAACGTGACATCCCTCGAGAGTAATTCAAAACAACAAAATGCTACATGTTTCAGCAAGCTGTTGCCATGAGATTTGAACATAATTAGCTACGCACATTGGGAGCCTTTGTGGAAATGTATCCAGCCTCGCTTCTACTGTATGTTGGAATATCTGAATGATCCCTCTGTGGAAAGGAGGAGCAACGCAGCAGCACCGAGGCAAGCAAGTAAAAAAGTCTGACTCCTACCAAGCAGATACTGCGACGTTAGGTGTAACCAACGGCCTATCGTTCAGAGATATTCTGATAAGTTGACAGCTCGATGGGAAGATTTATGTCTCAAGAAAATAATTCAGTTCCCTGTAACTTGTAACGTGTCGCAGCATGACCAAAACGTGTTTTGTGACGTGTGTTTTTCATGTGAATCTGCCAATCAAAAAGAAAGTAGACAGCAAAGTAAAAGATTAATCGATGATACGGCTCCGGCTGAGAGGGATGGCTGCTTGTTATTTAAGGTGTGTGTGAGAGAGGGAGAGATGGCATATGCTTTCACTTACCCATGCATAACGAAAACCTCTCGACTTCAATTCCTCGTCTTTCTGTCAAAATATAACTTGCTGTTGTTGTGTTCAACGGCGCCTTACAGATGTATTTCAGTCTCAAAGGGAGATTTGTGAACATCTGGAGATCCCCTAATGCTGTCAGGTCAAAGATTCACTCTGTTAGTGAAACATTTACTCTCCACACGGTCACATCTTACAAAATGAATCATGAACCTTTGCTTTTTGTCAGCTTCTGGTTATCGAGGCATTCTGTCCAACATTGTGGTCTGGAGCAAAATATGATGGGATCGCTGTGAAATTTGGGTATGCGCCCTTTCCACTTGAGCAAAATATGATTTAATATCTAATTAGAAAATGACAATTTTTTACTGAGCAGATATTGACTCCACAGATGCATAACTGGTGGATTTGACTCTCGCTCTCGCTCGTTGGTGCTAAGACGTCAGCGCGCCGACTCACCTTGAGGTGCCCGGCATGCATGTTGGCCCTCTGACACATGGACTGGAAGTGAGGTAGAGTTGTGCGTTCCAACAGGATGTAGACGGAAACCTTCCTCTTGAAACCGGCATCCAGCAAATCTCTGAAGATGTCGACGTCGGTGAACACATCCATCACCACTGCTATTACCTGGAGACACACACACAGCCTACATCACACACACACACACTGGACATACTCGTGCATGCATGCATAGTTTCTGCATGCATGTAGGGAAATTCATGCACTTTAATACGACTCTGTGGATCAGGCCTCAGGCGTTGAAACGTTAGTGTTTACGCTTTTCTGCCAAAACAAATACGATTCAAGTTGCTCCACAGGTTTGAGGAAAATATGATCTGACGAGTTTTCCTTAGCACAAGAAAATTGTGAAGCTAATAATAAAGGGAATTTATGCATTTTCTCCGAGCTTATACGACCCATATATCCTTCAGGAAGATGCCCACAGGATCCGTCATCTAACTCACGCCACTGAGAAACAAAACGCCTCACATGAACTTCACGTGAGTCAGCTCATGAGCAGACAGAAGCAAGCACACATATACATGCAGCCCGGCCGTAAAAGCACACGACCATGCAAATGTCCAACATAACAGACGCTCTCCCGTGGTGCAGCGTGCAGCACTTCTTTTAGCCGCTGGTAAAGCAGCTTAATCAAGTTGCACTTTACTCTCGATCGTCTCATTTGCTCATCTGTCTGTACTCTGACCTCACACTGACCGAGAGCCGCCAACGTTCATGTCAACGCTGCAGTTGATCCGTGATATATATGCATATTGTCAAATGTTGTCAAATGAGACTAGGGTCTTTTCCTGGTTTTACAGGCTGCATTTCAGTGAATGTATGTCGTTTCTGAACTTTTATTTCACTAGTATTTCCCCATACATACTGAGTCATTATATCCACAATACTGATGAATATTTATCAAAAAATCTCACTGAGTAAATACCTTGTGAAAGCACCAATAGTCAACCCTACAATAACGCGACAAATGTTGTGCTATTAGATTTTCTCCATATCGTCCAGCACTAATAACGAGTATTTCCAATAAAGCATGAAGCCCTCCACCTCTTGTATTTTTCATGTTTAATTTGAGGTTATTTTATTGCTTTAAAATAACGTTGTCTAATTTAATTTCAAAGTGGAAAGGGGTACCTTAAAACCACAGACTAAATAAGAACCCATTCTGGCCCAACATACCTTTTGCGCCTGCGCAATCATTTTCCTGACAACCTCTTTGATGTGCACCTGACCCTCCAGAGGTGGCTGCGTGTACACGCTCGTGCGCGTCACCCCACGGTAAGAGATGTTGTCCAGCCAGCACAGGTCCATCTGCGGGACGGACGTGTCCGACAGCTCGGGCCAGTAGTGCAGCGACAGCGGCGGCTCGTCTTCCTCGGCATTCTCCGGGAAAAAGAGCTCCGAGCCCGGGTCGTAGGGCTCCGCCGCCTCGGCGAGGGTTTCCAACTCCGGGTCCGAGAGGAAGCCGCGCAGGCCGCGAGCGCCCAGGTACTTGACAAACTCCTCGCGACCGTCCCGCAGGAGCGCCTCCAGCGCGAGCCGCTGGTCTTCGCAGTACAGGAACTCCGGTTTGGACTCGTGCGTCCGCGGGTTCACGTGGTTATCGTCCAGGCACTGGAGCTGGGACAGAGCCATGTCTCGGGCTACCAAAGAAAAAACAACACTAAACTTTACAAATCCGCTAAACGTTTCAGGGCTCCGCTCCTAAACGTCTCCACACTTTGGGGAGAGAAAGCTGCGTAAAAGTGCTCCTCTGGGGTTCAAACAGCTGTTCAGTTTAGCTCCAAACTTGTTGCACATAAACTTCATGTCGTCTCCTACGTCGGTCTGCATTGGAAGTCCTGTGACCGGCCATGGTGCATCAACACTCAGCCATTCTCACCGGGTTTCAAAGCCTCCCAACTTAGCCGGCAGAGAGAGAGAGTGAGAGTGAGAGACTGACACCCTGCTGGAGGCACCGCCCGACAGGTGGAACCCAGACACACACACACACACACACACACACACACACACACACACACACACACACACACACACACACACACACACACACACACACACACACACACACACAGAAACATGCGCACCTTTGTCACGTGTCCTGTACGGCTTTCTGTTGGTAAGTGTGTGTGGGTGTAGGGATAAAATACTTTGAGTAATTAATGAGGCGAACCCTCCATTTTTCATGAACTGCAATATATCATTAAGCTGCGATGTCGTTTTACCTGTTCTGTCATGTTCACTGCTGCCAGGACGGGAGAGCCCAACAAATGAAACGCACAATTGCTTAATTTAACAGAATAAAATGAAGAGATTAGGATTGGATGAATGGGATCTAAAACAAATGAACTGGAGGTAACAGAGCATGTATGTTTTATTTTCTTAAGAGGAAGACCAGTGTCTTAAACCTAAATCTTCATGTTCACATACACTGGGCACCATAGCTGACCTTTGAACTCTTTAGTATTCGTTTGATGTCCTGTGGGAACCAGGCGGCAACCTCCGGTTCTGCCGAGTGAAGCCGAGGAGGAAGTGTCTTAAAAGCTGCATTCTCTCTAGTGTCCACCATCTATACCTTCTATACAACCTCTGGTTGTATAGAAGTCTATGAGAAAATGACTCTACTTCTCTCTTCATTTATTACCTCAGTAAACATTGTAAACATGAGTTTATGTCTCAATCTCTAGTTTCAAGTCTTCTTCAATACAGCATGATGTTCATTTAGTACATTATGGTCCATTTAGAGTCACACAGACCATAAAGCAGGGGATGCTTTGGGGCAGGGCTACCTTATGATTGACAGGTCGTTGCTGCTACCAGAGACATATCTTCTCCGCGTTCCAAATATGGTCACATCTGTTCATTAGTTGCGAAAAAAAACAACAACATGGCGACGGCCTTAATCCAAGATGGCAACGCCGAACTCGAGGCTTCGTAACATCAGTCCACAAACACGACGTCTGCGTCCACTTCTTACACACAGTCTGTGGTTAGAACCGAGGAACAGAACCGAGGAACCCTCCTCTCCGTCTTGCCGTCACCGCTGATCCCATGTTTACTGAACTGGTGGATGACTCACATGCTGGTATCTCGCTGCCTCATCGCCGATATATCGTCTGTTGATATATTGTGTGGTTGATTTGGCAGAACGGGACTAATTACCCGATGACGCGTTGGACTGGTTTACGGGCCGACCGTTTCCCTGTCAGAGCCTCAACAGCCAGAGGCCGTCAGTTAAACTGGTTCATCTGATTCTGACGCCTTTGAATATCATCGATGTCACAGCCCCCCCCCCCTCGCTTGCTCTGTGACTGTCACTTTCATTCGCATGGTGACACCCTGTCCTCCATCTTTCATCATCGGCTTCTTCCTCTCTGTTTTTCACCTTTTAACATTTCATTATCTCCATATCGTGTCTCGTTCTGCTGCCGTCTCCATCTCACGCTCTTTCTCTCATCTCTTACTTTCCACTTATTCTTTTTTCCCTTTAGTGACAGAAGTTTAGCGTGCTTATGTTACGAATATGTCACGGTGAATGTGTGTCTGTGTCACGCACACTTCAAAGTCACTCAGTAGTTTTCTTAGAAAACAGCAGTTGGTTACTATTTCTGGTGCACCTCTAACGCCTTTCTTCTCCTCCTGTGATGGATGCCGCTGCTTTGACTTACTGTCATTGACGAGTCAGAGGCGACTCTGCCAGCGAGGATCAAGGGAGTGGTTCGTTTAAAACAACTAAAGCGTGAAAGAAAAGAGAACAGGTGATTCAGACCGGAGGATTTACGGGATGTGACCCAGTTTCCTGCTTCAGTTCAGACGTTACATCCTGCTGAGAGGCAGCGCTGCATTCCTCTCATAGCACCAGTGGCCTGTCAGAGCACACTGAGCCGACATTGTGTCATCGATGCTGTTCAGACACGCACGCATCGACGCGCTGACGCAATACCTTTGGTTGACAAGCAGAATGGCATGCCAACGAGATCTCTCCATAAGACACCACGACAGTTAAAATCAGGTTGTCACACACTCAGTAGAATATCATTACTGTGTTGATAAAGTATTAAATTGACTTCAGTGACAGCTTGTGTAAAGCTGGAATCACCATTTTTATATATTTATCGTTTAGTCTGTATTATAGAAAACAGAAAATCACAAGTTCGTGGAGCCCAAACTGCAAATTGCGAATAATGAGTTCATGGTTCTCCCATACAGCATGATGTTCATTGAGTAAATGATGGTCCATTTAGAGTCGAACAGACCATAAGGTATGCTGATTCCAAATATGGTGACTTACATTTATTGGTTGCGAAAAACCAACAACACGGCGACGTCTGTAATCCAAGATGGCGACGGCGAAATCGCCGAACTCGAGGCTTCGTAACGTCAGTGCACAAACCAACGAGTGAGGTCACGGTGACCTCGTCCACTTCCTGTTTACTTTCTACGCCTCGAATGCACAAAAATGCGTAGAATTCATTCTGCGTGATTAACTATTTGCGGCACAAAATGTGAAGGATCATGGAAAATGTCTTGAATTAGCATTTTACACATTCGATGAAACGGTTGTTTGTGCTTTAAATTTCATTCTGTGACAATGCATGTGTCACGAAGTGCAAATCTGCAACTTTTTGGCAGACACAGAGGAACAGTGAGCTTAATTTGAAATGTAGGAATACAACGGACTCACTGTATGTCTGACACACATAAAACCTCACCTTTGTTTCAGTGGCTACGTCGACGTGCACACTCGTGTTATTCTGCACGTACACGTAGCCGCTCTTTCTCCTCGTTTACGTATTGTTTTCCCCAGCTGATGTGTTCATGTTATTTTGTGTACTCTCGTATATTCGTGTTACATTTCAACAGACAAATACTTAGCGACGATGTGAATAACGTGAAAGCGGTAAATGCATCACTTTATTTCAACGATTGGCCGTTACACGTTGAGGAAGACTGGTCCAAGCTCTTACCGGAGATCACGTCGGATGTGGCTTTCTTAGACTATTTGCTGCAACAGGAACAAAACCTTTTTACAATGTTACATCTTGTAATATATGTGTTCTAGGATTACACATGAATAAGAATAAATACATGGAAACAAACAAACAAACAAACACATGATTCATAAATTTAGTTGAGGATATTAAGCTGTGTATTTTAAAACAAAGTTCATCTCACTGGTCACTTTGACACAGTGATCTCCTTTACTGGTGCACGGAGCACGAGGCTGCACACACACACACACACACACACACATGCATTCAGTTTCCTTTAGCACACATACATAAAGTTTGCAGGTTTACATGTGTTCAGACCCACCTTTTACACACAAACTCCCTCCACACACACACACACACACACACACACGCCCGGCGAGAGAGGAATCTGCTGTGTCTCAGCTCAGCAGATCTCTTCGTGGAAGCGTCGGCAAAATCCTTAACTCGCCTTCAGCGGAGAACACATCCTCCCGTGGGCCACACACTGCCCGGTGTGTGTGTGTGTGTGTGTTGCTTTTATTTAGCCTGCACAGGCTCTAACTAACGAGTGTGCCTGGGAATGTGCGTGTAGGTTTGAGTTCTCCACAGTGTGTAGGTCCATATCTTCACTTTAGTTTGTGTTTTACATGATGAAAGAGAAAGTGGAGTTGTGGGATCAGGTGGAAGCGATTGACTAGTCTTCAGCAGCTGATTGGACAAGGCTTGTGATTGACAGGTGACATCACGAGGGATAATGGGAGGAGTCAGTTACATAATGAGCAGTTCGGTTGCGGCTCCTCAGTTCTCCAAAAGTGAATAGGCGAGTGCACAGCAGGGGAGCAGTGTGAGGGGGGGGTGGGGGGGGGCGGGGTCAAGGCAGCTCATTGACGAGCCAGTGGGCGTGGCCGTGTGTCTGAGTGACAGGTCATTGGCACTGGTAAATGGGCTGGACGTACTCCGGGGGGAAGTAGCCCACGTGTCCGTGGCAGCGGCCCTTCCAGCGCACCGAATCGGAGCAGTCCATGAGCTCGATGACATCACCGCGCAGGAAGCGTAGCTGGGATGGATGGTGGGGGGCGAAGTCGAAGAGAGCGTGGGCATGATGGGGACGCTGTGGGGGGGGGGGAGGAAAAGAGAGAGACAGTTAATGAAAACTGTGCTTCACAACTTTCTACACAGTCCATGTTATATAGCCGAACGGTCATGAGAGAAACAGAGTAAGACGGAGAGTAATAAGTCCAGAATGAGATACCACAACGCACCTTTACACACACACACACACACACACAACTGAACTGCTTCCAACTCGACCGGCAGAGGAGCCTTCCTCCTCCCCTGATAGCCGGCCTCCTCTGATCTCTGTTGACTCGTGAATCAACAGCAGTAATAGGAGTAGCAGAATAAAAGCGGCTATTTTAAGGAGAGCGTCTTGGACTTAACTAACCTCTCAGCTGCCAGCTGCACTCCCACAGAGAAACGTGGAAGAGATATGAACGAAGTGAGAGCAATATTGTATTTTTGTTGTTGTGTGTGAGTGTGTGTGTGTGTGTGTGTGTGTGTGTGGGTATCTATGTTGTAATTCTGGGCTTTATTGCCGTGGACTGCTTTGTCTTAGAGGCCCAATATAAGGGCGTCCAGTCACACACACACTAACCAGACAGCAGGATTAAGAACATGAGACACAGACACGATGTATAAATCCCACAAATCTATGAAATCCTCACAGACTGATCCTCTATTGTTCTGCTGATCTAGTCTAGACTGCTTGTTAGTCCCTGTGCACCCTCTTCCTCTGTACTTGGATGCTGAGAGCATGTGCGTGCAGGCCTCAACCGGTATTTGCTCTGGTGTGTGTGTGTGTGTGTGTGTGTGTGTGTGTGTGTGTGTGTGTGTGTGTGTGTGTGTGTGTGTGTGTGTGTGTGTGTGTGTGTGTGTGTGAGACAGCACTGGGGAAAACCCATTAATTTTGGTGAGGAGCGGCGGGTTTGGGAGAAATACGGTGCGCCGGTATCACGCTGCGCTCCGCTGCCTTGTGATCAGCATAAAAAGGCTGTTGCAACACATGCAGGTGAAATTAAAAAGACAAATTATATCATTAAAGATCTAGATTAGTCTTAATATCTAAATTTGTTGCAAAAATATGTAGATTCAGATCTACAAACCAAAAGATTGTGACGTCATCAAACAGAGCTTTGCCTTTGCTAAATCATTCTTTATTTGTGTTGTTAAAATAGACTCGATTTACCCCTTAAAACTGTTATTAACACGGTGGCAGAGTGGCCGAGGCTACAGACATAAAGGTATGACTAAGATGAGATGTGATGTGGAATGACGGATGTATTTTAAGGCTACAGAGCCGTGTAGGTAAACTTGGCGCGCTCAGCTATGGGGCGCGTTGTGATGCAGATGCACTTCACCTCGAGGCCGTGACCGAGCAGCACGCTGACCTGCGAGTGCAGGAAAAGTCACAGCCTGCAAGCTAATGTTGGAATATATATAGATGACAATGGCTAAATCCAGATTCCAAGATTTGCAACCCGACAATGGACATTCGGTGCAGTTTTTAAGACTGCACAATCATGTACGCACACAAGGCCAACTTGGCACGCAACCCATATTAGATTTCTAATGACCTTTGACCTTTGACCACATCATGCAGACCTGAGGCAGAGTAACATAGAACACTATAAATCGCTCTGATGGACCTTAAACATGCATGTTCCTGATGCAACGTCTTTATTTCTGAGCTGAGGTAAATTCCATGTCATGATATGAAGAGAGTTCTTTTGATGTGGGACCTGTCACATCACAGGATGATGGGATGCATATCATGAATAAAATAATAATAAAATAATCTGCTGCTAAAGATGCGCCCTGACGCTGAGTAGCGCTGCAGTTATTAATTTTGTCGGGAGTCTAATATGGAAATCATTTCGCTGAGGAGACGTCAATGGGCATGTCAGTGCCGCGCTACATGTTTTCTTTTCATTTTCACACCACTTTGTTACCGACCGCAAAGCATTAAAGCAGCTTTAGAGCAGTTATTCCAGCATATTACGTGTTGAGTGTTATTACTATAATGGAGCGATTACAGGCAGACTTGTGAGAACACAGAAAGAGCAGCTGTGAGGATGTGGGCGGGCTGCTGAGTACCGCTACAGAGGAACACCACACGTTGAGATATGCTGTGAAGAGACACCAGTGACCGCTGATACCTGGTAATTCATCGAGAGTGCCAACTTGGTGCGGCATCACATTAAAATGTAATCGAGAGAATAAATGAAGTATAAAACAGCGATGAAATTAACAAGCACAAACATTCTGTCGTGGTCTTAAATCTGCTCTATAACAGCAATGAACAGGGAAAGAGTGCAACATCTGTCTGACTTCTGGTTCCCGTATTCACAGAGTGAACATCTGTCTGACTTCTGGTTCCCGTATTCACAGAGTGCAACATCTGTCTGACTTCTGGTTCCCGTATTCACACGTCTTACAAGTGTTACAATTTTCACTTCATCCGAAATCATAGCAGAGCGATAGAGCCAGTGTTCGTAGTGGAGAGGACGATTTGGATGGATTAGCATTGTGAGCAGTTGTTATAATGCTGTTATTACTGTACGCGCAGGTCATGACACCAGCTTCTCAGTGGAGAACAGAAGACAGATGTTGGTGGTGCACCGACAGAAGCTACTGTATGAATATTTAAAAACTCAAAATGCTGAGGAAGAGCTACTGTATTTCAGCTGCTCACATTAAAGAGGTTCAGACTGAGATTTGGGTCGCACAGATTTTCATCCTCCCGTAGGATTAACGGGAGGATGATCGGGCCGTTTAACTGCCATCACAACGCCCCGAAGCTAATTTGTTAAATGGCACCTGCTCCCGCTGCATTTGTGCATGAAACTGTTTCGGTGTGAGGCCGGATGTTACCAAACAAGGACTCAAAGCGAGGAGCTGCTGGGTGAAATAAAAGGCTATTTTTAGGATGAAGAACCTGTCGTCCTCATCTGAAAGTCTGCTGCTCCGCCAGGTGAATTACTGCAGCAGTCTGGCTGCTCAGCCAACCGTCTCCGAATAAATTCGCGATTAGGAGAAAAAGACCAGGCCTTCGTTTTATTGCAATAACCCCGGTTTTCAAAATAGGTTTTTTTTTTTTTCCGAAAAATGAGTTGGTCGAGACCAACTCCTGCTGACTTATCCGCCACACTTTACTCCAGCACACTTATACAACAGCAAGCATACGGAGAGAGGGGAGAGACGGAGCAGACCTATTGAAGTAAAGCCCACACATCACAGAGATCAATAAATGTGGATCATCTTCTGAAGAGCGTACCATTCAGTACAGGCTCAACACATTTAAGGTTTTCAGATTTCCTAAAGCTTGCGCTGATGATGTGGCCGTGAAAATATTGAAACTATATTGATATTTAGCTATTTATATATATATATATACGTTATTCCTTTTTAAATCACAACCCTGTCGATCTATTCACTCTTTTTGTATTCCATTCTTTAAAATGCACGAGTATTCCAATGTGCTGCCTGTTTGAAACGTTTAAGACCTTCTGGATGATGTCATAAGCACAGGAGGATGTATGTGCATGTGCGTTTCGCTGTTACTTCCTCCCTCAGTTTAGTTCTATAAAAAGCATCGGCCTCTGCACTCACATCTTATCTGATCACCTCAGGAAAAGCACAAAGCAGCAGTGGCTGGCTGTCTGCAGGGCCAGCACCTCAGATGCCAATGCCTCTTCACTGCTTTTCATTTACACGCAGTGCAGCGAGCTGATAGTTAAGAGCAAGGTCTGCGTTTCCAGCAAAAAGAACCAAAATGGTTACAAATGGATCCGATCTGCAGGATCGTGTGCAAAATCAGGTGGCAGCGAAATCTGGAAGTTGTGCTCATCTGTTTTAGAGATGCTCCGGGCGGATGCTTTCTGAACGAGGCTGTAAACTTAACACGCTTCTACACTCATTAAAATGGCTTCACACATGAACAATGGAATGGCTTTTCCATGACTCCCGGGACTACTTATTGCATTGCAGCCGCTTGTTTACAGCGATTATAAACCAAACAGCTGATCAATGGTGATACTGTATGCTAATAGATAAAGGAGTCACTTGAACTTGTCCCTCAAACAATTGAGACTGGATTTGGACTTGTCCCTCAAAGACGTGAAACTTGATTTGGACTGGAGTTCAAATACTTGAGACTTGACTTGGACTTGTTCATCAAAGACTTGAGACTTGACTTGGACTTGTCGCTCAAAGACTTGAGACTTGACTTGAGACTTGACTTGAGACTTGACTTGAGACTTGACTTGGACTTGTTCATCAAAGACTTGAGACTTGACTTGGACTTGTTCCTCAAAGACTTGAGACTTGACTTGGACTTGTCGCTCAAAGACTTGAGACTTGACTTGGACTTGTCGCTAAAAGACTTGAGACTTGACTTGGACTTGTTCATCAAAGACTTGAGACTTGACTTGGACTTGTCGCTCAAAGACTTGAGACTTGACTTGAGACTTGACTTGAGACTTGACTTGGACTTGTTCATCAAAGACTTGAGACTTGACTTGGACTTGTTCCTCAAAGACTTGAGACTTGACTTGGACTTGTCGCTCAAAGACTTGAGACTTGACTTGAGACTTGACTTGAGACTTGACTTGAGACTTGTTCATCAAAGACTTGAGACTTGACTTGGACTTGTTCATCAAAGACTTGCGACTTGAATTGGACAAAGTATAAAGTGTTTAAAACTTTAAAACACAAAAAAGGTCAAATAGTCATAATAGTGTATTCTCATCCTGATGAGGGCATAAATGTTCAGACCAAATTTCAAGGCAATCCATCCAATAGTGTGTTCGGCTATTTCATTACAAACCACAAAAAACGACCCGCAGGTTCTGCTGCCCAATGAACGACGGCCTATTGTCAAACCCAACACAAAACGTGATGTGATGAGTGTTAGCACGCGGCTTGTGTTACTGTGATGCGAACATGCTTGCCATGTCAGGATCGCTGCGCATCACGTCGCGGCCGCGGCGGTGGCGGCCCCCCCCACCCCGCCGCCACTCCCAGGGAGCACTTAACATGCACCGCCTTTCCCGTCTGCGTAATGACTTCACAGTAGGCCACAACAACGGCTTCTCCCCCAGCGGCAACATCATGGAAAATACCTGTCATTTAGATTTGTATCTCACTAATCCTGACTGAAGTTTGGGATACGCCTTTGGGTAACAGGCGTTCTTTCACCTTCCAAAAGGCGATGCATTGAAAACAAGCTAGAGGCTGCGACACATTTGTGACATTGAGCTGTGTGAAAGAAGATGCTTTGACTTGACTTGAAAAGCTTATCAATGTTGTAGATGAGAGCAGAAACCTCAACCCGGCTCATTAGGAGTGTAAAGTACTGTGGACGAAGCACAACTAACTTATATGATATGTGGCAATCATGATTGATGAAATAATCTGTTTACTATGGAACTGCGGCGCTCGCTCCCTCTGGCTCGGTGCCTGGGATGACTGATTTGGTTCTGCTCCAAACCGACGGCAGTCCTGTGATCTTTCATTGCAAGCTGCACCTCCACGTCACACCCTGCGGCCACAGTCACAGACCCGCATACGTTTTCCCACAGCAACAACAACAAAACACCACCACAGCATGGCAAAGTCACGGAGAAGTGAAATTTAAAACACATGGGTAGCTTGTTATGTCTGTAAAGAAACACACACAACAGGTAGAGACAAAAATGCGGCTTCACCGTGTGGAAAAAGTCTCATCGGAGACTTTAGGAAATCTCCGGCAACTCCGATACAAGAGGGGAGATGAAGTAGACGGAGAGTGATGACAACAAGAACAGATGCGTTTTAAACAAACGGGTTCGGGAGGAGATTGGAAATTGTTGTCGCATAAGAGATGCTGTGGATTTAGATGGATTTTTTTTGGGGGGGAAAAGAGAGACGGAAACAGAAACACGTCACGCTGATCTGTTGTGTTGAGTGTAAAACAACTAATTTCTCTCAATTCTAAACAGTCAAAACTTCCTCAAACTTGAAATATTTAAAGGGGAAACAACACTTGACGCTGTCTACAGAGCAATGTTCCGAAGATTAAACATTTATTCTAAGCTACATTTTCTCAATCAAAATCATCAATATGTTCCCATTTAAAAAAAACGTCTTTTCTTTGTGAACCTGCATGAACCTCTCACACAGGAAGGACTTTAAACTCTGGTAAAGTCCTGATTCAATTGTCTTTTGATAATATGTTTGTGCTCGTTGCTGAGAAGGAGACGATGCAGTTGGAATGCATGAAAGACAGAAAGACGTGTCTCGCGCTCACCCTGGCGAAGTGCTCGGGGTCTCTCAGGAAGACCGTCCTCTCCTTGGCGATGCTGCTGCTGTGGTAGAACTCCACCAGCTCGTTGAGGGAGGAGAAGACCTCCTCCCACACGTAGTACTGGCTGCAGCGGTCCTGCAGCACCTTGAAGTGCTGAACGTGGTCCCCGTAGCTGCAAAAAAGGAACACAACGAGAAGTTAGGAATGATTTCTCATCTTAATATGAGTATCTGTGGTGGGTTGATATGGAACTGTGGTTCAGTTCGTCATGGCTGTTAAAGTAAAAGCTCCTCACTCACTGGTCCTGCTTTTGATATCTGTTTAACCGTGTAAAATGAAAAATAACTCGGCCACGGCATCAGCAATTGCCTCTCAAAATCACGTGTGCCATGTCGTGCGGTGAGGAGATCTCGAGTCACGATGTTCAACAACAGCGTAGACGGACGGACGGACGGACGTTATCTGGTCGTCCCCGGGTCACTGCTTTTTTTTTTGCGCCACAGTACATTCGGACCGGCCTCGGGTCGATACCGACAGTCTTGGCCTTTAGTGCTCAAAGCCGGCAACACACAGGAGAACAGCTCATTTCCTTTCTTTCATTTTCTTTTTACATTTGAACCAGAAAGTCCAGAGTGAAACCCCCTGAACAAAACACATGACGAGGCGACACCAGATCAGATAAAAACAACACAGGAGTGGACCGATTGACCACATTCACCTGGGTTACTGTGTGAGTCGAAGCAGATGATGTCGAACAAAACACCCATTTAGCTGAGAATCATCAGTCACACAGCGTAATACATTTCACGTCATATTATTGATGGATCCAGGGCTGAGCTCAAAACGAAAATGACACCAAGCCGGTGGCAGGAAGCAGAAATAGCCCCAGTGCTGGAGTGCATGCCTCGGCGTCATGATTCAAAGCGTTTGGCCGGCATATTCATTGGCAATCGTACCTGCTCCCCTATCCGGCTCCGCGGTGGTTGCTAAGTAACTTGCCAGCTTATCTTTAGAAAACCTGGACACCTCGCCGTGATCACACGGTTATGTAACTGCATCCAATATGCGGCGGAAGTCAACGCAACTCCCCCATATTTCTGAACGCATCACATCAGTGGGTGTGTGTGTGTGTGTGTGTGTGTGTCGGGCCTGTGAGTTAATGATGGTTAAAATATCACATCCTCTGTGTGGAGGAAAGAGGAGCAGTGTTCTCACTGTCGTTTATTGCGACACCGTTGGTGTTAAGATGGATCAGATTCCCATAAATGACGAGCCCTTCCTTCCAGAATGAAGACAATGTCACCTGGTTGAACTCCTCCTCTATCTAGTCTGACTGGCTCCGCTCCAGACTCGGAGAGAAAGTGAATGAGCATCGGCTTGTTTTTTGGCAGAAGACCTTTTTTTCTCTATTCAGACGCTGAGCTCATATGAACCAGCGGGGCTGATTCCCCGATGACTGGATGGCATTCAGCTGCACCTCCACCTCCACCTCCACCTCCACCTCCACCTCCACCCTTCTTTCTCTGCCTGTTCCAATGTTTCACCACTTCTGTGTCCTGGTTTGCCTCTTCTCGCCCAATAGTCTCTCCTCCTCCCCAATAAAACAACAACTATGACAGTGTGATGAAGTGTAAAGGAAATGGAGGATGGGTTTTTAGTTGAAAAACATGAATTGAAGCCAAATGTAAGTTGTTGTTGACACGGAGCCAGCCTTTGAACATGAACTCATTCTGTGAGAGCAGCCGTGCTATCTGTCTGTCTCTTTGCCTCTGGGTCTGTATTCCCTCTCTGTTATCTGACTTCTATCTAACTTTTCCCTCCCTATCTCGCGCCCTCTTGTTATCTGCTCCACTCCGTCTCCATCGCCTCTCTTGACTCGACCCCCCGTCCCCCCGTCCCCTCGCCCCCCCTGTCCCCCCGTCCCCCCGTCCCCTCGTCCCCCCGTCCCCCCGTCCCCTCGTCCCCTCGTCCCCCCGTCCCCTCGTCCCCTCCACTGAGATCTTCTCCGTGAACGATCTCTATCAGCCCCCGTCTGCTGCGCCCTACTGGCTGGGCTGTGTTACTGCCACCAGCTGTGCAGCCGTTTGTCCAAATGTGACACAAAGCAGAGGAAAATGAAGGGGAATTTCACTTCTGTGGAGGTGGAGATTATAGACAGGATGCAGACAGGTCAGGTGCTCTCCCTTTAGATGCTCTACGACAGTGCAATGTAGAACAAAACACATCAAACACTTAGGAGGAAGGAAAAGAGAAACAAAACGTCTTTTAAGTTGTGCTGTAGCCTGTTCACCACATCTGCTTTACATTTCCTGCAACTCTTTTGTTGTTCTGAAATGAACCTGAAACATGTCGTTTTTGTATGTTTGAGGTCAATTTTAAAGTATAACAAATGTCCAAGTGTAACAAAACAAGCCCGGCTTATATTCATACTTCTGTGTTTACCAGGGGGTTAGCCCTATTTCTTGATAGATATTTCCAAATCATCCAGACTCTGCTATGAAAACTCTAATTTCACTCAATGTGCGATGCGATAAAGATGACAGAGAAAGATGGATTTTGTTGCTGTTTTCACACGGTGCAAAAAAAGGAAAGTTTCTCCATAAAATAGAGAGATCTGTCGATCTAATCTGTTGTAAACTAATACCAGTTAATAGCAACAGGCTACCATTCAGACTGGCAGCTGGAGGCTCTCCATTAAATAGTTAGCTAGCAAACAGCTACATGCTTAAGTTAGCAGTTAGTCGGAGACGTAACGCCAGAATTCTGTGCTTTAGTTGCTCATTAAACATTGTTTTAAGACAGGAGACAAAAAAAGCAATCCAAAATGTGTAATCCTGAATCTTGCATATCAGTTCTGCATGTAGTGTCAACAGTAGAAAAAAACTTTGACAAAATTTCCTGTCGTGTCTCTGCACAGCTGACCAGAATCACTTCAAATATTCATTGGGCAACACTTAAACCACAACATCGCATCTTCACGCTCAATTTGCCCTGCAGTGCAAAACACGAGCCCACCTCCGCACCACTCGAGGAAACTAATGCACTTTGATACTGAGACGCGGGGAAATGGTAGAAAACACACGAGTACTGCTACTATCTGAGCCCCATCACACCGAACACCTTCTCAGGCGGAGATAAACTGCAACACCTTCGCAGTATTCGAGACCATGAATCACCTCCTACACGCTGTTATCAGCTCACATGAACAACGGAACGTATATGATGATTGTACAAACTCACTGAGAGGACAACAGACACAGCGTGGCTGGTCTCGTAGTAATATAATGTGCTGTAATTCACAGATATCCCACAATGCTTTCTCTTTATATTATCCACGTGATCTTGAAGGAGGCCGTATGAAGTACCGTTAAATCACACACTGAGGTGGATGGGTCCAACAAACATCCCTCTTTCAGCCAGAAGACAGCAGTTCAACGTTGATGTTTATGTCACGTATTTTGCGTACTTCAGTAACGGCTAATTAAACCCAAACTACGATCTTTTCTTCAACCTATGTTGCCCTGACCTTACTAAGTATTTCACGATGTAATCCTAAATCTAAACTAAAGTAAGTGAAAATGAGGAGGAGCTTTTCGTAGGATATTATATGAGAATACATTTACACTGTACTGCACTGTAAGTGGGCAAGAGATGAAACTGCACCAACTCACGTATGACGAACGCCTCGAACATGACGGCTAGCAGCAGTAGCATGAAAAATAGCAATATGGAATGGGGGGGGGGGGGGGGAGCACTTATTTTGATAATCGCCAGATAATCAGTCATTAACACAGATTCAGATTATTAGTCCTGAACGGCCGGCTCAGGATTGACCTCGCAGGACTGGGACTGATCCTCTTTAAAACACTGGATGACGTTTAGAGCTGTTTCAGCCATGAAATGCCGATTTTTATACATTTGGTAAAAAGAAAAGTCAATATTAACACGAGCATTGCTGTTTCATCGCAGGTCAGTCATATCGCTTGCTTTATGGCTTAAAAAAAACGTTTTAAAAGTGTGCAGCTACTCTTTCATTTTAATTTAATTATTACCCAGAGACATCAGAGTACCAGAGTGCATCACACCGAGAGCATCTGTCTCAGCTTGATCACACACACACACACACACACGCACACGCACACACACACACACACACTCCAAGTGCCCTCTCATCTCCCTGATCCAGTGTAATTAAGGCCCACAGCGATGGAGAGATTATTTTCTTTTCCTACTAAAAGGAAACGGGCAAGAGAGAGAGAGATTAAGAGAGAATGAGAAAGATTGAAGAGAGAAAATGAAATAGACAGAGCGCAGAGAGAGAGAGAGAGCGAGAGAGAGAGAGAGAGAGAGCGAGAGAGAGAGAGAGAGAGAGAGAGAGATGGACTGTAGATGAGGACAGAAGTTATTTATAAAACTTTTGCTCAGCGCCAGCACAATTCAAGACGCGTGAAGGTCATCCGTCCATCTTTCTCTCGACTTTCACTCCATCAATCTCGTCTCACTTCCTTGTTTTCTCTGTCTCTCATCCTGACAACCACCCCCCCCCCCCCCCCCCACCCCTTTCTCTAATCTGCTGTTCGGTTTCTGCAGATGTCTGGAATACTTCACACGGCCACGCTGACACCTCCAGCTGTCAATTTAACTCTGTGACTGTGCGTGTGCGTGTGTGTGTGTGTGTGTGTGTGTGTGTGTGTGTCAGTAACTGATGGTTGTGTCAAGGAGTTATCAGAGTGTGCATCAGCCCATGTGTGTGCGTGTGTGTGTCCGTTATCTCGTGTTTCACCAGCCGAGCGTGCAGTGTGCACGTGAGTGATTGAGTGAGCGGTTCAGCTCCTCCTGCAGCATCAATGAATATTCGCCATCATCTGTTTGCGATAGAGAGATTGGTACGGAGAGAGGGAGGAAGTGTGTGTGTGAGGGTGCTAGGACGGAGCGAACGAGGGGAAGGTTGATAAAAGATGTTTGGTGGACGTGGCAATTTAGCCGTGAGTGTGTTGACGGTTCAATGAGGAGCCTTTCAGACGGAGATGATATTTGGCCTGAGAGCGAGAGGGAGGAAAGCGTCTCCGGTTATCATCATGAATAAAACGACCACCGACCTAAACAAACAGAGATGACGCCTAGAAAAGCAGAACTGGTTTTTTTGCTTTTGGAAAGATAACTTTTTCAACTCCATATGCTGCGAATTGAAACCGTTTGTGTTCAGACAAACTGATCGGTTGGGTTGAGACTGCTGTCATTGGTTGAGATACAGGAAGCAGGAATTAGCAACATGGCAAAAGGAATTCCTGTGATGAATATAGATTTGAGTGGTTATGTAATAGTGTCTCCGAGCCAGAGATGCTTCAAGGAAAGACATAATCGGTTTAGTTAAATCTCAACAGAGCCACCGCTAAGTAACGCTAGGCTAGCAAAGCCCCAGGCTAGTCTAAAGCTACAGGGATACATTATTTAAGCCAGGAAAACTAAAAAGTACTCCTATGACTTGAAGTACTTTTTCAGCCTCGTTCAACCTCACAAAATGAACATGTTCTACCTCACTTATCCTGCCAAGCTGACTTTCAAAGTTCAGACTAGCCGAACCAGCCCGTAGCGATTTGGTCCGCTAGTTAGCTAAGTTTCTTTAAATATATTAAGTATCCACCTGCCAAGGCAAGGCGGTAATTCTACTTCTCTCTGAATACTAAAAACAAGCCTCACACAGTGTTTTACAGGCCACATTTCAGAAAAGTGTGGTCTCATTTTGAACCACCAACACCCGAGATGAATGAATCCCCGCTTCTGTTGTCTTAGCCGCCATCTTGACTGCTGTTTGTTTGGGAGATGAGAGGGCGATACACCTGGAGGAGATCTGCTCTCCACTGACTTCACTCTTCTAGTTGTTTCTGGGTTTCATCAGCTTAGCTCTTATTTCAGCTGTGAGGAGGGAAGGACGAGGCCCTCTGGAGGGTTTACCTCCCAGAGGGTCTGGCTGGTCTTACTTCAGCTCTGTCAATATGAGAAAACGGGGAAATCCAAAAGTTAAATCATGCACCTCCACCTGCCATAAGCTCTCCCGTCTCCTGCCTACTTGATCTGCAGTCGCTGCTTGCTGTTTCCCTCTGTCTCTCTCCATCTCTCTTTATATTCTTCTCTCTGTATTTATGTCTCTCTCAAGTCTCTCTCAATTGTGTTTTGGTCGCTGAACTGTGCTATGCAATCGGTGCCACTGAGCTGTGGCGTAAGCTGTGAAAGCCCAACTGGACAGTTGATAAAAGATTTAAAAAGGAGACCGGTGCACTTTTCTTTTGGTTCTAAACATAGAAGCAATCATGAAAATAAAACTAAATCAAATAGAGATGATATAGAGATGCAGTTACTACTGCAAATGTTGACATTTGTCTTCATTGGGGATCGTTCCAAACCCTCCAGGACCGTTTGTGAGAGTTAGATATATGTAGCCTACGGTGAATATGAAGCTACAGCCAGCAGCCGGTTAGCTTAGCTTAGCACAAAGACTGGAAACAGGGGGAAGCAGCTAGCCTGGTTTTGTCTAAAGGTAACAAACCTATAAGACATAGCGTGTTAATCAGTGCACTTGCTAGAATATACATTTGTTTTGATGAATAACATTACTGGCTCACGTCTTCACCCTGCCATGCACTTATTTTAAGCTCAAAGGAGATCATGTAGCTGTAAAATAAGCGTATTGCCTAAAGGGTCGGGCCCCTTTACGGTTCCTTTTTGGAGTAATGACCCCGATAAGAGACTAATTATGACAAGGAAGCTGAATGAACGGCCCGACTCAGCACTTTGCTGTAAGAGCCTTCAGCGACTGGGAGCGTGAGTCGTTGATAGCCGAGGCCACGATCCACGATGAGGTGCTTCGACAGTAGACAAACGGCAGCGCAGGCAACAGACCTCCGTGTTCCCTTCTCACAGCTGGGTGACATATGTGTCAAATATACC